>OX459003.1:18304506-19011006 GCA_949774965.1 Diarsia brunnea
TTCTTTATCAAGGTTCGAAATAAGACGTAAATTAAGTCCAGAGATAATTAGAAGCGCTTTCGTTCAGCGCTTTGTCGCTTAAATATCAAATGCAAATGGACGGCTTCTTTCTCATTGTTCTTAAGATGTTAATGATATTCTTGTATATTTAGGCAGAACACGTTCTTCACTAGGCAATCTAGCGGCTGGAACTTGATTGCTTTTAATTTTGATTTTGGTGCTGAAGATGAAAAAGTCTGTTTTCGGTATGATTTGATGTATGAAAGTGGGATGTGTGAAATATGATCAAGTCTAATAGTTTTCCACACACACAGTTCAATAAAATCGTTTCTTTATCAGCAATTTTGTTTTATCTCAATTATGTCCAAATTGATCATCATCATCATCATTTAAGCCAAAAGACGTCTACTGCTAGACATAGGCCTCCCACAGGTGTCGCCACATTGGCCAGTTCCGTGAGTCTCGCAACCAATGGAAAAAAAAACAAATTTAAATTGAGACCTACCAATTGTATATAATATTAAAATCTGACTGATGAATAAACATTTTTTATGTATGGATCTGTATCTAGGCTAAATAAGTTCTAAAATTGTTACTGTAAATAATAATAATAATTCTTTATTGACGTAATAGGTAACAGATTTTTTTTGAAGCCTCTGACTCCTGATCTCTGATTTTTTGAAATGTAGTTATTATACAATTTACATAAAACCTATACTATAAGTCAATGACATAATAATGCTCTTATCAGTGTAATGGCCCACATTGCTCCATGTTTTAAAAACAACATGCCAGATTTCTATCGTTTCACGCAAGTTATTACAGACAGCGGAAGTTAATATGACATTTTAATGCTTTCAGTAAACATTATTTTACTGAATTATTTTGTCTTTATGAGGATGTATTTACAACCTCAAAAAAAAATTGGAAAACATTCTGCACTGCTGATTTAAATGAATTAGCTAACCGACAGAAGTTGCGTTGGAGCGTCTTCCACTCCGTGGACCGATGATATGGTTAAGGTTGCAAGGATTCTGTGAATGCGAGACTCACGGGAGTGATCAATGTGGCGACACTTAAAGGGGGTCTATGTCCAGCCGTGGACGTCTGTCGGCTGAATTTATGAATGATGAAATGAATTAGTCACAAATTAATTAATTGATGAGATTAATTAATCGCCTCTAGACCTAGAGGCGTTTGTGAGAAATTAGCCGCAGAGCAGAGTGAAAGTCTATTTGGGAGGCCTTTGCCCAGCAGTGGGGCAATGTAAGCTAAGATTTTTTTTTCTATATAATTTAATTAAGAAATATCATTTCTTGTACGCGTTATTTTATAATTTCACTTCATAATATTGATTTTATTCATCAAAACACAACGAAATATTTCACAGCTACTTGCAAGGTTGCCAAGTTCTGGAAAGGACAAACCTTAACAAGGTTTGTGCAGATTTTCTGGCGATATCAACTTGGACCTTTTTCCTACTTTGTACCCTCATTAGTGAAGATCGTCAGTCCTGATACAAAAGACAGACGGACGAGTTGTCACTTAATATATGTATAACTAGCTGATGCCTGCGGCTTTACCCACGTGGATGTCTGTCAATTTATATACTAAAACCTTCCTCTTGAATCATTCGATCTATTAAAAAATACCGCTTCATAATCCGTTGCGTAGTTTTAAAGATTTAAGCATACATAGGGGCGGACAGACAGCGACAGCGACTTTGTTTTATACAATGTAGTGATTTATTAGCACTTCGCCCGCGACTTCGTCCGCAAAAATTGTGTTATGTTTTAACAGGGGCGAGTCTATTGCCCTCAACTGGGTACTAAATATAGTTGTCGTTATTTTCAACAGGAAAAAAAAAAAAAACTAAAATTAAAAAAGAATAAGTAAAAGGTAAAGTTTAAAAAAGGGAAGAAAGACAGAGGGGTGAGGGTAAAGTTTTGTATAAATTATATTTATAACGAATAATGCGTCTTATTGTCTGTAAAAAAATAGAATCGTTGGATCCGAATATCTCCTAAATACAAACTTACAAACAAATTCTACCTCGTTTACAATATTAGTAGATATTTATAACAGTCCTTGGCAGACCTGTATCATGAATCAGTGGTCCCTCTTTTTATTTCATCTTTAAGAAGAATTCTAAGCCTCCTTCATCTCTTTGAAGAGTTTATCCTTTCATTCTTAAAATCCTATGTTTTATTTAAAAGATGAAAGGATAGATCTTGAATACCCTTTGGTAAAGTACCTACTGACAGGATATTTTTAAAATATTATCAGCTAGGTGTATCAAAATGTTGCGAATTCATAACCAATCCATCATATTTTGTGTGGTGGTATTGTTTATTTAGGCTCTTTATTTTTACAAATAAATAACTCAGACGGTCAACAATAATTTACAGCAAAGCATTTTAATAAAACATAACATCACGCCTGTAATCCCCGAATGGGCAGCCCACCACTTAGGACCCAGTAATATTAATGACAATAATATCCGTAGCGCTAGGCAACTGGGCTTATCCCAGTTGTATACGTCCCTGTGTACCTTTTGGCCTTGTTCTGTTCTGTCTCCTGCTGATATGGAGGGAAGTGGAAATTATGTTGTTCCTACTCCTCCGCTATTCTTTTCTGATTAATTTAGCTGCGGGATTGCCAACATTTTATATATTGGACAAAATATTCACCTGTTCACTAAAAACAGTGATATTCACAACTTTAACACTAGAAATAAGCATAAACTATGCGCTCCTTTTCACGGGCTTCACAAAGTTTATAATTCATTCGTAGGGCTCGGTATAACATTGTATAACAAACTGCCATCTTCTTTTCTAGACTTACCATTTAATGCATTTAAAGCCAAAGTAAAATCTAATCTGTGTTCAAAAGCTTACTATTCCATTAACGACTACTTAAATGATAAGAATAGCTGGTCATTGTGTTGAACACAAAACAATGTTTGTAATTTATGTTCTTTCTCCAAAATAAGTTTACTGATATGTTATGTCTTTTTTTATGTTTAATTAATATATACTTTTTATTATTGATTGTAGTCAATCGTAATATTAACTTACACCTTACTATTGTATCGAGTCTGGTTCTTCTAACCATACAGACAGATGTGTTGCTGGGGAGTTTGTTCCGCCACTTCTTCTTTCCAGCAGAAACACTAGGAAGTGTCGAAGGGTGGGCGTTTTGGGGGACTGTCACTTGTAAATAAGTAAAGTAAATTTTGACTTGACGTTCGAAAAGTGCTGATTATCAGCCTAGTTTGAATAAATGACTTTTGATTTGATTTTTTAATTTTGATTGTCTCGGCGCTTTTCTTGTGGTCGCCACTGTTGATTCTGGCTAACAGGAGTTTCAGTGGTTTGGGAATAGTGTGGCGGGCTTGTCCTATTTAAATCCCCGAATGGTTAAGGAAAGGACGGTGTAGGTACCTTATAGTATACCCACATTTTGCCCATTATGATCTAAATCCCATGTAACAGAGGGCGAGTCTATTGCCATTAAACGAACACAAATACAGACTCCGTAACCCTAAAAACAATTTGTTCGACCCGGAAATCGAAACCAGGACATCATGATCAGCAGTCGCGCTTCCAACCACTAGACCAATGAGGCAGTCATAATCATTGTTAGTCACTCAAAGCAAAGAAACTATCGATCAATGCCACAAACTAACTTATCACTTACAACCCATTGATTTAGAACATAATCCAAAACCGTCAGAAACCATGAAAGCACCAATTACAATCCTAAACGAAGTTCAATTAATTATGAATTGAATCCGAATTCGGTAAAAATAGTGGAGGTTTCAATTGAAAGGTTCGTATCGATTTCGGCCAATCAATTCCGAATCGTGTGGCCTAGACAAGGTCAGCGATACTTAGTGTATTTAGGCAATCGGACACGAAAATTGTGTTAAGTTGATCGAAGTTGCCGTAGCTGTGAAGTATTTCTACCTAGAATTTTTTTAGAGTTAAGACACAGATAATTATATTGCCAGTCTTACCAAAGGGTATCGTATTACCTAGTATTAATTGGGTTGTGGAGGTCAGATAGGCAGTCGCTCCATGTAAAATACTGGTATTCAGCTGCATCCGGTTAGACTGGAAGCCGACCCCAACATAGTTGGGAAAAGGCTAGGCAGATGATGACACAGATTTATTTATTATATTGGCCTAAACATGCGTATATACATGCAAACGCATTCAGTATATGTTACAATAGTAATATAGGCATAAGGAGGACCTAAATACAGAAGTATTTGTATTCTTCATCAAATGAAGTGTTATTAAGCTTTCCCAGCAGAAATTTCTCAGTAGCAGCTCGCAGGAAGCAATGAACATAAGTGAGGTAGCTGAAATTGCCCAAGATAGGTTTCTTCCGATCGCCTTTGAGTGTTGGAAAGGGAGACTGCACATACATATATTCTTGCGCACACACATATACAGGGTGGTGCCGACAATACGACAATAAATAAAACCACTGGTAGGTTCTAGTCCATATGAACATTATTAAACTATCAAAAAAGTTTTAACACCAAAATAAAAAAAATAAAAGAAAAATAATAAAACTAAGTAGCATAAAACTGTTAACGAAATACATTACAATTTACAAACAAATATTGGTTTACCAACCTTAGGAATAGTTTTGCACCGATTAACGAGTGGAAATAAAATGTAACAAAAGAATTTGGCAAAGACGTTATTTTAGGTAGTTTGTTGTCGTATCGTCGGCACCACGAAGGTGTTAGGATTTATTTGATAGTTTAAAAATGTTCCTATGAACTAGAACTACCAGTGGTTTCATTTATTGTCGTATCGTCGGAACCACCCTGCATATACTTTATTTTTATTTATTTTTGGTTGTGCGTTGTACGTGTACTGCTATTTTTGTATCTCTTTGTATGCTCGTTATGTTTCTGCGACAAATAAATATTTTTTCTTTTTTTCTTATTTCGTCCACTGATGGTCAGTCTCCGTTTAGAGGACTATTTATCATAATCATTCTTCAGGATGACTATTAGTTCTTGTAACGTGGTTCTGGAATACAGAGGACGACCATACCTATAGTTTTGTACTAGACAAGTCGTAAGTTTGGCCTTGGACGGCTGTGGTGTGACGACCTTACTACATCACAAAAAGTTTGTTAACTTTGACCCTCAACATCTAATGAGGACAGTTACTCGGCCCGTCGGGGCTGCGGGTTGTTCGCAAGAGATACCGCGGCCTCGACATAAAGGGCTATAAAGGAACATGGGTGGTTTTTAGTCAGTAGAAGTCTGACACTCCCTTTCGCTCTGCCCAAGAGCGGAAGAGGTTATTTGATGATTTCCTACCCCCTTAAAAACAAAAGGACAGTTACATGTATTTATTTATTTAACTTCACATTATCTTTATTCCCGATACCATAAAGTCTGATAACCAGCCTTACCTTAGCCAAGTGGGTTGTGGAAGTTAGGCAGCCAGTAGCTTCTTATAAAATACTGGTATTCAGCTGCATCTAGTCGAGGATGATGATGAGATTGCGCTATCGTCTGTAGACTCTTTAGTAAATTGATTCCACTCAGAAGGACCCCCGCGGATTGAATCTGCCAATAGGGATGTTTACTGATTTAAAAAAAAAATATTCTAATTAGTCTGTCTGTTAGATTATCGAAGGATACGTATTTTTTATTTCATCAAATCAATAAAAAATTACGAAGATAAAACGCGTCAAAGATTAGAGGGGGGGTTGTGACGTCACTCACCGGTAAAAAATGTCATAATAATCTCTTAGAATATGACGTCACACGAGTTTTCAAAGCACTGTATCGTCTTCATTGTTTGTTTACGTGAAAAAAGAAAAAATACGAGTCCAATATTTTTTGGAAATCTATCTGACGGACTAATTAGATTTTTTTTGTTAACTACCCTATTGCATTATTTTTATTAATTTTCTTTAGTCGATTGGACCCGCCTGTTAAAGATGAAGAAAAAATAGCGTCGAATTGCACCTGTGCGAAGCCAAGGCGGGTCGCTACAATTCTAATAAAAAAAGTTAATACGAGTAACACCTTATCCGGCCCGGGGATCCGACCCTAAACCCAACCTTGAGCAGTCAAATCAAGTCGACGAGATCACTAAGGATTTGTCAGACTATTCTGGATTTATTTCGTTTTCGTATACCATTGTTATTCGGTGCATCCTATTCCGTCAGTACAGTTTTTATCAGCTTTAGCAATATGAAATACGTCATTGGGGTTTATTGAGGCAAAACTTCTGCTACGGGTGAGATGGGATGAAGACTGTAAACAAACATACATACAATGGGGGTAGGCAAATAGAACCATCTGATATGTATAGACTGTACCACTGACTGACTGACTGACAATTATTTGTACTGTGTGTAACCCATTCAATTTTTTTACTAAAATATAAGTTAAACCGTATGAATGTGTGTGCATTCGTTGTTCCGTGATTTAGAGTCTCGTACATTCGTTGTTGCGGTGTGCGTCGCTGCGTGCTTTCGTGCTCACAGTGTTCGTTGTTGCGGGCATTCGGCGGCGTGTGATTCGGTGTGGTGGCTTTCGGGATGACGTATTGCACTCGTAGTTTAGTTTTATGAATTGTTCTTCTGACATTCAAAAGTACCTGGTAATGGTTTAATTGAAATAAATGCTTTGACTTTGACTTGGACTTGACTTTCACTTTGAACAAAGCGATGTTCTAGATTATGGCCGCGTTATTTATTGGACAATACTACCCTGTACTTTTTTTTATTCATCATCATCATCATCAGCCTATAATGTTCCCACTGCAGGGACACAGGCCTCTTCTCTAGGAGAGGAATGGGCTATCCAACTTGCGGGCCCAGTACGGGTTGGTAGATGTCACATATTCTCGAATTTTTTGGTTCTAAGACATGCCGGTTTCCTCACGATGTTTTTGAGAGCAGTGATGATGAAATAAATTACACAAAGAAATGCGCCTGCCTGAGTTCGAACCCACGACTTACTGCTCGTAAGTCGGAGCCGCAACCACTAGGCCACCTCTCAGTCGGTTGTTTTTTATTAGTAGATCAAAAACCCTACCCTAATCTTTATTTTTGGTGAAAATGTCCCAAAATTGAAAGGTTAAACCAATTTAACATAAACCCTATAACAGGATAAGTGGTTTCCACGGTACGTGTTTCTATATAACTTACTCTCGCAGCTTTTGAACAGAAAAGAATAGAATAATTTATTAAAAAAAAAAAAATACAAAAAGGTGTACATTTAGGCACAGTACTGTTGCTTCACCTACAAAGTTATAATTAGTACTTATAAGTAAACTATAACTAAAATATATGTAAGAGTTACAAGTAGTGGTAATTTTAACTTCAAATATTTATATAGCTACCTGCCCGATCTAGGTTTATTTAAACCTGTGTTTCAGGCCATCACTTTACGTAGTATAATTTAATTAAGACTATAACATTATAAAATAAAATAAATATAACAACAACAACTGTTATATAGGAACAAGCAAAATGATACAAAAAACAGTAAAACGAATGATCACGTTCAGTATCAATGTTGAAATCACCCCAAACAAACAAAATCACAATGACGTGATGAAGAGAACAAGTCCCATTCGGCTTCGTTTAAATATATTTTACAGCAATTATAAATAGAAATTCTATCACCATAGTTTGCGTTATCATTTTCTTCCAACTAGCTTTTAGTAACACAATACTGAATAGTTACTGTAATGTACCACAACATACAATTACTTCTAATAACACCCTGTTAGGATCGGATGACAAGGCCAATGATATATGAACCTATTGTTGACCGACATTATGTGGTGGAATCGGCGGTCATGTTACGGTTCGGGTTTTGGCAAATACAAGGTCATTAAATTAGTCCTGCTTTCATGGGAGCAGTTGTCTTTTATTTCTGGACTCGTAAAGGTGTAAGGTACCACTGAATAATTTTAATGGTAATGATCAAACATTATTATAATAATTGCACGATTGACCTTGATTAGTTTGTTTGGAGATAGGCATGACTAGATCCTGCAGTCAAAAATTCTAAGTCTTTGCGAAATACATCATAGGGGTCCTTTCACACCGACCGGAGAGAAAATTGAGTTTTGAATCATTGTCATTAGATTTTATTTTTACATGTCGCTACGCTCAAGAACAAAACGACTTTCTCTCAAGAACAAAAGAAGTGACTTGTAAAAATAAAACTTATTACAATGTTTCAAAACTCAGTTTTAACCGTCATAAAAAATCTGCTCTCCTCTCCGAGCCGGTCGGTGTGTACGGACCCTAATAGTCAAAAGTTTCGGATTTATACGACAACTGTTGAAGAGTTCATCAAAGTTACTGCCTCTACTGATAACGGTTTGTAAGTTTGTCTAAACTTTTGATGGAACAAGTTTTGAGTGACGAAGTTTGAGGTCAACGTTTAAGATCTTAGACCAGAGAATGTAATCGTAACGTAAATACGACGATTTTAGAAATAAAAAACACTTCTTTCATTTGAAATGACTTGAGTTCGATTTCCGGGTATGGCAATTGCTTTGTTCCCTATGAGACTTTAAACAACTGGTTAAGCGTGTGATACTCGTTTAATAATAACTGCCACTCGGGGTCGATCTTCAGGTTAATCCGCGCTTGCCTAGGTTGGTCTGTGGATGGGTGACCGCCCATTACATACCGAGTTTCCTCCGTGCCTCGGAAAGCACGTTAAGCTGTTGGTCCCGGCTGCTATATATAGATCTTTGGCAGTCGTTTCAGGTAGTCAGTGACCTGAAACTCTGACAACCAGTCTTACCAAAGGGTATCGTATTACCCAGTATTAACTAGGTTGTGGAGGCCAGATAGGCAGTCGCTCTATGTAAAATACTGGTACTCAGCTGCATCCGGTTAGACTGGAAGCCGACCCTAACACAGTTGGGAAAAAGGCTAGGCAGATGATGATGACTTTTACCTCACCCTTTCGGAATTACAGGCGTGATGTTATTTTATGTTAGATGTTACACCGACGACTTTTGTATTGTTCATAAACAGGCTTAACCTCCTTGTTAGGATACGCTTTTGTTCTTGACGTCTTAATCCTTTTCTTAATTAGGCTTTAACCCTCCTTTGGCCTGCGTAACCTCATAAATACCCCTCTTTCTCTGAAATTGCGCATAACCTCAGTCTGCCATAATCCATAAACAAAATTAATATAATCTATACGGTATCAGAGATCTTTAATAGCAGTAATAAACCCAAAAACTTCGGGGTCGAGGACATTCGACGACCTGGCGTCGTGCCAATGTATATGAAGTGTCGCCCTCTTAAGATTTGCTTTACAAAGGTCGAGCCTTCAATCTTTACGGTAGTCTAGATATAAAAGAGAAACATGAGGACTGACAAAATAAGTAAATAACTTTTGCTGTGCCTTCACAATGAATCTTA
Organism: Diarsia brunnea; assembly: GCA_949774965.1. NCBI lineage: Eukaryota > Metazoa > Arthropoda > Insecta > Lepidoptera > Noctuidae > Diarsia > Diarsia brunnea. The sequence continues at coordinate 18,313,948 of OX459003.1, forward strand.
TAAATATATTGGTATGCCTACCTTGTGTTTGAGTGAATTGCTTTAATTCTAAAGACAATGAAAGCATTTAGTAGTGTTACCTTCTTATACGGTGTCTTGCATGTCCTTGTTTTTTGGGACAAGCCCGCCATACTATTCCCAAACCACTGTAACTCCTGTTAGCCAGAATCAACAGTGGCGACCACAAGAAAAGCGCCGAGACAATAAAGCTCGACGAAGTCCCAGAGAAACGATTTAACTGTCTTGGATCCCGGAACGAAATTAATCAGAAAATAATAGCGGAGGAGTAGGAAAAACTGCATTGTAATTGTCTGCCCATTATTTGATTTAGTGAAAAGAGTTATAGAGTTTTTATATCAAGAATTTCTTAACCGTGGAGGCTGGATTAGTACCCGGTTATAATAGCAATAAGGTCGCCCCTATAACATGGAACTTAAAATATAAAGTAACGGGTGAATGTGGGTCTACCTCTGCCTTACCCTTCGGGGATAACAGGCTTGATGTTATGCTATGTTTTCTTTTTAATGAGTAATTTTGTACCTAGTTGAAAATAAATAGTTAACAGAGCTAACTAGCATCAATCCTTTGCACTTGTCTTTTAAGCTATTTCCTACGTATTTATTTCCGCATTAAGCCAGCTGTTTTGTCGCGCAGTCCCAGTGGAATAGCTCATAAATTAAGCGACACTTGAAACAAGTACCACGATGTGTTCGCGTTTGTAATATAACTTTCTCATTTATGTGAAACAAATTATTTTATTGTGGTGAGGACACCATTAATTTGACTAATTTATTTATTGTCGACATACATTATGAAATTAATTATTTTTTAAATGAGGGTCACATTAACATTTCCACCACCACCACACCACACCACACCATAAAAAAAAGGGTTAAGTTAAGTCCCGTCGGGACTGCGGGTTGTTCGAAAGAGATACCGCGGCCTGGACACAAAGGGCTAAGAAGGAACATTTACACACACATTTTACATTTTTTTTTTCACTTTTTAGTCACTAGAAGTCTGACACTCCCTTCCTCTCTCAGAGCGGTTCGGTCGGTTCGGTCTCGGTTATTTGATGATTTCCCACCCGGGTGGGTGGGAAATTCCAAACCCCCCCAAAAAAAAGGGTGAAGTTAAGTATCTAGCAATTGACGCTCACTGTGATAAAGCTTTCTGACAATTAAAAACAATATTTAATGAAATCGTTAGTTTAAGGGTCACTAGCTATGATAAAGATCCCGTTAACTTACTTGGCATGAAAATTCTATGCCATTTTTAATTTATTCATTGGGTAATTAGAGGCTATTCAGACATTGTGAAAAAATTTCCTTAGAATATGAATAATTTACTTTTTTTTTAAATTTTCATTTTCGTTTCCTCCTTGGCGAAAACAACAAAAAATTTAATTTGTATCTTTCAATGCAAGTTATTTCTAATTTCGTCAATTTAATATAAATTGCATTACCTCTAAAATAAAACTAACCAATGCTTCTGCACATAATTAGAAATACAGCAAAACTACGGCAGCTAGCCAATTTAAGAAAACTAGTCTAGAAACTGGATGAAAATACAGCTGCAGACGTGTTGTAACCCTTTTAACTTGTTAAGTGGCAACACTTGAACGCGACAAAGGTTAAGGGGTCGTCTACTTTGTCTACCTGAGATATTCATTCATCAAACTTCAGACAGATTTACGAAAACATAATTATTGTGGTTGAACTAGTTTTTTTTTATTTTTTAAAAAAAAACGTTGCCCCACACTAGGAATTTCTCCTGTATCGTGGGTGCGTTCACAAACATTTAAACTCACATACACAAATACCCAGACCCGAAACAACTACCTATAGGTCATACAAATATTTGTTCCGTGCGGGGATCGAACCCGCGACACGTAGCGCAGCAGTCAACTACTTGCGCCACTGCGCCAACCGTGCCGCCGTTGTAATACAATTATAGTTTTTTTACTGTCAGACTTTTTCTTATCTGTACTTCTGTTTTTTTTCAGTTTTTTACATTTTTCTTATCAAAATTGGCTTACCAGTGAGGCATGGTTTAAAGAATTACAATAGAGAATTTTAACTGAGGTTTGTAATTTTCAGATTAGAAAAACGCAGTTTATTTTAAAAATATAGCCTTTAACAAAATATATATTACTTACCTTTTGGTAGCGGTGTGACATTTCACCAGTTGTGTTTTGAGTCCTATATATGACGGTAATTACATTATAATATCTAATATATAAAATTCTCGTGTCACAGTTTTCGTTGCCATACTCCTCCGAAACGGCTTGACCGATTTTGATGAAATTTTTTGTGCATATTCAGTAGGCCTGAGAATCGGCTACTATCTATTTTTCATACCCCTAAGTATTAAGGGTTGTCCACACCAAACATTTTTTTAGTCACTCATCAAAGTTACCGGGAACGAAGTCGCGGGCATCAGCTAGTATAATATATTATAATGTAAGTCGGGCACAAATTAAGACTATGTGGCTGCTACAGAAATATTCTCGAAGGAAAAACCCAACAACACTTTGCCTTTTTTTCCGGGTGGAAAATCATCAAATAACCCCTCCCGTTCTTGGGCAGAGCGAAAGAGAGTGTCAGACTTCTACTGACTAAAAACCACCCATGTTCCTTCTTAGCCCTTCATGTCGAGGCGGCTTCATGGCGAGCTAGCTCATCACTCACCGTCCACAGGCCCGCGTCTACGGTGGCCGGAAGCCATCACGTGGCCCCCGACGCCCGGAGCGCCTCCCGCGGACTTTGCCCGACCTGGGAATCGAACCCAGAACTTGATGCTCTGCAGTCAAACTTGCAACCTCTAGACCAACAAGGCCGTCAAGATGGAAGAAAGAAGTTAACAGATACTCTACTACTATTTTTACCACCTGCCTAACTTTTTTTCTTTAATTTGTACTTACATAGGAATAAATCCATACTCATTCACATTTCAGCAGCTATTTACACGATTTAGACCATTAATAATTCTATCGATAACAGGTTACTAATCGGGTTGGAAGCCGCGAACCGTATCCGGTGCGAGATAACGCAATATCCGCCGGCTATCCGTCACTTCCGGTAAGCAAACACGCTGAAATTGAACTGCTAATTCAGCAAATATTTGGACTTTGATTGGATTTGACGGTTTTTTTGTGTTCTAAACAAAACGGGCACATCAATGGTAGAGTAACTGGTTCATGTCTGATAAAATGATTTCTTTATCGATTTAGCAGGATATCACCCAGTGAAACTATTTGTTTTGAATGAATGTTTTTTAAAAATTTTACGAATATCAACTTGATGCTGGTGTAAATTAAACTAATTTCAGAAAAAAAAAACGAAATAATATTTGAAAACTGAATTGCCTTCGCAGTATACTCATGTACCAAATCAGATCCATAACCGTTTACCTGATAAGATGAAATAAATTAAAAATTTTAAACAAGTTTCAGTTTAAGAGCACCTACGCGAACGAAATCAACTAATAACAATCTCAGATAATAATTATGTTAAAACTTGTGGACTTCATTGAACCGACCGACTCAATATCATTGAATTTCCAACCCAAATTCTATTGATTTAGGATAGAATTGTATCAATATTCTAGTTCCATTTTATGAGATTAATATATGCAAATTATTCGTGGTTTCTCTCTGAGCTTGGTTTCCAAATATTTGCATAACGCCTTTGCACAAAAGCTCTTTAACTTTCGTTAGCCACTTAGCTGAATTCTGTTTACCGATGTGATGGAGCTTTAAATGCATTTTTGAATTAGTTTGAAAAATGGGTAGAAAGTTTTAAACTTAACAATGTTTGGTGAATAAACAATTTAGTTTTTTTTATTGTGATCGTGGCAAAATAAAAAATATCAAATCTACATAACAAGTATTTTAAAAGCAGAAACTACAATACGCCGCGGTTATACTTCTTATATGTGGGCAGCAGCTGAAAATCAGCGTCAGATGGTACACACACTGTGTTGCCATCTGGCTTTATGCTGAGCTGAGGCCCTTTTGGTATTATCAGCTTGTTTCTTTTGTAAAAAATAAGGTGTTTTTGTGAATAATGCCAAATAAACAAAATTTTCTTTCTTTCTTCTTTCTTATATAGGTAGATACCCGTTTTGCATCGTCAACCTACCTAAATCTTTTTATAGCAGCCTATTGCGTCCCACAGCTGGGCAAAGATCTCTCACATCCTTCTATTCCATTCTTCTCTGTGTGCGGTTTTCTCCGTACAGATTGTCATAAACGCTCCTAAGTCGTCACGCCAGCGTTTTTGAGGCCTCCCTCAGCAATGACAACCGTCTCCTGGCACCTACTGCAGGACGACTCTGACCCATCGGGCCTGCTGCTTCCTTAAGACATGGCCTAATCCCATTTCACCCCAACAGTAATTATTGCCCACGTCAACAACTCCACTTTTTTAAGTGTATTGTGGTATTTTACAACGTTCAAGAGCATGGTGAATTTTATATTATCGGCGAGACATGAATAAGCATTAATTTTAAAACTGACAGAATTCACACTAATCTCGTAAATTCACGTTTGAACATCATAAATCATCTACTAAAATATGTACACCGTTGTTTGGGGAATTACGACAGAATTGCCGTTAGTCACCAAACAAGAGCCATAACGATTCAGAAGCTCAGAGGCTCACCTCCTACTACATGGTACTTACACATACTGGTAAAATGTAGGTGTACTTGTTAGGTACACCTCTGCCTAATTCTTTGCGGTTTACAGGCGTAATGTTATGTACGCCTCTAGCCCCAATTCAGTACAATAAAACCTTTAATTTTAATTTTACGTTAAAACTTTGAGAGATGACAAATTGCTAATGACCTTTACAAGGGGCAAAATAATTCCGGTCCAATTTTCCCATATTAGGGTACCAAAAATATTCACGATTCCATTTCGTTTGTTTCATGATTATAAATCCTTTTACCGAGGGTTGGGTTCTGAAATATCTCAAATTAGATTTCCTTCCATTTCCTTTGAATGTAATATTGACATTTTAGAATAGTCGGTATCGTGAGCCAATTATAATTTCATTAAATCTTAATTTAAAGACAATTTCTTAAATTTTCAGAGTGTCTTCTGCTGTGAACATCATCTGCCCACCTCTTTCTTAACTTTATTGGAATCGGCTTCCAGTTTTACCGGATGCAACAGAATACCATTGTTTTACATGATGCGACTGGCTATCGACCTTAACAACCCAGTTTGTATTGGATAATACGATACCCCATGGTTAGACTTTCGGGTCACTGACTACCTGTTACGAATGTCAAAGATGTACAAATGAATACTTCTGTGAACCTTACGTAAATAAACTTGGTAGAAGTTTAGTCGCTTCTTTTGAGAAAGTTTCCATCAACCAACAAGACACCCTTTTTACAAATTTTTATTCAGCTTTAAATGAAATGATTATTAACAACGCTAATTTTGAACAACATCTTGTTTGACGGAAATAATGCCTACTTAAAGCAAACTTTACAGACCAAACTTTGAATTTACTTTGCCAAGAAAAGTAGGAGTTTTATACAAATACCGTCATAACGAGCATAAAACTCATTTTCACTTTTTCTGCTTACTTTAAGTACGCAAAGAAAATTCAAAGTATGTAAATTTTGCACGTCGTAAACACGTAGATACAGTATCCATATAAGTATGTTTTGATAAAATATAGGCTTTTTAATTCTTAATTCTATGCCATCTCGTCAGCTAACTCTAATTACAGAAAACACAATAAAATGTCGTCATCGTTTTCAAGCTTCACAAAAATTTCTTCCATTCGGTACAGTCTAAAAATAATCCAAAACAACCACAATATACTCAGTTCCCTTTCATGATGTTAATAATATTCATAGCTTTCAGTACGAACAAAAAAGAATACGTATATTTTCCCAGCGCGGCAGCGGTTCGAGAACTTTTGAGGGCACATACTCATGAACGATAATTTGATATTCATTCGAGCAAATATCATTAAAAATAAAGTTTTCAGCGCTGTATGTTTTCGTATTTAAACTTCACGTTATGAAAAGAGAAAATTATCTCTCTAAACTGAAATACTGATGCAAGTTGATTACAGTAATGTTAAAAGCTCACAGCTGAAATACAGGCCTTTGATATAGACGAATGGACTGTATGTATACACCTCAAGTTTACGAGTTTTTGATAATAGAAAATGCCCATTATTTTACGATGTTTTCCCACATCGTTTTAAATGGAAGTTTTAGTGATTGATCGCTTGGTAGTATTATATATTATTATATCATCAAATATAACAACTCACAATTTAGAACCCATGAGAACAATGATACAACTTGTTCATGTTGCTAGGCAAGTGGGCTTATCACAGTTTTTAACGTCCCTTATAATTATAACAGTCTATTTGGAATTTTCGCTATCATATTCCTCCCATTTATTATCCTACAATTCTTTTACCCTAACGTAACTTACGTGTTTCGGAAGTGACTGATCACAATAAATAGAATTACGCATTGTCATGTTTTTTGTATCTCTTTGTTGTCTATTGTTTTCCTACAGGAAAGGGAGGTATAAAGGGACATGAATAGACCAACCACCCTTGGATCTGCATGAAGGGAAAGAAACATTGTTCATCATCATCATCATAAATTTATGTCATATTGAGACGAGTAGTTCAAATAAAATTGGTAGATCTTATACTCGTGCATTCGTTGTTGCGGTGTGCGTTGCTGCGTGCTTTCGTGCTCGTAGTGTTCGTTGTTGCGGGCATTCGGCGGCGTGTGGTTCGGCGTGGTGGCTTTCGGGATGACGTATTGCACTCGTAGTTTAGTTTTATGAATCGTTCTTCTGACATTCAAAAGTACCAGTAATGGTTTCATTGAAATAAATGCTTTGACTTTGACTTTGATTCATCATCTGTCTAGCCTTTTCCCAACTATATGGGGGTCGGCTTCCAGTCAAACCGGATGCAGCTGAATATCAGTATTTTACATGAAGCGACTGCCTATCAGACCTCTATAACCCAGTTAATACTAGGTTATACGATACCCTTTGGTAAGACTGGATGTCAGAAGTTTAGGTCACTGACTACCTGTAACGACTGCCAAAGATCTATATATAGCAGTCGGGACCAACAGTTTAACATGCTTAGCGAAGCACGGAGGAAACTCGGTATGTCGGGCGGTCACCCATCCACAGACCGACCTAGGCAAGCACAGCTTTACCTAAAGATCGGCCCGAGTGGCAGTTCTTATTAAGCCACAAGCTCCTTATTGGTAAATCGTATATTATGTGACAAAATATAGAACTAGGCTTCAATTACGTATTTTACCTTGAAGAACAACAGACCAGAATTGGTAATAATAAATGGATACAGTTTCAGTAACTTTTCAAGACCTAGGGAGCCAACCCTTATTTAAATGCCCTCTAAACATGACGCCATAAATTTTAAAACCATAGCAACTTTGAACTCGACAGTCATTACACTAAAACCATTAATTTAAGCATTCATTAGTGATAAACATATAAATCTACCTAAGTTTAAACGGTGATAGCCGTACAAGGCAGTCCTTGGTACAGGATTGTGACATAAAATACCTACTAATATTAATAGTACAAGTTTGAATGTGCCCTGGAAAAACTTGGGCGATAAGAATTCGTATTGAAATGTAAAACGCAGGAAAAACTTGTACTTTGTATGACCAGAGTAAAAGAATACTGGAAAATTAAACTAGAATGTAGTAACATGCCTCTCATATTGGTTGTTTCAATATCTCATATAGAACTTCATCAATTCAAAGAAGTTTGTTCGACCGTGGATGAGTAAATGGCAGACAATTTATTTAATACTGTCTTACGAGTACTTGAGAGCCAAAAAGCCAGTGAATCATTTGTTAAGTTATTAGTTATCCAGAGAAAGTCACTTTACATCAGCGATGACGATGTTTGAAAGGTCATTAATATTTATGCGAGTTAGTGTTGAATCTCCCCGTTGGGGCTGCGGGTTGTTCAAAAAAATACCGCGGCCCCGACACAAAGGGCTTAGAAGGAACATGGGTGGTTTGTAGCCAGTAGAAGTCTGACACTCCCTACCGCTCTACCCAGAGCGGGAGAAGTCATTTGATGATTACCCACCCTACAAAAAAAAAGGGTTCGCGTTTTCATGCTCCTATCCTTTTCTGTCTTACCAATGGTTTTTGTATAACCCAGTACTGCCTATCTAGGCAGTTGCTTCCTTTAAAATACTGGTGTTCAATTGCATGCGGTTAGACTGGAAAGATACACCCCAACATAGTTGAGGAAAGCCTAGGCAGAATATGTTAAAAAACCAATCCTGTTGAAAGTCGCCATAGAAAGAAGAGAAGAAATGTGTTGAAAGCCATCGCAACTTCTCTACATCATTGAGACTGACAGCGGGTATAAAAACTAGGCAATAGAATGACAAATGCATGCCATTAGAACAATCTTATTCCCTGAAAGTCATCAATAACTTTTCCAAATTTATTGGAGTCCACTTGGAATCTAGATCGAGATGCGGCCGGATATATTAAGGCACGGTTCAATGTACCGCCCAGTTCCAGCATATTATTAAAGAGAGCAAAAACTTGCTGTCTAAATCTACTGTTTATATGTCTGTCTGTATACCTATATGTCTGTGATATAGATGAATTTTATTTAAAATTATATTTACTTTTGTACAAATTCATCATCACTTTTCTGCTCTTGTCCCACGTTACTCGGTTTCGGGGCAACACGATGCACTTCTTTTTCTTCCATTCCATTCAATTCTCACGCTATCATTTACTCCTTTTTCTACTTCCTTACACAATTCATTCACCTATTCTTTGGTCTTTGTCTCTCTCTCCACCCATCAACATATTTACGAGTATTCATCATTAATAAAGAAATTACAAACGTCAAAAAAGGAGAAGATAATATCATCATCTGCCTATATTTTTATCAACTAAGATGATAAATTAGGCTTTCAGTCTAAGAAGACCCAGCTAGACATGCTATATTACATGGAGACACTGCTTCTCTGACCTCCACAAACCAGCTACTGGATGACACGATATTTAATGTCAGTCTAGTCGTCATACTTTCGGCCTGCTGGTCGTAATGGCCATCAAAGTACTTTGAACGAAATCCGGGACCAAACGGTTTGACGTTTTTTCCAGGGCTTGAAGTGGTCTCCATATGTCCTGGATATTCAGTATTCACCCATCCAAAGACCGACCCCGGTCAGCTTTGCTTAACCTAGATGATCCCGTGCGCCTATAATTTCATAGCCCCTAGCGAATATACGGTTCCCTAATTCGATAAAAAACTGAGAACATTATAAGATAAATGTAAGCATTAAGGTCCTTAATGCGATAGGTGGGTCGTATCACAATTTATCGAGCCCATTTAGAAGCCAAGCTGGAAAATTGAGTCTTTAACATCGCTCGAGTCTCTTCGAATAATTACTGTGATAGAAACGTTCTGCTTGCGGAATAAATTACAGCCAGTGCACTTTTAAGCGATTCCGGCAGTTGGAACTTTAAACAATTGGCAAAAAAAAGGTTGGGGAAAAGGAGGGAGTTTTAAATTCAGAAAGCTTTAATCTTTTGAATGAGAAGATTTATAATGAGAAAGCTTTTTCTCTGGCAGATTCGAAGATGAAGGAAGGATTAAGAAGGGTTTTGGTGATGCACTAGGTCAGATAATATCAATGTCATCATCTCCCTAGCCTTTTCCCAACTATGTTGGATTCGGCTTCCCGTCTTACCGGATGCTGCTGAATACCAGTATTTTACATGGAGCTACTGCCTATCTGACCTCCACAACCCAGTTAATACTGGGTAATACGATACCCTTTGGTAAGACTGGTTAAGATAATGTCAATGTTTTTATTTTAAATAAATAGTGACACAATTTATTTAATATATTTGGTACAGACGCTACGCCAGCACATGAAGCTAACCGAAACTAAAATTTTCACAATCAATTTCGAACGATCAAGACTTATGTAGTGTTAGCTTGATGTAGGTACTGGCATTTGTAGAACTTCGTGTCTACGAGTTAGCCCATTTAGCGACAAGTTTGCCAGAAGTTTTTCAGTCTGTACAACTGAAAGTCGTTAACGCTGAAAACGGGATACTTACCATGTTTACTGTGTAAGTGACAACCTTTCTGTGCGTTCAACCACGTGTTCTTAGAAACTACGTAACGGATACTGATGCACGTTTAACCGTCATTGAGAAAGTTTATTCTGAGAGGTTTTGGTGTAAAACATTCATATTAAACTTACAAAGAAATCTTGATATTTCTTGAAGTCGTCAAAACTGTTCAGTATCAAATGTCATAACGATCCGTCTAAATTCAATTTATCAGACGGCTAAAAACACACCAGGAGAAGGGACAACTTACTGTCAAATCGAGTTGTCGTTAATTCATATTTCAGGCTTCGAACTAATCTCATGTCCGTAGGTGCTAAAGAATAGGAAAGGCCCGTAACTTCGGCTGAAACTACGGGTTTCGTGCTTAGAGAGAAGACGCCCAGGAATAAGCGCTGGTTACCTAGTTATATAGATCTTAGTGGTTATACATTGTAATGTTAAATTATTAATGAGTACATAAACAAGGTGCAGTTTTTCAAATTGTCAAATTTTCTGGCGGTTGTTACAAAATACATAAATAATCAATTAAAATAACGGTACCAGGTCATTTATTATTATACGTTGTTTTTTCAGTTGTTAAAAATTTAACAGTGTTTCGTTTAAGTGTGTGGAAGTGCGGTAATCAGGCGGGATGCGATATATCCATTTCGGTGTCCAAGAAAAAAATAAATTACTTTCCCATTTTATTATTGATTCGGGTCGAGATTCATTAGTATTGTTTCTCCTTGAATTTAACGCAATTGCGAAATGACAGCTTGTATATAATATTTCAGTGAAGCAATCAGTAGAGTGCTTTACTGAAATACATAAAAAGTGAATAATTATTGGTAGGTGTTGGGTCAAACAAGTGGCAAATTAACTTGCCACTTGTTTGACATTTACAACTAACGTGCAATCATGCAATTGCTTTGATAAGGTTTATAAAACTACTTGTTTCACTATGCATGTAGGTTATGGTAATGGTCCTTTATAAAAATAACTTAATTCTTTCTTGTATTTTTTATATTTATGATGTCGTAAACTGTATTTCTGCCTTCTTGAGTAAAAGAATCCGATAATCATGACGATGATCCTGATGTAGCAGTAACACTATCAGAAGAGAAAAATATATTTTCTCATTAAAAGAATAAAGTGAATTTTATAGGAGAATGAATTCCAACTGGAATGGGTAATTTTCGATTATTATTGTAACAAAAAACGCTTTTAAATAAATGGGCAGACGAATCGAATCCCAATGGATAAAAAAGTAATTTTAACAAAACATTCAATAATAATAGACCATCAAAACGAAATTTGAAAGACGAAGAGAAAATAATAATAAGGACAAAAATCCCTAATGGAAGCTATACAGAAAAGATTTTCCTCTGAAATATAATATCACGAAGATTGACAATACTAAGAGGGAAATAAACAAGCTTAGCGGGTAGTTTTACTTTATTTGTCTTCCTTCGTCAAATATTTAAACACTCTTGTCAGTAAAAAATGTAGAAACCTTGAAGATGCTTTTAAATAAAACAATAATATAGATTGAATGGGACAATGAATTTAAGTTGCAATCAAAAGAAGTTCATAAAAATCATTATTGGGTAGTGATTTTATTGAAATCCGAATTGGTTTTAGTATTACTAATAGAAAAATAATGTTCTTCAATCAGGGAAATATCTCTTAAGGTTGCAAAATTCGGATTGGACATAACTGTTATTTTAGCGAAGCATTCAATATTGAAGACCATCAAAACAAAATTAGTAACAAGAAGAGAAAATTGTAATAGCCCAGAAAACCTTTCTTCAAAATAAATTTCGGCTTAGATTGAAAATATTCGATGAGAAATAATAAACAAGATAACTTAGGAGATTAGTTTCTTATTTATTAAACAAACAAAGTTCTTCGACACGTTAATGAATTTTAATTAAGAAGATCTCAAGATGTTGTTGAACTAGCTTACGATTTGCCTTAACATTAAGTGCCTCCAACTGTAGATAAGCAAACTTGTGCACTTCATTATAAATGAAGTTTGATAAAGTTTTGTTGTTACTATTAGTATTAAGATTGGGTTCAGCTATGAAATAACTATCAAAGTTGTCTCTTCTGCTCTTGAGTTTGCTTGTTTTAAACTCTGTGTGTCATAGACACGATTAATCTTTGTCATATCGAAATCCTAATTAAAAACAGTATCTAATTATGTTTCTTCATCAGAGACATGCACGCTCAGACGTTTGAAAATATGATCGTCACACTTGTTCTGAATATCGAATTGCTAATCAGCTTACTGCAAATTAAAACTGGCAAACAAGAGTTATCTTGTTTCTAACCGGTTCTTCTCCAAAAGAAACGATCAACCCGAAAGGTACACCCTTTCTCGACGTTTTTTAAGTGCCCATGTACGAGTAGGTCTATATGAAATAAAAGATTTTGAGTTGTATGTTGAAACGTTTGTAACGTAACATTCGTTATTAAAGTCTACGAACGAAACACAAGTTGTAGCGGCTAAAATGGCAAACAAACTTCAATTAAGACTTCCTCCTACGAACTTTAACCATTACATCATAACACATTTGTCTAAGTCAGTTGATCCCATCTTCGTTATAACCTAACTTATAGTTTCACTACTTATGTTCTGTCCTGCAACAGTTTCGAACTATCAGCACGTAAAAACTTTTTTGTACTTTTCTTTACTTCGGTCGGTGCGAATCAGATTCTCTCTGCCGGTTTTGTAAAGAAAGTTGTGCCCGCTTTCTATGTAATCCGCATCTTAATGGAAAAACCTTCTTACGTTGCTAAAAGGTTGTGATGTTGTACAAATTGTATTATAAGGTTGACTTCAAGATGAACAGTGGTTTCAAAATGCATAGGAATAGGCGATGTGGCAACATCTATGTCCAGCAGTGGACGGCTGATATAATAGGTTGGGGAAAAAGTTTCTTCGCATTTTTTAAGACAATTCAAAACATTTTTTAATATAGTTCATTTACATTTAACTAAAGTATGTAGGTACCATTTTGTTCGATAACTTGTTGCCATCTTGTAGGTAGGGACATGATCCCATTGCTATAGAAATTTTGGGACTTCTGGTCAAAATACCGCGACAAGTGGTTTTGGCAGTCCTCTCGTGATGTTAACCTGACACTGCCTAAATAATTCTGAAGAGACCGAAACAGGTGGAAATCTGAAGGTGCAAGGTCAGGACTATACGGCGGATGCATTAACACCTCCCAGCCACACTCTCTTAATTTTTGCTGAGTGGCTAAAGATGTGTGAGGTCTAGCGTTATCATGATGAGAAACCACACCCCTTCTGTTGATTAATTCCGGCCGTTTTCTCTCAACTTCTTGCTTTAATCTCATCAGTTGTTCGCAGTAGAGTTCAGAATCGATGGTCCTGCCTGGTGGTAACAGTTCATAATGAATAATGCCCTTCCAATCCCACCACACACACAGCATTACCTTGTTGCGAGTTAACCCGGGTTTCGCCACAGTCTGTGAAGCCTGACCGGCCTTTGACCACGACCTTTTTCGCACGTTCTTGTCGTACGTGATCCACTTTTCATCACCAGTTATCAGCTTCTTCAAAAATGGTTCGGTTTCATTACGTCGTAATAAAGAATCACAAATGAGTACACGGTTCATTAGGTTTCTTTCAGTGAGCTCGTGAGGTACCCAAATGTCGAGCTTTTTTGTGTACCCAGTTTTTTTCAAATGCGCCAAAACTGTTTTGTGGTCAATTCCCAGTTCTTCAGCTACGTCGTAACTACTGATATGCCGATCTTGCTCCACTTTTTCAAAAATGGCATCCATTTTATCCGTAACAGGGCGACCAGAGCGACGTGCATCTTTGACATCAAAATTTCCGGATTGAAAACGCTTAAACCAGATTTGTGCTACTCTCACAGACACTGCACTAGGTCCATTAACATCGCAAATTTTTTTCGCGGCTTGCGTTGCATTTTTACCTTTTTTTGTAGTAAAATTTTAAAATGTATCGAATTTCTTCATTAGATTCACTCATCTTGACGGTACGAAAAACAAATGAAAATCACACATTTTCCTAATTTGAATTTGGAATTATGTTCTTTAAAATTTAAACTTTCAATGATACCAAAACCAGCCAGATACAAATAGTATAGCCAAAGAGAATTTATTACAAGTTCATACATACTATAATGCGAAAAGACTTTTTCCCCAACCTAATATGTATTATATTGATGATATCATAGCATCCCACCTGCAATACAATCCCCGAAGAGTTACGCTGAGGTGTACCAACCAAGGCACACACTTATTGCCAGATAAGTTTATGTCCATTATCCGGGCACAACTCTAGACTCCCTGAATGCTACTGAGAAATTTCTGTTGAAAAAACTCAATAACACATTCCCCATCCTGGAAACCGATCTCCGGGCCACATGCTCACCAGTGTCGATGATAATGAAAACGTCACATTACTTTTTATTTTATACAATGCACAGTACATGCTACGATTATTAATAAAAACATTAGAGTAAAATTTCCAAAAAACAAACATCCAACATTGATTAAAATATGACAAACCGTCACATCGCCCAAGTAAACTACTCGAAATTCAGTTTACATTCGCTACAATAAAAAATAACTCCGGACAGAAACATTTTTATTTCATTCCTGTTCCCAGTACTTTCGAAATAAGCAGTAAAAATAAAAGATATACGTAGGTACACATACGTTGTTCAACCAGCTCATTTCGTGTAACATTTAAATGTAGAATCAAAAAATAGGTCGAAAACTACGTGCCAAGAATTTTCTCGACCAAAAAACCTGACGTTTACATTGTAAAACTCAAAAGTTTTTTTTCAGCTGGTCCTTCGAGCCGGATTACTTCGGAAACGTGCCTGGAGTTCGCATGAGCGACTCACAATAGATACATTTTCCTGTAACGGTGTCCCAAAACATTTGACAACTTATTTTTGAGTGGCTTTGTGTTAATAGCTGCAGAAGGAGAAATGGAATAATGTAATTGAATGGGATGAATGGAATGGGAGAATGTGGGACACATTGCAATTGGGGTAAAATGGAGTGTTCAATTTTGACATATTATTATGGAAGTAACGGTTCACGGGGACGCTCGTGACGTGTGTCCAAAATATTTTATGTTTTATATGACTTTCATGACGTAAGTGTTTCTTACAAGATAAGTTCGTTTTTTTTTAGTCAAGAGCCATTGTTTAAAATCTTTTGTATATTCCTTGATTTCAGAGAGATCACGAACCAGACAAAACCCTATCTTAAAATTTCGTGTCCACAACGCCATGCCTTAATTGCTTTAACCGTCGTTTTATATCGTTGCCATTATAGACTGACACCAAAGACGCCTACATGTCAGCGATTTTAATAAGCGTAGCGTAAGTCTATTACAGTGCTAACACCATCTATTAAGGGTGTAAAAGTACCCTTAACGCAAACTAAGGGCACTTGTTTTCCCCACCACTGCGATATTTTTTTTGTTCTAGACCATACCTGGGAACCCCCTAGTTACGGATATATTAGGGGGTCCAAAATTTTCACAGCTGTTTTTGTAAATACTAGTTTTTCAGGTAACAACTTTACTAAAATTACCTCCATGACCCGTTTACTATTCAAAGCATCCAATAGCACAATGTTTTAAGAGTGCTACATTGAGTTTTACCGTAAAATGTTATTTTTGACCCCAAAAAAAATCGTTTCCCAGCAAGAATTTTTGCGTAGGAGCACTTAGTTTGATGTACAGAATGCTTGGTTAACGGCTGTGTGTTGAATTGATTTACACCCTGTATAACTAAAGCCAGAGGAGAGGAGCTCGTGGCTTAATAAGTACTGCCACTCGGGTCGATCTTTAGGTAAAGCTGTGCTTGCCTAGGTCGGTCTGTGGATGGGTGACCGCCCGACATACCGAGTTTCCTCCGTGCCTCGGAAAGCACGTTAAGCTGTTGGTCCCGGCTGCCATATATAGATCTTTGGCAGTCGTTACAGGTGACCTGAAAGTGACAACCAGTCTTACCAAAGGGTATCGTATTACCTAGTATTAACTGGGTTGTGGAGGTCAGATAGGCAGTCGCTCCATGTAAAATACTGGTATTCAGCTGCATCCGGTTAGACTGGAAGCCGACCCCAACATAGTTGGGAAAAGGCTAGGCAGATGATGATAACTAAAGCCAGAATAAATTCAGCAACCTAATAAAAAACTCGACCCTAACTATAAACTACACGGTAAGTTTCTTTAGTAGTCCCTCAGGGCAGAAATAGGTTACAACAGTTCTCAAAGGCGATAGCCCGATAGTGTCAACACTTGAACACTATATTGTAATCATTCAACTGAAGATACAATAGTCCAACGCTTCAGTACTTATCTCTCTAGAGACGTACTCGAAGAGAACAATGTATCAGATAATAGAAAAAGACAATAAAGAATATCTATCGTCTTTTTTCTTGATGATGAGTCTTCATTTGAAAACAATGCTGGCATATAAAAGAGACATTATGTATTTTTCGAAGCGTAAATATTGTAAGACGATGAATGAGTACAAGGGTTTAAGATCGAATAACGTAAATGTGTTGATAAACATTTGGAAGAGAAGATAAGTTTTCTGAACACACAACAACGATAAAGAACAGAGTCACATGCATCAGTTGTTTAATGGCCTATACAAGTTTAAAAAGACTTAGAACTAATGGGACGTCTCGCAACAAGCAAAATGTACAGTAATGTTGCACTATAATTCTTAAAATTAATTTTAAGTAGAGAAATGAGATTTCCAGTTGAAATATTACTGCAGTGCGGGAAAATAAGTACTGCTCACTTGGGGAATGAATCCTCGCTTACAAATGTTACTTGGAAAATATTTCATGAGATTTAAAAAAGCTGTAAGTACTTGAAGCAAATATTGAAATCAAAAATTCAAATTCAGCAACGAACGAATTCGTATTCGTTCGACGGTAATGAAAAAACAAATGAAATTGATGTCCAAAAACGAACAATCAAACATTTGGTTCGCATTCAATTTCCAGCCGCAATGAAAAATCATTAGGTAGGTTTCGCTGAAATTGGTAAAAATTCAAATCAAAAATTTTGTTCCGAACAACTAGGTTCATTATGGGTTAGTGAATAAGTAATTGAGAATTATGTCTTAGTGGCAAGAAATTTAGTGTTTCAGTAAGAGTGCTAAAGTATTCTGCTATTAAATTGTGAATTGTAAATTAATTTAACCAAATTTATTCGATAAACTGTCCTGATTCAATTAATTAAACCTGAAGCTTTTAATACTTACAGTGACAATTGGACTTATTTGAATAAAATTATGAAATAATTTTCAATATCGTTAAGATTTCAAATCGATTTTGGTCTTGCATTTGGAAGCTTTTTCAGAGTTAACATTAAAAAAAAAAACATACCAATCGAATTGAGAACCTCCTCCTTTTTGGAAAGTCGGTCAAAAATAGCACATCAAATAAACCATTTTACCCAATAAATCCTATTGCCAAAATCTTGTTCTATTACAGAAACAGGATTTACTTGTATTCAGAAACAACAATACCATTGTCAGAAAGTATAATTTTGTCGAATTCACAAAGAACTATTTACTAAGCTCATTTCCACATAAATCCACCATCTGGTTTCAACATAACGAACTTCATACACCAAAAATACAAATCACATTTTCTTGGAAAAGAACCGTCGTCAGATTTTTCGTTTCTTTACATTCAGATCAAAATACATCTTCAAAGGGAAAACATCATCTAAGGTGATAGAATTTCAGGACGTTTGATAAGGGTATACATGATTTTTAAATAAGCTGTCGCATACCTACATTGGCCACTGTAAAAGCCGACCGACGACTGTTCTTCCAAGAAACCATTTCGTCGGCAAATATTTACCTACCCTCTACCTCAATACAGCGAACATTGAATATACAAACGGGAAAGGTTTCAATGTGTTATGTTACTTTGAAGTTGAAATTCTACGAGGAAAGGAAGTAATTATTACGCTTTTCAAAGAAGGCGGAATAATTATTTTAAGGAAAACCTTTGTTGAAATTGGTAAGCAACCCTGTTGTTCAAGTTTTGGAGAATTAAGAAATCTTATTCTTCTCTTCAAAATTCAAAGCTTGGTGGTTTAATTTTAGCATCATCAGCATAAAGCAAATGTATAAGAACTACATAGTACAAATTAATAGGCATCACTTCGAATACTGGATATTATTTGTTTTCAATTCCCGATATTGCATCGTTGGAATATTGATTTACATAGGTAATATTTTATTACATGGTTATTATTCCGATTTCAGTGTTAATAATAATGTTAGTGACCATGTCAGTTCAAAAGCTTATTTCACCTTATTTTACTATGTGATCCCGATACGAGGCGATACCATTAAAATTTTAATAAGTATGCTTTGCAGTATGAAGTTTCACATGTTAAACGATTCAAGTTGAGGCGATATTGATCCGGTAAAGTACTTTTACATGTAGGTACATTAAGTTTTATACTTAGTATCAGCATTTTCACTACTTTCAAATACTACGCTACAAAGCTCTTTAATAAATGACCTAGGCGTTTATCTACTATCCCTTTTAGTACTTCCTTCATTACCAGAACTATTTCTACCAATACCAGTGCTAACAAATCCTTATTCATTACGTCAAACTTTTACCGCCAAATCGCTCAACCGCAGTGCTAAATTACACAAGTTTTGCTTTCGACATTTCTATTGCGGATATAAAGGCGTGGCATTTTGGCAATTCGTTTCTGCCTTACTTCTTACTTTGACTCTTTCTTGTCATGGATAAATCGCGGCGCTTATAGTCACATGTGCGGATGGATCATTGATTTAAAGTTCTTCTGTTTCTGTGTTTTATGGTATCTGTAAATCTTTTATGTCGTCAAGTAAACGATAATGTGCTTTATTATGTCTGTCTTTAACAACCGTCATTATCAGTATAATAATGGTTGTTAAAGACAGACATAATAATGCCATAATACTCGTAACTGAATTTTGGGCCGGCTCCATTTAGATTGCCGTCGACACTGAGATGAATTATTATCTTTCCTTCTTTTCATTCTTCTTTATGATCCTCGTTCAGTAAATACGTATTTATGAGCAAAGCTCAAAGCGGCTCACCATTAATATTATTTATCGCTCTCTCATAATATTGTTACCTATTATATGAAATTCACAATGTTTTTCACTTTAAACGAACAAATTGCTTTCCCGTCCTGACACGTCTTTGTACCGACAGCGTTTCGAACATTGGCGTCAAAAAAGACGTGAAATAACTTATAAACGGACCGTGCAATCTCGTCTGCATTGATTTTTAACGTTTACATAAAATCAGGACATAGCTTTTCAATTGTGAATGAAGCAATATCACGTAAAGCCAACCCTTCTCAAATTGACACACTGTGTAATTTTGCTGGGTGAATGGTATTTCATACAACTGTCAAGAAGGACAATTATTATTGTAATTTGAATATACACACGGACAATTTCAGTCGGCAGTCAAATTGCTATACAATGAATCTACCTAAGCCCGATGATTATCTTCATAAGCGAGTACTCTGTGGACAATCTTCTTCTTCTTTATCGTGTGGTTATTGCCTAACTTGGTGTACGAGCTTATATGCCACCCATGTAATATCTCTCAGGCATGGTGGTTTCCTCAGGATAGTTTCTTACACCGAAGCAAATGATTATTATACAATACGCACATGAATCCGAAAAGTCAGTGGCAGTCCGACGGTCAAACCATTTGACTAGGACATGAACAAGAACATGAACAATTGAAAACAACCTTTATTCTCATAAAAGAGCAATTCATTTCAATTATTCGTTGAGAATCATTATGTAGGTCAAGAGGATGTCACAATAATTGGTTCATTTAGTATGCAAATCAGCAAGGAAAAGAAATCTCTTACAAAAAATAAAGCTTAAAGTAAAATGGCTCATTGTAGAGTAGAAAGTAAGTTAAATTGCTCATTGTATAGTAAAAGTCAAGTGAGGTTAACTGAGCACTTAAATGTAACTCCTTACCTCGTAGATAATGGACTTAACAGTTGTCATTAAAGTGTTCCAAGCTATCGCAATTTACAACGACTTTTGTGTTATATTTTGTACGTTTTATTTTGCAAATTTTCTTGTGCTTTGCTGTAGAAGTTAAATGCTCATAATAAGTAATACTCTTACCGAATGCGCAATACCTACACACTGCGACAAAAACTTTATTTAAACGTCTAGACAAAGGTGCATTCACCTTTTAGGAAGCAATATCGTAAACTAGTAAATTAACATACCGACATAAATTCACACCTTCCCCCACGAGGTTAAGCAGAAACAAGCAAAAGCCGCATAAATTAATGGTAATCCTTAGTTTACCCTTTCTTGTTCCACAAAGGAAAACCCGAGCAACATAAGGTATGTTGGGAACCCTACACCCCAATAATAACAACGTTTCATTTTTCCCTGTGGACTTACTACCGACACTACAATTATTTACCAAGTAATTACCATCATTACGCCGGAATTAAAATCTGGAAAATTAACTAGTCTGCCTAATCTAGTGGTCGCAAACACTACTCCATGATATTTTGGGAAATCTGACGAATTGAAATTTGGTTTTAGATCAGGCATTTATCAAAATCAATTCTGTGGACATATCCACAGATTTCGTGCTACTGGGTATGAAATGTGTACATACGCTATATCTCTGGCGCCTGGCGGGGCTCCGGACACAAAAGGTTAAGAAGGAACATGGGTGGTTTTTAGTCAGTAGAAGTCTGACACTCCCTATCACTTCCGCTATATTATTATCTCTGCCTAATCTTTCGCAGATATTCAGGTGATATTGTGCTATATATTTGCCAAGTAAATTACCCGTAATAGTCCTGGTTAAGAGTTGGGCAGGGCATCTAGACGCGGAGATGGCCGATGGAGTAAAGGTTTAACCGAATGGCGGCCACGATCGGCCTTATGAAACCAATGCCGTACGAAAGCATGTTCGAATGACGATATTATCAGGATTACAAGAAACGGATGGACAAGAGACGCACAGAACAGATAAGAGGTCTATACACCCAATAGAAAAATCATGAGTCCTAGTTTAAAAATCCGGATTTTTTACTATATAAGGCATATTGCCATTACTCTTTTAATCCGTGACCAATGGCCTGGTTTCATGGCATAGTGGGCTGGCACCATGCCAGGCAAAAACGCATAATGTTACACGTTGGCTATGAATGTATGGGTGGGCTGGGGGCGGCACCGCGACGCCGACGTCGTGATTTTGCAGAGGTTTTAAAGTTTTATGTCAGTGTGAAATTTACAGCAGCATTGAAGTTTTACTTATTTATTTTGCTGTAAATGAACAAACAGTAGAGAACACAGGAAATAATAAATATAATATTCGAGTCTATGTACTTGAATATTTACCGATTATTTCTTATGAAATTTCAGCCACCTGCAAAAGGAGAAATGAAAAAGAAATGTAGACAACAAATGTAAGCGATGGTGTGTGAGAAAAGAGGACGACAATAATGTGTTGTTTGTGTTGTTTTACAATTTTTGATTGTTAGGCAGGAATATTTATTATTTTCCTTAAAATTTTCAAAACAAAAATAGAAGCACGTAGAATGGAATGTTAGGTATTAGGTGATAATATTTGGTCCTATTCATCCCTTCGGGGCTGCGGGTTGTTCGAAAGAGATACCGCAGCCTCGGCACAAGGGCTAAGAAGGAACATGGGTGGTTTTCAGTCAGTAGAAGTCTGACACTCTCATCCGCTCTGCCCAAGAGCGGGACGGGGGTTATTTGATGATTACCCACACCCAAAAAAAAAGAAAAAGGTATAAATTTATAATATTACGACTTAAGGATATCCCACAAGGTGAACAAGTTGTAGCTTTATTTTTAATCCGTATTCATTCACGTAGATGGCGTGAAAATAAGATAAAATAATCTTATTAACACATCAGAATAAATACATCAATAATAATTAGATGTAGGTTTTTTACAAAACACTAAAACAGATTTTTATATTATGAGTATCTTTTTGAATAGAGTTTTCACCCGATCCAGTTTCCCACGATTCATTAAAATTCAAATCATAAAACGGTCATAAATCATAGCTGGCGCGCTTTAAATATAAAAATCTGTATGTTATTTTCGTAGATTGCATTGTCAATAGAGTAAAATAATTTAAGAAAAAAAATAGCTGCCTGAATAGAACCTTACTTTACATAATGGGATCCTTAAAAGTAGCTTCTGAATTCAGGAATGAAGATAGATGGAATGATGCAATACACTGAATCAGTTTTCAGAGGCTTGGCAAAAGTTCAGTTCTGTATGTAGGTATAGAGTTCATTGACTTTGCTAGGCTATTGTATATTTCGGAGATTTAAATATAATAATAAAACGTGTGTCATATTCACAGGACAAAACACAAAAGCAAAAGATACCTAGGCATTGAAAAAGTTTTTAGTAACATTGTAAAGTTCAATTCAAAAGTATAACTTAGATACAACTTATTATGAGCCAAAAAGTAGAAGATAACCTTTAAAATCTGGAAATAGACCACCAACATAAAAAAAAATCGTATAGCTGAAAACCGCCATACATTTCACCACAAAAAGCTTCGTTTTTACACACATAATATACCTGGAGCGTATTAAAATTAGACACAGAAACTCACCGTGTCATTCCGGCGCACAAAGAGCTGTTTTTCACTGAGCTATCCAGGCTTGTGCCAAGCGGTATTGAATCTTATTCCCCTCTGCCACATGTGTCAAAATAGCCCGCACTTTTGCTCGAAACACTTTTCAAGGACGCGTCACTTGCAATATTTTGGTAATTGCATTTTAGGTTCGGAATTGATGAGCAAGGGGTGAGTGCAATGCGGAATATTAAAGGGGGGGCCGTGGAAGCGGGTGCGGCCACTACCGTACAGCCGCGAACTACCCGGCTCGACTGAACTAGGGATGTCGTAGAGACGTTTGTCGATAAATAACGTAGTAAACTATCGATAAGTAAGCGGTCATAATTCTTTGTTTATGATGTTGACTTTAGCAAGGTTGAAGCTGGTGTTATTTATGGGAATACAAAACTACAGGGCTGAAATTCTGTTTGAAAAATAAAACAAAAAACAAATCTCTTGTCTTAAAAAACAGTAGGTAAGTATTTGGTCAGTCATTACTTCATTTACCCGTTCTTTCCCTTAGAACTAACTTTTGTATTTTTAACAAAACGATGAACTGAAATTGTCGAAAAACTTTAGCATTTATTTATGTACATAAAAAATAAAAGACATGACATTTGCGGTGTTTTGGTTTCTATTCATTATGAAAAACACATTTAATTATTATACATAATTATAATTACAATGTTAACTGAATTCCTACTTTTTGTAAAACACCATGACTTAGAATTACCGACACTTACTGAGTAGCCCTCGAGCGTTGTCCCATCTCTATAAATGTTCTACACATGCGCAGTGGCACAGACAGACAGACCCCAACGTTTTGTGGTAAATAATACATTTCAGTCAACTGTGGCACCACATTGCTACGCGAAGCTATGTTTTTCTTTAAACTTTTCAGGTCGAAAGGTTTTTTAAAGTTGATAGGTCAGGTTATTTTTGGAGATTTTACAGGTCTCTTTTGGGTTAAATTCGGTGATGTTAGTAAAATAAAAGTGTAGCGAGGTATTAATTTACTTTTTTGCTTGCAAGAGGTTCACGTCCGTATGGATCAGAATGTTGGGCCACAAAAGGGATGAATGAAAGGCAATTCTATGTGGCTGAGATAAGAATGCTGAGAGGAATGTGTGGTGTAACGCGAATGGATAAATTAAGGAATTAGTACATAAGAGGAAATTTGAAAGTGGCACAGGTGACTGAAAAATTATGTGGTAATCGATTATCGTAGTATAGATATGTGATGCGAAGGAATCAGGAAAATGTAGTAAGGAAAATGTTGAGTATCTATGAATGTTAATGGCTATTAGAGTAGAGAAGACCAAATAAATAATGGATAGACTATGTGAAGGATGATATGGTTAGAAAGGAGTTAACGGGCTGCGGGGACGAGTAATACAAAAGTTCTTCCATACTTTTGAATTAGACATGGTATGGTGCACTGATCCCAAATAAATTGGCATAATGATGATGACGTTTAATGAATGTAGGATACTTATTATAACTAGTAAGTTTCATATTATATCCCAAAAAAATGCCTCTAGTGCATCAATAAAGATTTGAACGTACAGTTTCTCACTTTTCAGTCCAAGGTTATGTTGTTTCCTTTTAATCAAAGGTTATTTCCATTTTAAATTTGCAAATACCACTTGCACAGACCAATTTACTTGTAGCCCAGATTAAGAATTTGTACCACAATGTTGGTTAATTACCCCTTACCCCTTATTAGAAATACATAACTGGCGAAATCTGGGTGTACTACACGTGAACTCTGCCCACCCTTTTGGAGATTACAGGCATGTTGAGAATACATAACTAGCAGATTACCTAGTAGAAACGTGGTGTAAACAGAACGTATTCTGGATGGATTTTCAGCAAGGACAGTCAGCCGGACCAATATGTATACACTTAGCAAGTTTAGAAGCATAAGGATAGTCGGCAAAAAAAATAAAACTAGTTCGTGAGATAGATTTCCAAAAAATATTGGACACATATTTTTCTTTTTCCACGTAAACAAAAAATGAACACGACACAGTGCTTTAAAAGTCGTACGACGTCACAGTTTGGTATATTTTTTACCAGAAAGTGAAATCACCACTCATGATCTTAGACACGTTTTATTTTCGTAAATTTTTATTAATTTTTTTAGTCAGGAAACATCCCTATTTTTGCCCACTGTATTGATTTCATTTCCATTTGTGTGAACAGAACTAATATTTTGGAACCAATATCATAAAAATTACCTACTTTATGATATGATACTTTATGGTACTTGGGATCTCAAGGTGCAATCGTTATTTCGCAAGAAATTCACGTTTGAATATTGCCAAATGCATATGTCGTAGGATAATTTGATACTTCGAATCTTCGCGGAAATCCTAGGGTTTTGCGAAAACGCGGATAATTAGACATAGTTACCAAAATGGATTAATGGTCACCAAATATGTCGAAAGCAAAAGCTTTTTCAACGCGCGCTCGCTTCGCTCGCATATTAAATAACACTAATATCTTCTGTCCCCGAAGTGCCGGGCCTCCGCCGGCCTCCTTCGTCGGCCTACGGCCCGGTGCCCATGCCGCCCCTAAAAAAATTTTCGCCTATGTCTAATTATCCGCGTTTTCGCAAAACCCCTAGGATTTCCTAGGATTTCCGCGAAGATTCGAAGTATCAAATTATCCTACGACACATACATATTATTGCTCGTGACTGTACACAGCTGTACACGAGTGTACTTGACACTCTTGTACTCGGTGTTCTCGTATCTAAAGTTTGAGAACAGCAAACGTGTTCGCTGCCAAACTCAAATATTCTAACGTTATCAATACTTGAAGTATTGGATGTACTAGAGTTTCGAACGTTCAGGCTTTACATAATTAAGTACTGGTACCGGTGAATAAGAATATTTAGGTATCATAGAGGAATTTTAAAAGATGCGCCAGTTTCAGAAAAATATAAAAGGAATTGACTATCTTTGTATGAGGAGGAACGAATTGCATGTAGCTAAAATAGTGATGAACATAAATGTTGGTAGACTTCATCTATAACACCAAGGAAACGATGGATGGGTTTTGTGAGTAATGATACGGAAGAAAAGAAGAAGGATTGTGTGATGGTTGACAAGAGAGAATGGCAGAGAAACAGGTCTTTCGCTTTCCCCGAGTACCATGTGATAAGGGAGGGGGGGTAAGATGATGTTACCGATTATGAAGTTACAAGTACTGTAATTTGAATTCAAGTCAAGTATTGTAAAGGTCAAAAAGTTTGAACAAATTACACTTGTAGCTGTACGGTCTTCCTTGTTAGTACTTTTAATACTTTGAAATGGTGGAAGTTTGACAACTTTAAAGATGTCTACGTTACTGTCACTGAAACTGAGATCTATAAACGTTACTTAGCACGTATTGTGAGTTTGCGTTGTTCTAGTCACTGTCACACAACTGACATAGGTACTACAAATGCGTGAGGGAGTTGGGAATATGTGTAAGTAAGGCCTGCTATAGCCGCGGCCCTGTGGACGGTGAGTGATGAGTAAGCTCGCCGTCCGTCCGTCTTATGTCGACGACAGGCCGTGTCGACGGCGCGTTCGTGTTCCACGCGCGCCTCAAAGAGATATCAGCAACATGGAAGGGCCCGCAAGGGCCGACGCCCGTCGATGCTGCGGGTTGTTCGCAAGAGACACCGCGGCCTCGACATGAAGGGCTAAGAAGAAAGATGGGTGGTTTTTAGTCAGTAGAAGTCTGACACTCCCTTTCGCTCTGCCCAAGAGCGTGAGGGGTTATTTGATGATTTTCCACCCAAAATAAAAAAAAAGGCCTGCTATAGTGCCTGCCGGGGCTGTGGGTTGTTCAAAAGAGATACCGTGGTCTCGGGCACAAAGGGCTAAGAAGGAACATGGGTGGTTTTTAGTCAGTAGAAGGCTGACACTCCCTACCTAGAGCGGGAGAAGGCATTTGATGATTTCGTATCCTACAAAAAAAGGCCTGCTATAGTACGTTGTAGATATCTTAGCCTAAATACGTCAGTTAGGGTATTCTTAAACGGGGCACTTTAAGTTTACAACTGCCAAAACAACAACAACAATTGCTAAATACTTACATGTGTAACGAGACAAGCATTTGAGTACACTTAGTGCAGTTAAACAATCTATTTGGTAAACAAGCAATTACCTTTGACTTGATTAAGTCAGATAGGCAGCTATCATCACTACATCGTCATCAGCCTTAATGTTCCCAATTGGACTCAGGCCTCCTCTCTAGGAGAGGGATGGGCTTTAATCCATCACGCGGAGCTAGTGCGGGTTGGTAGATGTGACTTGTCTTCGAATTTTGTGATTCTAAGATATGCCGGTTTCCTCACGACGTTTTTCTTCAACGTTTTAAGAGCATCACTACATGTATTTTAAAACAAAGTCCTCCACCACGTCTATCTGTCTGCGATAAACTCAAAAACTACTGTACCGATTTTCGTGCTGTTTTCTCCAATAGATAGAGAGGTTTTCGAGAAAGGTTTTAAAATAAAATTTGACTGAGCTGACTGCCGCAAGCATCAGCTAGTTTTATGTATAAAATACTAGTATTCAACTGTATCCGGTTATAATGTTATCCGGGATAACATTATAAACATAGTTGGAAAAAAGCTAGGCAGGTGATGAATGGAAAGACAATATTTAGGCCTGCCACAAAATAACTTGTCCAACTGTACATACAGTGACAGTAATCGATAGCCCTACTTCTCCTATAAATAACATTGCTTGTATCATAGCTCACTGGTTCTCCGACACGCGTATATGCAAATCGTTTCGCTTCACCAAACATTTGCTCGAGGCACTATGTCAAGTCTCCCTTGACTCTGAACACATTATGCAAGTAGGCATTCCCATATAGCGGACTGACCAACCAAACTTTTAATAGAAGACCTATTTCCGAAGTTTGGATAGTTAAGAACTGCGATTTGTTTTTTTTTTTTTGGGGCTATCAGAATACCAGCGCTGTGACATTTATCAAAAATGTTACAGCGCCATGCTGAGATAGTCGTGTTTTGGGAGGCCAAAAGACCACTATCTCAGCATGGCGCTGCAACATTTTTGATAAATGTCATAGCGAAAAAAATAGTCCCGTACGAGGGTAAAGTCCATTTCACGAAAGAAGTCTCGCGGACAATTGTGGAACTAAATTTAACAGATCGGCCATGTTGTCGTTTGTCGATGTTATCAAGGTGCGTTTGTTGTGGTAGATATTTTGTGAGTTTATTATTGGATTAGTGCGTTATAAGGTTTATTTACGATGCCAAAAGTTGTGAAACAACATTATGTCGCGCGACATATAGCGCTGCGTCTGCGGGACTTCTTTCGTGAAATGGACTTTACGGTGCAATTTTTTTAATTCTGTATTATTTTTTGAGTGTTTCTCTTGTTTTCTTTTTTATGTCAGTTTTTAACCGACTTCATAAAGGAGGAGTTTATCAGTTCGTCGGGATCTTTTTTTTATGTAATAGTATGTTCTCCGATTACTTGAAGATGGCTAGACCGATTTGTTTTTTTTTTTTATTTATTTGAAAGGGTAAACTTCCCAGGTGGTCCCATGATCATCAAGTCAGGATCTGATGGTGGAATCATGGAGAAATAGAGAGAACTTTTGAAGTCAGTGGCAAAAAAAATAATTCACACAAACAAAAGTAACCGAATTCAGAAACTGATTTTTGTTCTAAAGTTTCTTTTTCACTTTTTGTGTTATATTTTTTGCTGAAGTCGGTTTTATTTTTTTATTATTAATTTCTTGTCCTGTGTGAGACCAATAAATACTTTTTATTTATTTCTTTCTTCTGTGGCTTATTAATAATAGTCACTCAGGTATATCGTTAGGTTTGTCCACCCATAGTTACCTCCATGCCTCGGAAAGCACATTAAGCCGTTAATTCTGGCTGTCTTTTGTAAATTTTTGACAGTCGTTACAGCCTAGTTATTCAGTGAATCGAAAGTCTGACAAGAATTCTTACCAAGTGATATCGTATTACACGAAATATTATGTTAGTAAGTACTTATAGCTATGTTAGTAAAATTTAAAATAGTTGTTACTTTGGACATGAGTATGTGACTAATGTCTTTTGATTTCACTGTCCACTCTGCCTGACACCACGCTCAGAAGCGTGTTGGTACTACCCCTGACCCGAGACCACAGAGACCAGTACCCAGACTATTACCCAGAACTAACTAGATTTGGGGATCAGCTAGGTAGTATCCTCCATGTAAAATACTGGTAGGGCTGGAAGCCGACCCCAACATAGTTTAGAAAAGGCAGGCAAATGTTGAGACTTTATAAAGGTACGTGCGAGTTTTATTGTTAACAAGATGTTATTGTCTTGTTTTTCGAGGCTAAAAAAAGTTTGGCTTGGTCTAGATAAGTTTTGAGAAATTAGGTGACAACACAATGAGTGCTCAGATAAGAGCAAATTGTGAGATTTTCAACGCTAAGCCAAGCGGTTAAAGTTGGAAATCAAACAGTGGAACACTAACTGCAGTACTCAGAGATATTTAATCATTAAAGCTTTCTGAGTGCGGCAATAAGACGTAAGTCTACCTAAATAACAAATTTTTCTCTCAACTTGTCAAGCAACAATGGACAGTAATTGCGTGCTTTGATTTTGTCTTGAGGTTGCTACAAAAATCTTCTCTTTCTTTATTGTGTGGTTTGTGAATCCTGGTGTTTGAGTATTTATGTGTCTTACTTGGCTATAAAACTCAATATCAAAGCATTTATTTAAATTAAATCATTAGGCACTTTTGAATGTCAGAAGAACAATTCATAATACAAAACTACAAGTGCAATACGTCATCCCGAAAGCCACCACGCCGAGCCACACCGCCACGGCACCCCCGCACTACGTACATGCCGTCGAGAAATATCTCTCGGCACACTGGTTTCCTCACGATGTGTTCCTTCACCGAAGCAAGTGATAATTAAATCGTAATCACCCAAACGATACAGGAGAAATTTCTAGTGTGGGGCAACGTTTTTTAAAAGAAAAGAAAGAAAGAATCCGAAAAATCAGAGATGCGTGTGTTAGGTTCAAACTCGGGACCTATGATTTGTCTGTCTGACGATGAAACCACTAGATTATCACTGCTACAATACATGAGTTAGAAGGAAATTCTCTATTCAGTTTTATCCGTCGTGTTTCTTATTTTTTTCAGCTACGTTGTTTCTTCGTATTTACAAAGCCTTGTCCACATTTGATCTAAAAGTATCAGATGTTGTCCCACTGACGCTGTTGTTCTATCAAATGAGATTGGATTACTAGGACAAACTACGTATCGTGAAGAACAAACATTGTCGTTAGGTGATCAGTTATAGTTACAAAGTAAATATATCGCGACAAAGTCTGTCATACTTCGGGTGCCCTAAAAGTTGGAGACAAAATATTATTTATGTTTCTCCGATACTACGTAGTTCGAGATTTTGGCTATTTTCATCACGTACGCAACATTTTGCTCCCTTAATAATGATGTCGAAAAACTTTCTAATTTCTAATCGCGTGTTTTGGCGTCGCATTAGGTTAGTAACAACGTAATTATGTGTGTTAAAGCTCTGAACTCAGTTTAACGTAAATAAAAAAAGCATGGCAATTAAGTTTTCTTAAAAACGATTTCTATACATGCATCTGGGATTTATATACGAGTTAAGGAGGCACAAGACCAACAGAATCATTCTCTATCATTTGCCGTTTCCCAACTATGTTGGGGTCGGTTTCTAATCTAACTGGATTAAGCTGAGTACCAGTATTTCACATGGTAAGACTGCCTATCTGACCTCCACATCTCAGTTAGTACTGGGTAACACGATACCGCTTGGTAAGACTGGTTGCAAGACTTTCGGGTCACTGACTACCCGTTACGACTGTCAAAGATCTACAATAGGGGATCGAACTAAGTCAAAAAATTATGATTCTAATTAGTCCGTCAGTTAGATTATCGAAAAATATTGGATAAGTGTTTTTTGTTTTATCAAATATGTAAAAATTGAAGAAGATAAAACGCGTCAAAGATTATGAGTGGTTGTGACGTCATTTGTAGGTAAAAAATGTACTGACATGTGACGTTTTTGAGGAGTTCACGAGTTTTCGAAGCACTGTATAATCGTCTTCATTTTTTGTTTATGTAAAAAAAGAAAAAATATGTGTTCAATATTTTTTGGAAATCTATCTGACGGACTAATTAGTTTTTTTTTGTCTGATCCCCTATTGACAGCCGACCAACGACTTAACGTTATTTTTGAGACACGGAAGAAACACAGTATGTAATGAATGGTCATCTATTTACGGACTAACTGCGGTACTCAGAGATATTAATTGATTACTGAAGCCGTTAGTTAGTAAAAAAATTGACATAAAAAATCTTCACTAAACTGTTAAAATCTTTACTAAATGATGGATTAAGTAATCATTAAACGTCTCTGAGTGCGGCAGTAACCCAGGCAAGCGTGGTTTAACCTAAAGATTAACCCGATTCGTTGGAAAATGTGACTTCCCTTTTTTTTTTTTTGGGGGGTTGGGAAATCATCAAATAACCCCTCCCGCTCTTGGGCAGAGCGAAAGGGAGTGTCAGGTTTCTACTGACTAAAAACCACCCATGTTCCTTCTTAACCCTTCATGTCGAGGCCGCGGTATCTGCAAACAACCCGCAGCCCCGACGGGCGTCGGCCCTTGCGGGCCCCCTTCCATGTTGCTGACAGGCGCGCGTGGAACACGAACGCGCCGTCGATACGGAATGTGACTACCCTTAATCTGCTTACCCTTTATTTTCAGTGTTAATTGTGTTTCAGTGACCTTCCAAAACTTAAATGGTCCTCTTACATAACATAAGCCAGAAAGTACACAATCTTTCTTAAAAATTCTTGAAACAAAAGAAGCACACATTTCTTTCTGGAACTTAATTACCCTAATTTATGAAATTATACCTCCTAAAATCCACTAAATACCTTTTAAGTCGAAGGGATGTTACCTTGAACTTCTCAAGATATTTAATCATATTTCACGTTCGGTGGCGACTTTAACCCGATTTTCAAGGTGCTTCCATCATATCATTACCACGCCTAGAAATTATGTACCTGAAGGGTTTGGAAGACTTGTCCGTCCGGGCAACGGGACGTGTTTTTACTATGGTACAGTTCTTCTTAACCCTTTTTTTTTTTTTGTGGGGTGGGAAATCATCAAATAACCCCTCCCGCTCTGGGCAGAGCGAAAGGAAGTGTCAGACTTCTACTGACTAAAAACCACCCATGTTCCTTCTTAGCCCTTGTGCCGAGGCCGCGGTATCTCTTTCGAACAACCCGCAGCCCCGACGGGAGCGCACAGATGCACTCTCTGTTCTATTCCGTCACGACCGGAGACAGATCAGGCGCAGAAGCAACGGTTTGACGAACTGATACTAAGCATAGAATAGACAAAAGTCGCCAAAACAAACTGGTGCATCAAATTAAGACCAAAGTCCCAAACTTGAATTAATGGCACCCTACCAAAAATATAATGATTATATTTTTACGATATAAAGACGACCGATAACGATTATCTGCCTAGACTTTTCTCAACTATGTTGGGGTCGACTTCCAATCTAACCGAATGCAGCTGAATACCAGTATTTTACATAGACTACTTATCTGACCTCCACAACCCAGTCAGACTGGCTAATACGATACCCCTTGGTAAGACTGGTAGTCAGACATTCAGGCTATTGACTACCTTTAACAACTGTCAAAGATCTACAAATGACATTCAAGACCATCGGCTTCTTGTGCAATCTGAGTCACGGAGAAAACTGAGTATATAATGGGTGGTCACCCATCCATGAACCAACCGAGGCAAGCTTGGCTTTACCTGAAGATTGATCCTAGCGTCTCCCCGGCTACATCTATCATGATTTCATGACTATTATAAGGAACTAATTTCATGCAAAAATCACTTAACAAAAGATATACAGGGTGGTTCCGACGATACGACAATAAATGAAACCACTGGTAGTTCTAGTTCATAAGAACATTATTAAACTATCAAATAAATCCTAACACCTTCGTGGTGCCGACGATACGACAACAAACTACCTAAAATTAAATGTCTTTGCCAAATTCTTTTGTTACATTTTATTTCCACTCGTTAATCGGTGCAAATTATTACTAAGGTTAGTAAACCAGCCCGTCGGGGCTGCGGGTTGTTCGCAGATACCGGGGCCTCGACATGAAGGGCTAAGAAGGAACATGGGTGGTTTTTAGTCAGTAGAAGTCTGACACTCCCTTTCGCTCTGCCCAAGAGCGGGAGGGGTCATTTGATGATTTTCCACCCACCATAAAAAAAAAAAAAAAAAAGGGTTAGTAAACCAATATTTGTTTGTAAATTGTAATGTATTTCGTTAACAGTGCTACTTAGTTTTAATGTTTTTTTTTTTATTTTGGTGATAAAACTTTTTTGATAGTTTAATAATGATCCTATGGACTAGAACTACCAGTGGTTTCATTTATTGTCGTATTGTCGGCACCACCCTGTATAGCATATACAGCTGGGTACAGAGTTAACAATTTTGGTAAGTAAGTACATAAGTAACTTAACTTCATACAAAAATCACCTAACAGAAGATATATAGCACTATTTTACAGCTGGGTACAGCGTTAACAATTTTGTAATCTTAGTTTGGTAACCCTAAGTAATATTGTACACTCGGGATGTATGTTTTGCCTTTGTTTCCAGATTCCATGTTTGTATAGGGGATTGCTAATGTAATCGTAACCCTACACTGTGTATTTGTGTAATTACCATCAACTGTATCATTAGCAGATAGTGAAACACGAGTTGGACCGAATTATTTGTCTTAATTAGTCATAAGATGAGAATGTTCAGAAGCATAACTTCGCTAATTAATGGATTATATAGGGTGTAAAAGTACCCTTAACGCAAACGTAGGGCAAGTCGTTTCCCAGCAAAAAAATTTGCGTAGGGGTACTTAGTTTGATGTACAGAAAGCTTGGTTGACGGCTGTGTGATGTGATTTACACCCTGTATAATATGATAATATTATATTCGAAACGATCAAAACATTCAGCATTTATTCGCTACTTGTAACGCATGTATAAGCTCTGCACTGGATTATTGACTTGATCAATGAAAAACTCTCTTTGAATGAAAAAACCTTCTTCAAAGCTTTCAATGGGTGTACAAACATCCTTAAAGAATCCGAGAGCCACTTGTTTCCCGGTCATCGCATTTTTTTCGCGTCGCAGCCTTCTAGAACCTTTCTGCTAACTTTTTCACAAGTTATTTTTATGAATACTGGTGTTCATGGGAGAAGTCTTATCCCAGTAATATTTTTTGCCTAGAGCTACTTATTTTGATATTGAGAATTATTAATCTTATATTTAGTACGTATTTATCTAAATACACTTACATGCATCTGCATGTAAGTGTCGCAGGATGTGATAAGACTTACAGCGGGCCTAGGCTGGAGGAGAGGGACTCGAGATTGAAAACTATGGAAACAGCTAGAGCTGGCCAGGCATGCTGAATTAAGATATTTACTATAATAACAGACAAGAGCAGGAGCGAGGAGGAGCTCGTGGCTTAATAAGAACTGCCACTAGGGTCGATCTTTAGGTAAAGCTGCGCTTGCCTAAGTTGGTCTGTGGATAGGTGACCGCCCATTACATACCGAGTTTCCTCCGTGCCTCAGAAAGCACGTTAAGCTGTTGGTCCCGGCTGCCATAGATCTTTGGCAGTCGTTACAGGTAGTCAGTGACCTGAAAGTCTGACATCCATGCAGTCTTACCAAAGGGTATCGTATTACCTAGTATTAACTGGGCTGTGGAGGTCAGATAGGCAGTCGTTCCATGTAAAATACTGGTATTCAGCTGCATCCGGTTAGACTGGAAGTAGACCACAACATAGTTGGGAAAAGGCTAGGCAGATGATGAACAGACAAGAACACCAATAGATTCAGTAAAAAGGTTTAAAAATAAAAGATGGCGCATGGTACTAGGGAAAACAGTCATGATAGAGCTAGCGATTTTCAGCAGCATTGAGGACAGTATTCCTTGGCTGCGGGTTGTTTGCAAGAGATACCGCGGCCTCGATATGAAGAGCTAAGAAGGAACATGGGTGGTTTTTAATCAGTAGAAGTCTGACACTCCCTTTCGCTCCGCCCAAGAGCGGGACGTTATTTGATGATTTTCCACCCGCAAAAAAAAAATATAGGACAGTGTTCCTTCTATATGGTTTTCTTAATGTATAACCCAGACTTACTTATCTAGCAATAGGTACCTTCTCAGCATATAGGTTTCTAGTCTTGCGAGAAATTGCGCGAAGCTCATGTCGACATGAGACGTACATGACACGATCTGTCGTCAAACGTGTCGCCACCCCGTCTAACAGTAGTCTTGTCACGTTATCTCTGTTTAACATGCGATGTAAGGCAATATTTTTATTATTTAAGCATTCTGACACGGTCACGTTTGCGTCATTTCACGCCACATCTTGTCTTCTTCTAACAATAGAAAATGCTATCAACGGCTAAATATTAATGTACTGTGGGATTTTTAGTGCTTGGTTCTTTCACAAAAGTTTGTGTCTAGTATCTAATAGTCATTAATAAAATCTTCTACATTTTTTTACCACTTTTTTGCCGGAATACTTCCACATATTCACCAGTTTTATTTTTTATTCGACGGAATTTTCTACACAAATGGTGCAAAAATTCCTGGAACAATAACGACAAAAGGAAGGTTGAGCAGAAATGTCATTATTTTTTTTACTTCGAGGTTTCTATTTGTTCTTACTTTTTATCTTTTTCTCCTTTTGGGATTCGCCGCAGTCGGGTAAAAATTGGTCATTTTTCTATGGTTTAGACAAAGTTTGAAGAGTACAAAGATGATGCTGATTTTATTTCAAAAACAAGTACTTTGACACAGATAAAAAAAACAAATATTATAGATGACAAATCACTCAAAACTCCGCATTTCCTTTAAAACAAACCTCTTTCTGGCTTCTTAAAGTGCCTCCGTAGCCAAATAAACTTATTGATTGTCTGCGTTTGGCAGGCTATCA
This sequence comes from Diarsia brunnea, assembly GCA_949774965.1. Classification (NCBI taxonomy): domain Eukaryota; kingdom Metazoa; phylum Arthropoda; class Insecta; order Lepidoptera; family Noctuidae; genus Diarsia; species Diarsia brunnea. The sequence goes on from OX459003.1 coordinate 18,349,867, forward strand.
AGTCCTGCCATCACAATTCAATATGAACTTTAAACTTTGATCGACAAAGTTTAATTTTGATTGTGACGAGTTTTCACAGCTATTAAGATGTTTCCTTTAAAAAGAAGTAAACACGCCCTTAGAGATTAAAGGGGGGTGGTAAAGTATAGGGTTGTTAAATTTTATTAGATCAGCCATTGGTGGTTATTATTGCTTATCATTTCAGATGGGGTCCCATAGAATATAAATAGATTCGGAAGGTTTTTTCGGTACAAAGTCGGTTTTAGATTATGAATTAGATTTTTGAGACGGGCAAAATTAGTAGTAGATAGTAGTAAAGCACTATTTTCCGATTGTGGCGGAACTCACGAAAAGGGTACCAAATGAGAATAAGAACGTTTTAGAAATAACGACTTTGTTGTACGTTTGAATAACGTCTTTCTAATAAAAATATGTAAGTAATGAAAAAACCTTCAAGAAAAATCTTGATCAGTTCCTAGAAATAATAATCATCGTGGAGAACAGTTGCGGCTTTCAAGTTTGCTTCAAAAAATAGTATCCAGTAGCCACGGAATTGTATAACGTACTTTTCGAGTTTGTTTGTTCAATTATTCGTAGGAAGGACAGCTGCAGGTGCCATGAAACTTTAACTAATCTAAGTTTCGTGGCTTGTTCTACAACTTTCATTCCTTAACGTTGCTTTCGCGAAACTGTACATTACATCCCACAAACGATACCTACAAGTAACGGTTGAATATTCGGTCACTAAACCTCAATATTTCATTAGCGTACCCAAATGTGCCTGCAGAGATATGGAACACACCCCTACTTTGTATGTTTCATTTTAGGTCCTGATAGCCGCTAAAGATTGCAATAGTACGTACTTTTCCCAAGTGGAGCAACGAAGCTACGATCCCAAATTCTTGTGCAGCCTACCTGCTTATTAGATTATATCAAATCAAATTATTAGTTCTTATGATGCAAGCTGTCCATTTACGTAAAGATAACACGAACAAGTAACTCAATTCAAGGAAAGCTCAAAATAAGATGAGCTGAGTAGAATCCATTAAGTACTCCAGTGTTGGTAGCTTGGCATCTTGGCACTGTGAATCATCAGGTGTTCAAAACGAGCGAGTCAATGTATCGATTCGATCACCTGCGTTCATACAATAAAATCAAAATCAAAAGTCATTTATTCAAACTAGGCTGATAATCAGCATTTTTCGAACGTCAAAATTTACTTTACTTTGCTTTACTCATTTACAAGTGACAGTCCCCCAAAACGCCCACCCTTCGACACTTCCTAGTGTTTTTTGCTGGAAAGAAGAAGTGGCGGAACAAACTCCCCAGCAACACATCTGTCTGTTTGGTTAGAAGAACCAGACTCGATACAATAGAAAGGTGTAACTTAATATTACGATTGACTACAGACACAAATCAAAAATAAAAATGTATATAATAATAAAAACATAAAAAAGACATAAGATGTCAGTAAACTAATTTTGGAGAAAGTACATAAATAACAAACGTCTTGTGTTCAACTCAGCGACCAACTATTCTTATCATTTAAGTAGTCGTTAATGGAATAGTAAGCTTTTAAACAAAGATTAGATTTTACTTTGGCTTTAAATGCATTAAATGGCAAGTCTAGAAAAGAAGATGGCAGTTTGTTATAAAATGTCATACCGAGCCCTACGAATGAATTATGAACTTTGTGAAGCCGGTGAAAAGGAGCGCGTAGTTTATGCTTATTTCTAGTGTTAAAGTTGTGAATATCACTGTTTTTAGTGTACAGGTGAATATTTTGTCTATATATAAAATGTTGGCAAAGATGAACTGAGAAGCAACCGTGAGAATACCAATCTCCTTAAAAACATCTCTAAGAGAAACTCGGGCACCTAGCTGATAAATTGCACGAACCGCTCGCTTCTGCAGAACAAATATATTTTGAATATCAGCAGCTTTGCCCTACAGCAGAATACCGTAGGACATAACGCTGTGAAAATAACTAAAGTAGACCAACCGTGCTGTATCAACGTCAGTGAATTGTCTTACTTTTCTGACGGCGTATGCGGCCGAACTTAGCCTTCCCGCTAGGCTTGATATGTGTAAGCCCTATTGTAATTTTGAATCTACTGTTATGCCCAGAAATACAGCAGAGTCGGCAGTTTCCAGCTCTTGATTGGCGAGGATAATATTGGGACCAAGATTTCTAAAATTGGGAAAAGCGAACTTAATTATTTTAGTTTTCTTAGCATTAAGAACAAGGTTGTTTGTTGTGAACCAATCCGTGACCATTGATAGCGTGCTGTTTACGTCGTCAAAATCGTGTCTATTCCTACCTACTTTAAAGATAAGAGAGGTATCATCTGCAAATAGCACAACGTCACAAAAACCTTTTAAATAATATGGTAGGTCATTAATATAAACCAAGAATAAAAACGGACCCAGAATTGAACCTTGAGGTACACCAAGCCGAACCGGTAGTCCGGAAGATTTGGCGCCATTTACGTCTACACATTGGAATCTATTTTGTAAATACGAACAACAATGTGTTCTGCAAGTTATTGCTAATAGGTGTGTGAAGTAAATTTAAAGTTAGAGGTACCCCTTTTGTCAATCTGTTTATTGATTAGTTTAAGTGCAAACGAGTTTTACTCCTGCAAAAAGGCGTCCATCCACGCCTGCAATTTCTCGCGAACCCGCACTTCCTTCTTCCAACTCTGGCGGAACTTGTACAGTTCGTTCAGCCATCTCCTTCGTGGCCTGCCGCAACCCCACCTCGCTGTATCAGGGTACCGGTTTTCTGCTATTTTCACCCATAGTCCTGCCCATTTGAGTTGGTCAGCCTTTTGAGCGGAAGAGACAAACGACCTCAAATCTTTCTAATTTATTGGACCACTATGGGCTGCTTTTTCAATCGCCAGTTAACTTTTACCTGAGGAATACATGTGATGTTTTGACAGATTGTCTATATAAAAACTGTCAAAATGACAAACTTATTCGTCAGATAAAAAACTGGCGATTGAAAAACCGGCCCTAAATCATGTATTAATATGCATATTGTGAATCATCACATCTGAAATGTTTTGAATGTTCAGTTGTTAACCACCAACACCTGAAAATTTAAATTCAATTAACGAAACAGCTGAACTGAATTTAATTTAGTGTCCGTCGCTCCACCACGATATAAAATTAAAGCTTTAATGCATTTTATGAAACGTTTTCCGGAACAAAATGTTTCACGTGGTAAAATGTTGATAGTGTCGGTTGGTTCTGTTTTTGAGCCAACACAATAGCGTGCAATAAATTGGAAATGTGAGCCAATAAGTTGAGGAAAAATCTAGCGCAAGCTATAGTCAGGCAGATTTACATTGTCTGTTATTTATTTTTATTTGACTATGCTACGTTTGTTTGGTAACAGAAATCATATGAACTATATAGGAACTATGAAAAACCAGATTTTATTACCGATATATGCCGAGGGCAACGTGTATCGTGAAATGCCAAAGTTATGACTTGTTACTAAGTTGTACCTTCGATGTATAACTTGACCTATTTACCTAAGCTTGGAGGAAAATCATCGAAGCATGGAAAGCCAATTTTAAGAAAAGACAAGCTTACTACTTAATAACATTTTCTTAAATAAAGCGATTAAAAGGCAGTTTTTATCGTTAAATACGTAAACAGAATTCAGGAGCTCGTGGTTTAATGATAACTGAAATGCGGGTCGATCTTTACGTTAAGCCGCGCTTGCCTAGGTTGATCTGTGGATGGGTGACCGCCCATTACATACCAAGTTTCCTCCGTGCCTTGAAAAGCACGTTAAGCTGTTGGTCCCGGCTGCTATATATAGATCTATGGCAGTCGTTACAGGTAGTCAGTGACCTGAAAGTCTGACAACCAGTCTTACCAAAAGGTATCGTATTACCCAGTGTTAACTGGGTTGTGGAGGTCAGATAGGCAGTCGCTCCATGTAAAATACTGGTACTCAGCTGCATCCGGTTAGACTGGAAGCCGACCCCAACACATTTGGGAAAAGGCTAGGCAGATGATGACGGAATCAGAATTTAATATAGAGTAGATTATATTTTATTTCCTGCAATAATAAAAGGACAGTACCTAGTACTTATAAGTACAATTTACTATAATAATTACGTCTTTTTCTCATATCTTTACAAGTTTTTCCACTATGAAAAACAGCTCTAAATATCCTGTTTCTCCTTTTCCATACCTCGAAATCAGCGTAAACGTGAGATTATACCTTCAACCCAATAATATTACGTATTCCTTGAGGAAATCGTCGGAAATGGCGTCCCTTGTAAAATTAATATTCCTTCAATATTCCGGGTTGCGTTATATTAGAAAATATCTTCACTTTCATCCCTCTCGCATTGTTTGGGGGTGCTATTAGAATAATAAGTATGTATTCTATATTATATTAAGGGTGAACGTAGATACTACATTAACATAACATCACGCCTGTAATCGGGTTAGGCGATGGGTAGAGGTGTACCTAATAGTACACCCACCTTTCGTCAGTTACGTTAAAGCCTATTGCCATCAACTGGGCACAAATCTAGAATCAGTGACCGCTACTGAGAAATTATTAGTGGAAAATCTCGATTACACTCTGCCGGACCTGGGAATCGAACGCAGGACCTCTTTCTCAACAGTTGAGTTTGTTTATGACCACTCGACCAACGAGGCAATTAAGTTGTAAGTAGACGGATAATTTTTGGTAAAATCAATGCAATTTATTCGTTAATTAAGTTCTTATTTTGTATTTAGCTTGCCGTGAAACATTTTCGAACCGACCTAGCTTGCGGCAGTTATATATAAAAGCACAACGGAAAAGAGATGTCTCGAACAGTCATTTCGTATATAGTTTCTCCAAAGGTGAGATGGCGCTGCCATCGCGTAAACACTAAGTTCGTGTCAGAAGCTATAATTATTTGATTTAAATTATAAATTACAAGTTTACCACCTCTTTTAAGTTTCAAAGTGAACATCAATTCCTAAATATATAGTACGAGTGTTATCTTCAAATTATATTCAGTCTGGAACAGTAATGTTAAACACACAAGTGAATGTGGACATCAACAAACAAGAGTAAAACTACGATTGTTTTCAAGCAAGGTACGACAATTCATCTTCAAATTAACCAGTGAACGTTGTGTTATTGATCAAACAGTATAATAAAGTGTTTTGTGTGATAAGATAAATCTAACGACAGTTATTTTTCACACATTTGAAAAGCGTGCAGTGATAGCGCCTCAGGTGGCTAGTAGCCGAACCAAAATGTTGAAGCTGTTTTATCGACTTAAATTATGCCATCTAGCGTCGAGTAGCGAAACGCAGTGACAGCGCCTCGGGTGCACCAAATTTGGAGCTGCTTTATCGACCGATATTACGCCATCTAGCGTCGAATAGTTAAACCTAATATCCCGCGTTACAAACATCTTGAGCTTACGCTATACGATTGCAACAGACTTAGCATACGCCACGGTACGGGAGCCAAATAATAGCAACGTTTTCCCCCCGTAGGGTAGAAAACGTATATTTAGGTTCCAGCCGAAGCTTGACCCACTACATTATTGTGAGATAACCTCTTGGATTTTACGTGTGGCAACACTGGTTTACCATTGGGCACCCTACTATAATACCGAGTGCGTGACGTCACTTCCTAGCCACTCGGTCGATCGCAGCGGCGGGGCAGGCGCTTGCGCTTCTTCAGTACTCACAAGCCAGCAAGAATGTTAAATCTTAGTGGGTCAAGCTTCGGCTGGAACCTAAATATACGTTTTCTACCCTACGGGGGGAAAACGTTGCTATTTAGGTGTCCGAGCCTTCGCTTGACCCACTACATTATTGTGAGAAGTGTTTATTTTCTGCTGGCGCTGCGATTGTACAGGGGGAGCCTAATGCTGTGACTGACATTCCAATGAAACACACAAAGACCAAAATCACAAGTCTTTAATGTTCGGAATGTTTAATTATTTGAAGTGAACGAAATTAACAAAATTTGTAATGAAACTTTTTCATAACAACGGTAAAGATACTAATATAAGTATTTAGATTCTACTTATTCATAGAACAAAAATTAGGAACGATTAAGAGATCACTTTAATTATAAATCACAATGGCGAAAAGCAATTAGCAATAATATTTTCATCAACGTTTTGCCTACTTCGACGACTTTCGGTTTCTTTAAAGTAGTGCTTTAGGAAAGTATCTCTACTTTTCCAGTTACCTCGTTTTATTACTTCGTCCAAATCTAGGTTGTAGTTTCTCCAGTTTGCACTATTTACTGCAGATCGAAAACTGCCGGGTGAATCGTAAATATGGGCATCCTTTAAAACTGTTCGGATCCATCCTGCGATGACTGTGCGAGAGGCAGGACCGACTTTACTTCGTGTCGTAATAAAAAGGCTGCACAAGTTATCTCGACTTGATCTACGAGATTCTGACACGGATATCAGGATACGAATCCAATGTACTAAATCAAATTTTTGATCTTCATTAGGAGATAGTTTCCAGCCAGACTGACGAAAGGTTGCACGGTCAGTCTTCGAACCGAACCTGGGCCATAGGATTAAGTGATTGTCTACTTTCTCAAGGCCTTCTGAGCTGATATCGAGGAGAGTAAGATCATGGATTCTCCTTCCAGTGGCGAGAAGGAGAAGAACAGCTACGTGCCGCGACACTTGGAATAAACTACTATTGTCAATAGTGTAACTCCGAAGGTAATTAATAAGGTCAGTAACTTCCCATGTGTTGGGTTTTCTGGAAGGAGGCTTACTGAGGGTGATAGCTTTTAGGGCTTGACGAACTAGTTGATGATTACTGAGCTCATTTGTTCTTGTAGGATTTGCAAACATTGCGACCACTGATTTGTGAACCGCTATGGTACTGGGGGCGAGTTTAACATCTGAGTGTAGATGACAAATGAATTGTGCAAGATCACTGGCCTCTGGATTGTTAGTGTCACAATGTTCTTTAGACCATTGTCGCCATCTTTCCCACGCGGGTTTGTATGTCTTTAAAGTTGACTTACGCCAGGACGATTCTAAAAGCTTTTTGTCCTTTTCAGGCCAAGAAGAAACTATATTGGACCAGCCTGAATTTTCCAGACCTGCAAAGACAGACGGTTTACTGCCACTGGTGCCCGGCCCGTAGTTAGGTCTATCAGGTGTTTCCTGACGTTCCAGACCATCATTGGAGGGCATAAAGCTCGTTGCCTCAGCTCGGCTTTCCAAAAGGTCTTCTCCCATTTGGGTACTACAAATAGGTAGACTCCTTTGCTCTTTCCGAGGTGGCGCAGGACACGAGGCACTAGGGCTGGTGGAGGGAAGATCCAACCGAGTCTGAAGTTCCACGGTCGGCTGAAGGCATCCACGAACACACAATGTTGATCCTCCGCATTTTCGCTGACATAGCTCGTTACTACGGCAGATCGTTTGCTTGCAAATAGATCTATTGTTGGTGTGCCGAATTTCCTGAATACCACTTTCAGAATGTCTTCTGATAACGTCCATTCTGGCGGGTCGTTGTCCCTTGAAAGACTGTCGGCGATGAGGTTGTATCGACCCGGCAGGTAACGAGCTATGAGGTGTATTCGCCATTTCTCCGCAAGCTGGAAAATTTGGAATGTCGTTTGTAGGAGTCTCACAGATTTGGTTCCTCCTTCCTTCGTTATGTACGATACAACTGTCTTGTTGTCCGTCTGTACCATAACTGTTTGTCCGCGAATTTGCCAGCCTTTTATTTTTAATACTTCCAGGATGGTCCACAGCTCTTTTTGATTGCTGTGCCATTTCAGTTGCTTTCGATTCCAGAGCCCACTCAAGCTTTGTCCGTTTACTGAAGCCCCCCAGCCGAGAGTTGCTGCGTCCGTGCTTACAAAGGTAGTCGGGTCTTCGTGATGTATCGGCGACTGTCGCGTGATATTTGTTCTCCACCACTCCAGTGCCTCTTTCACTGATTCCGGTAAGCAATGGCGTTTGTAGCGTTCCTTCTTTGTCAGCTTGTTCGCTTCTATCTGAATACTTCGGCTGTAAAGACGCCCATACGGCACGACGCAGGAAGCGAAGTTGATATTGCCTAATAAGACTTTTGCAGACTGCCAAGTCCAATGTCCTTTTTGAAGTGTGTCTTCTATTATGCTTAGGTTTTTCATGATCTTGTCGTCTGTAAGACTTTTGGTGTTGTGATATGTGTCCCAGGTTAGTCCTAGATATTCCACGCTGTTGGTTGGTCGTAATACAGATTTTTCTGGATTTATGCACCAACCTAGTTTTGTGAGCTGATTTACAACGAAGTAGGTTTGAGTCTGTAGAAGATCTGGATCCGTATGCATTAGGAGAAAGTCGTCCAAGTAAACTATCATCCGAATTGATTTCTTTCTGAAATAGTTAGCGAGCCAGTTAGTAACATTAGCGAATGTACAAGGAGCTGTTGATAAACCAAAAGGCAGACAGGTCATCTCATATGTAACACCAGCGTATACTAATGCTAAATATCTTTGATGAGATTTCGCAATTGGAATATGGAAATATGCCTGGGAAAGGTCAATTTTAGTCATATAATCGCCAATATTAAGACATCCCGGAATTTTATGTTGATTTATGAGTCTAAATTTAGGTGCACGTAAATAAAGGTTTAAATTTCTGAGGTCAAAGATCGGTCTATTAGATCCGTCTGCTTTCCTTCGTAAGAACATAAATGATAAGAAACCTGTTTTACTTTGACACGTGCGTAATGCACCAATTTGTTTTAATTTACCGATTTCTTCAGACATGTTTGTCGAAGATTTGGTTTCATATCGGGCGCAAGTGTCTTTATCCAACCTAAAATTCGGGGGACGCCGTACAAATGGAATTCTATATCCGGATATAATTGATATGATACAACGTGGAGCCCCGAGTGCCTCCCATTCTGTGAGTTTATGACTAACCTGTCCTGCCTGAAAATTATTGCTTTTTCCCCTCATATCCTCCTTTATTTTTTGCAGGTTGCCGCTGCTGCTGGTTAAAGCTACGTGTTGACTTTTCTGGAATTCGGCGGTTTTGTTTCCGAAATGTCGGTCTTTGTTTGAATTCTTGTCTACCTTTAGGCTTAGAGTTCACAGGCGCATTCGGTCTTTTGAATTTTCCAGGGAACACCTTCGTTACTCCTCCTTGTTCTTTTATTAAATCAGATAGCTGGGATTCAGCGAAAAGGTGAGTACTCGATGGTGGAATAGCGTGCAGCAGTTCACTGATTGTTTTATTTTGAGGTTTGTATAAACCTCGTCTTTGTTCGATGGTTTCGGCTCTTTTCCCACACGTATATTGCAGCAGAGAGTCTGATATTTTTCTAAACGGCGATTTTTCTTTATTTAGAAAGTTCTTACTAAGATAACTTTTCACATCAGGTGGGGCACTAGCATACGTTTCCTCGAATGCTATTCGCTGCTGTAATAAGCCGTGGGTTATGGCTCCCAGACACAGGTCAGTTTTTTCCAGGGTAGACACTAATTGCCATGGAGGAGTTACTGTTGCTAAGTGCCCATTAACTTTAAGTGATGTGAAAACAGGCGATGCCTGAAACATCTTTTGCACCTCTGCGTAACGGATGTTGTGCCAACCGTCGGTGTCTAATTTTTGGCATTTCATACCTATTTCGACCATTTTGGCGGATGATTTGGTAAGTTTTGCTTCACTTTCCTTAGTTTCAGGTGCGAAATCAAGCAGGGGTTCGTCATGATCGTTTGGCTCTTCGTCCTCCGCCAGGGGTGGTGCAGTCCAGGAGTCTTCGATGTTTGAATCCCTTTCACGAGCTTCAAAGTCGTCTTCGGAGCTTGCCAGACTACGGCTTGTAGACTCTTTAGGTGCTGAGGAATGTTCTGGCGTCTGACGGGTTAGGCCATAAGTGATTTCACATAGCCTACCCAAGATCTCGTTTTGTTGCCGCATATACTCTGACAGGGACTCAGCAGAATGAGTATCATCTGCGAGTCTTTGTCTCTTTCGGTGCTGCACAGGGTCCGGCGTTTGCTGTCGTTTAGAGGCAGCAGAAGTGCTCGAGGCGCCGGATGTTGTGTTTTCCTCGTTCGCTTCCGATTTCAGAATATCAGATGCCTCTTTGCGTGATATCAAGTGTTTCTTCAGCCCTGGGAGCATAGCTTCAAACTTATTGTGTGTCCCGTCAGGGTGGACTTTCACCATTATGGATAGAGGTTGGTAAATAAGGGCCAAGCCAATTGGCCACTCTAAAAGTTTTCTTTTTATAGTTTTGTATCGGCGTTCACTGAGTGATTTTTCACAACGGAAGACTCTGGCAAGGCGGAGCGTTGGCACGGCAAAACGTAGACGCGCCTCAGTGTCGGGAGTAAGAGTTTCGCCGAAGAGGTCTTTTGGTGTAACGCTCTTGACCACCCAATCCTTCCAACCATCAGGATAAAGAGCTTCTAACGTATGTATGAGCGCGTGAAAATGATTTTCATCTGCTGGCGGGGGCTGCCAATCTATCAGCTCTCTCATAGTCGTTGTCATCTGCAGACAAACGAAAAGCGTAAGCGGAATGTAGACAACAAACGCGCAGGCGACGTTGTCAATCGTCTGAACAGACGACGTCGTCTGTTGGCACAGGCGACATGTCGGCTGCCCATGTCGTCTGAACAGCCGACGTCGTCTGTTGGCACAGGCGACATGTCGGCTGCCCATGTGAAATTAACAACCAGACGACAATGTATGTATATTGCGATGAAAACTAGGGCTTTCCTAGTAAATCGCGATAAGGTTAATTGTATGCGCTTCTGATTTAGAAAGCATAAAGCGAGCTTGGGGCTTTCCCATTCATAAAGCGCAATCAAAAAGCAAGCATGGGGCTTTCCCATGCATAAAGCGCAATCAAACATTAAGAAACAGGGTTTCCTGTTAAGAACAGAAACACGTTCACATAAGAGCTTACCTTAATAAGTTTGTGTAGATTCGCACTTTAAATAACTATCTTGTTGTTCACTTCTAGTCACAGGTGTTAACACGTCAAAAATCCAAGACGTACTGAAGAAGCGCAAGCGCCTGCCCCGCCGCTGCGATCGACCGAGTGGCTAGGAAGTGACGTCACGCACTCGGTATAGTAGGGTGCCCAATGGTAAACCAGTGTTGCCACACGTAAAATCCAAGAGGTTATCTCACAATAATGTAGTGGGTCAAGCGAAGGCTCGGACACCTAAATAAACAATATTTTCAGAAAGTGAAATTACTTGGCAATATGGATTCCAGCAGCAGCAACATCACAACAAGCTCATTAACGGATTTAACAAATAAGACTATTGATGACACTATACTTGACACCACTATGATGAGTTTACAAGACAGCTTGCATGACAACAGTGGAATGTTGAGTGAGCTGACTGAACAAAATAAAAGTCTTACTCTCCAATTAATGAGTGCGCATCAAGAGATTGAAAATCTAAATAATGAGAATTTTCGTTTGAAGTCCGATCTACAAAATATGATAAAAACAAAGAACGTTTACAAAAAACTATGCGCAACGCCTGACAAAAACAACTTAACTCCAAAACGCAAGAATAAAACTTTGCCGCAAATATTCAGCCCAGGATGCTCAACCAGTAACGAAATACTATGTAAAACACAACATAACTATTATGAGGCCTCTCCCATCCTCAAGAATAGGGAGACACAAACGTCAAATATCTTCCCTCAGAACTCCACCACCTTCAAGAATAAGGAGACGCAAACAGTTCCCCAGAAGCTAGAACCAGAAACTAGACTGAAAGAACCCACTCAGGAACGAAATAGTGATCTACCGAATGTATCAAAACTGGCGAGCACCTCCACATCTAACAACAATAATATACTGACCGAAAAAAAGGCCCCAACTCGGAAAATCTGCATATTGAGTACAAATAATACTAACAGAATCCTTACAATTGCTGACAACACCTTAGGCCCAAACACGCAAATATGTCATTATGTAAAGACAAATTGCGGAATCGAGGAAACTATGAATGGAATTGAACTTAAATTGCAAAACTTTACAATGGAAGACTTCTGTATAGTTTTTATCGGCGAGACAGACTTTAACACAACAAAGGACTCCATCAACATGATATTAGCAATAAGAGAATCACTACAAAAAGTGCATCACACAAATGTTATTTTATGCGTCCCTACGTTTAAGTGCATAAGTTATGCTAATATGTATAATTGGAGAATCGAAAACTTCAACAACCTCCTGTATCTGGATATCATGACTCACGAACATTGCTATACTCTTGACTCAAACAAGCACTTAACGTATGACCACTCAATGTTTTCAAAGACAACAGGTGCTATCAATGATTTAGGCATGTACACAGTTTTTGGGGACCTAAAATCACAAATTGAAAGTATAATACAATACAACGCCTGCAAAATATAAAATGACAACTCTTTATTAGATGAAATAAGTAACCAAAAATCTGTAAATCAAACAAACAAAGATTTAAATTGTGATTTTTTTCGTAAATAATTGTTTAACTATCATGCATCAAAACATTAATGGTTTGATTAGTAAATCGGATATGCTTTCAGTGTGCTTAGATGAATTAGCGACAGAAGGTATGAAGGTAGATATATTGTGCATTACGGAACATAACATGAGGAAGGGTGACGAGGATTACTTACGGATGCTGAACTTTGTTTTGGGATCATATTTTATGAGAGGTAGTAGACATGGAGGCTCATGTATTTTAATAAAGAATAGACTGCGATTTAAAAGTCTCGATGAAATCAACAAAATGTCTATTATAAATATTATTGAATGCTCTGCTATCGAACTAATAGACCACAAAATATATATTTTATGTATTTACAGACCGCCGAACAAAACAACCGGAGCAACAAATTCTTTCTTTTTAATTTTAAGTAAAATATTGGATAAACTATGTAAAAGTAAAAAAATAATTATTTGTGGAGATTTCAACATAGATATTACAAACAACTCTAAAATATCTAGTGAATTTGTAGAGCTACTGTTAAGCTTTAATGTGACCCTTCAGTTTAACCAGGCATCACGAACCGCCAGTAATACGTGTATTGATAACATAGCTCATAACATTAAGGGCTGCAAAGGTGAAATTAGAGATTTTGCGCTCTCCGACCACACTGCACAAATAATGAAGTGTCCGGTAAAAAAGTGTAGTCCAATTGAATATTGGTATGTATATAAACGTAGTTTCACTAAAGAAAATAGATGTTTATTTGCTAAATATTTAAGACCAATCTCGTATAATAGTGTTTATGAGGCTACAGACCCTAACAGTGCCTACAATTCATTCCATGACATATTCAGCTTGATCTATGACTTATGCTTTCCTATAAAGAAAATTCGTATTAATAATATTTCGAGACCTAAATGGCTATCAAAAGGAATAAAAATGTGTAGTAAGCGTAAACGCGAACTTCTCTGGAAGTATAGAAAAAACTCAAACAACGACAATAAAATGAAGTTTAAATCTTACGCTAAAAAATATAAAACAATAATCTCGCTTACAAAAAAGTCTCAGAACAATTATTTTATAAATACAGCTGTTAATAAATCCAAAGCAACGTGGAAAGTAATAAATGCCACTAAATACAACTGTCCTAAGGACGGCATTGAGAAATTAATAAACAATGACGAAGTACTTACGGATCCTAAGACTATGGCAAATACCTTTAATGACTATTTTGCTGACATTGTTAAAAATAATAATAATAATAATATTTTCTCTGACCCAACACGATCATATTCTTCTAACTTGACGTTTAACTCTAAATCAATATTCATGCCCCCAACAATTCCTCCAGACATTCTTAAAATTATTACTTCTCTGCGGAATACAAATAGCGTAGGCTATGACGGTATTAATACAAAGATCGTTAAGGATGTAGCAATTTTAATTGCTGCTCCTATAAGTTACATTATTAACTTGTGCATAGAACACGGTATTTTTCCAGAGAAATTAAAATTGACAGTTATAAAACCAGTACATAAAAAAGATAAAAAATCATATATCAGTAACTACAGGCCAGTTGCTTTAATAACCATTTTCTCTAAAATATTTGAAAAAAACATATATAACTGCCTCTACCCGTTTCTCGAAAGTAATAACATATTAACCCCATGTCAATATGGTTTTAGGAAAAATAAATCGGTTAATACCGCAATATATAACTTTTTACACAAAGTCCTTCTAAATATGGACACTAGGTCGCCTGCCATAGCTCTTTACATGGACATGTCAAAAGCATTCGACCGAGTCAGCCATAAAATACTATTGAATAAATTATATGCATTTGGCGTAAGAGGTAACGTATACAAACTCATTGAATCATATCTAAGTGACAGAAAACAGATGGTAGAATTAAAAAGAGTCTCCCTAACTACCAGAACTGAAGAAACCGTTGTTTCTGAGGTTAGAATTATCCTGTCCGGTGTCCCTCAGGGCAGTATTCTAGGCCCACCACTCTTTCTAATTTATATAAATGACATGTCGACACTTACAATGCACCATATGACCTTATTTGCTGATGATAGTACTATATTGTTTACCGGTACTGACATAAATGATCTAAAACTTGACATAAATAACACCCTAACAACAATTATAAAATGGCTTGATAAAAATGACTTAAAAATAAACCTAGAAAAATCAAAAATCATGAATTTTAAACAGCGAGTACAACCGGATGCTAACCTAAATATATCTTGCTCTGAAACCAGCATAGAAGAAATAAATGTAACCAAATTTCTGGGTCTCTATATTGACAGCAAAGTAAATTGGAAGTCACATATTGAGCAAGTCTGCAAAAGGCTTAGTCAGAGCTCTTATGCTCTTTACAGACTAAGGAACACTGTCAGTCAGTCTGCACTACTAACTGCCTACCATGGATATGTTGCTTCAATCATACGCTACGGCATCATATTCTGGGGCAACTCTGTAGAGAAAGAGCATGCTTTTAGAGCTCAAAAACGGTGTATCAGATCGATGTGCAATATACACCAAGTAGATTCATGCAGACCACACTTCATAAATTTAAAAATATTAACTCTCCCTTGTGTATATATATATGAAGCTGTAATGTTTATAAAATCAAACCTAAACTTGTTTGATTTTTGCACTAGGGCCAGACACAAAGACAAGCTGCGCATCGTAGCCAGTAAGACAAAGCTTTTACACCAAAGCATCTTTTGTATGGGTCCACGTATCTTTAATAATCTGCCACCTTTTCTCAGAACTATGAGCGATATATATACCTTCAAAAAAAAACTACTTGAATTATTGATAGATAAATGTTATTACTCCGTAAGAGAATTTCTAGATGACAATACATTGAAGCAAATCCATTGAATGAATAATTTGTTAATTTGACTTAAATATTGTACTAGATTAATCATAATGTATTGTAATTTAATTTTAATATATATTTACCAAACTTGTGACCTATGATCCAAAATGAATGAATTATTTAAATTTGAAGTCCATATGATTTGTTAATCTGACATAAACATTTTACTATTTTGCCAATTTAATCAAAATGTATTGCATGACAGATTTGATGTATTGTAATTTGTATCTTAATTTTATTGTTGTTTGATCTCAATTTTATTTTATTAATTAATTTCTAGTATTGTATTGTTTTTGCCGAACTTGTTTACATGAACTTTGTATGCCTCAATGGCGGGACATAGCTGACACCTGTATTTAACACAACATCTTATGAACCTATGATCCACAATAAATTATTTGAATTTGAATTTGAAAGGTCGATGTGCAAAATTTATCACCGGGTACTGTATTCGGTTTTTGCCGTAGCATACCTATGCATATTCCTGTAACTAATCCAATAATAATATATTCAGACAGAAACCCACATAAAACAAGACAAAAAAAAAACAACGACCACAATATTCCATAAAAAAATTAAAATCCAATTATAGTTCAAAGCAGCTTTTCGTTCGCAATAAAGTGCACGCTACCACGAAGCGCTATTTTAAATAATTAATGCTGCATTCAGGACTTTCCCTGTGGGAACCGACGCCCAGTGACTAGTGGTTCGTGGCTCGTGGCTGGGGGTTAGGGGCTGGCGAATCAATTGTTAATGGGCATATGGCGACAGAAGGCTTTATTGTGCTTTGAATAATTATGTTATTTGAGGTAGGTTTTTATTGTGAAGAAAAAGTTTTACGAAAGGATAAAAGTGAAAATTAATGAAAATTTCTCAAATTCTTAACCATACTACCGAGCTTTTAAATTCATAGAGTAATTACGTAACACACTTACATACAATAATAATTTTAACACGTTCGCTGCGGGACTGAAACTAGCGTTTTTTTGTTTGGTGCGTTAGTGGGCCGATTGGCCTGTTACTTAAACTCTCCGCCCCTGCGTTAAGGGGCTCTTAGACCTAGTAAGGTATCGTTGGATATAAATGACTATCCCTTTGTGAAACCTTTGAATTTTTGATACCTACTTATCAATATCGCTAGTAGACGAGATATCTGTCACAGTGTTCACCTCGCCCCCGGATCCCGCTATTTATTCAAGAGATATAATGTAAAAATAAGTATAAGGTCTTATGACCTGAAACCGCACTGAATGAGGGGTTTAATCGAGGGATTATTAGTGATGTGAAATAAGTTATCGACACATTGTTTATAATATCATTTATTAAAAAACTTATTTGCAAAAAATAAAACCGACTTCAAAAACACAAAAAAGTGAAAAATAACTTTAGCTTCTGAAGTCGGTGACTTTTGATTGTTTTATTCAGTTTTTTTGCCACCGACTTCAGAAGCTAAAGTTATTTTTCACTTTTTTGTGTTTTTGAAGTCGGTTTTATTTTTTGCAAAAAAGTTTTTTTATTTTTCCATTTTTAGTTGTAATATCCTTTACAAATATTTGATATTCATTAATTTTACGTTGTTAACAATACATGTCACGGTAATAGGCTTATCCGTAATAAAATGGAACTTAACATACACCTAATTCTCGAAATCTGGGCGTCCTGTACACATCTGCGTACCCCGTCAGAGCATACAGGCGTGATGGTAAGTTAAGATGTTGCGTAAACAATAAACATCCAAGCGATTGCAGCAATCACGACAGATTTGCCGTCTATTTTTGAAGAGTTCTATTGTATATCTCCGAAGATCAGGATCAGATCTGCACCAAATTTAAATGGGACCACCTCAGGAGTATACTCTTTCAAATAAAAAAAGAATTTTGAGAATCGGTTCACAAATGGAGGAGAAATCAGGTAACATACATAAAAAAAAAAAGAAAAAAAAAATACATACACACGAACATATAACCTCCTCCTTTTTTGAAGTCGGTTAAAAAAATACAAATGGGTTTTGTAGAAACATGATAGACAGTACCCTTTCTTACATTCATTACACAGAACGATTTAATTTTTTTTACTTTTTTATTTGCCTCTCGGCTGCTGAGTGTAACTCGCAGCGTTAAGTAGCATCCAGCACACATTCTCCTTTTGTCGCTAGGATTGGTGTCATTAATATCAGAGCTATTTTGCTGAGAGCCACTATTTTTTTGTCTTCATAAAATCTTAACTCCACTTCGACTTATCCTCATTAGAATTTTCACTTTCACTATTTTCTGTTTGCTGAAACGATAATTCTAGCATTTTTCGACATCGTTTATTTATCCGATGCATTATTACAGTAATTAACAACACATAAACACACACTGACACTCAAATGTTATGAATTATGCACTATCGTAATGTACGTGCGCTCCCGCTAATTATGTCACAACACTAGTCGGAAGTAAAAAATCCAATCGCCCACATCAGTGCGGGAGGGGGCAGAAAGACCTTGTAGCCTATGACGGGCCTTTCGACCCTTTCTCCGCAAGGAATAGAAAAAAATATCAATCAGTGCGTTATCGGGCCGGAAAACCTTAGCAAAGTTTTATTACCTTATCGAGTTGACTTTAAGGTCCTAAACTCAAACCTATACTTGTCTCTTTCGTACATTCAGAAATACTCATGCTACGGCTGCCGCACCAGAGTAAAGTACAGCGTTTCTCACCTCCGCACGGAGTGAGAGCACATGCATCGGGTTTTTAGACCTTATATCGCAGTGAACGTGTTAAGTTAATTATAATAGTCCTCAGTGATTAGCTATTATTATTTGGAGATATTGTAGGTGCGTGTATGACCAGATGTATGAATGTGGACGAGGCAAAAGGAGTATGTAAGGATCGTAGCAAGTGGCGTTCTGTTGTTTCTGCCTACCCCCATGGGAAAAGGGCGTGAGTTTATGTATGTATATTGTAGTTCATAAGTGTGTCCGTTAGCTGCACCTTTACCATATTTTTTTTTTACTTTGCCCCATACTAGGAATTTCTCCTGTATCGTGGGTGCGTTTACAAACATTTAAACTCACATACACAAAAACCCAGACCCGGGACAACTACCTGTAGACCATACAAATATATTAATAATATTTGTTCCGTGCGGGGATCGAACCCTCAACACGCAGCGCACCAGTCCAATCGCTCAGCCACTGCGCCAACCGTGTCCTAACCTTTACTATTACTCTCATAGTAGCAATCCAACAAAATCTGAGAGTGATCAGGCGCAGGATCACAGGCTTAGTATGCTTTCCGAGATACAGGAATCACACAGGCCACTTCCAAACTCAAAGTTACTGAAAAAATCCTAGTGAACAAAATCGACCACCACGCTCAGAGTTCGAGCTTGAGGCAACAAGACCAATGAACCTGTCTCCCCAGATACAGGCAAACAGGGTATCTACTACTGTTTCTCGAAGGGTTAGTAAAATTAAATCGAGGAGTACTAAGGTAGTTAACAAAAAAAAAACGAATTAGTCCGCCAGATAGATTTCTAAAAAATATTGGACACGTATTTTTTCTTTTTTCACATAAACAAACAATGAAGACGATACAGTGCTTTAAAAACTCGTGTGACGTCATATTCTAAGAAATTAGTATGACATTTTTTACCGGTAAGTGAAATTTTTAACGTCAAATCTATGACGCGTTTTGTCTTCGTCAATTTTTATTGATTTGATAAAAGAAAAAATATGTATCATAATTATATTTTTCGATAATCTAACAGACGGACTAATTAGAATTATATTTTTTTTAGTCAGTAAACAATAGGGGTGTACAATAGGGATATTGTACAGGTTGAAATTAAATTAAAATTCAATTAAATTCAAAGAGAAGTTATACCGTAAAGAGTTAAATTGATCATGGCAAGTTAGCAGCCAGATGACATGAAAAACAAAGCCGGTACCACGTGCAAATGAAGGGTTGAAATTATGATAATTATGAATTAAAATTAATTAACTTTGCCAGAAGTAGGTCAATGAAATTAGGTTACAATTATTATTCTGCTTGCTTGCGATTTTGAACCCACATTAATAACTTGTCAGATTTTCATGTTTTACTGACGGGCGAGTAAACTAATTTTTGTTACATTTTTAATTGTTTTTTGAGTTTAGGTTTACGTACTTTTCCTAAGCATACGAAAATGAAACGTGGATGATAACGATTATGATATTTTTAAAATTATCAAGAATTATTTATTAATAATTTTATATCATTGTGTTTTTTTAATTCGCCTATAAAACCTGTCGCAATTATTATGTCACAGGTACATACACTTTCCTGTTTTCCAGTGCGATCAGAAAGTCATCCGGTACTTGTGTAAATTGAGCTTTGTGTGTATAATAACTAATAAGTAAGGTTGAATGTAAAATGAAACACGTAATTAGTATACTGATATATTTGAACTATGAACTATTTTGACGTAATACTTTTGATCTATGCTTTATTGCTCTGATCTTGAACCCTAACGGCAGGGAGCCTAACTAAATGGCGGAGAATCTTAATAGCGACTTCTAAGTCGACATCAACGCCATCTAGTTGGGCAAAATACAACTCTTGTAAGAGTTTTGTTTGACAGGTTGAACTAAGCCCTTGGTGAGCGGGTTTCATAATTTTGTCTGCGGAATTTGTTTTAAATAGTCTCTGGAACGCAAAGGGCACGGATGAGTTTTAGCCAGTACGAGTTTGACACTCCCTTCTGCTTCACCCAGAGCGAGAGGAGACATGTAAAGACTACCCGTTCATAAAAAGAAGGTACCAAATAATGTACACACCCACTCGACATTTTTTTTCTACTGACAAAATCATCAAACCACAGACGAAATCATTTCACTGTAGTCATACACCATACGTGAATGCATTTTCATTAGCTGTAATTACGTGCAGGAATTTTCTGTTTGTAACTACGAAGCTGGGCTTTTAAAGCTTTAATGTCTAACGCCTGAATAACAACCCACAAAGGTTTCGTGCCGATTTGTCACAGTCGACCGCCGATCACTCGGGTCACGTGTTTAATTCCCGCTCCAGTACACACCACCTATTTATATACGAGTAGTACAGGGGACGGGATAATTTAAACTTAGTTCACCCTACTTCATGCTGGTGTTAATGATGTCTTTTCTAGCGTGGGCTTATCAAAGAAAAACTATTTTGTGTCTATCAAAGTGGTTTTACAAAATATAAAAACATTATAATAATATGTCAACTTTTTTAAAAAGACATTAATTAAATTTTTAAAAACTTTTTTCAGGCCATGTGCCTTTTTTTTTTTTGGGGTGAAATCATCAAATAACCCCTCCCGCTCTTGGGCAGAGCGAAAGGGAGTGTCGGACTTCTACTGACTAAAAACCACCCATGTTCCTTCTTAGCCCTTCATGCCGAGGCCGCGGTATCTCTTGCGAACAACCCGCAGCCCCGACGAGCGTCGGCCCTTGCCCCTTCCATGGTGCTGACATCTCTTTGAGGCGCGCGTGGAACACGAACGCGCCGTCGACACGTCAGGCCCTGTGTCTTAAATACAGACTATAGCTACAGACAGCTTGAGTAGTAAGCAAACTAAAATACATTATGCTATATGAATGGCGTGCTCTATTCCGGGAGTGTAAGCCTTGAGCGTATCAAGAGTAAAATGTGGGGAGCAGGTTGGGCCTCTGAACTTTAAAAGTGATGGAACACACTGGGTGTGGAAGGTGGAACACACAACAGGGGTTGACGCTGCTTAAAAGAGGCCTCCATCTGCACTGAACTACTATTATAGAAAACGTTGCATTATGAAAACTACGTTAAAGTTGAAAATTAAATAAGTACGGTGATCTCTCATTGCACGAGAAGCTCTTACAAACCGAGGTCAGGTTATACTGGATTCCTATCGCTGGGTGTACCTTACTTCAAATATTTGGGTAAGTATGTGAATGTGTCAAGGTTTTCAGTGACCCTCATTTAGCTGCATACAGTATGACAAATAGAACCTCTGAGACTAAAAGTTTTGAAGGCTACTTGCACGAAATTATATACATTTGTAGGCACACCACATTATTATAAAACCCAGAAGTACGTTCAAACTTTTTTTTATGAAAAAGTTATTCTTGAATTAATAAAATAATTCTGGTTGGCTTAGTGGTCGTAAGTGCGACTGCTGAGTACGAGGTTCGGGTTCGAATGCGGGTCGGGCAAAGTGTTAAGTATTTGGATTTTCCATCTGAAATTTCACAGTAGCAGCCAGTCTGGTTTTGTGCCCGGTTGATGCGAATAGGCTCATTTCAGCCGAAAGACGTCCACTGCTGGACTTAAACCTCCCCAAGTGTCGGCACATTGACTGGTCCCGTGTTTCTCGCATCCAGTGGATCCCCGCAACCTTCACCAGGTCATCGGTCTACCTAGAGGGAGACCTTTCCTACGCAACTTCTTCGTTTGTAATAAAATAATTTCACCATAATTACGGCAGGAAACTCATATCAAAGTTTCACAGCAATAATGAACTATATTTTATTACAATTCAACGTTTGTTTTTCACCTTACTTTTTCTTTGTCTTCATGTTTTATACCGGGTGATTATTTATAATGGTCAGCCACGCAGCAACACTTTGCACGCACGATTAAGACGTTATGACGTCATGCGAATACCTAGATTATTTTTTTGAGGTTACCCAGGTATTCTTATTACCTACCTAGTAACTTATAATCTTGGCTACGCTGCCTAACCTTTTACCCTGACAACCTATGAAAAACTATATTTTTTTATAAGTGGCCTATGTTTTGTGGAAACAGGCATTGGTGCTTGATGAACTGAATACCTCCTTCACATGAACAACAATGATGTACCTAAACCATAGAAACTTAAAAAGCTCCGACTTTTTGAAAATCACATAAAATGCCTACCTACTGGGTCACATTTAACATAGGTTATATACATAAACTGACGCCTTTTCCCAATGTGGGTAAGCAGAAACCACAGAACACCACCTGCTGCGATCTTTACATAGGTATTCCTTTGGCCTCGTCCACGTTCACAGGTATAATTTGATTATGCACGCACGGCGGTTGCGAGTGCTTCCACCTACCGTTTCTGAGGAACCTCACATTTATACCATACTTAAATTTTACAAGCAACTGAAAAATGTGCTAATAGCCATTAACGTTTCATGATAAACTGAACACGTTGCGATCATCCTACAACTGTTCACTACCCTGCCATCTACTTTAATAAGTAAGAACTAAACCACAATTGTTTTCTACGCACTTGTTATAGATGGCAGCAGGAGCGTAATGTATTTCGTTGTAATAAGTTCTAAATGACAGTTTACCTGACATGAGCGATACGTAGTACTTCAAAAGATGGACAGATGGCACCACAAGCACGTTACGTTTTTGAAAGGAAATACACAATTTAAATTACAATGTATTTACCGGACATGATTTATGAAATGATATTTATTTCATATTAATGTTTGGTTTTTTGTTGTTGGATTTTTTCATACGGAATTTCTCAGGAGAAGTCACGGCTAGATTTGTGCCCGGTTGATGGGAATAGTACGTATTTGAATATCGAAGATTAAAATACCTACTGTTAAAATATCGTCTGTACCGCGTACGTTACATTTATGCAGTAAACAGACTATCATCATTCTCCTGCCGTTATCCCAATTTATTTGGGGTCGGCGCAACATGTCTTCTTCTTCCATACTTCTCTATTTCTCGTCATGTCAGCAGTCACCTCCTTTCTAGCCATATCATCCTTCACACAGTCCATCCATCGTTTCTTTGGTCTTCCTCTACTCTTATAGCCATCTACATTCATACTCAACATTTTTCTCACAACATTTTCTTCATTCCTTCGCATCACATGTCCATACCACGACAATCGATTACCACACAACTTTTCATTTACCGGCGCCACTTTCAGGCTTCTTCTTATGTACCCATGTATTCCTTATTTTATCCATTCGCGTCACACCACACATCCCCCTTAGCATTCTCATCTCAGCCACATGCAATTGCCTTTCATTTATCCCTTTTGTGGCCCAACATTCTGATCCATATACGACAGCAGGTCTAACCATGGTTTTATAAATCTTCCCCTTGAGTTTAAGGGGAATGCGGGAGTCGCAAATTGTTCCCGTGACCTGCCGCCATTTCATCCATCCAGTGCTAATTCTATTGTTTACACTACGATCTATTTCGCCATTGCTTTGCACGAGAGAACCGAGATACGGAAAGTCGGAGCAAACTGGAAGAAGCACGCCATCTAGCGCTATGGCTCCAGAACTGGAGAGACCGCTGAAATCGCAAAACATGTATTCGGTTTTACTTCTGCTGATTTTCAGGCCAACATTCTCCAGCTTCTGTTGCAGTAAACAGACTAATGACTACTTAATAGGTAGGTTTGCAGTGTGTGACAATTTCACATCTACCTAAATTTATGAATACACTCATACTGCCTATATAATTTTTTTCGGTATTTTAACTAGTAGGTATTTTCAACGTAGATATTATGAACTTAGTTGTTTTAAATGTTGATATTTTGAACTTAGGCATAATGTCATTCGATATTTTGAATCATTCGAAATTTTAATGTTCAATCTTCGACGTTTTAAGCGTAGGTATAACAATTTTCGACATTTTCATACAATCGATATTTAAATTTTCGATGTTTTGAACATCGATATTTTAAGCGTAGGTATTTTAATCTTCGATATTCAAATACGTACCCGAATAAACTCTCGGTCCATATAACATGGTAATTAAAAAAACACACATGCATGTCGAAATATGGGTGGTAAATATGGGTGGTATACCTTTAGTTGCCTTACCCCTAATAAATGGGTGGTAATAACATTACAACAGGGTCTCGGTCAGCTGACTCCGTTTCCCACGAGACATAGATTCTCCATGACGTTTATATTGATGAATTAATGGTGATTGATCAACATTAGGTAGGTAATAATATTATCTAGACATGATGATAATAATTTAGTTATGCTATTTTAACTTAACTAACTTTGTCTAAATTCGATCGGCTGTATCTCCGTCCACTAATATAGGACATGAAAATCTGGTTCACCAACGAACTTTTAGAAAATATTTTTTTACTTTAATATTTTTTATTTTAATATTTATAACTTAAGATCGAATACTTAAGGGAGTCTTCCTAATGTACCTCCAAACAACCTTTTAAAATTTAAAGTTCCATTAACTTCCCATCTAAAAGTTTAATTATAACTGCTGGACTATATAAAAGGTCTACTGGTTATCAAACACGTGAGTTGTGATAACAGCAAAAACTCTCCCTGTCACATGTTCTGCCACGATATACGAGTAACCCTCACTTGTTTTTACACATGATGGGTATCAAATTAATATCCTAAAAAGTTTGTAGGTAAGCCAATTAGTTTCTATTTCAATAACAACCTTGCTCAGACAGGTAAAAACAAAAAAGTTCAATGTACCCAATAGATATCAGACATTCATAATTATCTGCAACTCTAAAAATAATTTGAATATTTGATTTTAATAATCTTTTATTTTTACCTTTATTGGCATTTATGTTATTTATAATTTTAGATTTAATTGCAGGGAATTAAATGCTTTTTATAATACTAACATTAAATTTAGCTGTTGCCCGCGAGTTTGTGCGCGTGGAAATTTTGTTGTACCTATGTGTGAGAAAAAAATATAGCTTCATATTATGTCCTTTAGAATGATTAAGCTGTCTCCTTACAAAAAAAAATTACGTATTAGTATGGATTAAAAAAAAATAACGAACATGTATTGTTTCCTTTTCATAATTTCATACAAGTAGTTAAATAAGTAGTTCTTTTGGTACCTAATACTAGATTATTATCAACACTTTAATCAACTGTTTTCTTACCGACCGACGAGGTAGTTTTTGAGGTGTTTTTCAAATAATTGTTATTCCTCCATATTAATTTTCTACAATCGTTCAACGAGTCTACCGCAATAGAACAGCAGCATGGTGTGACTGTGGACCTGTGTATCAAACTACCTATGTTCACACTATTTCCTGTTGTCTGTGCCTTCTTTTTTTTTGATGGTGGGAAATCATCCTGACTCCTACCGCTCTGGGTAGAGCGGAAGGGATTGTCAGACTTCTACTGACTAAAAACCATCTATGTTCCTTCTTCGTGTCGAGGCGCGAGGTATCTCTTTCGAACAACCCGCAGCCCCGAACGTGGCCCGCAGCCTCAAAACACACAGCCAAAGTGACATTTGAGCTGTAAACTACACCGGCTTGGATAAGTCCAGATTTTTCCTAGATTGTTTACATCTCTCTAACATTAACCCGTACCAAAATAATTAACAAAAAACAACAACTAATTAGATTAAAAACGTGTTTTTTTACCAAGCTTGTTAACTTTTGATAATTAAATAGAGCAAACGACTTAATTGACTATTAAGATTGTATTTGCATAAGATTTCATCATTCTCAATGATAAGGTTAATGTAATTTTCCCTAGATTAGTTCTACGACTGTTAAGAAGCCTTCAGAATTTTGTTTTTGGTATTTAAAAATTCAAAGAAAAACTCAGTAGACCCGTAATTTTAAACTTATTTTCCAGTTGGTATATAGGGTGTAAACGAATCCTTCGTTTACACGTGTTTTTAAATACCAAAAACAGAACTCAGGAGGCTTTTTATTACGAAGCTCTCTCCTTTTTGGCGTGAAATATCACATTTTGTGGTAAAATCAATGTCGCACTCTTAAAACATTGAGCTAGTGAATGCTTTGAATAGTAAACAGGTCATGGAGGTAATTAATGTAAAGTTATAAACTGACAGACTAATATTTAAAAAAAAACAGCTGCGAAAAATTTGGAACTTTGATTCTGATCTCTGATCACAGAACGCCACCTGATACGATCCTT
Source organism: Diarsia brunnea (assembly GCA_949774965.1). NCBI lineage: Eukaryota > Metazoa > Arthropoda > Insecta > Lepidoptera > Noctuidae > Diarsia > Diarsia brunnea. The sequence continues at coordinate 18,376,138 of OX459003.1, forward strand.
ACGTAGTTTTTTTGCGTCGTCCACGTTCATACATAAAATGTGGTCATACACGCGGACCGGTTGCGAGTTAATACTACGCATCATCGGCCTAGCCTTTTCCCAACTGTGTTGGGGTCGGCTTCCAGTCTAACCGGATGCAGCTGAGTACCAGTATTTTACATGGAGCGACTGCCTATCTGACCTCCACAACCCAGTTAATACTGGGTAACCTTTGATAAGACTGGTTGTCAGACTTTCAGGTCACTGACTACCTGTAACGACTGCCAAAGATCTATATATGGCAGCCGGGACCAACAGCTTAAGGTGCTTTCCGAGGCACGGAGAAAACTCGGTATGTTATGGGCGGTCACCCATCCACGCTCCAGAGTTGATACTACTATTATTAAAAAATATTCAAATATGAAAGTAACTGTGTCTGTTAAACCTGCACGCCTACATAACACTACAATCTGGTCAGTTTTGTTTGACTAATAGGTAGCCTGGAACCTGGACAAAGACAAAATCTACTTTTTACCTTTCATCATCTTCCTGCCCTTATACCATGTTATTTGGGGTCGGCGCAACACGTTTTTTTCTTACATTCTTCTCTGCCAGTCGTCACGCTATCATTTATTTCTTTTTCCTTCATATCACTCCTCACACACTCCATCCATCTTTTCTTTGGTCTTCCTCTCCCTCTCCATCCATCCACATTATTTATATTTTTACCTTTGACCTCAAATAAACTCACGGATGACAAATAGTAAGTTGGAATACAGTTGAAGAACAGCAAGACATACACTCCTTGAGTAAGTTTTACGAGCACGCTATCAAAATACCTATTATATTTATTAGAAACTAATTTAAGAGTTACACCATAATATTGTATTCTTGCTATCATAATATTGCAACAAAATAAATACATAGCTTTAAACCACTTAATTGATCAAATCATTAAGGTAGTAATTAAAATAACAGTAATAAGTAAGTAATAGTTTAGGGTGAACGAACTTTAATTATCTACAAATCTGAAGAGTATAACGCAATGGCAAAAACCTAATGGGTAGGTATAAATCAATTATTGGAAACAACAAAACCATAAATTTTATTATAAATACTTAAATTGATGGCACGGTTTTTTATGACAAACAAAACATCAATATTTACATTAAAGTTTAAAATTTTTTTTTGAACGTTTGTGAATAAATTAGAGTACGTAATGCCCCTGCCCTTATCCCATTCTATTTGGGGTCGACGGAACACGTTTTCTGTTTAAAAAAGCCACTGTCATTGATGATAGATTTTTCATCTTTATTGTGTGGTTAGTGGCTAGCTTGGTGTCAGTGTTTTCATGTTCCCAGGGGCCTCTGACGTGGCCACGTGACGGCTTCCGGCCACCGTAGACGCGGGCCTATGGACGGTGAGTAATTGGCTAGCTCGTCACACACAGGCCGTGTCGACGGCGCGTTCGTGTTCCACGCGCGCCTTAAAGAGATGTCAGCAACATGGAAGGGGCCCGCAAGGGCCGACGCACGTCGGGGCTGCGGGTAAGAAGAAACATGGGTGGTTTTTAAGCAGTAGAAGTCTGACACTCCCTTTCGCTCTGCCCAAGAGTGGGAGGGGTTAATGATTTTCCACCCGCCAAAAAACAAGGGCCTCTGACTTGGCTTACATGCCGTCAAGAAATGTCTCCCAGACATGTGAGTTTGTCCCTACAGTGTTTTCCTTCACCGTGGCAAGTGATAATAGGGTAGTTGACTGACTAAAAAAAAATATGATTCTTAAACAGAATCATAATTTTTTGTCCGTCTGTTAGATTATCGAAAAATATTGGATACGTGTTTTTTGTTTTATCAAATTAATAAAAAATGACGAAAATAAAACGTGTCAAAGATCGTGAGTGGGGCTGCTGATGTCACTTTCTGGTGAAATATGTACCAAACTATGACGTCGCGCGACTTATCGAAGCACTGTATCGTCTTCATTTATTGTTTTAGTGAAAAAACAAAAAAAAATATCCAATATTTTTTGGAAATCTATCTGACGGACTAATTAGATTTTTTTGTCAACTACCCTGTTATACAACACGCATATGACACCGAAAAATCATGGTATTGAAGCTGTAGATTAATCTCTGTATGCGTACAACACGCTCATTAAGCACAATAAACAAACATAACACTCTTTTTTTTGGGCCAGTCGTGTAAAAATAAAAATAGGTACCAATCCTCTCGCAAAGCAACATCACTAAGTACAAAGCATAAACTCCTTAAATCCCCGAGGCTCGACACTCGTATTTTAACAAAAATATGCGTTAAATCAACTGGAAAACATCTCCTATTACGAACGACCAAAGCTTTTAACTAAATTAGATGTTATAGAATTACATTCCGAGTGTGTGATCCACAGATTACATTGTATTAAACTGAAAATGTTATACAGGGTGGTTCCGACGATACGACAATAAATGAAACCACTGGTAGTTCTAGTCCATGACCCGTTTACTATTCAAAGCATCCTCTAGTACAGTGTTTTAACAGTGCTACATTGAGTTTTACCATAAAATGTGATTTTTGACCCAAAAAAAAAAAGTCCTTTCCCAGCAAAAATTTAACTTATACAGGTGTAAATCAACCCATCGCACAGCCGTCAACCAAGCATTCTGTACATCAAACTAAGTACCCCTACGCAAAATTTTTTGCTGAGAAACGACTTTTTTTTAGGTCAAAAATCACATTTTACGGTAAAACTCAATGAAGCACTGTTAAAACAATGTGCTAGTGTATGCTTTGAATAGTAAACGGGTCATGGAGGTAATTTAAGTAAAGTTATAACCTGAAAAACTAGTATTTACAAAAACAGCTGTGAAAAATTTGGAACTTTGATCCCCAATATCTCAGTAACTAGGAGGTTCCCAGGTATGGTCTAGAACAAAAAAATGTTCGCAGTGGTGGGGAGAACAAGTGCCCTTCGTTTGCGTTAAGGGTACTTTTACACCCTATATTGTTGATTCAAACATCAGCGTTCTACTTGGAATTCTTATGTCAGTACCTGACCATATAGAGCAGTACACATCTGAAATTGGGTTTTATTTATAGCCGTCTATATTACGGCGATAAAAACCCAGAATGTACACAAAACAAAAAAACTGGTCAAGTGCAAGTCGGATTTGCACATGAAGGGTTCCGTACCATTGTTATTTTAGCACCATAGACTTCTTATAAGTTTTCCCATAATCTACAAGTGTTGAACTAATTCCTGTATTTTTTTCAAAATGTTAAGCTCAGTAATTTCGGAGGTAACGAGGGGAATCTTCGGACAGACAGACAGACACACGAGTGATCCTATAAGGGTTCCGTTTTTTCCTATTGAGGTACGGAACCCTAAAAAATTGAATTAGGTAGGTACAATAATTTTTTTAAAAAAACGTTGCCCCACACTAGGAATTTCTCCTGTATCGTGGGTGCCTTCACAAACATATAAAGTCTCTTACACAAATACCCAGACCCGAAACAACTATCTGCAGGCCATACAAATATTTGTTCCGTGCGGGGATCGAACCCGCGACACGCCGTGCAGCAGTCCAATCGCTTAGCCACTGCGCCAACCGTGCCGCCAAAATAATAATAATAATAAAAAAAAAATATTATTATATAAAAATTTATTTTTATTTTTTATTATTTGTTTTTTTTTTAATAATAATATACAATATATATATAATAATATATATTGTGATTAATATTCATCACAAATACTTACTGAGCCTTATCCCAACTATGTTAGGGTTGGCTTTTACTTCTAGTCTAGCACATACTGGTAGAAGTGTACCTGGAGTGATTCCTTTGTAATCGCATGTGACTGCATAGATGCAATGCAATGCAATGTTATTGCCTTTTGCGGCATAAAAATTGCCCAATAGTAGTAGTAGGTTGTTGACTGACTAAAAAAAATATGATTCTGTTTAGTCCGTCTGTTAGATTATCGAAAAATATTGGTTACGTGTTTTTTATTTCATTAAATTAATACAAATAGACGAAAATAGAACGTGTCAAAGATCGTAAGTGGGAGCTGGTGACGTCACTGTCTGGTAAAAAATGTACCAAACTGTGACGATGCGCGACTTTTCGTAGCACTGTATCGTCTTCGTTTATTGTTTACGTGAGTAAGTTAGTTTTCTAAGACATTAGTATGACATTTTTTACCGGTGAATGACGTCACAACGTCGTCATTTTTTATTGATTTGATAAAACAAAAAATACGTATCCAATATTTTTCGATAATCTAAAAGACGGACTATTTAGGATCAATTTTTTTTTAGTCAGTAAACATCCCAATTATTCATCAATCAGAGTATTTCAGAGTTTCATGTCTAGTTTCTCAATAAAATAAAATACATGCCCAAGAAATATTGGAAAAAAGGTTGCCAACACAAATCCGTACTTAGACTACAGCTCACTAGTTTTCCTTCATTCCTATACAAAAACCTTTATAAAGATGGCATTACTTTCCCGAATAACCAACAAGAGTAAGTAACGGTTAGGTTAATTGGCTGTGAAGGGTCGCAACAAGCTATTTCTGGGTCACCGTTTTACTAAGGGGCCCTTAGCGTGACGATCGAAATGAAAGAAAAACAGTTGACTGGAGGGCTGATTGAAGTGGACCGTGTTTTTGAAGAACCGGGTGATAGGGTGTTAGAAGTTGTGATAATTGAATTGAGGGAATTGGTTAATTAATTGTTGGTTTGAATGTTACTATATTAGGGTGATGATGACCAAAAGTCTATCGTAATACTAAAATAACGCATTTATTTTTAACCGACTTCCAAAAAGGAAGAGCTTATCAATTCGTCTGTATGTTTTTTTTTGTATGTTTTTATCGGATATAAAACCTTATTGGTTTCTTAATGGGGAGAAGCCATAGTAGCTTGTGAGAGAAATGACAAAAGATCTCATGGCGACATGGAGAGAGCGACTGTCGCAACCCCGTGCAGGGCATGCCACGATAAAGGCGGTAAGTCCCCTCTTTGAGGAGTGGCTTGTGAGGCGCCACGGTGCCCCTCACCTTCCGTCTGATGCAGGTTCTCACCGGACACGTTTGTTTCGGGAGGTACCTGCACCGAATCAGGTGGGAGAAAACGCCCGGATGCCACCATTGTGAGGATCGGCCGGAGGACACGGTGGAGCACACCATGGAGGTGTGTCCCGCTTGGGGGGAGCCCCGCCGTTTTCTCGTAGCGGCGATCGGCGGCGGCGACCTCTCGCGTTCGGCCCTGGTGCAAGCCATGGTCCGGGGCGAGGAGGAATGGGATGCCGTCGCCTCCTTCTGGGAAGCAGTGATGCTAGCGAAGGAGGTGGCGGGACGTGAGAGGGAGAGAACCTCTCGTCCCAGCCGCCGCGGGAGGCGGCGTGATTACTTGTACACGTGTACACGTGATTACTTCCGGCCACCGCAGATGCGGGCCTGTGGACGGTGAGTGATGGGCTAGCTCGCCGTCCGTCCGCCTTATGACGATGACAGGCCGTGTCGACAGCGCGTTTGTGTTTCACCCGCGCCTCAAAGAGATGTCAGCAACATGGAAGGGGCCCGCAAGGGCCGACGCCCGTCGGGGCTGCGGGTTGTTTGCAAGAGATACCGCGGCCTCGACATAAAGGGCTAAGAAGGAACATGGGTGGTTTTTAGTCAGTAGAAGTCTGACGCTCCATTTCGCTCTGCCCAGAGCGGGAAGGGTTATTTGATGATTACCCACCCCCAAAAAAAAAGGCGACACAATATTTGCTGAACTTTATCTTGTTATGACGTTAATTCATTTCCGCAACACTTCAGCAAAGTTTACGGCGATGAATAGTCTTACGATGGTGTCTTAGTTCTTGACAGTTCTTATCTTTACTATTATTATATTTTTTTAGGTTACTGTTATTATTTCATCAATTAGTTTTGTCCTGTGTAAGACCAATTAGTACTTGTTTTTTCTTTCTTTCTACAAGGACGAATAAGTAAGTTACACAAATAAGTGTTTTTCAAAGAGGCTTACATTGTTCGACCCTGATCCGAACCCGGACAACTGAACTAATTGGACCATTAATATCTCATTACCATTATCCTACTGAACAGAGAAAAGTCTAGAAGCTTTTCCAGATCAATGACGTCATTATTCGAAATGGCTACCAGAGCTGATTGACTGGAACTCGCCTCGTTAGGTCTACTATGTAATCGGTTTAACAACTTTTGGCTTCGGGAGCTTTCGGGTCTAATTCGGACGTTTTCGGGATAATGAACAGTTTCTTTTGTTTATTTTTTCTTTAATAGCTAGTCACATTAAATGTTTGGTGAAAAGAAAAATTGCGTATTAAATAAAGTATATTATGACTGTGATTACTTTTATTGAAATTCCTATCGTACCTCAAACCAGCATTACGTACCCAAAGTTTCGACGTTATAAAAGATATATTATTTTGTATGTGACAACCACCAACAATGACCAGCATGCATTGGTCTCTTAGATATTTCGCCACTTATGTTTAAGCCACATCTATACTTCTATACTAATATTATAAAGCTGAAGAGTTTGTTTGTTTGTTTGTTTGTTTGATTGTTTGTTTGAACGCGGTAAACTCAGGGACTACTGGTTGGAATTGAAAAAATCATTTAGTGCCGGATAGTCATTTATCGAGGAAGGCTTTAGGCTACATAACATCACGCTACGATCAATAGGAGCGGAGCATAAATGAAAAATGTTGCAAAAACGGGAAAAGATATTCCTTTTTGAGAGCTTCCGTTGCGTGCGCTGCGAAAACGGTTTAAGTTACGTAAATATCATGTATGACGGAATTGTTCCTCTTTAAAAGTTCTAAAAAAAAGTCCGCGATAGCATATGTTTATCTTTTAAGATTGACTCACTGCAACCATTTTTTTATATTAAAATGTTAGGTTTAAAAGAATGATATTTTGCGAAGCTTATTTAACCCATATGGTATTAATCTATATCTAAATAAATGTGTTTGTTAGCACGGAAATTTAATATACAATATTTGTGCCCTTTACTCTATACAGTTTAAACAAATATCTTAGAAGATATCGCAATGTAAAAATATACGGGCGACAAAATAATTAAGCGCGTGGCAGTCATTCGGTCCGGTGCGGTAGGTACGTGGGGATTCTGGCCTCTGGGGGCTCCGGAGAAATTCAAATTCAAAATATTTACTGCACCATAATTTTTACAAGTACAAGGTGTTACTGTATATTAAACAGTAAGAGATACCTATAGTAATTGTTACTTTAATAATATAATCGAAGCCAATCTAAACTAATAGGTATTATAAAGAGGAAAGGTAAGATTGTTTGTTTGTTACGAGTACGATATAACTCAATTTAATATGTTAGATAGTCGATTTATCGAGAAAGGTTATAAGCTATATTATGTGACGCAGACGAAGTTGTGTGGGTCAGCTAGTGCAATATAATACGCTCGTCCCCGAGCGTATTGCCATCAACCGAGCATGAATCAAAGAAATTCCTATTGGAAAAACCCAACATGCATAACATCACGCCTGTAATCCCCGACGGGTTAGGCAGAGGTGTGCCTAATAAGACACCCACATTTCGCCAGTTATGCTTAAGTCCCATGTAATAGAGGATGAGCCTATTGCCATCAACCGGGCACAAATCCAGACTCCATGGCTGTTAGTGATAAATTCCTGATGGAAAAAGCCAATAACACTTTGCCCGACCCGGGAATCGAACCCAGGACCTCATGCTCAGCAGTCGCGCTTGCGACCACTAGACCAACACACTAGATAAACAGGCGGTTTTCATCTTTCTTTTTTCTAGCCTGCTCTGTTCCACTCCTGGGCAAATACCTCCCTCCACTACTTCCATGGTATACATCTGTAAAGTTATTACTTGCCGACACACACACATACTTCACGATTCTTCTCTATTACGAGGGAACGAAGAGAATGTTTAGATACACTACTCTAAATTCTGCACACTAGAAAATCCTGCTGAATACGAATGTCACCATAGCAATTCGTTTGAAGGCATTACAGATGCAGTTTGTTCAAACTTTCTGTATGCTGTGACGTAGTATTTGCTCAAGAGAATATCCAGTGAAAAATTAATGCAGTCGGTTCTGTCAGTGCTCGGGTCCCGCAAGTATGTAGGATGAATTCATTTGAGCACAAATTCTCACAGGGGTTAGAATGCGGATTAAAAAAGTAAAGAGAGAGAGAAAACAAATTAAAGGAACCCCTTACTCATAAGGAACTCCTTAATCATAAGTGTTTAAGTGATATCTCGTGTCGTGCATATTTTCTGCATGTACGGTAGTCAGAGTAAAATGTTCCCATTCTCTCTCTGTCTGTAATCCAGCACACGGTACGGGATTGTAGATGACACACGTCTTATAATTTAGGTTAAAAGTACATTCGGGTTTAATTCAAGAAAATATATATCACTAGCGGACTTGACAGACGTCATCCTGCCCGGACAGCAGCGGCACCTACCGGGTCCAATTGTGTTTCCAAACCATCCAAGAACCAATTGAAATATCCCCAGAAAGTTTCATCAAAATCGGGCCAGCCGTTTAGGAGTTCAGTGACATACACATGTACAGTAGAATGTTATATAATATATAAAGATTATGCTTAAAATGTCTAAACCATCGGTCAGACGAGCGCAAGAGAGCGAGGGCCGGGCAAGACGAACTATTTAGCTCGATGATCTTATAAAGATGGCTGGTACAGACTGGGTGCAGAAGATAGAGGATCAGTGTTGCAGCGCAGCTTGATAGAGTCTCATCTCTAGCATTGGATTTTTATAAATTTGGACAAGCCCGCTAAACTATTCTCTGACCACTGCATCTCCTAAAAGCTATGTCAATAATGGCGACCACCAGACAAGTCCCTGACAAACAATTTAACTGTCTTGGGAATGCAACGAAATTAATCAGAAATAGCATACAAGTAGGAAAAACCTAATTTGCATTGTTCTATTCTAATTATACCCATATTTGTTTAGTAATTAAATTAAATAGATTCAGGTGAACAAAACCAAAATGGCGAGAGTTGAAACGTTATTGTTTATTGGAACCTAGCCAGACCCGTCATTCGGTTTGTTTTGTGGGAGATTAATTACTTCATACTATGTGTTTTAATTGTACCTAATTAATTACTATTTAAGCAAACACAGTCATACTAAGCCTGTAATCCCCGAGTATTGTGAATGATAGATGTACCTATCAATACACCCACATTTCGCTTGTAATATTTAGTAATAGGGACGAGCCTATTGCCATCAACTGGGCACAAATTCAGACTCCGTGGCACCTACTGATAAATTTCTGGTGGAAAAACCCCACACACAAGTTTGCAACACAACACTTTGCTGGCCTTGGAATCGAACCCAGGACCTCATTCTCAGCAGTCGCGATTGCAACCACTCGATCAGCGAGAGAGTCTCCAGGGAGCTGCTAGGACTTGGTGAATATTTTAAGGTCACCATTGGGTCATAATCATCATTTCAGTCAAAAGACGTCCACTGCTGGACACTCCTCCAGGCATCGCTACATTGACCGGTCCCGTGCGTCTCGCATCTAGCGGGTCCCCGCAACACTCACCAGGTCATCGGTCCACCTAGTGGGCGGCCTTCCAACGCAACGTCGTCCGGTTCGCGGTCGCCATTCCAGAACTTTTCGGGCCCATCGGCCATCCGTTCTGCGAGCAATGTGCCCTGCCCATTGCCACTTAAGTCTGGCGATTCTTCGGGCTACGTCGGTAACCCTGCTTCTCATACAGATGTCCTCATTTCTGATTCGATCAAGCAAGGAAACTCCGAGCATAGTCCTCTCCATTGCCCTTTTTGTTTTTTTTTTTGGCGGGATGAAAATCATCAAGTAACCCCTCCCGCTCTTGGGCACAGCGAAAGGGAATGTCAGACTTCTACTGACTAAAAACCACCCATGTTTCTTCTTAGCCCTTCATGTCGAGGCCGCGGTATCTCTTGCGAACAACCCTCAGCTTTCTGATGAGGCTCATTGTGAGCGACCACGTACCATTATTGTGAAAAAGCTTTGGTTAATACTCGTGTGAAATAATACTCTTCCATTTTAAATTATGGGTTCGTGAACTTTAACACTAAATATTAACTCCATTCTTAGATTTATTTGCGATGTTCAACAGCTTATTATTTACTCAGTTCAGGCTTAAATGCTGAATCAGTCTCCCATAAGGGTTAAATTTACTACGTAGGTGTATTCTGAAATTATCTTAGCATCATAAATAGATAATTTTCATTTTCCCAGCAAAGAGTTTAAACTACGAGAAAATAGTACTACGAATGTACGTAGGCGTATTACACAAGGACGTGCGTAGGAATTCTCAGTAGAACCTTCGTTTTAACTTATAATAATTATTTAATCGACAGATTTAGCAAGGCGTAGGAAACTACGAAGGTTAAATTAGCATACACCTACGGGTTATCCAAGAACTGGGTTTATAATATTCCATCTAAAATTATTTTATTTTTTAATATCTTTACATTTTTATTTTATGAATAGTTTTTATATACCTAGGTATTTTATATGAAATAATAATTAAAAACATGGATCTTGTAAAAGGAAAAAAGAAAAATGGGTGCCGAAAATTCGTCCGCGTCGTTGTTTACTGCAATTGTGTTCAGGAGGTTTGCAGCACTGCCACGTTGAATGGGCATGCTGATTGTTTTGACCAAGGAATAGGCCAGCACTCTGGTCAAGCGACGCATCGACCAATCGTTTGGCGATGTCCCGAAATACTAGGCGGACTCTTGAACTTAGTGGTTCAGGCTCAAACGACTCAAACAAATAACTTAATATGGGTCATTAAAACGCAACTAACGCGCATGTATATTTATGACCAGATGTATGAGAGGAGCTCGTGGCTTAATAAGAACTGCCACTCGGGTCGATCTTTAGGTAAAGCTGTGCTTGCCTAGGTCGGTCTGTGGATGGGTGACCGCCCGACATACCGAAATTCCTCCGTGCCTCAGAAAGCACGTTAAGCTGTTGGTCCCGGCTGCCATCTATAGAGCTTTGGCAGTCGTTACAGGTAGTCAGTGACCTGAAATTCTGACATCCAGTCTCACCAAAGAGTATCGTATTACCTAGTATTAACTGGGTTTTGGAGGTCAGATAGGCAGTCGCTCCATGTAAAATACTGGTACTCAGCTGCATTCGATAGGACTGGAAGCCGATCCCAACATAGTTGGGAAAAGGCTAGGCAGATGATGTAATATGAGTGTGGACGAGGTAAAAAGAGTATAATATATAACGATCGTAGCAGGTTTCTGCCCATCTCCACGGGAAAAAAGGCATGAGTTTTTGTATGTACGTGTATATATGTATGTAAATCATTTAACTGTGTCTCCGATTAGTCTACAATGCACTGACTGTCACTAAAAATTATGAAACAAAGTCCTCCGCCGCGTCTGTCTGTCTGTTCGCGATAAACTCAAAAACTACCACACCGATTTTCATGCTGTTTTCACTAATTTGTAGAGTGGTTCTCGAGGAAGGTTTTTAGTACATAATTTGACCGACACGCGTGCAAAGTCGCGGGCATCAGCTTATATCATATAAGTAATAATATCATCTTAATATGTCACAAGAAGGTAGATCCAACGATTCAAGGATTTGAAAATTTAATGATTTTTAATATGCGAATATAATTGTGTTTTCAGAGTTTCATTTACTAAAGTAAATAGTAGTTTTGATATCTCAACAAAGATCTAAGTAAATGATGGATGACCAAACTTAACTCAAAGTTTTGGGCCCAGTAAAGATAAACTATGAAGTGCTGAATAATCTTTAGACTCCGAGATATGAATATTTTGAGAGAAATACGTAAAGTTGGAGGATCGATTTAAAAGTAACTTTGAAACAAAATTCTTGAGTAAGATAAATTAATTAGAGACACCAGATGCACGTTCATCATCATAATCATCATTCTTCTGCCCTTATCCCAATTAATTTGGGGACGGTACAGCATGTCTTCGTCTTCAATACTTCTCTATAAGGCACTGGTCATCTCCTTTCTACGTTCAGAAGTATGTAGTAAAAAAATACCTACATTGGGCTCAGTAAAACTGCCAAATTATCACTTCAAATAAAGACGAATTTACACGTTGGAAGGTCTCCCACTGGGATTGACCGGTGACCTGGTGAAAGTTGCAGGGATCTGTTGGATGTGAATCGCATAGAACCGGTCAATGTGGTGACCGAAATAGGAGGCCGATGTCCAGCAGTGGACGTGTTTCAGTTGAAATGATGATGATGAGAACAAATCAAATAAAATGTCTAGTCGCCACAATGGCAACTTCGGGACTCGCTTGAGATGCCATATTGTTAAATCATGCAACAATATCTGTATTATAGGTATTGTACGGTAGTCGCGTTGTCATTCAAAATACCGCACCTAAAAATATTGCATGATTCATTATTGTATCCGTCGCTTAAATCGACAAAATGTATGCAACACTTGATTAATATTTCCGATTTATAGTTGGTCCCATAGTAAAAAATTGTTCACATTCATGGGTACACATGGTACTACACGCCCTTTACTATGCAAGCCAACTAAGAATAGCGCTGTCAAGACGCCATTTCGTTTAGCAAAACTCGCGAACTTCATTACCAAAGCGTACAGTGTGCAGAAAAATCAATGAAGAAAATTATACTCAGTCTAATTATTTAATGTTCACTTTTTCGGTATTTCTAATCAATTTACGTCAAATTAGTTATACATGAGTAGGATATAAAAAAAAATTAGTTAATAAAAATATCACACGTTTTTTTTTCACTTTCATAGGACTTGTGCACATTAAAACGATTTTTCGTGCTCTAGGATGGAGCACCGCACCTCTCTTTGAACTCATATTGAGTTAATAGTTTATTTTTGGAATTCAAGAAATAATATTTTATAAAAATGAACATAATATTAAAATAATTAAATCTATGATTAAAAAAACATAATATTTCTTATTCGCATTTATTTTTTTGCTGTACTTATCTAGATAAGTACTACTACCGTGTGAAGTTGGCAGAAAGCGCGATCCTATTCTTAGTTGGCTAGCATAGTCTGTAAGTACATATTGCCAACGTTTAAAAATTAACCTGCTTATATTTAAAAGTACAGAAGATAACTGGCAGAGTACTTCGTTTATTGAAGTCCCATTTTATAAAGAAAATTCTATTACCATCAACTGAAAAAAAACTGCTGCAAAGTTCTCACACCAAAATTAAATAAACATCCTCCATTTATTTTTCCGCACAACTATGTGTATTATATTTAATATTTCTGGAAGTAATTTTCAAAGTTTCAGTGTTGAAGTTTGTTTTCATCGCCGTAAACTTTGCTGAAAGGTTGCGGAAATGAAATGAGCTTAAATCTTATAACTTATATGTTAATGTCATAACAAGATAAAGTTCAGCAAATATTGTGTTTAATAACTTCTATGACGTTTTTTTTTTTTTGTGTTAGGAAATCATCATATAACCCCTTCCGCTCTTGGGCAGAGCGAAAGGGAGTGTCAGACTTCTACTGACTAAAAACCATCCATGTTCCTTCTTAGCCCTTCATGTCGAGGCCACGGTATCTGCGAACAACCCGCAGCCCCGACGGGCGTCGGCCCTTGCGGGCCCCTTCCATGTTGCAGACATCTCTTTGAGGCGCGCGTGGAACACGAACGCGCCGTCGACACGGCCTGTCGTCGTCATAAGACGGACGGACGGCGAGCTTACCCATCACTCACCGTCCACAGGCCCGCGTCTACGGTGGCCGGAAGCCATCACGTGGCCCCCGACGCCCGGAGCGCCTCCCGCGGACTTCTATGACGCCTTGAATGCCTTTCTCAACAACTGGCGAGAAGAGGGGGCTTTGCTCAGGAGTGGGACAGCACGGGTTATATAGAAAAAAAACTTGAGAGGCGTCAAGGAACACCCGGATGGAACGAAGTTATTGTTATTATTTTTTATTATGTAAAAAAAAAAAAAAAAATGTAGAAATGAAAATATCTGGCTTGCTTTCTATAAGAGAGAGAGAGACAGACAGAGAAACATGCGACGCACAGCACAGCACAGCTTACAATAGCTTACTATTGTAAAAAGTGTCGTGACAACTTTTCGTTTTTTTTTTTTTTTCCGTCTAGCCCCCTTTCAAAAAAAATCTATAAAGATAACAGTACCTATAGTTTACGCATAAGAGCACGCTTAAAATCACTGAAGGTTTAAGCAGGAATTTATAAATGTATTAGTTACTAGGTACACCTACATTTTTCGTCGGATATGTTTAAGCCCCATGAAAGGCGAGTTTATTGCTATTAAACTTGTTGATTGCTTATGGAAGAATCCAATAACATTTTGTCAGACCTTGAAATCCTCATGCTCAGCATCCAGAGCATCTAGCAATCGAGTGGTCATAAGAGTGACTCTTACGACCACTAGACTATCATTATCTGCCTAGCCTTTTCCCAACTACATATGTTGGGGTCGGCTTCCAGTCTAACCGTATGCAGCTGAGTACCAGTAGTTTACATGGAGCGACTGCCTATCTGACCTCCACAACCCAGTTAATACTGGGTAATTCGGTACCCTTTGATAAGACTGGTTGTCAGACTTTCAGGTCACTGACTATCTATAACGACTGCCAAAAGGTCTATATATGTTAGCCAGGACCAACAGTTTAAAGTGCTTTCCGAGGCACGGAGGAAACTCGGTATGTAATGGGTGGTCACCCATCCATAGACCAACCTAGGCAAGCGCGGCTTTACCGGCTTAAAGATTGACCCGAGTGGCAGTAATTATTAAACCACCAATAGCACCTCGACCACTAGACCATCAAAGCAATAAAAATATGAAATTGCTTTAAATATCTACAGAATTTCAAACTTATACCATTTCCTAAATGATCAATCACATTTACATAAAAGAAATTCTTTCAGAACTGTCATATTCGACAAACAAAACCGATTAAACGACACAGAACAACAAGAAACAATACAAAAACCATACAAAACTCCTAACTACACAACTTATAAACACCACGGCGTTTAAGAACAGAAACAAAATGATAAATGTAATAAGTTTTAGATGAAGTTGCTTTGTAAGGACCAAGTTATAAGCAATCTTTGTTTCAAGACTTCTAAGCGAAGAAACTGCTTTGAAATGAGTGCATGAATGCTTAACTTTTTCATTCAAATAATTTAAAGGTTTTAATTGTACTTGAACTTAAGTGGCAGTGGGCAGGGCACATTGCTCCCAGAACGGATGGCCGATGGGGCCGGAAAGTTCTGGAGTGGCGACCGCGAACCGGAAGACGTTGCGTTGGAAGGCCTCCCACTAAGTGGACAAGGACAAAGACCTGGTGAAGGATCCGCTGGATGCGAGATGCACGGGACCGGTCAATGTGGCGACACTTAGGGGAGGCCTATGTCCAGCAGTGGACGTCTTTCGGCTGAAATGATGATGATGATGATGAATTGTACTTGGAAAGGGGATAGATTATATCTGAACAACGCAAGAGCACCGCTTCGCGTGCCCGGCTTATGGTGCATGCTTCAGGGTAGCCCGCAAAAATTGTTTTTTTTTACGTTTTCTGCAATTTGCCGGTCAGTGTCAAGTCATGTTAAATAAATTAAGATTTGCAACAGTTAAAAATATCTATATCATAATTTCATCCAAAAGATGTCCACTGCTGGATATAGGCAAATGTCTATATACCGAGTAATAATGATTAAAATCACCAAAACAACCGTATCAGTTCATATAAGTCTCATGAATGGCTTGATTCTGCCAAGACTAAAAATATTTTGTTTAATTTTGATTTGATTATAAAATTAAAAAGCAGGAATTAAAACCGGCCAAGTGCGAGTCGGATTCGCGCACGAAGGGTTCCGTACCATTATCAATAAATAAAAATCGCGATTGTTGTATGGGAGTCCCCCTTTAGCGTTTTCTTTTTGGTTTTTAGTATTTTTTGTTATAGCGGCAACAGAAATAAATTATTTGTGAAAATTTCAACTGTAGCTATCACGGTTCTTGAGATACAGCCTGGTGACAGACAGACGGACGGACAGATAGCGAAGTCTTAGTAATAGAGTCCCGTTTTTACCCTTTGGGTACGGAACCATAATTATACACATTTAATTACTGTTAATAATGTATTAATTAACAACTTCAAATATGGATAGAGAAAATAATGGTGGTAAATCTATCAACCTTGATTAGTCCAAATCTTGTCAAAGTTACCTTCTCTTCGTTGCCATATTCCGCAACTCTTCGGCCTACCTGATCCGTGTTCAAAGCAGTGGAACAATGGACCGCAGTCACTTTTCGTCTTGCAGATGTCTCCGTAACCTAATCGATTAACAACATCAATTTAAATTGGTCGCAAGCTCTACTATTGAGCACGAGGTCTTGGGTACAAATCTCAGGACGGGCAAAGCGTTAATGGGTTCTTTACATCGCAAAGTATTCAAGAAAAGAGTCTGGTTTCGTGCTCGTTTGGTGGCAATAGGCTCTCTTTAAATGGAACTGAAACATAACTTTCGAAATGTGGGGGCATCAAATAATTAAGTAAGCAAGCAACGAAGTATAAACACTTATTTAATTCAAGATTTTCTTGTGAAATCACGGTAACTACTTTGAAAAATCTCCGGTAAAACGATAATCAATTCAGTAGGAGAAAATCACTTTTGTATTTTGCTAATTACATTCCATTACTCGAGACTGTACAACTTTGCGGTTCCAATTTTGGCCACAGAACCTGTTACCTGAACCAATTTTAATTATGATCCAAAGTCTAAGCCGTTTCAGCACAATCTCACTTCTGTCAGATGTAAAATTGAATATTGTTAAATATTAAGTTTTAAATCTCAATTAATATTGAGCGATTGTGACAACACTTGGGGAGGCTTATGTACAGCAGTGGACGTATTTTGACTAAACTGATGATGACGATGATTGCGAGATTGTAGGATGAGCGCACCGAGCGATTTCACAGTCAGAAGCGATATATTGCTTCGCACACTTTAAAATAGTTATACAATAGAACTGTGATTTTTCAGTTTGGAAATGTGCTACAATCTTCATAGGTTACCTAAAAAGAAATTACCTAACCCATAGACTTGCTTTCCTTATGACAAAAACTGATTCGCCGAATTGCAGAGTATGTTATCAGATTAAAGACGTGCAACATTTGTGGATTGTGTCCGCAACAGGCGCGAGAGGGAGGCACTAATGAGGAAATCAGACTTAAACAGGCTTAACGTAGGATTAATTCAATCAATTTTGTCCCAACCAACGTCAGAAAGCGCCAAAAAGTTATGTCGTTTAATAACTGTCCCTCATACGTGACCTATGTCTTACCTCATTTCATATTTGTATAACTAAGTAGTCTATATTATATAAGTTAAGTTTTAAAGTAATAACAGTAAAAGGCACGATGGGGTGCCATATCTGTTTAGACAAAAATTCCAAAAGAAATGAAGAGAAAAAAAAATACACTTGGGTCGAATAGGTTATAAAATAATGTATGGGACGACTGATAGTTTTTCTGCTGTAGCTCTGTCGCTTATCCAAACTGGAATAAAACAAGATTGCTTTAAAACTGCATGGTGGGGCGGGCACCAGTATTCTATAAATGTGACCCTTAAATATAACTACGCATTTCTGATACACGCTGACAAATTCAAACTCAAAGCATTTATTTCAATTAGACCATTATAGGCACTATATTGAATGCTTCAAAAACAAATAAAACGAAGCTACAATCACAGTCAGTACTGTAGTGGCTCATTCCTTAGCGTAAATCTCTATGAAGAATAACCGGCAAGAAACTCCATGGACACAGTTTTAAACGTATACTGTATTATCATCATTTCAGCCAAAAGACGTCCACTGCTGGACATAGGGCTCTCCCATGTGTCGCCCCATTGACCGGTCCCGTGCAACTCGCATCGCGGTCGCCACTTCAGAACTTTTCGGCCCCATCGGTCATCCGTTCTGTGAGCAATGTTCCCACTTAAGGCAGTGGTCCGACCGCCGGCGAGAAAACGACTAACTATCGGCGATTTTCTCTCTCAAGAAACGCACAATAAATGTACATTCCGTGTAAACGAAAGAGATGCAGTTTGGCGATTCTTCGGGCTACGCTGTATACATATATAAAAAGATAATAACGAAAATAGTTATATTTACTGCCTCCTGATCTCCTGTTGTAAGAGTATGCTGAGACATGAGCTAGCAGCATCACGAACGTGAACAACAGCGCGACTTGCAACAACTTCATGATGACCAACTGTGACACTGCAGAACTAGGTAAATGTTATGGATTATTTCCTGATTGTAGCGCTATTTATACCGTGAGTTGTTATCTAATTGATTTGTGACCAAAGCAAATGATTTGTGAAATAAAATTACATGAACAATTTTCTTTTGTCCAAGGAAAATCCTCAGTAATACAATCATGCTCGCTACAAAATCTTGATGAAAAATAATGTCAAGTTAATTAATATTGATTGGAAAACTTACCATTACCTACAACTTTAACTTAAGAACGAATGGTTGTGAGAAAAACTGTATGAAAATTGAAAGTCTAATTATAGAGTTCAATAATAATGTATTCAAATTTAAAATTGGTAAAATACAAAACAGATCTTAGAAGTAAAAAAAAAGGTTTGCTCTGCAACCCTTATAGTTTCGCCATGTCCGTCTGTCTGTCTGTCTGTCCGTCTGCACTAAATAGGGTGTAAAAGGACCCTTAACGCAAACGAAGGGCAGTAGATCTTCCCACCACTGCGATCATTTTTTTGTTTCAGACCATACCTGGGAACCTCCTAGTTACGGAGATATTGGGGGTCAAAGTTTCAAATTTTTCACAGCTGTTTTTGTAAATACTAGTTTTTCAGGTTATAACTTTAGTTACATTACCTCCATGACCCGTTTACTATTCAAAGCATCAACTAGCACAATGTTTTATCAGTGCTACATTGAGTTTTACCGTAAAATGTGATTTTTGAACCAAAAAAAAAAAGTCGTTTCCCAGCAAAAAATTTGCTGTGTGATGGGTTAATTTACACCCTGTATATATTAGAGACTCTAAGTATGTACTAGAAAACTGTAATTAGGAATGTATACAAATGAGTTACGCCGACAAAGTGATAAAAATAATAAAATTTTGAAAAATATTTTTTTTTGTGATCTCCGTATTTGATTCCGTGCTTCGGAAGGCACGTAATAAGCCGGTGGTCCCGGCCACCAAATAGCGGTCGTCAAACCATGTCAGAGGCCCTTGAGGCGGCTAAGAAACTCTGACAATAGTTTGTGTGGGGTCGTTAGACCTTACTGCCCACACGATAAGAAGAAGAAGAAGGGTATCTCCACTACACACTAAAATTGGGATGATTTTTTTGTCTCGCGAAATCCACTGTGTAGCAGGTCGTTGAATAGGTTTTTAAAAATATTGTATGTTTGCTCAAATAATTTTTCGATTTAGGGAATCGTTTGTGAAATATTAAACTTTAAAGTGCAAATTTTTGTTAGATTCAAGTGTGAATACCTAAACCACCTATACGGGTAGTGTTTGGGCGGGTAAAAAAATTCATGGTAGTAGCATATAATTATAACAAAAATAAAAGGTAAACTATCACGACTAAGTAGGCATTACAAGTTTACGAGTAATGGTCGAACAACTTATAAAATGTACCTACTTGTATTAAATATTTTATTATACGTAATGTATGGTAGCGCAGGTCTTAAAACTGCAAAATAAGTTTGTTACAATAAAAATCATCGTTCGGAGGTAGGTGGTCAATCAGTTTAGAAAGTTCACATATTATTTTATACTACAGAACCCTACATTGTGCGTGGTCCGACATGCACTTGGCCGGTATTTTTTGTTTAATCAGTACTTATTAAATGTCGGTATTATAATAATAATTATCACAATCAATAATTTGCAGATTTTTTAAGTAATAGTTATTATCCTGAATTTTTCGTTTCGGGAAACGATCACAAACGTACTGAACAAACTAGTTACAGTTAGTAGGAATAAAAATAAAGTAAGACTGATTGATATTTTATTCATTTAATAACTGTTACCAATCTATTGTTAATAAATTCAAATATGGATAGAGAATAATAATGCTGGAGAGTAAATTTGTTAACCTTTATTAGTTCAAATCTTGTTTAAGCCTGGTCTTAGAAGCCATTCTCCGCAAGTCCTCGGCTCACCTGGTCCTCGTGCAAAGCAGTGGAACAAGGGATCGCAGTCACTTCTCCTCTCGCAGATGTCTCCGTTACCTAATCGATTAATAACATCAATTTCAGTTCGCCGCAAGCTGAACTGCTGAGCACGAGTTCTTAGGTTCAAATCTCAGGACGGGCAAAGCATTATTGGGTTTTTACATCGCAAAGTATCCAAGAAAAGAGTCTGGTTTCGAGCCCGGTTGGTGGCAATAGGCTCTTTTTAAATGGGACTGAAACATAACTTTCAAGGTATCATTTATTTAAGTACAACTCACAAGCAACGAAGTACTAACACTTATTTTAATTCAAGATTTTCTTGTGAAATCACGGTAACTACTTTGACAAATGTCCGTAAAATCAATTCAGTAGGAGAAAATCGTCGAACGACTTTTGGCTGAAATGATGATGACACAGTATACATTTAAAAGAGTATCCATGGAGTTTCTTACCCGTTCTTCTCCATAGATCCACGCTAGGGAATGGGCAATTACAGTACATTTACAAGTTATTATACCTTGAGACTGTAGCTTCGTTTTATTTGTTTTCCTGACATTCAAAAGTGCCTGTAATGGTCTTATTGAAATAAATGCTCTAAGTTTGATAGCGTTGCAGCACACGCAGCCACTACTGGACATAGGACTCCTCCAGGTGTCGCAACATTGACCGGTCCCGTGCATCTGGCATCCAGCGGGTTCCCGCAACCTTCACCAGGTCATCGGTCCACCTAGTGTAAGTAACTTAAAGTAACTTTTTCATATTTATTTATTTTGATTTACTAATTTTGAATAGATGATTCTGAATAGAACATTCATTTTGAATAGATGATTCTGAATAGCACACTCATTTTGAATAGAGTATTGAGGTGCCTGGATCTCTTTTGATCCAGGTACCCCAATACATACCTACTGAGGCCTTCCAACGCAATTTCTTCCAGTTCGCGGTCGCCATTCCAGAACTTTTCGGCCCCATCATTGGTCATCCGTTCTGCGAGTAATGTGCCCTGCCCACTGCCACTTAAGTTTGACAATTCTTCGGGCTTCGCTGTATAGATGTATAGAAAGATAATAACGAAAATAATTGTATTTACGGCCTCTTGATCTCCTGTTGTTCGAGTTTGCAGAGACATGAGCTAGCAGCATCACAAACGTGAACATCAGCGCGACTTGCCACAACTTCATGTTGACAAACACTGCAGAACTAAGGAAATGTTATGGATTATTTCCTGATTGTTACGGCAATTTTATACCATGAGTTGTTCTCCAATTGATTTGTGTCCATAACAAATGATTTGTGAAATAAAATTCGTTTCGCTAAAGGTAAAGTTATTTTTTTCATCTTAGACATGTTTGATTGTAATATTTGAATTGTAATATTTAATTTTACAAATTTTCAAACAACACAATGTATTATTATTGTTCCGAAATAAATGACTTATAACGTAATTTTTTTTGTACATGGAAAATCCCCAGTTATTGATACACTTAATGCTCATTAAAAAAAATTTAACCGAATTAATTTCAATTAAATTAATATTGATTGTAAATTTTATCACTATTACTTTAATTTATATACGAAATATTGTGAGGAGAAATCTTTGTTACTCTTTCACGCAAAAACTACTGAACGTTTGAAAGTCAGAGTGTAAAACCTGGTTTAGCGTGAGTATGATAAATGACTTAAAAAAGAGTAACACCTAATAACACGACCCCGTAAGTTTAAGAATACGAAACACTTAATAGCGAATGCACCGCTACCTCGGAAAACTGAACAACGAATGGACGCCACCTCGAAAAACTGAACCCCGTAGCCATGCGATCTCGAATAACTAAATCTCTAACTCAGCTGTTCGAAGCCCTTAACCACGAATACATGCTACCTCTAAAAACTGGCGCATAAGACTTCCCAGCACGATTTCTTGCCATAATTATTTATGGAGGGCGAAGTCATGAGCATAAGCTAGTGCTTGTATATTGAAATATATAAGCACTAGGTTATGCTAATTAAAAAATTGTACCAAATTGGAATAAGGTACAAATTGTTTAACACGTGACGTCATTTATTCCACGTATTTGTGTTGTAGCATAAGTTAGTTTGGATACATTTTGTAAAATAACAACTGTTACACAGTTTTATAATAATATTAATTTACAACCAATATTTGTTTGTAAATTGTAATGTATTTCGTTTACAGTTTTATGCTACTTGGTTTTATTTTTATTTTGGTTTTAAGATTTATACATACATACATAAACTCCCTCCTCTCCTTTTCCCATGGGGGTAGGCAGAAACCACAGAACGCCACTTGCTACGATCCTTACATACTCCTTTTGCTTCGTCCACATTCATACATCTGGTCATACACGCACGCCGGTTACGAGTACTACGCACCTGTCCTTTCAGAAGAACGGCACCAATAAGATCAGTGTATGTCTTTCTAGGGCGTCCCCTCCCGGCATTACCACTCACATCTGTCTTGTAAATACCTTTTATTAATCGCTTTTCATTCATCCTTTCCACATGACCGAACCACCTTAGCATACTCTTTTCAATTTTTGTCACTACATCTTCTTTTAAACCGCAACGTTCTCGTATAACCTCATTCCTCAATTTATCATTAAGATTTAAGATTTATTTGATAGTTTAATAATGTTCGTATGAACTAGAACTACCAGTGGTTTCATTTATTGTCGTATTGTCGGCACCACACTGTATACATCCAAGGTGACACTAATTCGGGCCTGTGGACGGTGAGTGATGGGTAAGCTCGCCGTCCGTCCGTCTTATGACGACGACAGGCCGTGTCGACGGCGCGTTCGTGTTCCACGGGCGCCTCAAAGAGATGTCAGCAACATGGAAGGGGCCCGCAAGGGCCGACGCCTGTCGAGGCTGCGGGTTATTCGCAAGGGATACCGCGACCTCGACATGAAGGGTGAAGAAGGAACATGGGTGGTTTTTAGTCAGTAGAAGTCTGACACTCCCTTTCGCTCTGCCCAAGAGCGGGAGGGGTTATTTGATGATTTCCCACCCCCAAAAAAAAAAAAAAAAAGGTGACACTAATACCCACCCGGCTGAAAATTGGTAGGATTGTTCATTATAAATTAAATGTAAAAAGTCCTCATCGATCCGACACCTGGAAAAAAAAATATTCGAGGTCAAAGGTCACAGAAACGGGTATTTCGCGATTTTCAGCAAAACGGTAAGTTTTATCATAAAATTTGGAAAGACAAAATTATAGATCAGAAAATAATCTATAAAAATATCGACAAACTTTTATTTCTAAAAGCCATCATTTTTAAGATATATCAATTCAAAAAGTTAAAAGAGTTGTAATCGTCATACATGTATAAGTCCAACACGTGTAACTACGTGCTTGGATTAGAACTCTTTCAACTTTTTTTGTAACAGCTACGAAGTCTAGATTCGTGCCCGATTGAAGGCAACAGGCTCGCTCTCTATTACATGAGACTTAAAACTTAACTGGCGAAATGTCGGTGTACTATTAGAGATACACCTCTGCCTAACCCTTCGAGAATTACAGCCGTGATGTTATGTTATTATATTAGTGATCAACACTTTCACTCTGAGAATAGGAATGTTTCCTGACTAAAAAAATATGATTCTAATTACTCCGTCTGTTAGATTATCGAAAAATATTGGATACGTATTTTTTGTTTTATCAAATCAATTAACATTGACGAATAATGAAATGAGTCAAAGATTTGAGTGGGGGTTTGTGACGTCACTCAAAGGTAAAATATGTCATACTATTGTCTTAGAATATGACGCCACACGAGATTTAACTGTCTTGGATCCCGTAACGAAAATAATCAGAAAAGAATAGCGGAGGAGTAAGAAAAACATAATTTCTACTTCTTTTTTTCCATTTCCATATCAGCAGGAGACAGAACACAACAAGGCCAATGGGCACACAGGGACGTATACAACTGGGATAAGCCCGGTTGCCTAGCAGCACGGATATTATTGTCATTAATATTACTGGGTCCTAAGTTGTGAGCTGTTATATTTGATTCCAATAAAAGATATGACAAAAATGCTTGAACGCACGGAAATTTGTTCTAGTTTCTACAAGGTCCGTATAGTAAATAGCTCCGGATGTAACCTGTAGGTACACTATTTAACATAATATTACGTTTATTCTGCCATAGATTACACTCCCATAAAATGTGATGTGTATTTCTACACATCATATTACTGCTAAGAAGGAACATGGGTGGTTTTTAGTCAGTAGAAGTCAGACACTCCTCCATGACTCATTCCGCTCCGGGCAGACTGGTAGGCTCAGCCCAGAGCGAGAGGAGTCATTAAGATGATTTCCCAACTCTTGATCTGAGGAGACGCTGACTGAGAGGTATTCTTACTGAGATAATGCCTCACATAACTTTTTAACCATCAAACTGGTCCATATTAATGTCGGGAATACCACCCACTTCATAACGGTCTACCCAAAGTCAATGTTGCTACCCTAATACATCTATTCCCACCAAAACTCCCAGCAAATTAAAAAAAAAAAAAAAAAAAATCTTATGAGTTGACAATCCTACGTGGATGTAGGTCATTTAAGATACTCCATCCTGCAGGGCTATGGCGTATCTTTTTAAATATCAGTGGCTATCATAGTGTCCATCGATTTACTGTCAAATGGTTATGGTCTGGTACAAAATGAAACCATTTGACAGTTAATTGATGGACACTATGATAGCCACTGACATTTAAAAAGATACGCAATAGCCCTTCTGGGCAGAGTGGACGGGTCTTTCAGATTCGTATGGACTAAAACCACACCGGTGTTATCCCACATTTGCTTTGGGGTGCAGAGGGTTATAACGCAACCTCCGCTACCCTGAACTAGTCCGCAGGTTAAGTGAACGCAAGTTTTACACCTAAGTTGGTGTTAAACTCTTGCCGTTATTCTAAACCGAGGTACGTACCCCACAGGGGTTGCCCTTAGCGTGTAAACGCTTATTTTGTCAGTTTGTTTGCCCTAGCTAGAGGTTTAAGCCCTACAGGATAGCCCGGTAAAGCAGACTACCTCCAAGATTGAAATGCGATATGTCGGTCTATAAACAAAAATCTCGCAGTTATGACTCGAGAACCAAACTCAGCACTTTAAGACGCAAACCTCGCAACCTAACCACTCTACCACCCCATTAACAATTCTAATCAAATCACCACTAAACGAACAATCAAATTACCATTTTAACGTCGTCTAACTGCCCACTAATTAAATCCACAGCCTTCCATAAGATTATGATGCAACATCTCGGTTCGTTGCTCTATCTTCTGGCTGATAAACAAATCGTAAATCAAACAAACATAATCAGATACAGTTTGTATTGTTGGCATTTACATTGCCGTTTAGGGTTCTTCTGAAGAAAATGGAAGAATTATTCTTAGGATTGTAGGTATAGAGGATGGGTATTACTGAATTATGCTTGTTTTTCTTCGCTTTGAGTGTGGGTAAAGCCTTTTCCTATGTAGGAGATAGTAAGATTTTAGAGGTTTTTATGTGTTCAGGTTTATCCATGGAATCCATCTTTCCTTGAATGTGGAAAAGTATAAGATTAGAGGAAGTCCAGAGAAACGGTTGGTGTACTGCGTGAAAGATATATAGTATCTGACGAGTTGTCGATAAATTGTGGAAGTATGGAAAAAGGCGACATGTGACGCTGACCCCAAGTCAATTGATTAATTTAATTGATGATGATGATGATGCTCTTAACCAGCTTAGTATTCGGGTTCACGGACTTGCAGTGCTTAAGCAAATTGTTCTTAAGGAACAAAGATGATTTAACATAAGCTTCTAAGCGGGATTTGGAAGATACATCGACTTTGGAAAATCACCGATTGCAGATTCATCGTATAGTGA
This sequence comes from Diarsia brunnea, assembly GCA_949774965.1. NCBI lineage: Eukaryota > Metazoa > Arthropoda > Insecta > Lepidoptera > Noctuidae > Diarsia > Diarsia brunnea. The sequence continues at coordinate 18,402,279 of OX459003.1, forward strand.
AATAATGTCATCACCGTCATCATCATTCTCTTGCTCTTATCCTTATTTGTTTGGGGTCAGCGTATGTCTTGTTTGTTCTTATTTTGTTCGTTTAGTCAACGATCAACCAAAATAAGTTCTGGATTTAAAATTGTTGCTTATTTTTCGTGTTCGCACTTCACCCTAAAAAAAACAAGAGTTTCCTTAATTATAACATTAAAAGCTACTATTGCTGTAACAGGAAAAGTAATTGACACAAAAAAGTGAATGGACTTATCAGCCAGTTTGATGTAAATCTTGATTCAATAGATATTTACTAACTTCTTATAATTTGAGGTAAATACTTGGGATATTCAAGTTTCCTAGTTGCGAAAACTGCTTAGTTTTTTCTTAATATTTCATGTCTTGGCGAAACATGAACCATGCTCAAAAGGCAGCAAAGTTGGCCCAATTACGCCAAGTATCGCAAACATTCTCCCAAAACTAACTGGACAACCACTGAGCCTTTTGATTTTAGTTCTAGTTGCTCTCGGAAAAGACTGAACATCCCTAAAATATTATGGAGGCAAATAACGGAACAGCATAACTGTATTTATCTCTGAAAACATTCTTGACTTCATTTAATCTTTGTGTATTTAACATAAACTTCGAAAATTAACCTAATCATCATCATCTGCCTGGCCTTTTCTAGGCCTTTACTAGAAGCCGACCCCAACTATGTTGTGGTCGGCTTCTAGTGTAACCGGATGCAGCTGTGAACACCCCTCATCGGGGCTGCGGGTTGTTCGCAAGAGATACCGCGGCCTCGACATGAAGCGGGAGCGACTTTGTTTTATACTATTTATAGATAAAGTGTAAAAAAAAGAATACATTTAAATATACTGAACCAAAACAACCATACAATAATACTGTTATCACCACCTTGCATATGCATTGAGCGCCAGACGTCATGTTGACAAATAAATAATTAATCATATCAATACAAATTACAATAATTACTTAATCGCTTTGCACCTTTACTAAGTTGTATATTATACAATTTATTTATGTTATTACTTATAATCTTTAACATTAATCTAGGTATTCATGTGTATTTATAATTGTAAGTATCCTCTATTAGTTTGTGTCGCTAGGTACAATCTGTCACAGCGTAATCTAAGTTAAGTGGCCTTTAGATCAATTTACAAAGATTGCAGGTTCTTCCTTCATTTAAGAGTAATGGAGGCCTAGTGGTGGGTTCTAAACTAGGCAGGCGCAATACTTTGTGTAATTTATTTCATCACAACTGTTCCCAAAACTGTGAAGGAAAACGGAAGCGTTTAGCTATGAATTTCTTTAAAGCTTAAATTTCTTGAACTTTAGTTTTATTATTACTTATATAAAAAAAAGTAACATCTTGATTCTCATGGTAAATAGCCTGTTGCAATTGTATTAAGTGTTTTTTAGATATTTAGGTGACGAGCTATTAGCAAGTTTTTAATAAGTAATTTAGTTTTTTTTTGCATTATTTGGCAGTGTGTATATTTTGTTCCACAGTGTATTTATACCAGACAAGCTCTAGACGTGAAGACTTGTAATTGGCTGTCTGATTATCATACTGTTATTTATCACTATAGTATCTAGCTGTAAGTCTTCCAAAGTCTTTAAATAAATATATAAATAAAAACATCGTGAAGAAACCATCATCTCCTAGAACCTAAAATTCACTAACTTTATAAAATAACGTGTGGCATCTACCAACCGACAATGGCCCCGCATGGTAGATTACCGCCCTCTTCCTCTCATACAGATGTGGCCTGTGTCCCAGCAGTGGGAACATTAAAGGCTGATTATGCCTTCATTTGACTAGATGGGGTATAATCGACCCATCTCGGACACAAGGCTAGTGTGAAGCCCCAACACAGAATGAGCCACACCTTCTCTCCAGCCCGTCGTGCACAATTAACTGCAATCTCCGAGACTTGAATGAGGAAAATGACAGAGCTGACCAGGTCGCTTCGTCCTGGCCGGACAAAATCTGAGTCATATAAGAGTCTCATATCAATTATGAGAAGAAGGAGAAATGAATGGTTGTTTTTTTATAAATGGACTGAATGAAGATTTTCATGAACGGAATGAAGGTTTGTCAGTCAATTTAGACTGGTGAAAAGATTATTAGTACAATATCTTAATTTCTGGTTTGTAAGGGGCTGGCTGACGATCTATAATAATAATTATGAGTAAGTAGGTTGTTCAACAATCTTTTAAAGTACCTAATTACCTCTGACATCCATTTATATCTGTACACAAATATCGATTAATTGATACAAAGATAATGGGCGTACAGACGAGAGGTAATCACTTTAAAAGTATCATCGTTTCGTATTACTACAACGACTTTCATTGGGGTGAATTGAGGTGTAGTTTTATTGTAACTAATATATTTATTCGAAAAAACAATTTGCACAAGTGTGGTTTATATGTTTGGGTCGGCTTCCAGCCTAACCAGATGAAGCTATGCCTATCTGACCTCTAGAAGTTGGAACTGGGTAATAGGATACCTCTTGGGAATACCAGTTGACAGACTATCAGGCCACTGACTACCGGTAACGGCTGTCAAAGAGCAATACATGCCAGCTGGGATCAAAGGCTCAACGTGCTTTAAGAGGTACGGAGGAAGCTCTGTATGCAATGGGTGGTCAGTGTGGTCACCCATTTACGGACCAACCTAGATAGGGTTAACTTGAAGATCAGTCTCCATGACACTGTTATTATTTAACCACGATCTCCACGGAAAGAAACAGAGACTCCATTCAATACATATTTGAGTTTCCATAATCGCGATAGCATATTGAATGCCAATTGTTTGTCTTGGCCCTCGGGTTCTTGCCAAGTAGCAGTGGGTGAATGAACTTCAAATGCGTCATATATCTTAGACTACAAAAAACAATACGACAGAAATAGCATGGATGGAAAATTACATATTCATAAAAATATCTAATCGTATCACCATGATATTAATGGTTCTCTACATACTTTACATAACACGTTCTCTTATGAAAGTAACTAATATGTTGCATCATGTCCTTTTAGATCATTAACATGGGGAACTTATTTTAAAACTGTAGCGACTACATTTTTGTTCCCGTTCCTTATGTATATAAATTTAGTCGTTAAGATGCATATTAAATGGCGCTAGTTTTACTTTTAGTGATAAATGTCATGGTTTTTTAATTAGTTAATGACGTAGGTTAACACAAAGACGTATACAAGGTATAAAACTAAAAAAAACTCAAAGCATTTGTTTTGAATTGTAAACTTTTGAACAGCGGTGGCCCAGTGGTGGCGGCCTCGACTTACGACCAGTAAGTCGTGAATTCTAACCATATCAGGAGCATTACTTTGTGTAATTTATTTCATCACTGCTGCTCTCAAAATGGTGAAGGAAAACATTATGAGGAAGCGCATGTCTTACAACCAAAATATTCGAAGACATGTGACATCTACCAACCCGCACTGGGTCCGCGTGGTGGATTATAGCCCGTCCCTCTTCTAGAGAGGAGGCCTGAGTCCCTGCAGTGGGAACGTTATAGGCTGATGTTGAGCAGGAGGTGAAGAGGCTAGTTGCTAATTGTAAGAAGTAGATTTCTGTGGAGAAGAATGTTTCTTCTCCCGATATACATATTTTAAAATGGTTTTTCGATTCAAATAGCCCTTATGCATAAATGTAGCAGCAGTACTAGCTAGCCTAGTGGTGAGACTGTCGTACTGTCAAGTCTCAAGTTTGAACTCCTCGACGGCCTCTAGCCTCTAGTGGGTTGTTCGAAAGAGATACTGCGGCTTCGGTACAAAGGGCAAAGAAGGGAAATTCGTAGTTTTTAGTCAGTAGAAGTCTGACACTCCCTAACGTTCTGCCCAGAGCGGAAGGAGTTATTCAATGATTTACCAGCGTCCAAAAAAAAATCACGCGTCTCTGATTTTTTGGATTCATGTGAGAATTGTATAATGATCACTTGCTTTTGGTAAAGAAAAACATCGTGAGGAAACCAGCATGCCTGAGGGATATTTGTCGGCGGCATGTAAAGCCAAGTCAGAACCCATGGGTACCATAAAAACTCTGACACTAGGTTATGCACTAACCATACTATAAAAATTCTCTGTTTCCAAAATAAACGTTTCGTTAATTTTTATTTGGCGGGTGGAAAATCATCGAATAACCCCTCCCGCTCTTGGGCAGAGCGAAAGGGAGTGTCAGACTTCTACTGACTAAAAAAACTCATGTTCCTTCTTAGCCTTTATGTCGAGGCCGCGGCATCTCTTGCGAACAACCCGCAGCCCCGACGGGCGTCGGCCCTTGCGGGTCCCTCCCATGTTGCTGACATCTCTTTGAGGCGCGCGTGGAACACAAACGCGCCTTCGACACGGCCTGTCGTCGTCATAAGACAGACGGATGGCGAGCTAGCCCATTACTCACCATCCACACGCCCGCGTCTACGGTGGCCGGAAGCCGTCACGTGGCCCCCGACGCCCGGAGCGTCTCCCGCGGCGGCTGGGACGAGAGTTTCTCTCCTTCTCACGTTCCGCCACCACCTTCGCTAGCATCACTGCTTCGCAGAAGGAGGCGACGGCGTCTTATTCCTCCTCGCCCGGACCATGGCTTGCACCAGGCCCGGACGCGAGAGGTCGCCGTCCATGCATACATGTCCTCGTGGTCATACTGGCGTGACAAAATAGTATGACCACGAGGAATCAGCCGCATTTGATCCATTTTTCTACTTTTCTTCTGGTGGTATAACCTGCCTAGTGCCTACTACTTACTTGTTTTCATTGACAGTTGCGATATTTTTTTCATTCATGCGACCGGTACGACTAGAAAGAGATAGATATAGCGAGCGACCGAGCGCGTGCAGGAGCACAGGAGAACAGAAAGATTTTAGAAATCATTTTCATTTCGAGCGCTAAAAATCAATAACTTTGTTTGCTATCAGTACTTTATGCAAAAATTATGTACTTATGAAGACTTGGACGAATTTAAAACTACTTTTTTTCGGGACGTGAATCACATTTTACGGTAAAACTCAATGTAGCACTACTAAAATATTGTGCTAGTGGATGCTTTGAATAGTAAACGGGTCATGGAGGTAATTTAAGTAAAGTTAAAACCTGAAAAACCAGTACAACAGCTGTGAAAAATTTGGAACTTTGACCCCCAGTATCTGCGTAACTAAAGGTTTCTTAGGTATGGTCTAGAAAAATATATATCACAGTGACGAAGAACACACGTACCTTTCGACTTTGTTAGGGGTACTTCTTACCATTTATTTAAGAAATAAATTTACAGGTTGACGTTATAGTCAATAATTTATAGCCAAATAACAAAACTGTCAAACACGTTAACCTAAATTTAATTACGAGCCGAAGAACTTCTTAACAATGACTCATTAAAAGTAATAACTAATTCAATATTACATAAGACATAATCTACTTAAAATAACTATTTTTTATCAATAAATTATAGAAAATAATGTCTAGACTTGTTGTGTTCAATGTCCATGTCACAAATATATTAAAAAAAATGCATACTGTATGAGACACGATGTTAACAGTAACTACGCCGATATGAAGTTGTTTACAAACAACTGTTCTACGCGTTTTTTTTTTATTTTAATCGATGACTAAACTAAACTTTAAAACCAGTTTTAAATACGCGGAAGCTTAAAACTAGGGCAGTAGTTTGAAATACACACGGTCATGGTGAACGGGATGCTTGAAATGATAAATATTAAAATTAAATACCTACAAAATAAAATATTTCCGCAACTCGCTCCAGAATGATCTAGAAGAAAATCACGAGACAGAAGACATTCCCTTTTGAAAAGAGAATGAAGGTTATTTTCTTACAGAAATAAAATGAACATTTGGACAGTTGACAACAATCTACTTACAACCTTTATAAATCCTTTGAACATCCAGACATTTCATCTTCCTAGAGAATCTGCAGAGTCAAGTAGTTCTGCATAGAATCTACTATAGTTGATGCCAGTTAAGATGTCAATAGCGGTCATTGACTTTGCTTATTTTTGGATTTTAAAGTTCTTAACTTTGAAATCCAAAAATACGCCTGTTCTTGTCTTGAATCGTCATCTATCGTGATCTTCAACATTGATACATGGTTCATTTGTTTTGGTTCGTACGAAAAGATATTAGGGAAAGGGCAATGACCGCTATTGACATCTTAATTGGCAGCAACTATAAACACTGCTGTTACCACTGCTGAGCGTGTGTGCTGGCTTCAAGTACTACAAACAAAATCGCCTTGGGCACTTTACTCACAGAGGAGGTTCTTGACACCATCTTTATTTTTGGGTTAGTTACTTTTAGTTACATTTTAAATAATAAAAAAAGAAGATTATAAAGCTTAGTAATTGAAACATACTCCAAGTTATTTTATATCGTTTCCAAACATTACGAAATCAAAGGACATCCTTCTTCCTTTAGTACACAAAATAAGGTCTATTTTTAGGTATAACGTACAATAGATAATTATTTGAGATGGGGTTCGCAATTCTAATACAATAGATTGCTACGGAAGACCTTCTTTACAATCATGGTTTACTGACAAAAGTAGCTTACATTTGTTTGAAGGAATTTATATTATCTTATGGAAGGTCTCATATTCCTTTCATCTTTGGGGGCTTATAATCTGATGAAAACCGATCTCTCTAGATCTACCAATATAATTATCTATTAACCCTTAGATAATTAATGCTTAAGTATTTTCACTAAAACTAAGAGATGCCTAAATGAATGCTAATGATTAAAGGTCTGTTGAAATGCCACTCTTCGTCAATTGTGTTACTAAAAACTGCCCAAGTGCGTGTTTGACTCGCGCTCTGAAGGTCGGTACAAACTTAGGTAGGTATTTCGTTATTAAACTACATATTTCCGGTTTTCAGTTGTTTTTCACATGTGCTGCAAGACGTTGCTTCTCATCTTTCATATTAAATTTCTAGATCAACGGGAATCTATCCATTTTGATTCCCGTAAGAGTGTCGAAATACACAATTTTTACGGTATAAACAACCGTTTCTTTTTCCCGTGTTTCCGAGATAAAGCATCTTACCTGACAGACGGACAGACGGTCGCACAGATGTATAACAAAGTGATCCCATACGGGATCCGTTTTTTCTTTTTGAAGTACGAAATCCTAAAAACGATTAAAAATAATGGTACTGTAATAAAAATAGTTCACAAAACACTCCTTATTGTTTTGCAACTAGATCCAGGTACAATAATCATGGGTGTGTACGTAAGCACACCTATTAATAGAAAGGTAACAATTTATGGGCCAATCATTAAAAATTGTTTACCTAACAAAATGTGTGTGTATCATATTACTTCGGACAAAGCATTTTTCCAAGTTCATGGTTGTACAGTTACGATAGATAATAAGTAGTTTCGATTGAAGGTCAATTAATAAATTTTACATAATAATTATTATAATTGCAATGCACTGTTGAGTCATGGAGTATAATGCACGATCATCGTGATTTGTTGACGTGGCAACAACTGGAATTTTGATACACTTTTTTTTGTCATTGGTTTAGTTGTTGCAAGCACTGTTGCTCAATATAAGGTCCTCGATAAGATTTCTAGCTTGAGCAAAGTAAAAAATCAAAAGTCATTTATTCAAACTAGGCTGATAATCAGCACTTCTCGAACGTCAAAATTTACTTTACTTAAATAAGTAAAGTAAATTTTGAAGTTCTTGAAGGGTGGGCGTCTTGGGGGACTGTTTCTTGTAAATACAAGAAACAGTCCCCCAAGACGCCCACCCTTCGACACTTCCTAGTGTTTAAGCTGGAAAGAAGAAGTAGCTGAACAAACTCCCCAGTAACACATCTGTCTGTTAGGTTAGAAGAACCAGACTCGATACAATAGTGAGATGTAAGTTAATATTACGATTGACTACAGACACAAATCAATAATAAAAATGCAAACTCAAATGGGGTTGGGCAGGACACCTGGCAAGGCGTAGAGATGGCAGGTGGAGTAAGGCTGCCACCGAATGGCGTCCAAGAACGGGGAAAAGAAATGTGGGTCGCCAGGCGGCGAGATGGGCAGACGATATAGTTACCATCGAGGGAAAAACCTGGATGAGACTGGCACAAGAACGTGGCGATTGGCTCCAGAAAAGAGAGGCCTATACCCAGCAGTGGGTGAATTCGGGCTGTAGATGATGATGATGATATAATAATAAAAGGACATAACATATAAGTAAACTAATTTTGGAGAAAGAACATAAATAACTGACTGCCTCGTTGGTCTAGTGGTCGGAAGCGCGACTGCTGAGTATGAGGTCCTGGGTTCGATTCCCGGGTCGGGCAAAGTGTTATTGGCTTTTTCCATCAGGAATTTATCAGTAACAGCTTCGGAGTCTGGATTTGTGCCCGGTTGATGGCAATAGGCTCGCCCCCTATTACATGGGACTTAAACATAACTGGCGAAATGTGGGTGTACTATTCGGTACACCTCTGCCTAACCCTTCGGGGAGTACAGGCGTGATGTTATGTTATGTTATGTAACATAAATAACAAACATTGTCTTGTGTTCAACTCAGCGACCGGGGCAACTTGTGTTTATCCATCAGGAATTACTAAGTAGCAGCCACGGTGTGGGCATGTGTCCAGTTGCTGACAATAGATCCCTCGTTTTACATAGTACTTAAACATAGCTGGCAAAATGTAGCTGTACTATTAGGTGTACAGTCACGTGCACGTGTTTGTATACACGAAGCAACTTTCATTTTTGGACTCGTACTGTTACGAATTAGGGAAGTTGGAAGTGCATGTATAAACCGTTAATTCCTAAAAAAAATAGCTTTTGAATGTTGCTTAGTGTAATACAACATATTTTTGCTAGTGACTGTAACTAATAGTACAGCGACATTTAGCCAGTTACCAAGGTGTATCTCTGTCTAACCCTTTAGGGATTCAAGGTGCATGTTATATTAAATACACTAATATGGATGTTTCCTGACTAAAAAAAATATGATTTTAATTAGTCCGTCTGTAAGATTGTCGAGAAATATTGGATACGTATTTCTTGAATTATCATATTAATTAAATTTGACGAAGATAAAACGCGTCAAAGATTTGAGTGGCGGGTTGTGACGTCACTCACCGGAAAAAAGGTCATACTAATGTTTTGGAATATCGTCACACGAGACACATCGGACGTCACACGAGTTTTCAAAGCACTGTATCGTCTTCATTGTTTGTTTATGTAAAAAAAAAAAAAGATGTGTCCAATATTTTTTGGAAATCTATCTGACGGACAAATTAGTTTTTTTTTGTTAACTACCCTACTGCTGCCGTTGAGTCATCGTCATCCACGATCATTGCGCTTTGATGACGTGACAACTCTGTTTTTAATACATGTTTTAATTAGACACCTTTTTTTGTCAGTAACTTAATAAAATAGTCAGTTTGGCTAGTTACGTGTTACTCAGTACAGGGGCTGACATTTCAAGGTGGACAATGTGGACATATTGGCATGACTTGGCTTGTTTAACTATACTTTTCATTTATAGACGTGACAATGACAAGCAAATCTGTAAAACTTTTTTAATTTGTAATTTGGTTTTTCGAGTGCAAAAGGGGCCTCACTAATGTGTTTTGCTCAATGAATACAATACAAGCGTCTAACTAATAGGACGGCTGAACGGAACCTTTTTTTGGAGTGTGGGAAATCATCAAATGACTCCTCCTGCTCTAGGCAGAGCGGTAGTGTCAGACTTCTACTGACTTAAAACCATCCATGTTCGTTCGTAGCCCTTTGTGTCGAGGCCGCGGTCTTTCGAACAACTTGCAGCCCCGACGGGGTGAACGAAACCTTACGTGGGCGAGTTCGAATCGCACTGCGTCAATTGACTTATATATTACTGCGTAAGGACTGGGCGGACGGCATGTTAAAATGACGCCTCGAACGTGGTCCCAATATGGTCTTTCCTAAGCCGAAGTGAACTAGTCCACGATCGGCTCTCTTCGGGTGCGGTCGTAAATTTAATTAAAAGCTTTATTTATGGTCTTTATACCTCGAAAATACTACGCCGCTTATACAAGGTTACATTAACGAGCAGACTACACCGATTTTCTGTATGGCGAACGCGTCGAGCAAATGTTCGGACGACCGTATCTTTAGTTTTTATATCAATGACTGCGTCACGTTTTTTTTTAAACAGAACGTTATGATAATGACCTTTGATTCAGTGCAACACGTGTTTTAAATCAACCGGCCGCTAGTTTTGCAATAGTATCGTATATTTTTAAATAATTTATCAATGAGAATCGGAATATTATAAAAAAAAACTACTCATCGCATATGATTTGATCTTTCTAGTAAAGAATGAAACTGGTAATGAATAAGTTATAAAAAAAAGTTATTTGCATTCTATACTTTTTAATAAAATTATAAATATTGTTATTGTTATATCGTAATTATACATAATAATAATAATATTCCCAATGCCGGTGGGCTACTATTTTTTATATTTTTAAATGTTTTTATATCTTTTATTTAAGAAATATTTGAAAATGTAGTTAGTATGTAAGAAAATGAATAAAGGAAATAATAATATAATATTAATAATTTTTATTCCGAACAACCAGGTCCATATGGGTTAGTAAACAATAGGTACTTACAAACTATGTTATTGGTAATAAGTTACATTAATTAAAAATACTATTATACCATAATTTTTTTTGTCACTATTAGTTTTATTCAACACCCGAATGTGATGACACAGAATAGGACAGTCAAAGTCCGCAACATAGTTATACAGGGTGTAAAAGTACCCTTAACGCAAACTAAGGGCACTTGTTCTCCCCACCACTGCGATCATTTTTTTGTTCTAGACCATACCTGGGAACCCCCTAGTTACGGAGATATTGGGGGTCAAATTTCCAAATTTTTTACAGCTGTTTTTGTAAATATGTACTAGTTTTTCAGGTTATAACTTTACTTAAATTACCTCCATGACCAGATTACTATTCAAAGCATCCAATAGCATAATGTTTTAAGAGTGCTACATTGAGTTTTACCGTAAAATGAGATTTTTGACCCCAAAAAAAAAATCGTTTCCCTGCAAAAAAAATTGTGTAGGGGTACTTAGTTTGATGTTTGAGTACTTAGGTTGATTTACAGCCTGTATAGCGCAGGTATTACAAACTTCAAAGGTCAAAAATACGAGTATTTTATTATGAAACAGTTAGATAGCCAATTATACGATTGACTGATTTTATTAACATAATGTACCCATTATGTTACTAGAATATAGTCTACCGACTATATTCTAGTAGTAATAGTCTAGTGGTCGAAATCACGACTGCTGAGCATGAGGACCTGGGTTCGGTTCCCGGGTCGGGAAAACTGTTACTGGGTTTTTTTTATAAATCTCTTAGTAGCAGCCGCAGAGTCTGGAGTTGTGCCTGTTTGATGGCAATAAGCTCGCCCCTAATTACATGGGAGTCCAATGTAACTGGGAAAATGTGTGTGTGTGTACTTTAGTAAGACTTGTTGCCCGTCTTTTGGGTCTTCGAACTACCCGTTACGAGTGTCAAAGATCTGGCTACCTACCAAGAAATGAACACTGGAAACAACGTGTTTCCCGGCTCCCGAGGTACGGGGGATACTCGGTATGTAATAGATGGTCACCCATCTAAGGACTGGCCTCGGTGAACGTAGCCTTACCATGAAGAGACCAATGCGGCTGCCACTTAATTAAGCAGTCACTTTTCAAATAGATCATAGATGAAGCTAAGTAGGTTGTATCTAAGAGGAAGATATTACACATTAATATAAAAAAAATAAGGATAACGTTCACTAATTAGTTTTGATACTTAATTGCTATTTTTTATGTTATTTTTGTTTCTATAATTAATTTTATTTATCTCTTCTGTTAGCCAAATTGATATTCCTAGAACCATTATCATACAAGTTTATAAGTAACATTTTTGCGTGATAAACGACACAATTTACGTTTAGACAATCTTTGTTTCTCTCAAGAAAATGATCAAAGCTCATCATCATCATCAGCCTATAATGTTCCCACTGCAGGCACTCAGGCCGCCTCTCTAGGAGACGGATCGGATATAATCCATCATGAGAGCCCAGTGCGGGTTGGTGTTGTCCACCATTTTTTTTTGGTCTAAGACATGTCTGTTTCCTTACGATGTTTTCTTTCATCATTTTGAGAGCAGTGGTGATGAAATAAATTACACAACCCAATGCGCCAGCCTGGGTTCGAACCCACGACTAACTGTTCGTAAGTTGGGGCAGTCACCGCTTGCCCACCACTGCTCCCACTGATCAAAGCGCATTGTTAACCGACTTCAACAGTAGCGCATTTATAAGTTGGAAGTGTGCGAAACAGGTTTGTTTCAATGCGCCCGTTTCATTTATTTGGATGACTTACTGCGGTACTCAGAGATATTTAATGATTACTTAAGCCGTCACTAAGTAAAGATTTGACATACTTTTGTATGACAAAACTGTCAAAACCTATACTAAGTGATGGCCTAAGTAATCATTAAAGCTCTCTGAGTGCGGCAGTTAGTTTCTCTGTTTTGTTCTGTCTTACACTTTTTATCATATTTTTATCTTTATTACTAAGTATTCTTATTAGTATTATTATACACCTATTTCACATATATATAAGTACTTACTCATACACACACATAATATAAACACAAAGTACAAAACTGTTTCACATTCGTCACTTCACCATCTCAGGGCCCATTGAAAACCAGCATCGGGCACTAGCTGTTCGGCAGTTTGCTGAACCAGGTCCTATTTGGCGCAGCCGTGAGATGCACACACTGTTTTTTTCAGTTTAGTTTTTTTTATAATTTTTATTGTTTGTTGTGTGCACTTGTGGCATGTGTTATGTGGTCCCATGATCATCAAGTCAGGATCTGATAATGGGATCTTAGAGAAATTGAGAGAACTCTTAAATTTTATAGGCTAACTTGAACCGATTTGGGTAGTATTTGGAAGAGTCCTTCTCGGAGTAGTCTCATTTCAATTTGGTGAAGATCTGATGAAGAACTTCGGAGATAGGCAACGAAACTCCTCAATAAATGATAGCAAATGAACTGGGATTGCTAAAATCTAATGTCTGTCTATTATTTACACCAGTTCATAATATAACATCACGCCGGTACACTGGGAAGAGTTACCCCTTGGTGGTTGTCCTTACGCACATGTCAACTACTAAAAAGTGAGAAATAAAAACTTTTTAACAAAAATTTAAACTGATTTCAACAAAAAATAAAACTGAAAGCATGTTAGAAAGGAGCGTATAGCCTGAAATATATTTTCCTCATTCCTCCGCATCACATATGACTACCTCACAACTTTCGGTCAGCAGCAACATTTTCAGACTTCCTCTTATTTTATCCATTCGCGTAGCACCACGTTCCTTTCTTCCTTAGCATTTTCATCTCAGCTACATGCAAATACCTTGAATTTATCGCTTTTGTGGCCTAACATTCTGATCCTTCCATTCCGGAACCTTGCGAGTTCCTAAGTGAAACTCATGTTCAAAAATGGTCGCACTTGATCGCACTAAAAAAAAAAAAAAAAAAAAAAAACAACAAAAAAAAAATGAAATAATAATATGAAATATTTTTTCTTTCTTTCTTTCTTTTCTTTCACTGAGCGCTTGGAGCGTTCGAAAGAGGCATGACAAAAGATGACAGTTAGAAAGAAAGGAACAAAGAAAGCTACTATCGATTTTCAACTTTATTATCCATAGGTTCAAGGTTCATTAGGAAAATATGACAGTTTCGGGTACCTACTTGGTGTACTAGTTTATCATATCAAATCATCTGCCTAGCCTTTTCCCAACTATGTTAGGGTTGGCTACCAGTCTAACCGGATGCAGCTGAATACCAGTATTTTACATGAAGCGACTGCCTATCTGACCTCCACAACCCAGTTAATACTAGGTAATACGATACTCTTTGGTAGAACTGGATGTCAAAATTTCAGGTCACTGACTACCTGTAAAGATCTACATATGGCAGCCGGGACCAACAGCTTAACATGCTTTCCGAGGCACGGAGGAAACTCGGTATGTCAGGCGGTCACCCATCCACAGACCGACCAAGGCAAGCACAGCTTTACCTAAAGATCGACCCGAGTGGCAGTTCTTATTAAGCCACGAGCTCCTCACTTCCATATATCATAATATCAAATAAGTTTATCAACATGCCTTGATATTTGTCAACATGCGCTTTTACATCTCAAAACAAGAAATCTATTTAACTTCAGGGGTCAAAGATTTAGTTACCAAAATGATAACCCGTAAATACATGAACTCTTAATTTTCATAATCGGGCAATAGTATTCATTGACTTGCGAGTAGGTACAGAATGGCTTATCATTCTTCACTGGCGTGTTGGGCGGTTTCTTTTGGAAAAATAATGTTATTTACTTACACGCAATCAACATAATTATAATTATCAAATGTAAATGTTTTAAATTAAAAAGTAATAGCTTGTCTGTCTGTCTATTAGTGCTAACTTTTACCCCTAAACAGTTTTATGTTAGCACACAAATAGATACAAATTGATTTGTGTTCTAACTAATAATATTCATCATCATCATCAGCCATAAGACGTCCACTGCTGGACAAAGGCCTCCCCCATAGAACGCCATAAAGAACGGTAGCCTACCGTTTGCATCCACCGGTTGCCTGCGACTCTCACGATGACGTCGGTCCACCTGGTGGAAGGCCTACCAACACTGCGTCTTGCGTTCGTGGTCGCCACTCGAGAACCTTTCTTCCCCGTCGGTTGTCGGTTCTTCGAGCGATGTGGCCTGCCCATTGCCACTTTAACTTGCATATTCTGAGAGCTATGTCGGTGACCCTGGTTCTTTGGCGAATTCCTCTTTTCGGATTTAATCGCACAAAGAAACTCCGAGCATAGCTCTCTCCATGGCTCGTTGCGTGACTCTAAACTTCTCTAAGAAGCCAGCAGTTAAGGACCATGTCTCTGTACCATAAGTCATCACTGGCAACACACACTAATAATATTATCGAAAATAAAATACGAGTACCATAATAAAATAGGATAATGTGTATCTCAGTAATATACTCGTTAATCATAATGTAGCATTATGTCAATCAGGTAAGCGGGGGTCTATAATGGAAACTTTAGCAGATCTTATTAGGATCATGAAATTCGTAAAATGGAAAAAAAACTATTCATAATAGTAACTGATATGACCATTTCACGAATTTTAACGCAATTCATATTTTGTTTATTTATGACCTGCTAAATTGGCCATTTTAGACCCCTTGTAATGTCTTGTTCCTCTCGAACAATCTATTACGGTTACGCAATAGAAAAAAAGTATAGTTAAACCATTATCAGTTAACATTAGATAATGATTGTACAAGACCGTTTATAGTTGTGAAATAGTTAATTTGTTTCGTAATATCAATTTTGTTGGTATTGTTCCTAATGTTATTATCTAAACAACAACTGATTAGTTCTCGGCACGTCATCATTTCAGCTATAAGACGTCCACTGACATAAGCCTCCCCCCCAGAAGGGGGGATTTGACATAATCGCTACGCTTGGCAGGCGGGTTGGCGATCGCAGTATGGTTGTTACGAAGGCACAGAGAACGCTGCTGCCCATTCTCTGGTAAGTCCCTTAGTCGCCTCTTACGACACCCACGGGAAGATATGGGATGGTCCTATTCTTTACGTCCGACGCTATACGGAGTTGGCTCGGCACGTCATGGAATATGAGTTTAATTTAACTTTTCTGAAGACGTTGCGGCCTCATTTACACAATTACCTACCCGACCTAATGAGGCAGCAGATTGTTTTGTCACTAGTACAAAGTTAATCCCATGGTAAAAGATATTCCGTTTGATCATCATCATCATCATCAGCCTATAATGTTCCCACTGCAGGGACTCAGGCGTCCTCTCTAGGAGAGGGATGGGCTTTAATTCACCACGCGGGCCCAGTGCGCGTTGGTTGGTAGATGTCACATGTCTTCAAATTTTTTGCTGCTAAGACATGCCGGTTTCCTCACGATGTCTTCCTTCACCGTTTTGAGAGCAGTGGTAATTAAATAAATTACACACAGTAATGCGCCTGCGCGTTTTTAAACCCACGACTTACTGTTCGAAAGTCAGGGCCGCCATCGCTCCACCACCGGGCCACCGCTGCTCCCACAGATATAGATAGACCTAGCCCGCCTGGCTTACGATTTAGGGCTGCGGGTTGTTCGAAAGAGATACCGCGGCCTCGATACAAAGGGCTAAGAAGGAACATGGGTGGTTTTTAGTCAGTAGAAGTTTGACACTCCCTTCCGCTCTGCCCAGAGCGGGAGGAGTCATTTGATGATTTCCCACACACCAAATAAAAAAAGTACCTAATCTTAGTTTTTTTTTTTTTTTTCACTATGAAGTACACGTTATTAAACGGTTGCTCATACAATTACAATCTAGACCTTGAGGCTAATAAGTAATTTAAATTTAACCTAATTTGCTAAAACTTACACAATTAGGAATGTGTCCATTGGCACTTTTCTTATAGTCTCTATTAAGTTGAAGACACTTTGTTCTCGTGTTCTTTATGCAAAGCGAAGCACTCACTGCACTGCATTACACTAACTTTACTAAACTAACTCAAACGGTTTAGTTCTTTTTAGTCTTCTCACTATGTCCGTGGTGTCAAGTAGCTGGATAGCCTCGACGTTCACATGATGAAGATGCCTCTGCTCGTGTGCTTCGGCGTGTTTTTTTATAACTTCAGTAGAATGTCTGCTAAGTAGCCAGTACATATTTTTATAGCGTAGGTCTAAGGCCTGGCGTTTCTTTTTGACATGTGCCTTCCAGCGAAGTTTTGCGTCTAGCGTCATGCCCAAGTATTTTGCCGTATTTTTTTTTACACGATTGTTAATATATACTGATGTATAATTAGGTCTTTGGTTTGTGAAGTCGATATGTATCCCACCACACACAACAACTACAACCTAATCTTAGTAAACATAATTATCACGTAGGTACTAGCATTTGTCCGCGGCTTCGCCCGCGTGGATGTCGAAAATAATCTCCTCCCCCTTAGGGGTTAAAGGAGAAGGGAATGACTCCATACATTCCTGGGCCCAGGTGTTAACTGAATCAAACTAGCCTTATTTGTAAGAGGGTATAATAACAAGGCCTCACTAAAAATGTGGTGAAATTTGGCAATCCAGGAATCAAGTTTAGTAAAAGTAAGGTTAATTATAATATTGTAGTTTTTTTATGTTTTTCACGAAATACTCTTGAATGGCTTCGGTTGTGTTATGGTTTTATGCATGGAGCGTGTTTGTATCAAGATCCGTCAAAAGTCCTATGCAAAGCCGAGGTCGTGGGGGTAAACAATAGAACAAGGAAAAAAATACTTGCGCACTCAAAACGAGAAAGACAAACGAGTGCCATCTGTCAGTTGGTGTCTGACTGATGTCAGGCAGAAGTATTGCCAGTAAAAAAATAAAAGGAATTCTATTCGCTATGAATCGATTCCACGAAAAAACACTTGTCACTCGATTTTCATACATATTCTGAGATTTTAGCGATTTATTCATAATCGATTACCAGCAATTCAGGCATTACTTAATCGAGTTTCATAACTTATTTAAAGTTTTCTCGCTTCCTAGATAGAAACATGGTACCATATTTTGTGATTTCCTTTAGAAAAATATAACGGTTTTTTTAATACATATTTCAACTAGTTAACTGCTGGGCCCAGAAGTCCCCTTCTCCTTTAGAAAAAAATGAATACTAAAACCTTCTTCGAGACCCACTTTATCCATTGGTGCAAACAGTATAAAAATCGGTGCAGTAGTTTTTGGGTTTATTGCGCAACAGACAGACAGACGCGGCGGAGGACTTTGTTTTAAAATATTTATTTATTATTTATGTTATATGTTATTTATGTGTTATTGGCTTTTTATTTTTATTTTATCAGTAACAGCCACGGAGTCTGGATTTGTGCCCGGTTGATGGCAATAGGCTCGCCCCCTATTACGTGGGACTTAAACATAACTGGCGAAATGTGGCTGTACTATTAAGGACACCTCTGCCTAACCCTTCGGGTATTACAGGCGTGATGTTATGTTATGTTTATGTTATGACAGTGATTTTGTTCGTAACCACGCTTTACATCTTAACCTTTATCTACACCGCGAAATCTTAACGCAGTTTTCCTGTGCACTTCAACGAAATCAAAACAATCAAAAGTTATCAAAATTGCGTTCATTGCTGGCTTCCTATCAATTTGAATTTACCGTTTGCCTTCTGAGCAAGCAATGGAAACACTTCAAGTTGGGTTTTCCCGCATATAAGTCGATTAGTTAAAGGTAACCATGACTATTAACTTTGCAAGTATTGTTAACTTTGCCGAGATAAATATCAACGGTTCAAATCGTGATAATGTTTAAGGATGTGGTTACAACAGGGAAAATAATCACACTGAAGATTCTTTAGCAATATTTCTTGTGTACTTGAGTGTTCCCGAGAAATGGGTTTGTGGTTCATCAGTGCAAAAAAATAAGATATTAATGTACTAAGTGTTGGTTATCATATTTTTTTTTGAGATAACAACGATAAGTAATAGGTATAAAGTTTGTATAGTAGTTTTACCCTTTGACGACACGGATGGTGCAGTGGCTGAGCGATTGGACTGCTGCGGTGCGTGTCGCGGGTTCGATCCCCACACGGAAGAAATATTTGTATGACCTACAGATAGTTATTTCGGGTCTGAGTATTTGTGTAAGTTTAAATGTTTGTGAACACACCCACGAAACAGGAGAAATTCCTAGTGTGGGGCAACGTTTTGTTAAAAAAAAACAAAAAAATCCTATGTATTCTGTGGTTTAAGGATGACGGCTGTCTGTTAGTAACACATAACATCACGCCTATAATCCCCTAAGTGTTAGGCAGAGGAGTACCTAACAAAGTTAGTATACTTACAAAAATATTTTTTGGATTCCGTAGTACTTTTACGCTAGGTTGTGTTCGCCCCTGCATAGCACGGTATGTATGGCATCACGATCATACCGACAGTCAAACGAGACTGTCGGTATGAGTCTTTGTTTCATACTATAAATCATCATCATCATCATCATTTCAGCCGAAAGACGTCCACTGCTGGACATAGGCCTCCCCTAAGTGTCGCCACATTGACCAGTCCCGTGCGTCTCGCATCAGGTTAGGTGGGATCCGCTGGATACTAAAAGAAAGAAAGAAAGAAAAATCGTGTATTTCTGAAAGATCGTGTATTTCTATTTATTTTAATGTATCTAAATACATTAAAATAAATAGAAATACACGATCTTTCTTCTTATATTTTTCGAAAAAAACTAATGGCCACAAATTATTTTAATTTTCATACTGATCCGTTTAGCGTAATCAAAATGCACTAAAATGTTGATAATGTGACCTAAATACATACATATGTAATAAATGGCATACAATTATTTTAAATGGGGTACTAATAAATGTAGTAAACATTCATTGATGAACAGTCAAAGTAGGTCAGTGAATCATTTAATTTTATCATCAGTCATAGTAACAACATCTCGGCAGTAATCTCCGAAGGACTATTTGGCACAAGTCCGCCACTCTATTCCCAAACCACTGTAACTCCTGTTAGCCAGAATCAACATTGGCGACCACAAGAAAAGCGCCGAGACAATGAAGCTCGACGAAGTCCCAGGGAAACGATTTAACTGTCTTGGATCCCGCAACGAAATTAATCAGAAAAGAATAGCGGAGGAGTAGGAAAAACATAATTTTCACTTCCCTCCATATCATCAGGAGACAGAACAGAACAAGGCCAATAGGCACACAGGGACGTATATAACTGGGATAGGCCCAGTTGCCTAGCCCCACGGATATTATTGTCATTAATATTACTGGGTCCTAAGTTGTAGAAGGCACAGGTGTCCCCGTTAGTGCACCCACATTTTGCCAGTTATGTTTAAGTTCCATATATAATAAGGGGCAAGCCTTTTGCTATAAACCGGGCACAAATCCAGACATCGGCGTGGCTGAATTCTCTATAATTATCATACTAAGATCAGCCTAACAAGGCCACGTGATGGCTTCCGGCCACCGTAGACGCGGGCCTGTGGGCGGTTGCTAGCTCGCCGTACGTCCGTCTTTTGACGACGACAGGCCGTGTCGACGGTGCGTTCGTGTTCCACGCGCGCCTCAAAGAGATGTCAGCAACATGGAAGGGGCCCGCAAGGGCCGACGCCGAGATACCGCGGCCTCGACATGAAGGGCTTAGAAGGAACATGGGTGGTTCTTAGTCAGTAGAAGTCTGACACTCCCTTTCACTCTGCCCAAGAGCGGGAGGGGTTATTTGATGATTTCCCTACCCCCAAAAAAAAAAAGATCAGCCTAACAAGCTAAAAAGGGAGACCAAATATTTTCGCTAAAAGGGAAAGGGATTTTTTTTTCCGTAGCATTTGATTTAGTAAGGTTTATTTTTCTTTGACATTTTTTTGTAATTTCACTCCTTTTCTCCGGCGATAGAATCGTATTTACCCACTAAGAATTTACCTCCTTCGGTATTCGGTAACATCAGGCTCCAAGTACTCTCAGCATCTACCTATCAAATAGGGTAGTTAACAAAACAAATCTAATTAGTCCGTCAGATAGATTACCAAAAAATATTGGACACGTATTTTTTCTTTTTTCACGTAAACAAACAATGAAGACGATACAGTGCTTTGAAAACTCGTGTGACGTCATATTCTAAGACGTTAGTATGACTTTTTTACCGGAGTAACGTCACAAACCCCCACTCAAATCTTAGACGCGTATGATCTTCGTAAATTTTAATTGATTTGATAAAACAAAAAATACGTATCCAATATTTTTCGATAATCTAACAGACGGACTAATTAGAATCTTATTTTTTTTAGTCGGGAAACATCCCTATTTGGTTACTAACTCACTTCATTAAAATAAGAGTGACTATCTGACGTAATCAGAGATGTTTAATGATTACTTAAGCCGTTACTAGTAAAGATTTGGCATACAAAAACCTCTACTAAGTAACGGCTTAAGTAATCATTAAACGTCTCTGAGTGCGACAGTAAGACAGGTCGTCTTTGTAGGCGGTGTTTGAAATGTCAAGTTTTTTTTTTATGAATAAAGGAATATTGACTGGACATTAACACAGCAGCTATGTTTGTTGAGTTACACAATTCAATTACTAGTGCAAACATTACTTTACGAAGACGAGGTGTTACGAACTTTTTGCTGATTTACTGTTTTTAAAATGTTTTTGTAGTTAATTTTTTTTTTATTAATGTTCATGTTTATAAGCATAATATCACGCCTGTTAGCCTAAAAGGGTAAGGCAGATGTCATGCTGTACTCATTACTACACCCACTTTTAAACCCTGATGGAAAAAAAACCCAATGTCACTTTGCCAGACCCGGGATCGATAAATATTAATCCAATATTAAATACAAATCATAAAATGTTGTTAAAAAGATCAAGCTGTACTCCTATTTTATTTTAATACATTAAGATAGATAAGTTATTATAGGATCACAATATCGATTTATAAAACAAAAATATAAACCGAAGTGCAAAAAAAAGAAGTGTAAAAACTAAATTATATTTGAAAACAGATTTCGAATACTAATCCTTTTTTAATAAACATTAGAGACGATAAATTATATTAAGTGTAGGTAATGTTTTACGTAGTTTCTGAAATAGATTTTATGTACATACGTACAGTCATCACATCAACATTTTTAAATTATTTACTTACCAAGGTTTTGCAAAATACTGAATGCAATACAACAATCTAAGTGACTATTTGTTTTTACAAAACACGTTGTACTGTTCCGTACTACTTATTTATTGTATTCATAAGTATAATATATATATTGTAATCACAATATTATAATTGGACAGCATGAGCGCCTGTACCTACCTGGGTATTTTATGGACCGATATACCTACGTTTCTTGACAAGGTAGAAAGGACAATAACTACTACTTTTTTTTCCTTGTCAGCTCGCTGAAAAAGACTGGATTTTAAATATTAAAATATGGGTAGGTTTTAAATATGGGTAAAAAATATGGGTAGGTTACTTAAACATAACTGGGCGAAATATTTATGGGTAATTTTTTTTTTTTTGTATGCTTCTGACTAACCCTTCGGGGATTACAGGCGTTACTTTATTTAATGTACGTTATTAGTAGGTACATTTGTACATATTATCTACATAACGTAAAGAACACAAAAAAAATTTTACCTTAAATAAAATACAAAGAAAAAAAACAAACGACACATTAAAGAAACAATAAATTACTAAAGAGAAATAAGACCAAAGTGTATTTTTTAAAGAACACAGAACTTAAAATAAAAAAAACAAACCGGATTGGCTAGTGTTACTAAAATAAACGTTTAAACAAGGTAGAGAGAGATAAAAGTTGCATAACATACAGGATCAGTATTATTTTGTTGTAGTATTATCGGAAAGTAAACAAGACGTGTGACATACCTACGCTGCGGTGTTATTAATACTTTACGCTTAACCCTTCAATGAGGATCGTGGTCCAAGGGATCTGGGGGGTATTTCATGTTTTGTTTTTAGACTGATTTGATCATTTTGTTCTTTACTTATCTGCATATTAAACATACGGATCTAAGAAAACTTCCATAATTTTATTGTCAGATATTTTTATCATTCTTCGCCTTAATTCATTTTCTTCATTTGGCAACACAGTTGCCGCTTTCAACTTTCTGTTTAAGTAGACCATTAATTATTGCAAGTCTAATTTTCTGAACTAACAAGCCATGATTTTCTTTGTACAGAAAAGTAAGGAAACCCGACCCCAAATAACAGTTAAAAGGAAAGAATAAGAAGACCGCTAAAAGCCAAGTTATTTGTTCTTTATTAAAAAGAGGCCTTTGAAACGCCTTTGCATGGTTAAAAGGTAGAAAATACTATACTTGTAGAGATTGTAAAAAATACCGATTGAATGCTTTCATTTGACGTCATAAACATTATTTAGTAACGTCGACAAATCATTTATTATTGTGCGAAACATTTGACCTACATATTCATGGTTGCAACACTACTTTGTAATGCAAGTTAAGTATTTTTTTACAATGAGTTTATGAAAATATAGGTCAACTATTAAAATAGCATTGAAACCATAAATAAAAACTTATTTTCTTAAATAATAATGTTTTTGTAATCTTTCGCCAACAGACATAACATTTTGAAATAATATTTTATGAAAAAAAACATGATATAAATAAAACAAAAAATGGGCGTAAAAGACCAACTCAACACCGCAGTGTTAAAGTACTTAGCATCGCGGTGGCTATTAATACAAACGCGACCTACTCCGTCTGACTGTTTGCATTCGATTCTTACCGCGAGTGCACGCTTGATCGATATAGATCGCAAGTCGTATTCGTTTTCGTAATATTTTCGATTCGGGGCATATCGGACAGTGCCGCTGTTGAGGGTTGGGACTCATAAAATAGTGCGAGACACAGTGCCTTGTTTTTAGTGGTTTATAACAAATCAGTGAAGACGTCTCTAATAATTTTTATTGTAAGTATTTTTGTTTTTTTATTTTTTTCGTGGTGGTCTTGAAATGTGTCTTATTTATGTATAACTAGCTGATGCCCGCGGCTTCACCCTCGTGTATGTCGCTCCAATTATATACTAAAACCTTCCTCTTGAATCACTCTATGTATTAAAAAAAACCGCTTCAAAATTCGTTGCGTAGTTTTAAAGATTTAAAAGCATAGGGATATAGGGACAGAGAAAGCGACTTTGTTTTATACTATGTAGTGATTAGTACCTACTTAAGTTGAAGTTAAAGTAGGATACAGATATGTCGAAAATACGACATACTAATTTAAATTAGGTAATTATAAAAGGTAAGGTTTTATACCTTACCTTCAAATACCTGGAGCACGAGTATTTGTAACCTACCTAACCGTCATTATTGTAACCTAATATTTTTATTGTTACCAAACACTAGTTTACTTTCTTCTGTTACTTTTGAATTACTTTAACCCGTTGACCGTCTGCTAACATTGCTTGAATGTCTTATGATCCACCGTGTGATCATAACGACACTCGGGGGGAAATAGATAAAGATAACGGATTTCTGAATAAGATGAGTGCAGCTGTGTTATTTATATTTTTACCCGACTACGGCGAAACCCAAAAGGAGGATTTTTTAATGGTGTCGGCGACTTCTAATTTATTATTTGCGTGTTGCCAACTTATAGATAAACCTATTCTTCGGTTCTCGCATAGAAAATATTTAAATTAATACCTAACTGGGAATAAAAATGTGTGTCTATTTATACTATATTAAAAAAAACAAAAAAAATTGGTCAACCTCAGTTATTCGATTAATAATAATAAATAATAAAAATGAAGATTAGAAAAGGGTGGTTGTGGATTCGAAGACCTGTGACATCTACCAACCCGCACTGGGCCCGCGCGGTGCATCCCATCCCTCTCCTAGAGAGGAGGCCTGGTCCCTGCAGTGGGTACATTATAGACTGATGATGATGATGATGAGTTGACAAATAGGTGTTATAATATCTACAGTTACTGGACATTCCAGAGATTTTAAGATAAGTACCTACTTGTTTTTATACACGTCCAAATAGAGTATTTGGTTGTTTAAGACTTTTTATTTGTTCCAAAACAAACCGTCTAATGACCTATTTTAATCTTTAAAAATGTCAAGAGGCGACTTTTTTTGAAATGATCATTTCATTTGCCAAACATTACAGAGTGCCTAAATATAACTGATTAGAGCCGGACGCGGCTAATATTATAAAAAAAAAAGTTATTACAAACAAACTTTGTATTTCACTGATAGCTCTCTATTACGCAACAGTTTTTTTGCTCACATTTTATAATTACTGTGAGTGAAATAAAACAGATAAGGATTAACAGTAATGTCGTGAGACTTTGATAATAAAAAAACTAAAAATAAATTATACTAGAAATATACAAAAAGGCTGCCTAACTGGTTACTAGTGTCTATTAAAACCTGTATTATTAAGTATATATTTTCGGTGATGGTTTTTTTTCTTAGTTTTATAGCTATAAATAGCTTTCGTTAAAATAAGCAAAATTAAGGTTTTGAACAACGATTTAGTAATCGATTTAAATACCAAAAAAACTACTTCTAATAACAAAAAATATTTTGTTATTTTTCGCAAAATAAAACAGTTAATCAGGAGATAAACCTGTTTGATAAGATGGTTTTATCTCGTTTGTTTTGATTCATTCATCTTAGGTAGTATGTATATTTTATTTAAAAACATCCATCTCCGCTAAGCCATTTGTTCATCACACTGTTTACTTTACCGTTTTCAAATAAAAAAGGTATGAAATTTATGCCCTTTTTACTGGACAATAAAATTGTATGGAAATAAGCGTACCTATCTAACATACAGAAATTAATCAATATAAACGACAATTTACAGAACTAAAATTATAATAAATTAATTAAAGAGAAGAATTACAGGGCGTCAAAAAACTCATCCACACCGCTGTCAACAGGAAAAGTGCCCAGAAGGCTGGCAGCATTCCTACGTTGGATGGCAATGCTGATTCTTTGGCCAAAGAACAGGCCAGCCCTCTGGTCACGTGAAGAGTCGACCAACCGCTTGGCAATTTCAATAAATATATAGATAATTTATAAGTTATTACACAAATACATAAACTAACGCCTGGAACCGCAGCCTCTGTCTTCTCTTAACTAATTATAATGTATGTTCAAGTATCAGTAGTTAAGAATTACGGGGCATATAGCTAAAAAAATATTTGAAAAAGTGCCTGAAAGATAAAATTGATAAAGTAATATAAAGGTAAATAATTTTACCTTGAACTTCACGCCTAGAAACACTACTAGCAACAACCATTCTTTTTTAAATTGGTGTCATTAAAACAAATGGGTTGGTCTAGTTTAAATTGATCGAAGTTTCTAATTGACTCGATAATTTTATTATAAGACCACAAAAAACATTGTTGATTCAATTAGCAATTTCATTCGACTATAGTCTTTACATATCTATAATTAGATTTTGTCACGGCTTCACGTGTGTTTATCCAACGGGACGCACTGACGACGGGATAAAAAGTAAGCTATTACTTATATCCTAACCTAGGTCTTTTACGTTTTTGTGAAGTATCATTATCATTATTTCAGCCATAAAACGTCCACTGCTGGACATATGCCTTCCCCAGAAGGGGGGATTTGCCATAATCGCCACGCTTGGCAGGCGGGTTGGCGATCGCAGTGTGGTTGTTACGAAGGCACAGAGAACGCTTATGCCCATTCACTGGTAAGTCCCTTAGTCGCCTCTTACGACACCGACGGGAAGATATGGGATGGTGCTATTCTTTACGTCCGACACCATACGAGCAATTGTAACCCATTCAGCCGTTATAGAATAGACGCATGACAGACAAACTCACTAAATATTATATTAGTTAGAATTAAAAACAAAGAGTTTTTACTATCATTGGCAATTTTATACGACAAGTCATGAATAATTCACGAACAATAAAAAGTGAATACAAATCGTACGTTTTATTTTTGCAAATGTCCTCATTGCATGTCTGTCGCAAAATGTATGGATACAGCAAAATATTATATTTTATGTAGTAAAGAAATATCAAATTTTCGGATTGATTGTGGTTGATTAGCAGTAAGCGTAAAACTACCAATTTGAAAAAAATATATGAATATTGTGAGAGGAAACATTTACTTATGTGTAAATAAAAGTTTCCATCGTTTATTGACTTTGAGATAAATTAAAGAAGGAACATGGGTGGTTTTTAGTCAGTAGAAGTCTGACACTCCCTTTCGCTCTGCCCAAGAGCGGGAGGGGTTATTCGATGATTTTCCACCCGCCAAAAAAAGGTACTATGTCTCGTGACTGTGACACTAGCTCCACTTTTCTATTTTTGTCATTTAAAAATTCCTGTAATGGTCTAGTTGAAATAAATGCTTTAAACACAATTTATTGCACAATTTATTTAAACTGGTCTAACCGTTCCTTATTGGTCGGGTGATTTGTAACCGTCTGTATGTCTGTGATCAGGTTATCTTAATTGTAATTGATCAATTTAGTTGTAGCGTAGAAAATATAAGTTGATTGATAAATTTTGCTGTCTATCAACTATTATTTTTGGCTTATCTACCTATTGCTGGTTTTGGTTTTGATGCTGCTTAAGGAAAAATAATATATTTATAGATGCCGCGTGTTATTTAATGACCGGTCATATAAATATCTCACGAAACATCGTTCACTGTTTTGTTTTAGTTTATTTCGCTCATCGCTCGTGGCTTAATAATAACTGCCACTCGTGGCGATCTTTAAGTTAACCCTCGCTTTCCTAGGTTGGTCTATGGATGCGTGACCGCCCATTAAATACCGAGTTTCCTCCGTGGCTCGGTAAGCATGTTAAGCTGTTGGTCCCGGCTGGCAAATATAGATCTTTGGCAGTCGTCACAGATAGTCAGTGACCTGAAAGTCTGAAAACCAGTTTTACCTAAGGGTATCGTATTACTTAGTATTAACTAGGTTGTGGTGGTCAGATAGGCAGTCACTCCTTGTAAAATACTGGTATTCAGCTGCATCCGGTTAGACTGGAAGCTGACCCTAACATAGTTGGGATAAGGCTAGGCAGATGATGATACTCATCGTTTTTCTACCCTTGTCCCATGCTAATTGAGATCTCGGAAAAACGGCAGAAAAAAGTGTGTGGCGATCGGCGCCCTCTTTTTTCTGCCTTTTTTTTCCTTTTTCCTTCATGTCATCTTTCTCCTTCTCTCTACCTATCAACATTTATATTAATCACTCACATGTCACATACGATTCGTGCCTCCTAATTACATGTCTATAGTTTATTTCCAATTAGTGACTTAGATGAATGAAGCAAATTAATACAGCTATCATTAAGGTAGTTTGAACTTATTAGATAGAATGTACCTATCTATTAATAGACACCATATTATTTAAAGTGGTGTAATTCTTTATTTTGCGTAAAGAAAAGTTGTTCTTTTTGCGTTTTTTTTGCAATTTGCTAAACAGTGTCAGGTAAAAATATAGGGTCATAATCATTAAAATCATCAGTACAACCTTGTAAGTTTAAGTTATCCCATTGAATTACTTTTTCATAAAATAGTCAACATAACATAACATCACGCCTGTAATCCCCGAAGGGTTAGGCAGTGGTGTAGTTCCATGTAATAGGGGGCGAGCCCATTCCCATCAACCAGGCACAAATCCAGACTCCGTAGCTGTTACTGATAAATTCCTGATGGAAAAAGCCAATAACACTTTGCCCGACCCGGGAATCGAACCCAGGACCTCATGCTCAGCAGTCGAGCTTGCGACCACTAGACCAACGAGACAGTCCAGTCAAAATAGTCATTGACTAAAAATATTAATTTCACGGGTCAACTTGACGCTTCCGTTAATTTGATTAAAATATTGGACCCCAACTTATTTCATAACCATTTATAGTGAACGCACGCTTGTTTCCATGCAACTTAAGTTATCTGACCACAAAATAATAATATAATCATTATTTTTGGATCTTTATGAACGATGTTATAAATAATACCTAATGGTGTATACATAAAAAGTGTTGATAGTAAAAAAGATTTGATTACGAATAAATTACTTTTGACCTTAGGTCAACGTCTGAGGTTTTAATGAATAAATACATGTAAACCTACGTTATTTTTGGAAGGTTCAGGTAGATACCTACTATAAGGAACTGTGGGTTGTTCGAAAGAGATACCGTGGTCCCGATTCACAAAAGGCTAAGAAAGAACGTGGGTCGCTTTTGGTCAGTAGAAGTCTGACATTCCCTTCTGGTCTTCAGAGCGGAAGGAGTCATTGATGATTTCCCACCCACAAAAAAAAGGTAGATAATATGATAGAGATAGATAGGTAGATGGTATTATATTCATGAAGTAAATTGATAGTTTCCTACCATATATATTTAAGAAAACAGTATTATTACAGTCGAACAAGCTAATAAGTATGCAGCCAGCTAACTTGCATTTACAGATACATTTAGAGACTGATGCCAAACGATACAGCGTTTGACATCAGTCGCTTAATGCGAAACGCTTTATAAAACAAAATTGCAATCAATATTTTCAGTGTATTGGAATTATAAAAAACTCTACCTGTATAAAGTCAAAGTCAAAGCATTTATTTCAATTAAACCATTACTGGTACTTTTGAATATCAGAAGAACAATTCATAAAACTAAATTACGAGTGCAATACGTCATCTCGAAAACCACCACGCCGAACCACACGCCGCCGAATGCCCGTATACTTATTTATTAGCTTGTTCGAGTGTACCTTACTCCTACTAGTTAGTCTTTATAACCCTGCCCTTGTCCCATGTTTTTTGGGGTCAACGCAACCAATACGTTTTTCTTCTACTCTCCTTTGTCAACCATCACGCCATCGTTTGCTGCTTTGTCTTTTATTTCATTCTTCACACAATCAATCCACCTTTTCTTTAGTCTTCCTCTCCCTCTCATCTCTCATTTTATCGCCATTACTATTACTTTCTATTATAAGATACTACCAGTTAGTAAGAAAATCAATTAAAGTACTTCCTCTAGATATCATCATCATCGGCCTAGCCTTTTCCCAACTATGTTGGGGTCGGCTTCCAGTCTAACCGGATGCAGCTGAGTACCAGTATTTTACATGGAGCGACTGCCTATCTGACCTCCACAACCCAGTTAATACTAGGTAATACGATACTCTTTGGTAAGACTGGATGTCAGAATTTCAGGTCACTGACTACCTGTAACGACTGCCAAAGATCTATATATGGCAGCCGGGACCAACAGCTTAACGTGCTTTCCGAGGCACGGAGGAAACTCGGTATGTCGGGCGGTCACCCATCCACAGACCGACCTAGTCAAGCACAGCTTTACCTAAAGATCGACCCGAGTGGCAGTTCTTATTAAGCCACGAGCTCCTCTAGATAATACCAATTATATTCTAAACTTAAAAAGAAGGTAACGTACATTCAAACGTTGCAATAAAACCATTTTATTTTCTTATTCCGTACACAATTTATGCCGTATCAAGGATTGGCAGTGCCTACATAATTGAAATGATAATGAAAACAATCAAAGTTTGTTTACGTTAGGTTAAGATAGGTACAAGGTTTACAACACTTTTATTGCGTTGTATTAAGTATTATAAATAGGAGGTAATAAGAAAATTTATTACCTACTGTAAAAGTAGCGGTAAACATGTTTGTTTAAATTCTACAATCAACACGGTATACTTTGTAGAAAGCTCTAAGTATACCATGCAGGGAATACTGGTCAACGCCTTTGAAAAAAGAAGAAGGTCGCAATTAGATTTAAAACTACCTACAATGCGGTCGATGGTGTACTGACATGTCCGCTTTGGTCTCGCAATTTCTCTTATGGGATCGTCGGCCAAAATTGTATATATGCTAGCCACTTGAGAGCACATGACCTGAAAGCAATCAAATGTAGTCGATGTCGATTTGTTAATTCTCTTTTTTACCAGTTCATCATCATGTTCCAGGCCTTGTTACCTTGTTTACTTGGAGACGGTGCAATACGTTATTTTCTTGCATTCGCTCCTGCAAGCCGTCACGATATCATTTACTCTTATTTTCTATCATACAATACATCCATCTTTTCTATGGCCCTCAATAACAATTTCGTTACTGGGCCTAAACAAAACAAACTATCTTACCCATAAAGGTTAACAAGAAAAAGAGTAATGTTCAATTAATTATAATTAAGGTCAAAGAGTGTTCGTAGCTGTTTATTGAAAGAAGAGTACCGGGCTCGTTGATTAAACCAATTTATTTGTTCTATTTATGTTGAACTAGCTTCTGACTGCGGCTTCACCCGACAGAACTTTTTATTATATTGAGATAAGTCACTGCAACTCCTGAAAAGCAGAATCAACAGTAGTGACTACCAAAAAGATACTGAGTATGCGGCAATGAAATTAGTCATAAAAGAATAACGGAGAAGAAGGAAAACCATATTTTCCACTTCCTTCTTAGCATCAGGATAGGATATTATGTACTTATATCAGAAAGTGAAGACCTGTGTCCCTGCGGTGGGACCTTGATATCCCAGACTACGTAATTTTCTGCTTGTGTGCATTGACATCCGTGCAGCTGTTTTAGCGTGAAAGTGTAACAAACAAACAGAGCTACTTTTGCAACTCTAATATTAGTATGGAATAATTTAGATCAGTGAACTGTTGTTTCACTCCTACGCATTAAATTAATGAAGTGCGTAGTAACCATTCACATGAGTGACAGTACCTAGCTACATTTATCTTGCTCTATAAGTATTTGATTTATTTAATTGCTGTCCTTGAAAATGCAAGTCATTATTCAAGGGTCCAATTACTTTGGAGTTCCCCAGGGCAGTACTTTCGGTCTGAACTTGCATAGATCTACTAGCCACTATCAGCATAGTTTCAATTTTGGCATTACTGCTGGCACACAGGTCTCCTCTTTCTAAGATGAGGATTGTGTACACACACCGCCACATCACGCTATAGATTTTCAGTATAACGTGGCCTCGGTTTTTATAGATTTTCTAAACAAAGACAGATCCAAAAACACTGATTAATAGGTTATTAATTGGTAATCGTGCGTACGAGTAAATGATCTTTAGAGTGCACTTACTCAGGGTTAAAATAACTTGTCCAACAAAATAACTAACAGTTGAACAAATTTTATATCAGTTTCTTTGTTGCTATCTGCGATATCAGAATTTCATATGAGAATATAAAATTACATATAGATATGAAAAATCTTCTAGATAACCTATCCGGCTTTGTTTTGAATCTTTATCTGTCCTTCCACATACCTGCCTTGTTAATATTTCTTACAGTACAGTCACATCAAACTACTAATATCTGTCAAATTTCTACAATAGATTTTCAACTTTGTCGCTAAAGCATTAGGTTCATAGTTAATTGGGAAATGTTGACAATTTCGTATAGCTGGACGTAATGGTGACTGTACATAGAATACGATCTGATAAATTTCCTTTGTTTTGAGTAAAGAATACATTTCCGTTATCTTACATCAATGTAAACAAAGTCAGAAATATCTATGAAGAATCGAGAGTGAAGATGTTTCCGTTATAAATAACATTGACAGCTCACTTCAAACAATTCAATGCTTACATATCTGAGCATAATTTATTATTTTGATCTCATGTATGTTCCAGGAATGGAACAGTTATACTTAGAACACCAGTCTTCTCTCTTCTTCTGTATCATGCTGTTCGTGCCAACCTAGTCTCAGAGTTTTTATACAATCCATGAACTCTGACTTTGGCGTTACATGCCATGTCTCTCAGGTCATATGGTCATATTGGTTTCCTCACGATATCACTTCACCAAAGCAGTGACTGCAAGACGACCTGCATCAAACTAAAAATAAACATGAACCATGAAGAAACATGCCTTGGCATGAGATCAATATAATTAATATGAACGTGTATTCGTATGTACCAGAGAATGGGCAGCAGCGTTCTCAGTGCCTTCGTAACAACCATACTGCGATCGCCAACCCGCCTGCCAAGCGTGGCGATTATGGAAAATCTCCCCCTTCTGGAGGAGGCCTATGTCCAGCAGTGGACGTGTTATGGCTGAAATGATGATGATGATGATTCGTATGTACGCTCGACAAGCAATCAAGCAATACCAGTTTATGCGGGTCTCTCATTGTACGGGATATCTAAACAGAGTGAGGCCTTGGTATACTAGAAATGAATATTGTATAACTTGTTATGCTGCCTAATATTAGCAAATATTTACGTTGGGATCAAAAGTGCTCGCATAGAATATTAATACTTCTTAACCTAAATAACTTATCCTGTACCAAATTCTATTTTGGGTACAAGATGTGTCCCGATTTAAATTATTCAGATACTTATTTCAACCTCCCGTTGGACCTAAGAGTCTAGTTTCACTTACGAGAATGTATTTTTTCCGTGACAACAGGACAAAAACAAGAACTGAATCATTCAAAGGTAGGTAATTAAAATTATACTTATTCGTATTGGACTGTAAAGTCGAGGTTGTTTAATCAATTTCGCTACAAATTGGGTGTCAATTTGCTTGGCAATGAATTCCCCTGTCGGCATTTATGCACAGTTTAACGAATATTAAAAAGAAGAAAGCTCTCATATATTTATCAAAGTAATCATTGACCTTTGGTAAATGATTACATGCATCAATAAATATACCTTGTGTTGAAAAAAACGGTACTTGAACCTTAAAATCGTGGGTTATCTGCACATAGAGTATCTTTTTTTTTAAGAAATTAAGAAAATATGTTGGTCAGATTAAATACAATAAACCATTGGTTGGTACAGCAGATGAAGGTAATAAGAAAATTCAAATAAAATTGGGTATTAGTAATTCCTGGAAATGGAAGAAAAAGATTATAATTATATATTCTCTGCATTTCATGTATCGTTTGAATTATACTTATAGTCTCATGTAACAGAAAGTAAAAGTGCCTTACCTTTTTCCACATCTGATTTCATATAATTATCTTCATTCTGAAAATAAGACTGAGATTCAAATTATGTAATTAAATGAATTCCTTTTTGATTACATCTTAAAACTAACACTGAATACGGGATATTTACCATGTTCATTGATTGTATCCCGTTATACCGTTCCGCATCCTGTTTTTAGTGTTAATATCAATGTTAGTAACCATTTCAGTTTAAATCTATATTTCTTTAAACTATGTTCAGTGTTTTAACATTCATACAACAAAGTATGTTTGTAATACCTAGTTTTTAATGTTTACATAACCTACTGGTGCGATAATTCATATTATTTTGATGTGAGCACTTAATCTTTTTAACCCAGTTTACAAAAGATAAACAATTTTCAACTAGTGAAGATGATCTGTTTTACGATAGCCGTATCACACACGTCTTAAAAATTGATACTAATTTATTCATTGAATAGACAAAAAAATATTATGTGACCACGACAGTGACCATGTACCATCGATATACAATTTAAATGTTGAACTAATAATTATGAAGTTCGTTAAGTGGCTCAAACAAAATGTTCACCGCATACCTGAAGCACGACAACTTTGTTAAAAATTAAGAGCTCATAGAATATTTAATTGTGGTATTATTAGTAGTTCTCTTGAAGCCTAACTATTATATACTTGCCGAACAAAAAGTTTACCAAATAGGAATGATTTCACGCATAGCTACTCAAAAGTTGAAGAAACGAGATTCAATTATATATTTTGTTTAATTGGCGAATCGGGAAAGTTACCAGATGTATATAACCCTTTTTGGTCACCCAAAAAGTTTGCGTAGTTTGGTTGCCAAAAGACGGATGGCTGAAGTAGGCCATTAATAAGTCATGAAATGGAGACCGTGTATAAATAAGCAAGCGGCCCAGTAGGCCTGGCCCCCTAGACAAAATCCCTTTTCTGTAAGCGTTAACGCCAACGGAAAGATCAAATTGTATGGAGTTGACATTAGCTTTAGAGATGTCACGTGATGTCATCTGTAAAGCTAATGTCAACTCAATACAATTTGATCTTTTCGTTGGCGTTAACGCTTACAGAAAAGGGATTTTGTCTAGGGGGCCTGACTGGATACAGAAGGTGGGGAACAGTTTACTGTGGGAGTGATGTTGGAAGAGGCTTATATCCAGCAGTTAAATGCGATAGGCTAGGTTTATTGATTGACGTGTCAACTTAATGGGTAACTGTCACGGGAGAAACAGATATTTGAACCATAAGAAGGCGTACTTGGTCATGCATCTATCGCTAACTTTAAATGTCAATATAATTTCCTTCAACTTCCTCAACGTGTGTTATCTTATATTATTACGTAGATTAGTATATTGATCGTACAGTCAGTGCCCAGCATTATCTGACCCCTCGTATAAAGAATAAAAGGGGTAAGTGGTATGAGAAGAGGGGTCAGGTAACGCTGGGTACTGACTGTACTAGTTACTATGTCTATGTATTGAGTCGTATTGTATGTTATATCTATCTATGTACATACGGATATGCAGCTAATAATATCTTCAGTGTCGGCATTGCTTCCGTATACAGTATCTTTATACTGGAGCAAAAGTTATAAGAATTGTTTGTAAAATATGTTGCGTATATACGCTTCTTGGAATAACACACGGTTTGGACAACAACAGTACTTAAAATATTTTAGTCATACAAGCAATGAGTCTGTTAAGGGGATCACAGCAGTGGATGACTTTGACGATTTGACCTCTGTACTGGCTTTTGTTTATTTTTCGGCCCCTACCGGCAAACGACTGTACTACAGAAAAACGTAACAAAGAACAGAATGTGTCGCAGAGTGGTCATCGTATTTGCCTAACATATTTTGTTTCTCTTGGAGTACTTATTTTATTTTTTATTTTTTTTTATTTTTCCTTTATTGGCCAACCAACAATTGTTTACACTGATAAAATTTAAAGTAAGTATATAATAATTATCTAAAGTTAGTGTAACAATTAATTACAGTTAATTACTTACATCATAATGTATGAATAAAATATTTAATAATAAATTATACACTTTGACTAATGAAGTAATAACGTAGCTTTCATTAGTTATTTCACTGAGCACAGGTACTCCTACGATACATTCCTAAGGTCTGATAAAGACCAGGTAACTGCTTATCGCTTCTCAGTCACGGAAATAGTCAGAATGCTCCAGCTTTCAGCTAACTGAGCACGAATGCTACTACTTGATACATTTTGAAGGTCTGACGATGACCACCTAAGTGCTCATCGGCTCTCAGTGACTGATGTAGTTAGAATGACCTAGCTTTCAAATTTTATCTGTCTGAGCACGGATGCTACTACTTAATACATTTTGAAGGTCTGATGATGACCAGCTAAGTGCTTATCGGTTCTCAGTGACGGATGTAGTTAGAATGACCTAGCTTTCAAATTTTATCTATCTGAGCACGTATTCTACTACATGATATATTATGAAGGTCTGATGATGACCAGCTAAGTGCTAATTGGTTCTCAGTGACGGATATAGCTAGAATGACCTAGCTTTCAAATTTTATCGATCTGAGCACGGATACTACTACATGATACATTTTGAAGGTCTGATGATGATCAGCTAAGTGCTTATCGGTTCTCAGTGACGGATGTAGTTAGAATGACCTAGCTTTCAGATTTTATCTTATTGAGCACGGATGCTACTACACGATACATTTTGAAGGTCTGATGATGATCAGCTAAGTGCTTATCGGTTCTCAGTGACGGATGTAGATAGAATGACTTAGCTTTCAGATTTTATCTTATTGAGCACGGATATGCTACTACATGATACATTTTGAAGGTCTGATGATGATCAGCTAAGTGCTTATCCGTTCTCAGTGACGGATGTAGTTAGAATGACCTAGCTTTCAGATTTTATCTTATTGAGCACGGATGCTACTACATGATACATTTTGAAGGTCTGATGATGACCAGCTAAGTGCTTATCGGTTCACAGTGACGGATATAGCTAGAATGACCACCATCAGGTAAATGGCACCATCAGTCTCCAAGGCCTCTTCGAGCTCTTTCAAATGAGTCCACACACGACGGTTCTACGTGGTGCCATCAATGAGATCCTATAATTACCTTCGGAGTCTATCATCAGGTAGCTAGTATCATCAGTCTCCAAGGCCTCCTCGAGCTCTTTCAAATGAGTCCAAACACGATGGTTCTACTCAGTGCCGTCAATGAGATCCTATACCCACCTTCGGAGTCCACCATTAGGTACGAGACATCATCAGTAATCCAGATCTCCGTCTTCCATCAAACGAAATTCTCAAGACAAAATAATTAAACCGATAAAACAATTAACACCATTAAAACAATAACATACATTACATAACATCGCGCCTGTAATCCCCAAAGGGTTAGGCAGAGGTGTACCTAATAGTAGGCGTGATGTTATGTTATGTATGTTATTATTTTAATGATTTTAATTGTTTTATCGCTTTTAGCGATAAAACAATTGTAGCAAAAAACAATTGTAGTCGTTCTTGTAGCACGGGTGCTACTACATGATACATTTTGAAGGTCTGATGATAACCAGCTAAGTGCTTATCGGTTCTCAGTGACGGATATAGCTAGAATGACCTAGCTTTAAAATTTTATCGATTTGAGCACGGATGCTACTACATAATACATTCTAAAGGTCTGATGATGACCAGCTAAGTGCTAATTGGTTCTCAGTGACGGATATAGCTAGAATGACCTAGCTTTCAAATTTTATCGATCTGAGCACGGATACTACTACATGATACATTTTGAAGGTCTGATGATGATCAGCTAAGTGCTTATCGGTTCTCAGTGACGGATGTAGTTAGAATGACCTAGCTTTCAGATTTTATCTTATTGAGCACGGATGCTACTACATGATACATTTTGAAGGTATGATGATGATCAGCTAAGTGCTTATCGGTTCACAGTGACGGATATAGCTAGAATGACCACCATCAGGTAAATGGCACCATCAGTCTCCAAGGCCTCCTCGAGCTCTTTCAAATGAGTCCAAACACGATGGTTCTACGCAGCGCTGTCAATGAGATCCTGTACCCACCTTCGAAGTCCACCGTCAAGTAAATGGCATCATCAGTCTCTAAGGCCTCCTCGAGGTCTTTCAAATGAGATCCTTTACTTACCTTTGGAGTCCACCATCAGGTAAATGACATTATCAGTCTCCAAGGCGTCCTCGAGGTCTCAACACAATTACATAACATAACATCACGCCTACTATTAGGTACACCTCTGCCTAACCCTTCGGGGATTACAGGCGTGATGTTATGTAATGTATGTTATTATTTTAATGGTGTTAATTGTTTTATCGCTTTTAATTATTTTGTCTTGAGAATTTCGTTTGATGAGATGAATTTTCTGGATGACTGATGATGTCTCGCACCTGATGGTAAACTCCGAAGGTGGATATAGGATCTCATTGACGGCACTGAGTAGAACCATCGTGTTTGGACTCATTTGAAAGAGCTCGAGGGAGCCTTGCAGACTGATGATACCAGCTACCTGATGGTAGACTCCGAAGGTGGGTATAGGATCTCATTGACGGCACTGAGTAGAACCGTCATGTGTGGACTCATTTGAAAGAGCTCGAAGAGGCCTTGGAGACTGATGGTGCCATTTACCTGATGGTGGTCATTCTAGCTATATCCGTCACTGTGAACCGATAAGCACTTAGCTGGTCATCATCAGACCTTCAAAATGTATCATGTAGTAGCATCCGTGCTCAATAAGATAAAATCTGAAAGCTAGGTCATTCTAACTACATCCGTCACTGAGAACCGATAAGCACTTAGCTGATCATCATCAGACCTTTCAAATGTATCATGTAGTAGCATATCCGTGCTCAATAAGATAAAATCTGAAAGCTAAGTCATTCTATCTACATCCGTCACTGAGAACCGATAAGCACTTAGCTGATCACCATCAGACCTTCAAAATGTATCATGTAGTAGCATCCGTGCTCAATAAGATAAAATCTGAAAGCTAAGTCCTTCTAACTACAACCGTCACTGAGAACCGATAAGCACTTAGCTGATCATCATCAGACCTTCAAAATGTATCATGTAGTAGCATCCGTGCTCAGATCGAAAAAAATTTAAAACTATGTCATTCTAGCTATATCCGTCACTGAGAACCAATTAGCACTTAGTTGGTCATCATCAGACCTTGAAAATGTATCATGTAGTAGCATCCGTGCTCAGATCGATAAAATTTGAAAGCTAGGTCATTCTAGCTATATCCGTCACTGAGAACCAATTAGCACTTAGCTGGTCATCATCAGACCTGCAGAATGTTTTATGTAGTAGCATCCGTGCTCAGATCGATAAAATTTTAAAGCTAGGTCATGCTAACTACGTTCGTCACTGAGAACCGATAAGCACTTAGCTGGTTACCATCAGACCTTCAAAATGTAGTAGCATCCGTGCTACAAGAACGACTACAATTGTTCTTTGCTACAATTGTTTTATCGCTAAAAGCGATAAAACAATTAAAATCATTAAAATAATAACATACATAACATAACATCACGCCTACTATTAGGTAAACCTCTGCCTAACCCTTTGGGGATTACAGGCGCGATGTTATGTAATGTATGTTATTGTTTTAATGGTGTTAATTGTTTTATCGTTTTAATTATTTTGTCTTGAGAATTTCGTTTGATGGAAGATGAAGATCTGGATGACTGATGATGTCTCGTACCTGCTGGTGGACTCCGAAGGTGGATATAGGATCTTATTGACGGCACCACGTAGAACCGTCGTGTCCACACACGACTCATTCGAAAGAGCTCGAAGAGGCCTTAGAGACTGATGGTGCCATTTACCTGATGGTGGTCATTCTAGCTGTATCCGTCACTGTGAACCGATAAGCACTTAGCTGGTCATCATCAGACCTTCAAAATATATCATGTAGTAGAAAGAAAGAAAGAAAAAGAAAGAAAAATATTATTAGTAGCATCCGTGCTCAATAAGATAAAATCTGAAAGCTAGGTCATTCTAACTACATCCGTCACTGAAAACCGATAAGCACTTAGGTGATCATCATCAGACCTTCAAAATGTATCATGTAGTAGCATCCGTGCTCAGATCGATAAAATTTGAAAGCTAGGTCATTCTAGCTATATCCGTCACTGAGAACCAATTAGCACTTAGCTGGTCATCATCAGACCTTCAAAATGTATCATGTAGTAGCATCCGTGCTCAATAAGATAAAATCTGAAAGCTAGGTCATTCTAACTACATCCGTCACTGAGAACCAATAAGCACTTAGCTGACCATCATCAGACCTTCAAAATGTATCATGTAGTAGCATCCTTGCTCAATGAGATAAAAGCTGAAAGTTGGAGCATTCTGACTATTTCCGTGACTAAGAACCGATAAGCAGTTACCTGGTCTTCATCAGACCTTCAAAATGTATCATGTGGTATGAGAGACCATCATTAGGTACGAGACATCATCAGTCATCTAGATCTCCATCTTCCATCAAACGAAAATCTCAAGAAAAAATAGTTAGATAACATAACATCACGCCTGTAATCCCCGAAGGGTTAGGCAGAGGTGTACCTAACAGTACACCCACATTTCGCCAGTTATGTTTAAGTCCCATATAATAGGGGCGAGCCTATTGCCATCAACCGGGCACAAATCCAGACTCCGTGGCTGTTACTTATAATTTCCTGATGGAAAAACCCAATAACACTTTGCCCGACCCGGGAATCGAACCCAGGACCTCATGCTCAGCATCGTGCTTACGACCACTAGACCAACGAGGCAGTCCAAAATTAAAATAATATCATAGATATATCTATATACCAAAATATCTACTAAGAAACGTGGGTAATTTACCAATAGTTTTGGAGAGCTCGGCCACGCGTCACTTAACGTTTATTAGGCAATAGTCAGCTTAGTCTATGATAGGTGCAAACAACAAAACGAAATTACAAACTACTTTAAATATATTTACAAACTTATTTTCTGTTCTTATTTTACGAAATATTGATAACTATACAATTTACAATATGTTTTAATTCAGAAAACATTAAAAACGTGAACTTTTGAATTTTATTTGTGAAGTAATGACATGCGTGCAGTCCACCCGTGACAACAGTCATCGAGACACTGGCGCAGCGCGTTCCGAGTATGCGCGACGGGTCTCGCGCCGCATTTGCCTCAAAATGTCGGGAATTAATTTATTATTTTAAAATTTTATTACAAATCAGAGAAAATAAACAATACGAATTGATAAATACATCACTACGTATTTTTGGGTATAAAATTCATACCGAACTATTCAGCCGTTACAGAGACAAAATTCGATTTAGGTTAAGACATACTACGATTTTTTATTAAATAATGTGAAGGTTTATTAAAATTTTAAACAATACGAATTATTTGTGATGACTTTAAGTATAACATATATTTTTTATATGGAAATCGTACGGAAGGATTCCTCAACAAATTTCTTTAAACATACGTCGTTTTTGGGATTTTAGCAACGCAACGGCCTTAAGATAACCCAAATGCGGAAATAACTATCGCCCGTTGAAACTTATTTCTTTATGTTATTGTCATG
Source organism: Diarsia brunnea (assembly GCA_949774965.1). NCBI lineage: Eukaryota > Metazoa > Arthropoda > Insecta > Lepidoptera > Noctuidae > Diarsia > Diarsia brunnea. The sequence continues at coordinate 18,443,535 of OX459003.1, forward strand.
GAATGAATTTCCAAAAACCCATTCATAGAGGTCATTTTCGCTAAAATCAACTTTTCCAAAGAACAAGTTAACAATAAATAAAAATGTTTTCTTTATTTTTTTCTTCTTTCTTTCCTGGTTTACTCATCACGTTGTCTGTCAGTGAATGAAAGAATTTAGAAGATGCAATAATATTATGACTGATCGTATTTATTGCTACCACTCTAGTACTCTGCTGACTTCATTGCAAAACGTTTCATATTAAAAAAAAAAGCGATATGTTTTATAAATACGTTTCAATAAAACTGTAGGTTAACTTTACACAGTTAATATTGTGCAATATTAAATTAGACAATCACAAGACTAAAGATATAGCGGTCAATAAACTATCAGCGTTTTTGGAGATATTATATCACACTGGATCAAACTGGAAAACAGATATTCGTAGGTCAGGTTAGACACCTATAAAAAAATACATACCTAACTCGTGAAAATCTCAACTTTTTTTGGTTTGTGATTGTGACATGTGATCGCTTTATTCGCCATTTTGTGTTCCAAGTAGTGTTGCCCTGTAATAAATGAACAATCCGACGATAAATCAAGTTATGCTAATCCAAAATAAGCTGATCTCTCATTGTACGGTAAGCTTACGCAAAAAGAGGTCAGGTTATACTGGATATTTATAGCTCGAATTACTAAACATAAAACAAATTCAATTGTTACTAGGTACCAGCATAGGTCAAGTTTGTAGTCTAATCACTTATCTTAGCCGTGGAAGTTTTTTTCTGGATTTCACACGCAGTTCCGAGTGTTTGGTAAAGATAATTCATAAATAAACAATTTTTATAATTTCATAATAATAACCTCTTTTACACCGAGCTATCTCGAATGTTGGGCAACTGAAATAAACGTGATTACAATGTGGAATAAAATATAATAGTAGTGTCGGGGTTATCAGTTATAGGGACAATTAATTGTAACTACACATTAACCTTTCAAGCACTGATAAGAAAGACATATAAATTAAATAAGTATTGAACGACCCCCATGGGGACCAACGCGTTGTTGTAATATCACTTAAGTTAATAAAATTAACTTTAATAAAGATTTTTGATTGAATAATTAAAGTACCTAATGTGATAGGTACAATAAAATGAATGTAATGAAGTTATTTAAATGTTAGCAATGTGTTACTTTGTTAACATTTAAATAATAAAATGTTGTGTTTATTTGTGTTTTGTAATAATTACGCTGGAGTAACTCTAACATGTTTTATGTATTTATCTGGACTTCGATAATTGTCCCTCGGGATCATGCTTTCGGGATAAAAAGTATTCTACGTATAAATCTAGGTTATAAACTATCGGTGTCCTAAATTTTTATCAAAATCCGTTAAGTAGTTTTTGCGTGAAAGAGGAACATACATCCAGACATCTATTAAGAAACATAAAACTATTTAGGTACTACGTTATTTATAAAATAAGATTAAGGATGTTTTTGCTTATAAGTACCTAAATTTAAATTAGTATGCGAGCAAAATATAAAAATGTTTATTGATGTTTTGTGGTTTGACCTATGTGTTCATTAATTCGTGGTTTTCCCAACTATTTTAATAGCCGCAAGACATTAAAATTATATATGCTTGACTGGAAATTTATTTAAATTAATAATCAAACCGCTAAGCTTAAGTGGGACTGGACTGGACACGTCTACCGCATGCCCAATAAGCTGTGGGCCAAAATAGAAAGAAAGAAAATGCATTTATTTGGCACATGCCACAAGTACACACGATGTAAAATATTATAAAAAAAAAAGGTCTTAGAACTAAACAAAACGTGCCACTGTGTGCCTCACGGCTGCGCCAATAAGGTCCAATAGCAAAATGCCGGTCAACTAGTGCCCGAGGCTGGTTTTCAACTGAACCTGAATTAGAATAGCAACTTTTTGTAGCCCTGACAAAGCCAGAACGCGTCGCGGCAGACCTCGTAGGAGATGGTGGGACGATCTGGACAAGACTACCGATCAGTGGTCCATATTGGATCGAAACCACTTGAAGTCATGGGGCATTTGCCCAGTAGTGGGATGCTACAGGCTAACAGTATCAGCATCAGTAGTAATCACTAAAGTACATTGAGTTCTTGAATTTGACTACCACGTTGAGCAAAGTGTAACTAGGTTTGTTCACCAAGAATGTCTTCTTCATCAGCCCGACTTTACCCACATCTGGGTAAATAGTAGCTGGCTGGGTAGTCACGGTCTTGTGCCAGCCTCATCCAGGATATTCCCACAATGGCAACAATATCGTCTGCCTATCTCGCGGGGTGGCCAACACTTCTCTTTTAATTCCATGGACGCCACTCGGTCACAGCTTTACTCCACCTGCCATCACCGTGATTTGTTAGATGTCCCGTCCAACTTAATTTGGGAATATCTTAGCTACAATCAAATACCTGAACCTGAAACATTAATTCTGGCGAAGTATATGAAACCTCGGCCAAGCGATATAATTATGTATTACGTGGCCTTTTGTAGGCGTTTTTTTAATTACTAAAATTAGTTATTAGCACATTGTTGTTACTAACAACCATCCCGTACATAATATGGACTTTTGAATCTGAAATATTTTTAATTTTCTTTTTTTTTTATTCGTTTTGTTTATTTATATTTTTTTTATTTTCAGATAGTCTTAGTCCAAGATGGTGGACTTTTCCTTCGCCAACGCGACAGAGGAGAATGGGCTCTCGGATATGGTCAGTGACCATTTGAAGGGGATAGGACGGATGTTCTACCTTCACTCACCGAAGGACACAATGTTTGAACGGAAAGAGGATGTACCTAATTTTTTTAGACAGGTAAGTTTTTTAACTATTTGTTTTCTTTTTATTGTTTTTCCGTATTTTTCTATAGAAAACTAAATTACATTATATTTATATTAAACCAAATTCACCTGGTCCCTCACTGTACGGGAAACTCATACAAAGTGAGGTCAGGTTATACTGGATATTTATAGCTTGAACCTAAATCAGTTGAACGATTAAGCAATTATTGATAAGTACCTACTGCAGGAAAAAAAATGCTATTTTTATTTATTAATGCTAGTAATTCATAAGGTGCATTATAAAATTCAGCTTATAGGTATTCTTTATTCTTAGGTAATTTTGAGACTAGACATAACCTATTGATTAAAACAAAAAAACATTGTACCATCAGTTTTTAAAACGAATAAAAAAACTAATAAACCACAAACCAGTTCAAAAAGTCACTGACCAACTTATCACATACAAAGTTTTAATAGCATTTAATTTTAACCACCTTGACTTCTTTAACGCCATTCAAAAATAACCTCTAAAACCAACCACGTATGGTCTACTAAAATCTAATTACGATTGCAAAATTTTCTTCCCAAGTATTCGTGTCACAATATCACAAGGCAATATTTGTTAATATTTGATTATTCTATTTTTGAATGTTGCACTTGACATCTTGACATTAATTTGTGGAGTTTAACTTTCGCGTGCAAGGTTACACTTCTGTTTAGTGTTGCCTTGTAAGTATACAAGGTGTAGCAGAAACCGCTGGGGCTGGGGGTTGTTCGAAAGAGATACCGCGGCCTCGGCGCAAGGGCTAAGAAGGAACATGGGTGGTTTTTAGTCAGTAGAAGTCTGACACTCCCTTCCGCTCTGCCCAAGAGCGGGAGGGGTTATTTGATGATTTCCCCCGCCCAAAAAAAAAAAAAAAGAAGGAACATGGGTGGTTGACTTTTGTTTGTTTGTATCCGTTTTTTTTATTTTGAAGTCAGTTTCATTTATTACAAAAAGTTTTTTAAATTACTAGTCTAACTAGAACTAGTTTATTACGTGGAATTTTTCTTCTTCGTCATATGTTACACATAATAGGGATGTGTACTGATTAAAAAAAATATGATTCTAATTAGTCCGTCTGCTAAATTATCGAAAAATATTGTATATGTTTTTTTTTGTTTTACCAAATCAATACAAATTGACGAAGATAAAACGCGTCAAAGATTTGAGTGGGGGGTCGTGACGTCACTCACCGGTAAAAAATGTTATACTAATGTGTTAGAATATGACGTCACACGAGTTTTGAAAACACTGTATCGTCTTCATTGTTTGTTTACGTGAAAAAAGAAAAAATACGTGTGCAATATTTTTTGAAAATCTATCTGACGGACTAATTAGATTTTTTTAGTTAACTACCCTATTGCTTATTTGTATGTGTCATTCTTATTGTGTGAATGACAACTGTAAGTTTGTGAATTACCTACCTACTTTAAAATGTAGCAGGTAACGCAAAAAAGGTAAACCAAGGAAACAAGGAAGCCACAAGTGATAACTAAAAAGAGGTTGTTTTATAGGTACTTTATTCGTCATACGTAAAATCGAATGTTTCTTTTGTTCAATTCAATAATGTGGTTTTGAAATAAAATGACGATTTACGGAGTAACTAACGCCGTCATTTCGTTATTCTTACCTGCCTACTAACATAGTTTATAAGTTCCAATTGTTACTAACCATTATGGATCATTGTGTTGTCTGAGAATAAATTATTATTAATATTATTTTAAAAACTGCTAAGCATAAGGTCCTGGGCTCGAATCCCGGGTTGGGCAGTGTTATTGGGTTTTTCTATCAGGAGTTTCTCAGAAGCAGCCACGCAGTCCGGATTCGTGGCCAGTTGATGGCAATAGGCTCGGCCAGTACTACATGCGACTTAAACATACCTGGCGAAATGTAGGTGTACTATTTGGTACACCTCTGCCTTACCGTTCTGGGATTACAAACGTGATGTTATCTTTAAAAACAATTGCACATTCAAACTTTTACCAGCGCACCTCTTGTCAAATCAACGTAATTTGAACACCAAACAATCCTTCAAATGTTCTAGATATGAACAGACGAAATAAAATTATTTGAATCACAATGTCACCTATTCACACATTTTTGTACATACGCCAGCAACCCAAAACTGATCCTAATGCTTTAACAATAAAGCTAAAAATCTTTAAAAGAAATTTGACAGATTTTGCTAGCCTGTTGTACTGGCAAGAAATTCTTCACCTTATTTTTTACGATACAAACGTGATAAAACTAAATATTCGTTCATTTCGTTCCCTTTGAACGAATGCCTTCAATCCTCGCTTTTTATTGTTGAGGAACAATTACTTAAACGCGCTTCGAATAAATTTAATCTTATTGGTGCTTTATTTCTGGTTTATCGATCTTTGTATGAGTATAGAATTTTGAGTGTGTTTTTTTGTTTTGAGGAAAACATAGTACACGTAGGTACCTAGGTATGTCATTAGTCATTAAATGACTGTTTAAAATTAAACAATTACTTTTGTTCCGTAACGATAGATGACAGAACTGCCTAAATACTAATTGAAAATACAAGAAGATTTTACTAAATACTAGTTGCAAGATAAAAAATATCATCAAAGGAAGCATGTATTCTTCTTTCATACTTCTTTATTACTTGTCATCTCATCAAACGACTCCTTTTTTGCCATCTTTGACACAGTCCATCCATCGTTCTTTCATCTTCGGCTCGGAGAGGAGAGCAGATTTTTACCACGTTTAAAACAGAGTTTTGAATCATTGTTAGAAGATTTCTTTTACCATGTCACTTCGAGAATTGTTGACAGCAAACCTAACATGACATGTCAAAATCCAGGTTCATACTCATAATTAAAAAAAGTAAGTAATATTACGTGCAATATTCAAGACAGTTGCAATTCTAAATCCAATCACATTGCACATACGTTTTTTTTCTACAATTAGTACCTAAACCAAACTCCCATTAATACTAATCTAAGTTCAGACACTAAACCTATAACATAAAAAGATCATAAACCTAATGTTTATGCACATTGATAATGATATGATTATTTCTTAACGATTCTGGCTGTTGCAATAGTTACAAAACCAACGGAACACGATATATCAACATTCACTACGTCTTGAGAATCGAATCGGTAAAATGATCCATAGACATACACAGGTGTGGATAACGATATTACGTTACCTTGTCTATTGATTTTTGTGTGGTTACTAACTTAGGCCGGGATTAGACGGTTCACTTTTGGTTCAATTCGGTTGAATCAACCAATTTAGTCAACTGGATGAGATTTGCCGAGAATCGAGCTGAGTGACGTGAGATTTTCATGAGTGGTTTGCTATGGGTTAATGATGATGATCAACCAATTGAGTGGTTGAACAAGCCAGTTTGTGGGGCTCTGAATTGAGTTGAGAGAAAGGGTTTGAAACTAGGCCGATAATTATGTTCAGACGCCAGCAGTGGCCAGCACATTAAGCTATCTGGAGCTTTCAAATTTTCCCTATCATCCAACCTAATGCTTTAGCGATAAAGTTGAAAATCTACTAATACAATTTTACAGATGTAGCTTGATGTGCGTACAGCAATTTGTGTAAAGTATTTGATTACCACTGTTCTAAAAAAAAGAAAAATATTGTGAGAAAACTTGACTACACAACTAGTATTCTCCGACAGACAGAGTAGTGGATTATGTTCGAGTAATAGAAATAATACGAACTTTTTTTTTTTTTCAAGTATAATTGTGGTATAAAAGTCAAACAAGAATAAACAATTGAATCAATCATAATCGTCTGATTACGATTGTTTAGTAGACACACCTTTCATTTTTTCGCATGTCTAACAATAAAGTGAATCAAATTGGCTGAATCGTGTGATATTGGTCTAAGCGAGCTAGATGTTATTGCGATTTTTATTTGCAAGTTGGTTTCGGTCAATCAATGGTTTATGCCTTTTGTCTGAATGTGTTTCTGCTTTACCTAAGGTTTACTTAGGTAGTAAACAAGGTAGGACAAGTTCCTGAAATAAATCATTACATACTTAGGTAGACAAAAAATTTTGAGCTAAGTACAGTGAGGGTCTAAATAAAGTAACATTCTGCGAGCGCTGATGATGATAGGGAATACAAAAATGAATTGGATTGGCAATAAAGAATGAACAATGTATGCCTTTTGATAGTTGTTTTAAAGATACCAAACACATAGAAAGGGATTACCACTTATTTCTACTACTAAGCCTTCTGTTGTCAGTTATTGGTATCATGTAGGTTACATCGCATTTCCATCAACCGTCTTTATTTTACTCTGTACAGTATTTACTACACTTAAAATCACATGCAAATATAGCTTTACAATCTATACCGTTAGATACTGTTCCCCTATGTGATTTGACATGATTAAATACTAATAAACTATAATTTTCTTCTGTTCACAGTCATGGCCATACTTCTTCATCTTTATGCTCCTGGAACACATAGTCCTCAGGCTAGAGGGCAAGCCAGGCATCAGACTGAATGATGGTATCACTAGCATATCACATGGAATCCTTCAGGAGTGTGGAAGGTAAAATCATCTTCGTATAATGATCTTACGTCGAATAGGGTAGTTAACAAAAAAAATCTAATTAGTCCGTCAGATAGATTTCCAAAAAATATAGGACACGTATTTTTTCTTTTTTCACGTAAACAAACAATGAAGACGATACAGTGCTTTGAAAACTCGTGTGACGTCATATTCTAAGACATTAGTATGACATTTTTTACCGGTGAGTGACGTCACAACCCCCCATTAAAATCTTTGACGCGTTTTATCTTTGTCAATTTTTGTTGATTTGATGAAATAAAAAATACGTATCCAATATTTTTCGATAATCTAACAGACGGACTAATTAGAATCATATTTTTATTAGTCAGTAAACATCCCTATTTATTACATAACGAAGAAGAAAAATGCGACGTAATAAACTAGTACTAGTTAGACTAGTAATTAAAAAGCTTTTTGTAATAAATTAAACTGACTTCAAAATAAACAAAAAACGGATACAAACTAACAAAAGTCTCCGAGTTCAGAAGCTAAAGTTATTTTTCACTTTTTTATTATAGCAGTCGGCAAAACTAAAGACATTTTCTTGCGAAAAATAATCGCAAGAAAATGTCTTTAGTTTTTTTAAGTCGATAGTTTTTTAAAAGATTCGTTTATATTATTACTGCTTTAGACTGGAGCTATCTTTACTGTTCCCTATTTTATTATAACTCGTAAACGACTGATACATCGGACAAAGTAAAACTACAAAAGCTTTTGAATTTATATGGGTCTTTATGAAACCGATATAGAAAACCGCAACAAAGCATTACTGGCTGGCGAGTTGCCATAGTATTGTAGTTCGCTTATGGATTATCTTTTATAGCAACATTAGGATTATTACTCCACCTATTCTGGATAGTAACAGTACATATAATTACGTTTATGGCTATTGTTACTGGCTCTAAATACCCAGGGAAAACGTTTCTGCAGCGCATATGCCATTTTCATAAAACAAGCCTCCAACGGAGTAGATTCGCAGCTATACTGAGCGAAAAATTTGCGTTCTTATTGAGTAGAGTTCATGTTAGCAGCAACACCATTCTGGCGGTTATCACGTTTGAATTTGACTGCCATGTTCTAAGTCATTGATTTAATTTGTGGCTATTTTGAAAAAATAAAATTCTGGAAAATTTGGCGGCAACATTACACTTGCGATCCCCAAAAGGGTACAGGCGTGAAGAGGTGTATTTATTGTACCTTTTGTTAGTTAGGTTTGAGGCGCATGTCATATGGGGTAGGCCAGTGAAATCCAGTCTGTATTCCCACTCATTGTATCCAATGGAGACCTTGTATAAATAATAATAATGTATCTGATTATTCATATCATAATTTGCGATTTTTTGTCAACCTTTATAATTAATATCAAAGTTCCAAACCCTGTAATTTCCCTAGAGAAATCGTCATTATTTTCGGCCTTATCGTTTATGTATTCTAATTTACTTTTATTTATTATTTTCAGGCTATTATGGCGTGGAGCAGAGTCGTTTTTGTATACGTGGATATACGCTAACTTTAGGCTGATTGAGTTACCGTGGGATAGTACTGTAACGTGGTATGCTGCGGCGCTCGGCGTAGATTTTTGTTACTATTGGATGCACAGAGCTTGTCATGGTAAGCATAATATAAGTTTATTTTGAAAGTTGAATGGTCTTCCTTCATAATTTTTACAAAACCTTGATCTTCAATTGATTATTGAACGCAAATGTGAATTTAATTATTCGTTAGATAAGTTAACCATTCCGTTTCTGATGTTTTTACTAATGATCAGAAGGTATCTACTGTGATTGATAGCAATTGCGTTTTTAAATCTCATGCCATAGTCGCGCTTGGGACCACTAAATAATATAATTCATTAATTTAATAAGTTAATTGTCCGATTACTTTGATTGGGACAATTATCAAACCAAAAAACTTTTTGATCCCACCACTGTTTATGTTACAAACGAAGAGTTTTTCTTTATGCATTTCTTTATTACTGCATTTAAAACTGTACAACATTTGTGTCTAATTTTATGGAGACATAAATTTATTATTTAAATGATTGAATTATTTATTATTATTTATTTATTTATTATTATTATTAATTTATTGTTATTATTATTTGTATATTATTGAATTTAAAGATATAACACAAATCTACATTACTTTAATCTTTCACTTTCTTCAACAGAGGTTCACATACTATGGGCCCAGCATCAAGTACATCATACGTCGGAGGACTTCAACATGGGAGTCGGAATAAGACAGTCTATGCTTCAAGGGTGGTGTGGATTTGTAAGTTTCTATATTATTTATTTTACTGTTAAATTAAAACCTTTGATTACAAAGCTTCGCAAAATAACTTTACGACTCCAATCCTCTATGGCTCAAATAAAGTACAGTTTTAAAAAGTCAAAGAAAGAAAACTGCCCTTTCTAGTCTCTAATGAAAAATAGTCGTGATAATAATGGATTATCCATTACGAACATTACCTTCTGTTTTATTCAAACGTACTTTCAGAAATGTTTCGGAACAATAACCCTTATACTAGCTCCAGAAGACACGTCTTGCTGAAATACAAAATCAGTATTTGAATCATAAAAAGACACATAAACTTCAAATCTTCATTTTATTTTATGGCGACTTTAAATTCCCTATCCGCTCACAAAAAGTCGCCAACCATTCCTTCAGCTTCATCCGTATTCCATATTTATAAAGCTCGAAACTCGTCTCCGATCATTTTGTTTTATATTTTCCTATGGTTCCCGTCATTTGCTCATAAATAATACATAAGGGAAGTCGATGGCACTGAAACTTGCCAGGAGTCGTGACGGGGAATATATTAAAGCTTCACGGTATTAACACTTTGTGGGGACTTAGGCCTTAAAGAGGTTTTTATCGGCGTGTGTGGTAAGAGCTGTTTGATGTTAGTAGGGTTGTAGACTTTATACAGTATAATCGATAATTTACATAATATTCACCTCTTGGGCAGAGCGAAAGGGAGTGTCAGACTTCTACTGACTAAAAACCACCCATGTTCCTTCTTAGACTTTTATGTCGAGGCCGCGGTATCTCTTGCGAACAACCCGCAGCCCCGACGGGCATACTAGGGCTATTACATGGGGCTTAAACGTAACTGGTGAAACGTGGGTGTACTGTTAAATACGCCCCCGTCTGCAGCTATGGGGATTACAGACGTGGTTTTACGAGTATGTTATGTTATCTGATTACTTGAACTAAATATTTATTTAACTAACTAGCTAGCTAGTTATACTCATAACTCACGTGCAAAGGAGAAAACATCAGCTAGTCATTTATAAAAAGATAGTGACACAGTTCTACATTCTTCCTTATAACGGGAAAACACAAAGGCATTTAGATAAGAAATGAGCTCTGAATTATTTAACGTTCTCAAGACATACGGATAGGGGTGATGGAGTGGTACCTCTAAACGGGCTAGTATAATATTAATGTGGAAGCTTCCGTATACATGTTTCTAGCATTACACTTACTTCATACGGTTCCGTACCTGAAGGGTAGGGGCTGCGGGTTGTTCGCAAGAGATACCGCGGCCTTGACATGAAGGGCTAAGAAGGAACATGGGTGGTTTTTAGTCAGTAGAAGTCTGACACTCCCTTCCGCTCTGCCCAAGAGCGGGAGGGGTTATTTGATGATTTTCCACCCACCATAAAAAAGGGTAGTTAACAGGAGTCTACTACAAAGCCTGTACTGTCCGTCCGTCTGTATGTCTGTCAGCGGACTGTATCTCATGATCTGAAATAGGTAGACAGTTGAAGTTTTTACAGAATGTGTATTTCTGTTGCCACTATAACAACTAATTATAAAATACATACACACGAATAGAGAACCTCCTTTTTATTGGAAGTCGGTTAAAAATAAATTAACACATGAAGAGCGTTACTCCTACGATGGTACGGAACCCTACACGAGTTAGTTTTCTACCCACTTAACACAGACTGTAGGTATGTCAGAATCTATAAACAATTATTACTTTGCCCAAAGTAAACTGCACAAAATCAAACAAACACTATCTCCTCTTTACTTGAAATATTTTTGGAACGAAGTTCCTTATCGCGCGTTGTGAAAGGGGGCTAGACGGAAAAAATTCTTACGAAAAGTTATCACGACGCTTTTTGCTATAGTAAGCTATTGTAAGCTGTGCGGCGTCGCATGTTTCTCTGTCTGTCTCTCGCTCTCTTATAGAATCTAAGCAAGCCAGATATTTTCATTTCTACATTTCTTTTTTTTTTTTTTACATAATTTTTTATTTTATTTTATTTTTATTGACAGGAACAGCAAACAGTTACATTATAAAGACTTAAAATTAATTTAACATACAATCAATTTGGTTATAAAGTAACCCACAACACTGTCCACAAGTAGGCGTAAAGTTTAGGTAAAAAGAGAGCTAATCACTAGGAACATTGATACGTGTGACTATTGAGTAAAATCAAATGATAGTAAAACGACTATGAGAAAAAAAAATAGAAAACAATTTGTTTAAACTTAAAGATAACAAAATTATACAATATTAAGTTATATTTAATAGGGAATGGCGAATGAGGTTTTTAAATTTACTTATTGTGCAATTGAAGATGTCTATGTTTACAAAGGTACTGTTATATGTGTCAACCATACGGCGGACCGGTGAGCGCAGGCCTGAGTTAGTTCGGCAAGAGTTCAATGCGAAAAGAGTTCCTGCGCGTACCTGCCGCCTGTGGATGGTTCGAGGTACAGCGTAGTATAATGAAAAATAATAACAATAATTTCGTTCCATCCGGGTGTTCCTTGACACCTCTCAAGTTTTTTCTAGTATTATAACGTCTCGAAAGACTTCTTAAAGACAACTTTCAGCTTACTCTCAGGAAACCATGAAATAATATTTATTTTGTCACTTAGTGTGTGGCCGTAGGTTTTCGAGTTTATGTAATGTTAAAAAGACATTGCGAAAGTCAACTGGAAAGTCTGCCACTTAACACCATTTTGGCTGAATGCCAGATTCTGTCTGAAATTTAAGTCAACATAACATCACGAATGTGATTCCTAAATACAAAGTAAGTGGCGTATCTTTTAGTACACCAACGTTTGAAAGAAAGAAAAAATATTTATTTGTCGTAGAAACAAGAACATACAATGAGACACAAAGAGAAAAAACAATACAAGGCATAACAAACAGTAAGAAATAAAATAAGCAGGGATAATCACATTGCATTGTCGGAGAATCGAAACCGGGACCTTTTTTTTGGCGGGTGGAAAATAATCGAATAAAGGGGTTATTCTATCCCGCTTTTGGGCAGAGCAAAAGGGAGTGTCAGACTTCTAATGATTAATAACCACCCATGTTCCTTCTTAGCCCTTGCGCCGAGGCCGCGGTATCTCTTTCGAACAACCCGCAGCCTCGACGGGCTTTAACTCGAGATCTATAGACCAACGAAACTGTCTAAAACTTACAAGACTTAAACATACAAATCTTTCACTCACATAACTGGCAAAATGTAGGTGAACTCTGAAATACACCTCTGCCTTACCCGTGACTCCGTGAGGAAAATAGGCGAGATGTAAATTTCATTTAATTAACAATACTTTAATCCATCTTCTTTTTCAGGCCTTCTACCTGCCACTCGCACTGGTGATCCCTCCAGCTCAATTCGTGATGCATCATCAGTTCAGCTACCTGTACATGTTCTGGATCCACACTGAGGCCATCAAGAGTCTTGGGCCGCTGGAGTACATCCTGAATACACCAAGTCATCATAGGGTACATCATGGTAAGTCAATATTTTGATAAAAAGAATTATGTGTTGAGGAATCAAGGGTCTAAAGCCCAGTTAATTAGGGAATTGTGAAACACGCAAGTTTAGTAATAACCTGAAATATTTCATTCTTTTACTGTTGATTCTGTGGTTACTTAAACAGATTTCAAGGGGATTTTGAAATGGCCACGGAGTCTGGATTTGTGCCCGGTTGATGGCAATAGGCTCGCCCCCTATTACATGGGACTTAAACATAACTGGCGAAATGTGGGTGTACTATTAGGTACACCTCTGCCTAACCCTTCAGGGATTATAGGCGTGATGTTATGTTATGTTTGAAATGGCCACAATTAAAAACATAAAATTCCATATTTGACTGGAATATAATAATAATATCTTTATTATTTCTTTGCTGACATCCAGTCTTACCAAAGAGGTATCGCATTACCTAGTATTAACTGGGTTGTGGAGGTCAGATAGGCAGACGCTCCATGTAAAATACTGGTATTCAGCTGCATCCGGTTAGACTGGAAGCCGACCCTAACATAGTTGGGAAAAGGCTAGGCAGATGATGATGATGTTTTATATTTTTCAATCGTATATTTGTGAACCTAATTGATGAATCTTTCTTGAACAGAAGGGTCTCTAATAGATTTCTAATCCCGTTAGCACATTCTACAGCTAAAGTGCTCCACTTTTATAAAAGCCGCTTGCCAAACCAAATAAGTCTGCAAAATCATTTAAATGTTTCTCCATTTTCTCTCTTTAGGCAGCAACAAATACTGCTTGGACGTGAACTATGGAGGAGTGCTGATCATCTGGGACCGTCTGTTTGGCACCTTCAGACCGGAGACTGACAAGATTGAGATCGTGTACGGACTCATCTACAACCAGCCTTCTTTCAACCCGCTGTACTTGCAGGTATTTATTCAATTTATTTATTTATTCAAACTAGGCTGATAATCAGGACTTTTCGAACATCAAAATTTACTTTACTTATTTACAAGAGACAGTCCCCCAAAACGCCCACCCTTCGACACTTCCTAGTGCATCCGCTGAGCATGAGTTATTTATTTATTTAAGTATTATTAATTTGCTGAACATGAAAATTTGTGCTCGATTTGCAGGTCGACCAACATGAGGTGTTTCTTAGTAGCAACAACAATATTCACATAAAGGGTGTAAAAGTACCCTTAACGCAAACGAAGGGCACTTGTTCTCCCCACCACTGCGATATTTTTTTTGTTCTAGACCATTCCTGGGAACCCCCTAGTTACGGAGATATTGGGGGTCAAAGTTCCAAACTTTTCACAGCTGTTTATGTAAATACTAGTTTTTCAGGTTATAACTTTACTTAAATTACCTCCATGACCCGATTACTATTCAAAGCATCCACTAGCACAATGTTTTAAGAGTGCTACATTGAGTTTTAACGTACAATGTGATTTTTCACCTCAAAAAAAAATTGCTTTCCCAGCAAAAAAAATGCGTAGGGGTACTTAGTTTGATGTACAGAATGCTAGGTTGACGGCTGTGTGATGGGTTGATTTACACCCTGTATAGAATCACGCCTCTAATCCCCAAGGGGTTAGGTAAAAGTGTATCTAATAATACACCCACATTTTCCATATTTCGGGCCCAAATCAGAATTTGCAAATAGTGAATAAAGTGAACAGAGTGTTCAGAAACCCTTATAAAACCTTTGAGGCTTGTGTGTACCGTACCATCATGTCATTACGATGCGCGATGGGAATAAGCTCGCTCGCTCTAACATGCAATGTACCTAATATAGGTTAATAAACTACCAGTACATTTACTAAAATACACGCTACCACGAATTTTAGACTATTCAAACACGTCACCTAGTACAGTAAAACACACTAAATAGGTATGTAGGTTCCTGAAACTGCAAATATTATTTATTGAGTATTGGAAATATAGAAAACAAATTATGATTAGGTCAATCATAATTGGAAAAAGGTCAAGCAGAGATGATGGTATTTCGTTCACATTCTTTTTAGTTCTGTAGAAAAATTATGTAGGTATTTGTTACAGAAACATGACGTACATGAAAAAAAAAACAGCAAGCCTATGCGACTGCTGAGCATGAGGTCTTGGGTTTGATTCCTGGGTCGGGTCATGTGTTATTGAAATTTTCCAACAGGACATTCCCATTTGCAGGTGGAACTGTTAGTGTGGGTACACTTCTGACTATTCCTCCGGCGATTACTGGCGTGATGTTATGTTTTATGTGCGTAATACATATTTATAAACACAAAACAATGAACAAACTGACAGAACAAAAAAAATTGACAGCTTGCATGTCGCGACAGCGGCAAGCAGGTTACCACTCGGCATAATGCTTGAATGACACACCATTATAATGGAAAATCCATACAGTAATCTCATAAAAGGTTATATCACAGTAAGCCACGCTCAATAAAAGGGATTTGCCATGACAGATAATACTTAGCGCAAAATTAGGACAAACCACTACTTTGAATAATCCTTTAGTAAACCTACATGGCCTGGAGCCATGACCTATTAATCATAATTTTATACAAAAGGCCGATGGCAGTATCTATCTAACCTAATATGCAAAATTATCATGCTATGATAATAAACTCATCAAATCAAGCTTGTAATCCCAAAAGGGTTAAGCAGAGGTGTACTTAAATACTTCCATAATTCACTAGTTATGCTTAAGTCCCATTTATTAGGGGTGAGTATACAGGGTGTAAATCAACCCATCACACAGCCGTCAATCAAGCATTCTGCACATCAAACTAAGTACCCCTACGCAAAAATGTTTGCTGGGAAACGACTTTTTTTTGGGTAAAAAAATCACATTTTGCGATAAAACTCAATGTAGCACTGTTAAAACATTGTGCTAGTGGATGCTTTAAATAGTAAACGGGGCATGGAGGTCATTTAAGTAAAGTTATAACCTGTAAAACTAGTATATACAAAAACATTTGGAACTTTGACCCCCGATATCTCCGCAACTAGGAGGTTCCCGGGTATGGTCTAGAACAAAAAAAATATCGCAGTGGTGGGGAGAACAAGTACCCTTCATTTGCGTTAAGGGTACTTTTACACCCTATATATTATTATTGCTATCAACCGGGGTGCTCAAAAGAAAGCTCCTATTGGAAAGGATGTGAAAAGATGTACTTTATTACTCCCAAATTTTGCTAGTTATGTTTAAGTTCCATGTATAAGGGGGCGAGCTTATTAACACCAACCGGGCCCAAATCTAGTTGCCGTGGCTGCTACTGAGAAAATTCTGATGGAGTAATCTAATAACTCTTTGCCCGACTTGGGCAACAAAACCACGACCTCATGCAGCACAATAGTTGCGCTTGCTACCACTAGACTAACAAGTAATTTACGTGATTATTTAGATGTCGCATCTGTGTGTAATAAGAACTGCCACTCGTGTCGATCTTTAGGTAAAGCTGTGCTTGCCTAGGTCGGTCTGTGGATGGGTGACCGCACGACATATCGAGTTTCCTCCGTGCCTCGGAAAGCATGTTAAGCTGTTGGTCCCGGCTGCCATATATAGATCTTTGGCAGTCGTTACAGGTAGTCAGTGACCTGAAAGTCTGACAACCAGTCTTACCAAAGGGTATCGTATTACCTAGTATTAACTGGGTTGTGGAGGTCAGATAGGCAGTCGCTCCATGTAAAATACTGGATTTCAGCTGCATCCGGTTAGACTGGAAGCCGACCCCAACATAGTTGAGAAAAGGCTAGGCAGATGATGATCTGTGACGACGCACACCCGTGCGAAATTGGTGAAGTTATATTTTAAAGTCCCATGATACAGGACCCGCCTATTGTTCCCAATAACACTTTATCCAGAATAGAATTCCTTAGCTTTCAGCAGTAGCACTTGCGACCTTTAGACCATCATTACATAGCTGTTTACCAACAAAATATCTGCATGTAGAGAATTATCATAATATGATAATGTGTATCTTTACACATCAAACATTGTTAATCCTATATTCGTTACCAAACAAAACATCGAGTACTGTAAATATAATAAACATCATATTAAATTCTGAACATGCTCACATCGCGTTGGGTAAACAAAACATTGCAATTAACCTCGGGAAATGGGGCAAGACGGCAAAAAGTTCAACTTTGAATGGGATTATAAAGATGTGGTTAGACAGAGCGGGGTATGCCTTTGTAGTGCCAATATTAAGTAGGTACTATGCAAAGCAATATGGCTGTTAAGTCCAAGTTTATGTTTAGAGGAGTCTGGATAAGTGCCCGGTTGATAGGAAAAGGCTCTCTTCTTATTACACGGGGCTTTAACATAACTGGCGAAATGTAGGAGTACTATATACGTAGTGTGGGTGTAGGTACACCTCTACCTCACCTTTCAGGGATTACAGGCGTGATGTTATGTTTAAGTATAACTTCGAAAGATCACTGTCACAGATTTTTCATCAGACCATTGATTGAGATCGTTCATCACGCGATCTCCAACGATTTAAAATTGTTTTTAAGGCATATTAGGACCCCGTCGGGGCTGCGGGTTGTTCGACAGAGATACAGCGGCCCCGGCGCAAGGGCTAAGAAGGAACATGGGTGGTTTTTGGTCAGTAGAAGTCTGACACTCCCTTCCGCTCTGCCCAAGAGGGGAGGGGTTAGTTGATGATTTACCAGCCCCCCCAAAAAAGGTATATAAGGACTATGAAAAAGAAAACCAATCGCTGTAACATACTCTTCGCTGAGGCACTTCTATGATTGCTATAATACCCTGCTGAAAAAATAAGCGAATTATTTTCTTTTGCGCCGTCGTTGCTCAGTAATTTTTGCCAGGCGCACAATATTGCGTTGTTAGAACACGTCCCCACGTCCCTACATCTGTAACGTGCCTTAATCAGTGTACGTAAACCTCTAATATAAGGTTTTGTGGCCTGTCATGACAATGATTACCAACAAAAAATAAACATAGAGAGAATTGTATTAAGGCTGGGTACTTTAGTATGTTACGAGTATGTATATCGTAGAAGTTTAGATACATAATATATTAGATAACATAACATCACGCCCGTAATTGCTGAAGGGTTTGGTAAAGGTGTACCTTATAGTACACCCACATTTTCCCACTTAAGTTTAAATTCCATGTAATAGGGGGCGAGCCTATTGCCATCAACCGGGCACAGATCCAGACCCCGTGGTCTGTTACTGAGAAATTCTATAAGCAAAAAACCCAATTACACTTTTCCACGGAGTCGAACCCAGGAACTCATGCTCAGCAGTTGCGCTTGCGACCACTCGACCAACGCGGCAGTCATGTTACCACAATGCTATTAAACCTACATGTTATTGTTACTAACCTCTTCCATTATTTTCAGGCATTCTACAATAACTATGTAGTAGAGAAGTTCCGTAGCCTGGAGACTTGGGAGAACAAGCTGAAAGCTATCTTCTGGGGTCCTAGCTGGGAACCAGGACAAGCTCGATTGGGAGACGAAGATATGAAGGTTAATGTAAGTGTTCTTTGGCATGGCATGACTTTCATTTTTATATGTAGTTAAGAATTAAGCGCAAACCGAGTTTTGTAACAATGATTTGAGCATCGAGTGACGAGTCGTTAGTTGTAACTTATTTGTTACATGATTGATGTAACCCCAGTTCTTATCGAGCATAATCCCTTTCCCGCCATTCAACATAGGGTCGCATATTAAATTTTTTTTCTTCCATCCTCCAACCTTTGAAGAAATATCAGTCAATATTTCGTCATGAAAAAATCTTTTTGCATCTTTATAGAAGCTCCAAATTCAAATAGAAAATGACAGATTGACACAGGCAATCACCGTTAAGGCTTGTATTCACGCCAATGACCTTGTGCATACAAACTACCTCTCTCGGTCGTAGATACGGACTCTAAACGGACGCGTTTTTCATTTATTATAATTAAAATAATACATGTTTTTAAAAAGTAACAAAACCAAATTATTTTCCTTTGTATTTCAAAGCAGTAGATATTTTTTTTATATTATTTTGTTAAAAAATGAAGGAGTAAAATGGTTCCATTCAACGATTTGGAGGTGATTTTGTGGATTTTTTTTCTTATTATGTGATACCGATACAAAAATTGTGGCTAAACCAAATTACGTGTCATATCATGTAGATTACTAAAAAAATTTCTCAGATGTAATTTCTCTGTAAGTGCCGGTGAAAAACCGCTTCATCTGCACGCTGTTTTTAAGCTTTTTCGAGAGAGGACCCTTAATATCTCGACTTTACCCAACAAGATTGACGAACCTACACTAATGTCAATCGTTGTGAGCAAATGTTATAACTATGATTGACTTATTGGCGTTCCTTAGCCTTTGCACAAAGAATGTCCTTTCGTTCCTCGAGACTCATCGCCGTGACTTTTGAATCGTGTTACAGATGTAGTACAGTACTCAATAGGTGAGGAAGGAACATAGGTGGTTTTTAGTAAGTAGGAAGTCTGACACTCCCGCTCTGCCCAAGAGTGGGAGGGGTTATTTGATGATTTTCCACCCGCCAAAAAAAAAAACAGTGTTGTACCTAATAGTACACCCACATTTCGCCAGTTATGTTTAAGTCCCATGTAATAGGGGGCGAGCCTATTGCCATTAACCGGGCACAAATCCATACTCCGTGGCTGTTACTGATAAATTCCTGATGGAAAAAGCCAATAACACTTTGCCCGACCCGGGAATCGAACCCAGGCACTCATGCTCAGCAGTCGCGCTTGCAACTACTAGACCAACGAGGTAGTCTATTTATAACTTTCGTTACTATATCTTCTTCGTACTTACAGACGTAAGGTAATTTATTACTAAGCTCATAACTCACATGACATCAATACTAAATAAACTGATTAATTATTCTAGTCTATTAGGGACCCATCTCAACTGAGAACTTAATGTCCTAAGCACTTATCAGTTAGCGTGTCTATCGATCCCAGTTTGGTATCCATAAATTAGTTGGCAAAGATAAACTCTAGCTTGAAATTATATTACTAGAAATTTGAACTAGGAGGCTGTGAGCGTGGTGTTGACGTTATATCTTGAAATAATTTGGGTCAAATGGAAAGAAAATTATTGGCCCACAAACTTAATACACTTCACTTTCGCTCTTTGTACATTTTTAGTTTGGAAAGAATTTTCTTATTTATTATTTTTTGCCTGGAAGTTTACAACCCTTACTATTTTCAAAAGTTAAATAATTTATATACTTCAGTACATAGTATAAAACAAAGTCGCTATCGCTGTCTGTCCGTCCCTATGTATGCTTCAATCTTTAAAACTGCGCAACGGATTTTGAAGCGGTTTTTTTTAATAGATAGAGTGATTCAAGAGGAAGGTTTTAGTATATAATTTGAACGACATCCACGCGGGTGGAGCCGCGGGCATCAGCTAGCACAAAATAAAATTTAAAAAATTGCTTTACTTGCCAACAAAATGAAAAGACCAGAATAATTTTAATATTATTGATCATGTAGGCGTAGAGATAGAAACTGATAATAATAAAAGTTTTTATTTTTGTTTATGAACGAAGTTTATTTTTGGAGAACTTAAAATATTCATAAACTCTGGAAGAGTTTGAAAATATTTTACTTAGGAACTTAAGGCGTAAAGAGCCTAATTCTGGAACGCCCACTTACTACTATAACAACCACGCAAGTAATTATAAACCCCGAAAAACACAACCGCCTCCATTTTTAGAAGTTGGTTAAAAATGGAGGTCCTGGAAGTTTAGGGGAGGTAAATGGACATCTAGGAATGTGAGGTCGTAGGTTTGATTCCCGGGTCGGGAAAAGTTGATGCAGATGAGGCTTGCCTTCTATTACATGGGACTTAAACATTACTGGTGAAATGTGGGTGTACTATTAAGTACACCTCAGCCTAACCCTTTGGGGATTATGGGTGTGACGATGTGGTGCCCACCATTTTTAACTATAACATCATCATTATGTTATAGTTAAAAATGGTGGGCATCATTTAATTTTTCCAACCATTTGAACGGTACCATGTCATTCGTCCGTGACAGAACAAAGTTAATTTTTGGAATGTTACAAGATAACTAGCTTAATAATATATTTGACAAGAAAACCTATAATCTACACTAATATTATAAAGAGGAAAGATTTGTTTGTTTGTTTGCAACGAATAGGCTCCGAAACCACTGGACCGATTTCAAAAATTCTTTCACCGTTGGGAAGCTACACTATTCCCGGGTGACATAGGCTACTTTTTATCCCTGTATTCCCACGGGAACGGGAACTACGCGGGTGAAACCGCGTGACGTCCGCTAGTAAGTACTATTTAGGAAAAGGTAACCAAAAGGAATATTGTGTCTAAACATAGACGCTACGTATTATTTCGGGCAAACCCAAACCAATTTCCACTTGAATAGAGCCCATGATCTATTTTATTAGCTCTAAAGACGGCTGCGCCACCCAATTTTATACTCCAGATATCGATTATAAGGTCTAGAAGTGCTATCGGTGGCGAATAGTATGCACGTCTGAATAATACTAAAATATACGATCAGCGCACCCTTGGCACTGTAAGCCAATCTAGTTTTGGAAAACTCTGTGTTACAACTTCTTTTTAAAGTTTATCTATCTAGACTCTGTTTTTTTTATTATGGCTTGATCACATTGTCCCACTGCCAGGCAGAGGCCTCCCTTCATTTTCTTCCAACGTTCACGATTCTGTGCAACTTCTTGCCAATAGGGTAGTTGGCTAAAAAAATCTAATTAGTCCGTCAGATAGATTTCGAATATTTTTTTTTTTCGCGTAAACAATAAATGAAGACGATACAGTGCTTCGAAAAGTCGCGCGACGTCGCAATTTAGTACATTTTTACAAGAAAGTGATGTCACTAGCCCCCATTCACGATCTTTGACACGTTTTATTTTCATCAATTTTTATTAATTTTAAATATTATTTTTTTCCAATATTTTTCGATAATCTTACAGACGGACTAAACAGAATCATTATTTTTCGTTTTATGCTAGAGTCCATATTTAACTACGGCTCGACCGATTTGGTATATTTTGTTGTGTGATTAATTGTCAGGCCAGTATGTTTTTCATTTCATTCATCTTCCTGCCCTTGTCCAATTCTATTTGGGTTCAGCGCAACACGTTTTCTTCTTCCATTCTCCCCTGTAAGCCATCATGGCATCATTTACTCTTTTCTCTTTCATATCATTCCTCGCACAATCCATCCATCTTTTCTTTGGCCTTCCTCTCCATCCATCAACACTAATAGACCAGTTTGTATGAAAGAAAACATTGATATTTCAATTGAATATGGATCATCATCATCATCATCATTTCAGCCATAAGACGTACACTGCTGGATAAAGGCCTACCCCAGAAGGGGGGGATTTGCCATAATTGCCACGCTTGGCAGGCGGGTTGGCGATCGCAGTATGGTTGTTACGAAGGCACAGAGAACGCTACTGCCCATTCTCTGGTTGAATATGGATACAATAGAAGTAACTTTAACATTTATTCTTGTTTGCAGGTGGAAAACAGAGATAAATACGACGTGCAACTACCTGCCTGGTGCAACTTCTACCTCATGGCGCATTACACTATTGTGTTGTATGGATTCTTTGAGCTGGCATCTAGACATATGGTGAGTTTATAATAGTCTTTATTACAATATATTTATACCCTTGTAGGAGCTCGTGGCTTAATAATAACTGTCACTCGAGCCAATCTTTAGGTTAACCCGCGCTTGCGTAGGTTGGTTTATGGATGGGTGACCGCCCATTACATACCGAGTTTCCTACAAGCCTCGGAGATCACGTTAAGCTGTTGGTCCCGGCTGCCATATATACATCTTTGGCAGTCGTCACAGGTAGTCAGTGACCTGAAAGTCTAACAACCAGTCTTACCAAAAGGTATCGTATTACCTAGTATTATCTGGGTTGTGGAAGGTCAGATAAGCATTTGCTGAATGTAAAATACTGGTATTCAGCTGGATCTGGTTAGATCGGAAGCCGACCAACGTAGTTGGGAAAAGGCTACGCGTATGATGATTTATCCTATCCTTTTTGGCTGGTGGAAAATCATCAAATAACCCCTCCCGCTCTTGGGCAAAGCGAAAGGGAGTGTCAGACTTCTACTGACTAAAAACCACCCATGTTCCTTCTTAACTCTTCATGTCGAGGCCGCGGTATCTCTTGCGAACAACCCGCAGCCCCGACGGGATTTATCCTACCCTTAAAATATTGGTAACCGTTAACCAAACACATTGTATGTCTACATTCAACTTCGATAATACCTCAACAATTCATGTCGATAACACAGCAACGTATTGTTAAGCGTATAGATAGATATTGCAGCTACATTCCCGCTTTGTGTTTGTGTATCATAATAAACAAGACGTGACGGAGAGACGAGACTTCAACCAATCGCGTGAAAGTGTACATATTATATTTTTATAGACGGTTTTAGTCTCACGAGGTTTACTCAGCCTCACTTTGTAGTGGAGAAGAATAATCCCATCATTACTAACGCCAATATTATCATTTACACTGAAATCTTTACTATTTGTTTTGAGTTATACTATAGAATTTACTTATTTATACACTGAAATAATATTGCTACACACAATAATACTCTTATCCTATGGGTACAGCTAGTCTTCTAAGATTTGGTCAATATTAATGCAATATTACACTGTAATTATTATTGTACACTCAGCATGTCCTAGAACCAAAATTTCAAAGAAATATGACACCTACAAACCCTCACTGGACCCGCGTGATGGATTAATAGCCCATTCCCTCTCATAGTAGTAGTCCTGTGTCCCAGCAGTGGCAACATTATAGGTGGATTATGATGATGATTGTATATCCATATTGTGCTAAGATACATCAAACAATGATAATATCTCATTTATGTCGTTCAAAGTTAGTGAATGCGTGACGCGAGTACGTAGCCTGAATGTTGATGTTATCCAATCAGGGCCCTGAAGTAACAATATAACACATTAATAATTCCACCACTAGGGACAAATTAATGACTATCACGTTGTCATCACAATAAATAGATGTAGAAGGTAAACTTCACACAACAAGCAGAATCCCACGCACACATAATATATACACTCCATTTAAACGCGACTACTGGGTTTCCTAAAGCTCGTGGCAACATAATAACAGATGCTCGGTTCGATCTTCAGGTTAAGCCGCGCTTGCCTAAATTGATCCGTGGATGGGTGATCAACCACTAGATACCGAGTGTCCTTCGTGTCTCGGAAACTTAAAGCATGTTAAGCCGTTGGTCCCGGCTCTTATTCGAAGATACTTGACAGTTGTTTAAAGGTAGTCAGTGGCCCCTATGTCTGACAACCAGTTTTACCAAGGAGTATCATATTACCCAATAATAACATAACGTAACATTCAACAACACACATAACAACAACAACAACAACATTTTATTTTCCAATAATGATTGAGTTAATAGCTGTTGGTCCCGGCAGCCATATATACATCTTTGGCAGTCGTTACAGGTAGTCAGTGACCTGAAAGTCTGACAACCAGTCTTAACAAAAGGTATCGCATTACCTAGTTTTAACTGGGTTGTGGAGGTCAGATAGGCAGTCGCTCCTTGCAAAATACAGATATTCAGCTGCATCCGGTAAAAGTGGAAGCCGACCCCAACATAGTTGGGAAAAGTGTAGGTAGATGATGATACGAAACTAACCTTCTATGTTTCATCTGTGTGATGTACAACCAAGTTACTGACGGTCGATCACTTCTCAACCTTATTACTTAGTGCTTAAGGATGAAAACTGGTACACCATCAGTGAACTCGGTATTACCTACACTAAATCTTTGTCATAACATCGTGAAATTGGAGCGAAATCGTAAACAAATATTAGTATGTATCGTACGTAACATGCTTGTGTACGGAGGTATGTGTATTTTCACCTTGACTTGCTGTTATTGAAAACATAACTGATTATAATAATAATGAGCCTTAAGACACAATGCCAAAGCCTTGAGTTCTGAAATATTTGATTGGCAAATTGTGGATTTATAGATGGTATTTAATGTAACATCACGCCTATAATTCCTGAAGGGCTAGGCAGAGGTGTAGCTAATAGTAGTCATTCATTTGGCCATTTTTAATTAAGATCTATGGGGGCGAGCCTATTGCCATCACACAGGTGCTAATCTAGACTTCGTGGCTGCTACTGAGAAATTCCTTCTTGAAAAATTCAATAAAAAAATTTCCTGACCGGGAAATCGAATCTAATATCCCATGTTCAGCTGTCGCGCCAGCGACCCACGTGGCTATTAAACTGAAAATATTTGAAAAATAGTGCCCTTATAAAATATAATCTTTAGGTTCCTAGAACAATAAAAAGTCAAAGAGGTAATCGATAAAATCCCTTTATGTGTTCATGTATAACAAAAAAAAAAAAAAAATGTATTGTTGGATTTTCATAAGTGCCTTCAACAAAGATGTTTTGTCAAGAGAATACATACAAATGTTTTGATACAGAAATATGATTATCCTTTGAAATATATGAACTAATATAAAATCCTATTGTTAATGTTATGTTTGAGAATGTTTTAGGATTAAATCTATACGAGATCGCGCAGTAGATTCATTTTTATTCATTGATTATACAATACAATGAACCCATACTTTATTTACAGACTTTCTGTGTCTGCTACGGCTGTGTGGCTCCGTAGCGTGGTGTAGACCCGTTGTAAGCCAAAGCCTAAATACTAAAATTCCATTTCCAAATAAAAAAGTAATCGCAAGTACGGGCAAGAGCCTTTATTAGTCCGATAAACAAAAGCGGGGATGTAACTTTCTGTATCAATGTGTATCATAAGTCCATGTTTAATTACGAACTGTTATCTAATTTGAGTTAAGAATAACTAGCTGTTGCCAGCGGCTTCGCCCGCTACAACTCGAAAATTATCCCACGGCAGATAAAATCGGGATAAAAACTATTTTATGTGTTAATCCAGGTTATTAACTATCTGTGTACCAAATTTTATCCAAATCCGTTCAGTAGATTTTGCGTGGAAGAGTAACAAACATTCATCCATTCAGACTTACTTACAAACTTTCGCGTTTATAATGTTAGTTAGGATTACAAAATTGTTTCTCGTTGCATTATTTCATATCTCCTTCAGAAATATCAAAGGGTACACCTACCTGTTTTTAAAATATTCCGTGGAGGTTTACTCTTTAAATCTTTAAGTAAAAAGTTGTTAAAATCTCAACTCGTAGATGAATTTAAAATGACTTGGTGATTGTAGGCGATAAAATTTCCAAGGTTGAAACTGAGCGGAAGAGTAATTGTTTAGAAGTTGTTTGAAAGCTTTACAAATAATTTATCATTTAATAACAGCTGCGCACTTAGATTTTTAATTTTCGAATTAATGATTTTTATAATCAGAACATAAACAGGGAAAGTTTTGGAATAAATCATTACTATTAAACCCATAGTAGATAGGGGAAAAAACGTAATAAGTATTTACGTAAATTACTACGCAAAACTCGACACGGTTGGCGCAGTGGCTGAGCGATTGGACTGCTGCGTTGCATGTCGCGGGTTCGATCCCCGCACGGAACAAATATTTGTATGGCCTACAGATAGTTGTTTCTGGTCTGGGTGTGTGAATATGTGAGTTTAAATGTTTGTAAACGCACTCACGATACAGGAAAAATCCCTGGTGTGGGGCTAAGTTTAAAAAAAAAGAACATTAGCATGTTCATTATTGGTACATCTAATATATTTATTTTCAGGCAACTTTAGCCCATAAATATATACCTTACAAACTAACATACATAAGAAAGAAGAAAGAAAGAAAGAAAGAAAAATATTTATTATTAATATCATCATCATTTATCTTTATTTAATATTTTTTTTTTTTTCATAATGATGTAATGCAGTTTGTGTTAGTTAATAAATCCTTAAAACCATATTAGTAACACTTCACTTGTACACTATGCCACTGTGCGTTCATGTGGCACTTCCCCGCCGAAGCGACGGAACACCACTCCCTTTATATTAAAGATCGTACTTCATTGTAACCCGAGCAAGATATCAACATTGATATACATAGTAAGACCCAGCTTTACAGCTGCAAAACCAAATGATCTCAAACCCCCAAGTTTTGAAACCGACAATCTTACTTTATATGCCATGATATGTCAAACGCCGTCTACTTTGTGAATTTCTATTCAAATTACTATGGAGAACAGTATCTTATCTTCCGAAACATTAAACTAAATCTGAAGACATTTTGGTTGGAACAAAGATGATTGTAGCGGTGAGGGTCTCTAAGTAACACTTACAGTAATTGCTTATGAACAAATTCAATCTCTATATCGGACGGGCTTGTGCTAAAACATAGCTTTCTAGTCTCGCCAGTTCATTAATAAATTAAATACTTATAGAAGTAACTTAGTATTTTCGTAGATTACGGAGAACATCGGAAACAATGGATAATTAGCTAACCATTTAACCATAACCATTTTCATTTTAATCAAGAACTTTACAAAAACTAAATTTGCTTCTTTATATCGATTGGTCTATCGTATTACTCAGAACTAACTGAGATGTGGAGGTCAGCCAGGCATGTGAAATACTGGTAATCAGCTTAAGTCAACCCCAACATAGTTGGGAAAAGGCTAGGCAGATGATGATATTGATTAATCCGACAAATTGTTGGATTTTATTCTTCATGTACATGTATACGCGTACATAGTTACGTAAAAGTTTTATATTTCTCTACTAGCTTGTGCCAGCGGCTTCGCCCGCGTGGAGTTCGATAAATCCCACGGGATCAAACTACCAGGATAAGAAGTATCCTTTGTGTTGATCCAGGTTGTAATCTATCTGTGTCCTAAATTTCATCCACATCCGTTCAGTAATTTTACATTAAAGAGTAACAAACATCCATCCATACTCACAAACTTTCGCAGTAAAAAGTATACTGTACAGTACTCGGCGATAAATATTGCACATCGACCTTTCGAAATTGGTGTATTTTATACAAAGAATAAAAAGAATTATCAAAAGAAGCAAATCATAATTGTTTTAGCAGCTCCTAATAGATACCGGACTGTTTGTACGAGTATTTCGTGCGACAGAGATAACGCTCTACGAAGCCGAAATTAGCCGATTGTCTCTTTCCAAAGGTCGATGCGCAATATTTATCGCCGGGTACCTACTGTACCGAATTTGTCTTACAAAGAATAATAAGTGAGTTGATCAGGCATCGCAAGGTATTCCCAACAAACTGTTCCTGTACCAAACTTTCTTAACAAACCTTTTTCTTTCTCTTCCAGGGTATGACACCAATTTCCGTCCTGATCTGCGTCCTCTACATCATCGCTTCACTCACCATCATCGGAATGGCCTTCGACAACTCCAAACACGCCCCGCTCTTGGAAGTCATCCGATGCTCTGCCCTCGCTTTCCTCACCAGAAGTGTGACGATTGCCAGTCCAGCATTTGCCACAGCATTGCAGACCTTCTTCGTGGCCTCTGCCATGTTCTGGTGCCTGAATATCCTGAAGTTCTTGGAAATCAAGAAGACGAGGAAGGTGGATTAAAGTCTGATGCTCACGACTGATTTTTCGGGTTTGATTGTTAGTTACTTACGCGATATAGATGATGGATGTTGGTAAGCAGGAACAGTTCAGAAAAGAAAATGAATAAGGTTTACTTTGCAATAACTTTAGATTAAAAACTAGACGCTGGATCTGTTTAGTACTTTGCAGAAGCTGGACTTACTTCGGATTGGTTATTTAAAAGTTTGTGATTTTTATTGCTTTTTGAAACTAGTTCCTGTTTACTTCTCATCTAGTTGAGAATGCTTGTGACCTAGGAAATGTTAGATAAGTGCCTATAAATGTACAAATGATACAAAAATTAAGCAAAGTTATGCCTTTTAATGGAATATTTATAAAACATTTTTGTATGCCATGTTCAGAGGGCCTAAACCACGATAAAGATGAAAAAAAAATATCGGAGATATACTGCTATTGTTGAGTTGTAGAAGAAATATGAATATTTTAAAAAGATTTTCATTTATTTGGACCCCTACTGGTGTCAGATTATCATACTTTGAAAATAGTAACTATTATTGAGACTTTATTGTGAAAACAGATCATCAAATTCAAGTAGGTATCAATTAAATAATACCCGCATGATTGGGGCAAAGGAGTTACTAATAATTAATTTAAGTTTTAATCCATCCGTTGTCATCTCAATTGAAATGTGGAAATAAATAATTAAATTAGTATTGACTTGTTGGTTTCCAATGAAATGACTCACATTTTGGTTATCTTTTTGGTTTTGTTCCTCGTAATTATATCAACAAAATTACGAGTACGTGGTTTCCAAAAAATTTTGATTACAGTTAATTGGTGAACCATTTAATCTGTCAATATTTTTCATGAATTTAAATAGCTGCTAGCTATTTAAATTATAACGATGTACCGAGCTTTCAAGAAATCAAGTTTGAAGCAACCATAATATTACATGTTGAAGTTAGTATCAGTCTGTTCTATTACTAATTGCTTATATCTTGGACCTCCAGTCTCGAACACTAATATTTGTACACGTAGCGACTTTTAAAAGTAATTTTCATCTACTACTTTATTGAATGTGATATTTTGGAAGTAATACTATTATGTATTAGGTCTTATCTTAAAGTAAAAACCGTTATTTCACGAGAAAACCGCTTTTGAATTTTGATATGTGTATATTGTACCACCACGTACAGTCAATCATACGCTAGTTATAGTAAAGTACAAGGACCACTTTCATTGCTACGATATAAGGTCGAATTCTTTCTATTTTCAATAGCTACTTCCAACGTGTGACTGACTGTTTTTCGAAATATATTTCTTTATCTCTACCTCTGCCATAGGTAAAAAGAAATCATACTACATTTAAAAAGTCGCCTTACTGTCGTATACTTTTAGTGATGTAATAAAGTCATTCGAACAAGGCAGTATTGTGGTTATATAATTACTACTATACTACAACCATTACGGTGAATCGTTTCGCAACAACGAAAAGTTTCACTTAATGTTATTTATAGACGGAAACTTCCATTTTCACATCTTTAAGGCGTCATACAGACAATCTTCAGCTGTTGACAGTCAATTTTGGCTGTT
Organism: Diarsia brunnea; assembly: GCA_949774965.1. NCBI lineage: Eukaryota > Metazoa > Arthropoda > Insecta > Lepidoptera > Noctuidae > Diarsia > Diarsia brunnea. The sequence continues at coordinate 18,473,882 of OX459003.1, forward strand.
GACAACGTCAACTTAGTCGGCAAACGCTGTTGCGTCTGTCGAGAACAAAAGTTGACTCAGGCGACCGCAAATTTCTGCTCGTTTGGACGATCTGAGTTGTTGTGTACTTCGAACAAAATCGACTTTAAACAGTCATTTGAAAAGCAGTTTAAATCTATAACTGGCTGAAAAACTTGGCATCTATCCATGCTGTACTCATGAATCAGATGCAAATGAATATTTCATTCGCAAAAAGTCGTGCCTACAGCCATTTTTTTAATCGTGGAAATGTATTATATTTGTACTACTTTCTGAACAAATGGTTTATAGATTTGTGAAAAAAACTTTGAGCATTGTACTATTGTTGATATTATTGTAATAATGTTATAATCTTTTATATTTTAGTCATAATTTTGTACAATAACCATAATTAGTTATACTTAATAACAAAGGGACACTTTTATAATTATTGTTACGAAAAAACACCAAATAATTAGAATTCATAAGATAATTATACCTTACTTTAGTTAATCATATTTTTTTGAGTGTACAGCTGATTTGTTTGAGAATAATTAATTAATTATTTTGAAGTCGCCTTAGCATTTTAATAGTTAATAAATATTAATATGTTGTTTAATGTAACTATTGATAACTTATTTGTTACGAATTTATTGAATACAACTTTTTAAGCAATATGAGTTTTTGATTTTTTTGTCCTTCTTAGAGCCTGCGCACAGCACGTTTTTTAAACGCGCGTCGCCGGCGCGTTTTTATCCTGCAGAGCAGTTTGTTGTCGTTTGTATCGATACAAACGCGCGGCACCGCCGGCGCGTCTGTATCGATTCAAACGCGCGACACCGATACGAGCGCTAGCGCGCGCGCCTTCCCTACGGACGGGGTTTCCCCCGCAACGAGGGAAAGGGAAGTGTGAATCTACGCTAGTAGCAATCGAGCGATTTGGTGCACCGCACATAACAAAGCGCATGTAATCAATGCTGTCTCGACCGACGCCATCTTGCTAGTGTTGACGAGGTTCTGCTTAAAAACGCAAAATGGCAGCGCGTTTGTATCGCTACACACGCGCGTTTGCATCGCGTCTGTATCGCTACACACGCGCGTCTGTATTTATACAGGTGTGCAAAGGTCTACAGGCTGCGTCTGACTTGCGTGCGTATCGCGTCTGTATCGCTACAAACGCGCGTCGACGGCGCGTTTAAAAAACGTGGTGTGCATAGGCCCTTAGCTCCTAAGAGTCCGTTCACACAGACCGGCTCGGAGAGGAGAGTAGATTTTTTATCACGTTCAAAACAGAGTTTTGAATCAATGTAATAAGGTTTATTTTTACATGTCACTTCTTTTATTATTAAAAGCAAACCTAACGCGCTTAGTATGAAAAACGCCGGCCGATGCTCTCCGAACCGGTATGTGTGAACGGACCCTAAGTAGCAAAATGTTGATCAAGTGACACACGAAAGCAAAAGGGGCTATTAAGAAGATCATTGCAGGTGGCGTTCTGTAGATTTTGCCTTGCCCCATGGGGTCAAAAAGCGTGAGTTTATGTATGTATGTATCTATCCATCTATTCTGATGGACTGAGGATCCACGCACACGCCAAACCCTTTTTTTTTATGGTGGGTGGAAAATCATCAAATGACCCCTCCCGCTCTTGGGCAGAGCAAAAGGGAGTGTCAGACTTCTACTGACTAAAAACCAACCATGTTCCTTTTAAGCCCTTCATGTCAAGGCCACGGTATCTGCGAACAACCCGCAGCCCCGACGGGAGCCCCGTCAAACCCTAACGGTACGCGTACACCGAATCCGTCATTGGCCGAAGTATGCTCGGGCGTCATGGGCCGATCAAATAAAACGTAAGTAAATGGAAGAGAGCGCATACACTGCTACTACCGACGCCGTCCGATGACGCCCGAAAACGGACGAATCGGTTTTAGTGTACGCGTACCGTTAGAGCTAGAAACTTAAAACTTCGCACACGTATTCCACGTTTGACGTCGGCATTCACTAAGTGGAAGAACTGACAACACTGCCCGAGTGACATGTCAAATCTCTTGTTCCGTGCTTTTAAATTTGATTTAATTATTAATTAAGTTAAATTAGGGTGTTATATTATGTGTAATCGTATTATAAATGCATAATTATATCCTTAGCAAAAGTGTTTTCTTGCTAAGATTGAAATAAATAATGTGTAATTGTTTTGTTTACAACTTGTGATCGTAAAAATCATAACCTGTGATTCCACAATTCTGTTGGTTTATTCGATCTTTTCACTAAATATAATTAAAATAGAACGTTCATAACTGTTATTTTGTTTTGTCTTATTTACGCCACCTACCCACTCATCACAAACTAAAATGTATTCTAATTCAATAAAAGCAATACAATCCATATTAGGCAGGATAATATCAATTTTTTGAGCTAATAAACAGCCTAAGTACCTCATTTCTTTGACTAACACAAACTTCTTTCCTCTTTTTATTTCTTGTTTTTTTCTCCCTACATCTCTAAATTACCAAACTACTATAAATTAAGTGACTCTACGCAAAAAATTTGACTGGAAGCACTTACTTTTTTGTGTTTTGTCAGTTTTGTTTTTTGCAATGAAGTTTTTTTATTTTTCCATTTTTAGTTGTAACCAATATATACCAATGTATGTATACCAATGTTGCCTATGCATTTAACATTCAACCAAGAAACCTAAACCTGACCTTCAAGATCCCTTATTATTACTTTCAACTCCTTACCGTTGAGGAGAAGTACCTTCCAAAATCAGCTCACCTAGATAACTTGAAGGAAAACAACCATACATACGTCCCTATAATATTTTATCAAAGAATTATCCTCCAACTCCTAACCGTTAAGGAGTTATACCTTCCTTCAACAGCTCATCAACATTAAGTGATGACTGCAAGATGCGAATACTTGAATAGCTTTAGAAATAGCACGAAACATGTATTACGTGGCTTTATCATTTGATGGTGACCCTCGATTTCTCTGAGATACCATCATCATCAGGTTAACATAGCCTGAACGTATAATTTTGTTTTTTTTTAACTCCTAACCGGTGAGGAGTTGTACCTTCCATCATCAGCGCATCCATGTGAGATCACGATTATCAGACGCAAATACATGAACAGCTTTAGAAAATAATAATATTTATGGAAAACGTAACAAGAAATTTGAGGGTTGCCCAAACTCAAACTCAAACTCAAAGCATTTATTTCAATTAAACCTTTACAGGCATTTTTGAATGTCAGAAGAACAATTCATAAAACAAAACTAAACTACGAGTGCAATACGTCATCCCGAAAGCCACCACGCCGAGCCACACGCCGCCGAATGCCCGCAACAACGAACACTGCGAGCACGAAAGCACGCAGCGACGCACACCGCAACAACAAATGCACGAGACTCCAAATCACGGAACAACGAATGCACGCCGCAACGCGCAACCGCCGCCCCGCGACCCGGAGCCCCGCGCACCCATCGCCACGGCACGCGCCGCCGCGCAACCCCGCACCCACAGCACTCGCCGCCGCAGACATCCGGCGACGCGCAACCCGACGCAGCAACCCCCGGGACGACGCATTGCACTCCTAAGCTACAGTCACAGTCACAAGGCATAATAACTTGTGAAAGTACTGTAGTTGCCCATTCCCTAACGTAGATCACTATGGAGAAGAACGGGCAAGAAACTCCATGGACACTCTTTTAAACCAGAATATTTTTACAAAAAATCTTGGTACATTACATCATTCATGTTGAGATGGTATAATATGTGAGAACTATGTATCAAGACGTGCAAGTTAAGAGCGTCCGGAGTAAAAAGATATAATAAACATATTAAAAAAAAAAAAAAAATATATATTTATATAAACCATGGCAACTAAGATATGACCAGTCTCCACTGACAGCGCCCGTTCACGAACATGACGCATGGATCAGCACCATTCAACTCAACCATTTTGAAGGGAACTAAATGATCCGACACACGCGCCACCATCAGCGAGACATTTGAGTGAGCATGACATTCTCTCAGCCGCCAGGGCAACGTCACTAAAATGTAACTAAATGTAAAAAGTGGCTTTATAGTACATAGTACTCACACATGTGCCATGCAATTATATAATATTAAGAAATTGAATCTATACAATGCAAAGATACTTTTACAATCTTCTGCAGCCTTTACAATAACTTCACAGTCATGATTTTTATACAGGATTTAAAATTGCGTCTCATTCAGTTGAAGAATGTGAGGGGGTATTTTATCGAAACATTTAAAACAGTACCCCATGAAAGGTGAGTCTACTTTAGCTAGCCTGAATGTTGAGATCTTACATATATGTGAGAACGATGTAAAAATACGTGCAAGTTAAAAGCGTCCAGAATAGACGATACAATAAACCAATAAAAATATAACATGGCAACTAAGAGATGACCAGTCTCTACTGACAGCGCCCGTTCACGAACATGACGCATGGATCAGCACCATTCAGCTCAACCATTTTGAAGGGAGCTAAATGATCCGACACACGCGCCACCATCAGCGAGACATTTGAGTGAGCATGACATTCTCTCAGCCACTAGATCAAAGTCACTAAAAAATAACTAAATGTAAAAAGTGGATTTATGGTACATAGTACTCACACATGTGCAATGCAATCGTACAATATTAAGATATTGAATCAGCTTCTACAATAACTTCACATGATATTTAATCGATTTATTTGCCCTATGGTTGTGGAGCAGGACCAGCATTGAGCCAAGCATTTTTATCATCAATGTAATCCCCCAACTTATAGTATGCTTGCCTACATAGTGTGCGTTTTATACAAGATTTAAATTTCGTCTCATTCAGTTGAAGAATGTTAGGGGGTATTTTATTGTAACATTTTAAACAGTACCCCATGAAAGATGAGTCTACTTTAGCTAGCCTGAAACCTGGCTGAACTAGTTGGTCCCTATTTCTCGTATTATAGTGGTGTCTATCCCCTCTTTTGCTAAATAAATGTATATTTTTCCTAACGTACATGATGTTTTCATAGATGTATTGACAAGGTACTGTCATGATGTTAATTTCCTTAAACAGCTCTCTCAGAGAATCGCACCTTCGTAGACCATATATGGCTCTAATGGCTCTTTTCTGCAGAATAAATATAGACTCGATGTCTGCAGCCCGTCCCCATAGTAAAATACCGTATGACATAACACTATGAAAATAGCTAAAATAGACTAGTCTCGCGGTATCTACGTCAGTAAATTGACGGATTTTCCTAACAGCATATGCTGCTGAACTCAGCCGTCCTGCAAGAGATGTTAAATGCGGACCCCATTGTAGTCTTGAGTCAATCGTTATCCCCAAGAAAACAGTTTCATCAACAAATTCTAGTTTCTCTTGATTCAATACTATGTCACAATCAGTACTTTTGACATTTGGTAGAGCAAATCTTATGCACTTCGTTTTTTTTCCATTTAATACTAAATTATTAACGGTGAACCAATTATGAACCTGCAGTAGGGCGTTATTTACGTCGTCAAGATTTGTGGCACGTCTGTTTACCTTAAATATTAAAGAAGTATCGTCGGCAAACAATACCATTTCAGGTTGGTTTTTAAATAAATGGGGTAGATCATTAATATAGACTAAAAAGAGAAAAGGACCTAATATCGAGCCTTGTGGCACACCCATACTTACTTTTAAGCCCATTGAATTGATACCATTTATTTGTACTTGCTGATGTCTATCGGTTAAATAAGATTTCATTAAACTGAGCGCGAGTTTCCCTAAACCGTAATGTTCAAGCTTTATGAGAAGGGTTTCGTGGTTGACGCAATCAAATGCTTTCGAGAGGTCACAGAAGATCCCTATGGCATCTTGTGACTCTTCCCACGCAGTAAATATATGTTTTAATAAGGTGACACCGGCGTCAGTCGTGCAACGTCCTTTCGTGAAACCATACTGTTTCTCATGTAAGATTTTATTGGTGTTAAAGTGGACGAGCATTTGATTAAGCATTACCTTTTCAAACACCTTGCTGAAAACTGGCAAAACGGATACGGGTCTATAGTTATTGGTGTCTTTGCTGTCACCGGATTTGAAAAGTGGTATTACCTTGCTGTATTTCATAAGGTCCGGGAAAACTCCCTGGTCCACACATAAATTAAATATTAAGGCTAAGTACGGAGCTACAGTCTCAATAATAGCTTGACAAACTTTAATCGACAGCCCCCATAGATCTTCGGTTAATTTGACTTTAATTTCCTTAAAAGCTTTAATGACTGCTATGGGGTTTATATGTTTAAATTGAAACTCAACCGGACAGGCTGAAACGTTCGCTCTTAATAACTCAATAGAAAGTAAGGGTGACGAATTTAAGGTTTCAGTAGTTTTAAGTGGGATACTAGTGAAGAAATCTACAAATTCTTGAGCAACTTCGTTTTTAGAGCTTAAAAGGCCACGTGAAGTCTCTAGAGTGATATCATTATTATATTTTTTATTTCTATTCGTTTCACTATTGATAATTTTCCAAACCGTCTTTATTTTATTATCGGCGGATTTAATCTTGTTGCTAATGAATAAGGCTTTAGCTACTTTGCAAGCGGTTTTAAAGATTTTAGAGTAAGTTGCAACATATTTATTAAAAGTTTCTGAGTTAATGTAAGGCTTAAGACCGTACAGCTCAAACAATCGCTCCCTACTTTTCCTTATACCCTTAGTTGCCCAGTCACTAAACATGAACTTAGGGCAAATGGATTTAGTTTTCGTTTTTATTGTATTATTGAATTCTGTGTGAATCACCGAAAAGAATTCCTCATAAAATAGATTTACATTGTCAATAATCTGACTCGGAATGCCTAAATTACTAATTAAATTATCATTAAACTTATTTAAATTGCTGGGTGTTATTTGTCTAGATTTTATTTGGATTTTTTGTACTGGTGTGTAGTATTCGAAAACAACGATTTGACCGCTGTGATCCGAAGGAAGGTAATTTACAATGAATTTATCCAAGTAGTCGCAGCAACAAAAAACATTATCCAGACATGTAGCAGTATTTGTAGTAATTCGGGTTGGTTCCGAAAACACGTTTAACAAATTAAATGATTTAAAAAGATGCAAAAATCTACTGCTATTTGAATTTTTGTCTAAAATATTAACATTAAAGTCGCCACATATAACTACTGATTTATTACCTGTTACAAGTTTTGCTAAAACGTCTTCTATTACTGACTCAAATGTAGAGTAGTTTTGATAATTTGGGGGTCTGTAAACGCACACTATTACATGCTTATCCAGCTCAACACAAGATAGCTCAATATTATGTTCAACTGATAGTTTAACAATATCATCACGAGTTTTAAATTTAATAGAATTTTTAATTAAGATTAATGAACCCCCACGAATCTTACATTTCCGGTTAAAGCAACTGCCCACACTGTAGTTTGCGTAACTTATTAACATTTCATCATTTCTCAACCAATGTTCAGTGAAACAGACAATTTCAAATTTTGTTTTCTCTAAAAACAATTCAATTTCAAGTTGCTTTGAGGAGAAGCCTTGAATATTCTGATGAAATAATTGCAACGAATTCTGCTTAGCTCTTTTTTTACATTTAGCTTGATGAGAGCCAGAAGGTACAAATAATTTATTTAATTTGACATTAATTTTACTGGTACCTTCTGTTGTCTTACTAACTAGTTTAAATGAGCATTTGGAGTGAGATCCAAGATACCCATGCTATCACTATGCAATGTAATTCTACCATCAGTGGACCCCGCTAAAGAATCCTCTGTAGTCAAAAAATTATAAAAAGAATTATTAGTAAAATTACTAATATTGGCTGTGTCAATTATAGTACTAAACATCGACATACTATTTATGTCTGAGTGAATATTATAAACTAATAGCCTAGCTATTTTGTGTCTACAACTAATAGGTAGACACACATTACCCGGTGTCGACTTAAGATTATCAACAAAACTGTTGATATCAAAGTATTTAAGCCTGTCACTATAGTGACCTACTAAGAACTGAACATGGCTATTCAGCCTGTGAATATAATTGTTTTTCTTGTCTGACAATTTTACAAGGTATGGAAAGGCACACAATATTATTTTACGACACTTTAACTTTAACAACTCAGTAACACAGTTTGTGATGTCTTTTATTTTAACTTTTGAACTATTCCCTACAAATATAGTAATGTCAGTATTTTTATTATAAACATTTCTAGTAACTGATGCCATTATCTGTTTGTATGTAGCCCCTGGCCCTCGATTCAGATCCTGACTTGGTGACAATGGGTCAACCTCGGGAGTATACTCTTTCGAATACAAGAATAATTTTGAATATCGGTTCATTAATGACAGAGATATCCTGAAACAAACATGCAAAAAAGAATGAAAGAAACATACAGACGAATTGAGAACCTCCACCTTTATGGAAGTCGGTTGAAAATCATGTTTTACGGTAGGACTACATGTTACATGTTTAAAATTCAGGGACTGAAAGCGGTTACGGTTAAAGGTTGAGATACCTCAAAAATATACCGGTACCGGTTTAAAATAAAGGTTGAGCTATACCGGTACCTTCATAAATAAAGATTGGGCTACACCGTTATTTAACCTTACACAATTTCGGTACCGAAATGCATGCGAGACGTGGCGCGGCGCGCGTGTGCGTAGTGGAAAACGTTGGAACTTGTGTATTTTGTACATTTTGTTTACTACTCTTTTACTTATTTCTTTGTTGTGTGTGTGAGTGGCGAGGCGGTGCGTCAAAGAAAACCCCTATTTATTAAGGTTTAGGTACCTGCCGCTACCGATACATTTATAACGGTTATGGTACTTCTACCGAAATATACCGGTATGCATTTCCAAACTCAAAATTTCGCTACCGAAAAAAATAACGGTATCAAAATATTTCGGTAACCCTTATTTAACGGTATGACGTCATACCGAAATTTAAAGGTACCGTAATTTTTGGGTAATTCAGTCCCTGGTTTAAAATCATTGTGCTATTCTTTTCTGATTCATTTCGTTGCGGGATCCAAGACTGTTAAATCGTTTCTCTGGGACTTCGTCGTGCTCCATTGTCTCGGCGCTTTTCATGTGGTCGCCACTGTTGATTCTGGCTTACAGGAGTAATAGAGGTTTGGAGATAGTGTAGTGCCCTTGTCCCATTTAAAAAAAAAGTACCAGAATCATAAAGTACACACATCAAAAGTGTCTAGGGATCAAGCATTTTTATGCGGATTTCTTGAGATTGAGATGTGGCTTTGTAATAAATTTATAAATTTATATGGATCCTTTTTGGTGCATTTCATAATTTGAATCAGGAACTGTGAATCAAATTCGAGTAAAAGATGAAAATCAGCTGTCAATATTTTCCCTATAAAAACATACAACGCATTGAAGACATTATTAGTGCTACTGTTTCCCTACTACTGATTAAAACCAACGTTATTATGGAGCGGCGACGTCATTTAAGCAGGGAAGAAATGCTCAGAGCCGTGGGAATGATAGAAGCTGGTTCCCGGCAACGTACTGTGGCTTTAGCTCTGAATACAAGTCAGAGTGTTATCAGTCGACTTTGGACACGTTACAGAAGCACTGGTACCGTGGCTGAGCGCCATGGAGGACGGTATCGCTGCACCACACGGAGACAAGACCGATACATTCAAATCTTAACTCGAAGAGCTCCAACAATAACCGCCATGATGTTAGCCGTGAGGCTTCATCACTCTTCAGGGAACTTAATTAGCGACCAAACAGTCAGAAACCGCTTGCATGAAGTGAACCTTCATTCCCGAAGACCGCTACGGGTACCACCTATAGCAATGCACAATCGTAGGATTCGATATCAATGGGCTCTTGAACACAGAAATTGGGCAGAAGAACAATGGCGTTTCGTGTGCTTTTCTGATGAGTCTCGTTTTGGTATGAGACCGGATACAAGACGTATACGACACTGGAGAACCCCTGGACGCCAACAGCGATTAAAATCCTGCCAGGAAGTCCATCCTTATAGTGGTGGAACCATCATGGTATGGGCGGGTATTTGGATCGGCGGAAGAACTGAGTTGATTTGGATCAGAGGCAACCTCAACGCTCAAATGTATGCTGAGACGATTGTATCAGACGTCATCGTTCCTCTACAAGTGCAAATCGGTCCCTTATTTCAGTTAATGCATGATAATGCACGACCGCACACCGCAAGAGTTTTAAGACAGACTCTCGCCGCAGCTAACATCAATGTCCTGCCCTGGCCTCAGACGCCAGACTTGAACCCGATTGAGCATGCATGGGATATGCTACAGAGAAGAGCTCTGCCGAATATGGAGGGTATCCAGTCGCAAGAAGACCTTTTTAGGGTTCCGTACCTCAAAAGGTAAAAACGGAACCCTTATAGGATCACTTTGTTGTCCGTCTGTCTGTCTGTCAAGACCTTTTTTCTCAGGAACGCGTGGAGGTATCAAGCTGAAATTCATATCAAATACTCAAGTCTATGGTCTCTTGGAGCTGTGAAAAAATCAAACTTCTAAGTCAACGCGATCAAAAGATACTCCCGTTTATGCCGCAAATTTTCGACACTCGCAAGGGAATCAAAACCTACAGGGTACTTCCCGTGAACTCAGAATCTTGAAATTTGGTATGAAGCAACGTCTTATAGCAGAGATATAGGAAAAATTGCGAAAAGTATACATTTTTAGTTATATCATATAATAAAAATATTTTTAATAATTTTAAACCAGCTTTCCACATTGTTATGTTATGGATTTCATTTGGCAATAAAAATACCATAACTTTTACTTATATACCTACAGGTTTGTACGGAACCCTCGGTGCGCGAGTCTGACTCGCACTTGGCCGGTTTTTTTTGTTGTTGCAACGAACATGGGCGGCCATTCCACAGCGTGATTTGGATGAACTCATTTTGAGTATGCCAAACCGATGTTCTTGTGTTGTTAGTGTTCGCGGTAGAAACACGGATTATTAATTGTTTAAGTTACCCAATAAAATTTTAAAGAAAACTGTTATTTCAGTCTTTTTTTCGAACTTTAATGTTAGTGGTTCAAATGTCAAAAATCCCTTTATTAGGAAAATGGCAAATTTCTTTATTAATGCAAAGGTGACTTGGTTTATCGTTACTGTGACAAACGAAAACACTTTATTTGATGAATCCATAAAGAAAATTTTAATTAATATCAATCAGGAGAAAAGTTATTGCAAAAATATATATGTTGATCCCTAGACACTTTTGATGTGTGTATTTACAGTAAACTGAGAATACTAAAAGCTTTTTTTTTAAACCGTTAGAAAAAATTAGAACTTCTACCTGAACAAGTCTCTTCATAACCAAGACGTACTCAGGTACGGTCCCAAACTAAAAAAATGTCAATATGACGGGGAGAGGAAATACATTTTGTTTTCGTTTAGGGTGTGTTTACACCCTTTATATTATAAAAGAATGGCAAAATGTGCGTTGTGCTATTTTGGATAGTAAATGTAGTCCATCGTCCATGACTCGGTTAGCACGTTAAGACGTTGTTTGTAATTTGATGACTGTTTATGCTGAAATAAAAAAGCGTACATCTATTACTAGCGTTAATTAGATGTACATGGATCGCTGAAGGAGCGGCTGTTGGTAAACATTTTGTTTCAAGGTGCGTTAATAGTATACAAAGACAGACAGACAGAAGCAATTGGGTGATTCCATATTATATATTAAACGATTATACCTTATCAGAGATAAATAATATAGATAATTTATAGAAATAACTAAGATATATATTTGATAAAAATATAATAAGACGTATAAATTAAAGACAATTTTTATCTACGTCCATAACTGTTCCATGTGGCGAAACAAAATGATTCGCATTGTGTTTATATTTTTTTTTTTCGTGTCTTACGCAGTCAGTGATAAATGCGTGAGGTATACATTTGAGCAAAATTTTAATGAATGGTTGACATATGAGCATAGGCATGAGTATTGTTTCAACTTGCCATTTTGGATTGAGAATCAGTACAGTAATATTGACCTGAGTGCTAAAAATAACCAAAGTACTACCTTTATTACCCCCTCTTCCACATACGAAGTAAATTGTATGGCATCATTCAATTTTACAATGCAGCCTGGTGGGACAATAGAAATTAACATTTTTATCGACGATCCCTTCAATAATGTTATCTTAGTTTATGCCGTGTCATCAGAAGGATTAATTATAGGAACTAATCATTCTCAAATAAACCATGTGGTCGGATGGGACACAATGAAGATAACCTTGACTCACACCCAGACTTTAGAGGGCTACGTGAGTATTGGCAATATTTATTTATATAAACTGTACGTACAGTAGTGGTACAACAGACGGACCTACCAACAACTTTAAATGTTTCAGATATTTTTCCAAGGCTATTTGACTCAAAATGCCATTATTTTGGTCGATTCATTTCGCTACATACCGCCTGGTATGGCTGAAAGTGACTGCAGACTCTATGAATACGATCCAACCACACCACAACCCACTACACCAGAGCCGTCCACGCCAGCGCCAACAACATCAGAGCCATCCACACCAGAAACCACTACGCCTGAACCAACCACACCAGAGACGTCTACGCCAGCGCCAACAACACCAGAGTTAACTACGGCAGAACCAGCTACACCCGACACCACAACCCCCGGGCCAACCACATCAAAGCAGACCAGTTTATTGTTTAAATTGAAAATTAATTTAAAGTTGCCATTATCCTGAATAATACAATTTAAAAGAATCATTTAATTCCGTATTCACACACACCAGTTAATTGTCGAGACGATAAAATTAATATCCAATTTCAAAACACATACTGTTAAAATATCATGGTGTTTCTAAAATATTAATTAAATTCACAGCTAACAAATTTATATTTTGACTCTCTGCCTTCACTTTTATTCTAGGAGTAATTATATTATATATATATTTCCTCAAAAATCATCTTTTTTTTACAAAATAAATGTTGTACGACCACAGCAGCCGGGTCACAACATTTACTTGAAATGATGAACCACACTGTCGCGTCGCGGTCCGACATTTTTATATTAAATTCAAAAGTATTATATCTTTACATACAGGATTAATTATTATTATTCAGAAGAAGCAGTTATTATTCATCTCTATTTCTCCTACCTATCCTCAAACGGAACGAGATCACGGTCCAAACATTGGTCCGTAAGCTGTAGTTGCGAGCAGAGGTAGCCCAGTGGTAGCTGCCTCGACTTACGAGCAATAGTCGTGGTTTTGAAATCACGCAGGGCGCATTACTTTGTGTAATTTATTTCATCACCACTGCTCTCATAACGGTGAAGAAACCGGCATTTTGAGGAAACCAGAATATCCTAGAACCAAAAATTCTGACATTTTACAGGAGAGCTAAACAAAGAAAAAAAAAACTATTTTTGTCTATTATTCAATCATAGAAATAAAATATAAAATCTTCGAAACTGTTGTAAAATAACAATCATCAATTGTTTTTTGAGTTCTATTAAAAAAATGACAACATAATAATAAAATTAGCCATGCTAATAGCCGGTACGTGACATCCCGGTGTACTTCACCATGCCCTTGGACAAGCGACCCGACGACGTGGCGGAAATTGGAGCAGATCGGTATAGGTGTTCTGGCAAGAGTTATAGGCACGAGACTAGAGAGACCGCCGAAATCGCAAAACAAGTTTTCTGTGTTGGTTCGACTCAATTTCAGGCCAACATTCTCCACTCTTTGCCACTACACCTTTTTTTTTTTTTTTTTTGGGGGGTGGGAAATCATCAAATAACCCCTCCCGCTCTTGGGCAGAGCGAAAGGGAGTGTCAGACTTCTACTGACTAAAAACCACCCATGTTCCTTCTTCGCCCTTCATGTCGAGGCCGCGGTATCCCTTGCGAACAACCCGCAGCCTCGACAGGCGTTGGCTCTTGCGGGCCCCTTCCATGTTGCTGACATCTCTTTGAGGCGCGCGTGGAACACGAACGCGCCGTCGACACGGCCTGTTGTCGTCATAAGACGGACGGACGGCGAGCTTACCCATCACTCACCGTCCACAGGCCCGCGTCTACGGTGGCCGGAAGCCATCACGTGCCACTACACCTTCAATTTGCTCTGTACCTCTTGGCCGCCCTCGGCAACCAGCACAAATTCATCGGCAAACAGCATACATCCATTATACATATACGTCGATAAAAGGTCTGCTATCGGATTACTACGACCACATTCTTCTATCTCTATTTATATAAGCCAGAAGATCCAAGTTCAGAAGAAAATTGCTGTAGTCTGCTTTGACAGGACAGGACAGACGGTTTACATTTTAAATAAAGTCTTCATCCGAATCTAAATCTAAATTCTTGCCTTAAATCTGGATCTTTAACTCAATCATCGAAAGAAAAATCTGAACTTGAGCTGGCCGAACTTGAAGACCCAAAAGCGTCGCTATCAAAATCCATTTCTGGAATGTTTGATTTTAAACATGCATCATCAAGTAGAGACAAATCGAGACCGTTCTGATTGTTAGGAACTGAATTATTATCAAAAGTCTCATACTGAGGCATATCCAGTTCTTCCAACATTGGATCGGTAGTTTGCGGAGGGTTCCATATTATGTGACTTCGAAACACTATCCGGCGAAAATTGTTACACCGATAACTATACATCGAAGCCTTGGTAATGCGATGTTATGTTTAAACTACGGCTGTTTTGTACGATGTTTTTTAACCGATAACCTTACATCGAACCTTTGTTTCCCCGACGTTTGATTTGTTCTATGTTCTACATCGAAAATATTTAGCCAACATTTTTTCATTTCAACACAATTTATCTTTGAAATACATCCAAAATGCAATTAAATATTCCCATTATATAATACTTTATTAATAACTGTGTAGTTATTTACACCGAATGACTGAAATGTCATGATTTCAACTTATAAACGTTCTCAAAACCATAAAAAATATTATTGCATTGACTAAATAATTTCGAAGTAACGTTACAAAGAACAAACAAACGTCGGTGAAACAAAGGTTCGATTCTTGGACGATTTAGTTGTGGACCACACTAACTGCCGCACCCAGAGAGCTTCATTAAATTAGACCTAATGAGTCCCTAGCTAATTCTAACTAGATTGTCTTGTCATCATGAGAATCAATTTAATCAAGGATGTCATGTCAACAATGGCCAGGAGAAAAAAAAAATTAAAGCACTGAACCAATTTTGATGAAATTTCTATGGGACCAATCGGAAAGCCTTTCGACCTTTCACATATTTTCATTCAAATGGGTGCATAAACGACGGAGTTATAACGTAACATACATACATTTAAAAGAACAAGATAATTAACGTTCAGTCGAAAGGAGAACCTCTTCCTTTTTAAAAGCTTTTTTTTAATCGGTTAAAACTAAGAATTACTGAATATTTATAATTAATTTTCCCTTCATATTTTTAAACTGGCGTAGGATAATGGCGAAAAAGAAACGTCGAATAAAGTGAAATCTGAAGAGCGGGCATGGCAAAATTACATCACAATAAGGTTATAGTTTTTTACATATTATTATTATATTATTTCGGACGAGTATCGAATACTGAAAACATTCCCTCAATTATAAGTCGCTCGTTTTGATCTTTACGTAAAGCTGTGCTTGCCCAGGTAGATCTGTAGATGGGTGACCGCCCGACATACCGAGTTTCCTCCGTGCCTCGGAAAGCACGTTAAGCTGTTGGTCCCGGCTGCCATATATAGACCTTTGGCAGTCGTTACAGGTAGTCAGTGACCTGAAATTCTGACATCCAGTCTTACCAAAGAGTATCATAAAATATTACCTAGTATTAACTGGGTTGTGGAGGTCAGATAGGCAGTCGCTCCATGCAAAATACTGGTATTCAGCTGCATCGGGTTAGACTGGAAGCTGACCCCAACATAGTTGGGAAAAGGCTAGGCAACAACATTCCTAAACTAATGCACATGATTGTTCAGTAGTACCTACTTTGAAAATCATTTACTTGGATTATGATAGCATTTTAATGCCGTTTTTATACTATAATCCTATTTGACTTATAGAGATTAAGTGTAGTCATCGCGATTACGTGGATTTATTTGTAATTATCGACTGATTAACTAAACATAAACAAGTTTAAAACGATTCTCTGATAAAACAGTCGATCAACATTGATTTCAAGAAATTGATATTCACTAATACAGGAAAAAAACACTGGAATTGGGGAATCCCAGTATTTTGATTATTATTTTTTTTTATTTAAAATGGGCCTACTCTTGACCTCAATTTTGCCCTAAGGACCTCTGCCCTTTTGACCTCATCTATATGAGGTCGACGATGGAACGAGCTTACCCAGAAGAAGCCTATTTACTCGCGACTTAAATAGATTAGGGTTATATGAACTCGGGAAAATCGACGCAGGCAGGGAGTTCAACTCCTTGCCTGTGTGCATTATAAAAGACTAGGCTCCACCCGCGTGGATGTCAGTCAAATTATACACTAAAACCTTCCTCTTGAATCACTCTATCTATTAAAAAAAAACCGTTTCAAAATCCGTTCCGTAGTTTTAAAGATTTAAGCATACATAGGGATATAGGGACAGAGGAAGCGACTTTGTTTTATACTATGTAGTGATTTAGCAAAGCGCTTCGTTCGAATGTGTGGAACGTTCCTAAACTAGCTTGTGGAACATCGACAAAGTATGGGCGATAATAACCTGCAGTACGTCAAGTCGATGGAAGAAGGCAGACGGTGGAATCAGCTCGTGGAGCTCATGCGCACACTCTCTGAAATAAAGTCTGTAGAAGACCGACAGACATGCGACTTTGCGGCGGTGGGCCAGGCTATGTAGGCAACCAGCTTATCGTCATTAATTAGCTTCCTGGATCTGCGCTCTACAGTCAAGTGTGGAAAGTTGGTTTTTGGCTAAGCCTTCCCACAGGTGACAGCTATACTCCGTGCCGGACCGGACTTGAGATTTATGTAACAAATTAACATCATCATCATCTGCCTAGCTTTTCCCAATTATGTTTTATTTAGATTTTTGTTTAGCTATCGGGCTACTTGCGTAGGCTAACTGGTCTACTTGAAATAAATGTTTGGTTGATTAACTAAGGAAGGATTTATTCAAAATTCAACCCCCAAGAGGGTGAAATCGGGGATGAAACTTTGTAATTAAAATCTTAATTTTTTATATTTAAAACATAACAAATTATAAAAAACTAGTACATAATAATTCAACACACACGCCTCAATATTAATCACAATTCACACTCACAAAACTTCACTAAGTACACAACAAAAGTACCATAAGTTTAGACTTTATTATACCAAGATCTCCAGTACCAGTTAACTCCCGTGTAGGTAATATCAGAAGACTATAAAAGTAATCTAGGCTCACAGGCAGTAAAGGCTCTTAGCCTTAGATGTAAGGAGGAACGTGTACCTACTCGTTGAAGTTAAACCGGGATATAACGTTTTGCGAGACGCACTTATGACAGCTCTACTCACACTCGTAAACAGAGGAATCCTTTATAAATGCGAAAGTAACTCTGTCTGTTTGTCTGTCGCGCTTTCACGCCAAAACTACGAAACTGACTGAAATGAAATCAGGTACACAGATAGTCAAGACCTTTTGGTCGCAATAATCAACATCCACAACATCCACGCCGTCGAAGCCGCGGGCACCAGCTATTTTCTCTTGTAACTAATAGGACTAATATTTAATACCAAGTATGATGAGTAAATATTAACACAAGGTTACATAACGCATGTAATTATCATTACTTACTAACCATTTCCTGAAAATCATCTGAAAGTCTTTAAAAATAACTCGGCTCGTTACTGTATTATTAATTAAAATACAAATATCAAGAATCCTATTCATTGGATATTGTCCGATAAATTGAATGAACAACTTTTTGCTCAGTTGAAAGAAAGAGAAAGAAAGAAAATGCATTTATTTGGCACATGCCACAAGTACACACAATGTAAAATATTATTAAGAAAAGGTCTTAAAACTAAACAAAACGTGCCACTCTGTGCCAGTTCAACAGAGTACTGGTTTTAGAATGAAATACGGTAGTTTCTGATAAATCTTATTGTCTGTTACACTATAATCGATCGTAGCAATTAACATAGTCGTATGTGAAAAATCGCCACTTTAGGGTACGGCCGTTCAAAGTTTCAAATATGTATAAAATTAACAATAGTCAATGTACCTTAACCAAATTTGGTATGATATATAAATATGAATTACCTGACGTAATAGTAAATGCAAATTTATCAAAAATTTATCGCAAATATGAGAAACTGCACATGCAACATTGTTAACCGCTAAATCATGCAACTATTTTGTCGGAAATGGCAGATCCGACATTATTAACCGAACTACAATTTCTGAATTTGGTCGGATGTGGCATAACCCGCCGTTTTCCCTGGACTTTGAAATCTCAATTGTGTTGGATTTACCACTTAACACGTTATTTCCCGTAAGTTATAAATATTTTATGAAGTAGATAACACTTATATTATTTCGGGGACTTGGGTAATACAATGTTGAGTTACATACAGCATTGAAATACTTAGCACTGAGTTACTTAAATGGATTTATAGCAAAATATTAATTTCCTTATCATAAGACAGACCTTGATGAGACCTTTTTAGTCTTGGTCCTTACAAAAAAAAAAATCAGTTCTCCTACACTATTGGACTAGGAACCCATCCACCTTTAAGTAAGAACCTACCTTAAATTAGATGGATGATAGTAGAAAATAAGAAGTCACTGTGTAATGTAATCAAATTAAAATCCTTTATTGGAACACGAAATAACAATCCAAAGTTTTATAACGCAAATACTAAATAAATTCGCTTATGAATCAACAAAACAGGCATTTAGTTTCCTGCAACTAAACAACAAAACAAATAACAGTCTTATTAAGTTACATTTGAGATCAGCCTCATTTTACATAAACTATTTATATTGTAATCTATTTACTTATAACTACAAACAATTGGGTCCAAGATAACATTCATAGATTATTCTAAGTAGATAGATTACAAAACACGTACCTACGATTATTATTTTATTTTAATCCTTAATCTAAATTCACAACCTTTTATGGCACATGGTCAGGTTTACCTAAATATACGTACTACAGTTAACAACATTGTTTTAGAATTAGATTGAACCTAATCGTCTTCTGAATCACTTTCTTCACGAGTAAGATTAGAAGCGTTGGTGTGAGGTAGGTTTAAATAAAAGTCATGGTAGCGTTCAGGAATGATTCCCCCTCTGCACAGATCTAAAATATCCTTGTATTTTTCTTTACTGATGGGCAAAGGTCCTTGATACGCCTGATTCAGTTCAAGATCATTTTCCAGCCTTTTCTTGTTTCGGGTGCCAGATCGCAACACAACGATTGTCTTTGGTTCTTCATCAAAATCGTACTTATACTCAATTCTGTCGTTCTGTTCTGCACTTACTTTCACCTCTCTTATAGAATTCCACGACACCTTCTCGTTTTTGGTATTCTTTGTCCAATTCTTGTTTACTAGCAAGGCTTTGAAATCGAAAATGTGTTCTTGTCTTATTTCTTCCACGACGTAAGGATCATCTTCAGATTTAGCCCAACGGACTAAGCAATACCATTCTTCTGGCACCCAAATCGTTTTGTGTTTGCTATACCGTTCTACTGTCGCGTGCACACTGTCTCCCTCATTTTGTGTATGACCTTTTTCTAGAAAACGATGGGTCACAGTTACTCCGAGCTTTTTTGCTACGAACATGTAGAGCGAGAACACGATCCGGTTCTTATTTTGGCCTGGGCAGTTATCAGACCAAAAACGAAATTCCTTGACGCCTCGTTCAGTATGGAATTTGATAAAGTTGAGTAGGCAACTAGATACTTCGATAGAGCCACGCCGAGCGATCGCTTCATGCCACATGTAGCAGGTGACTATCTTGGATACTACATCATAGATCGTGAAATTTAATGTGGAGAACCGCCTCTTGTAGTAGAGTACGCTAATTTCTCCGTAAGGGGCCACTAAACTTTTTGAAA
This sequence comes from Diarsia brunnea, assembly GCA_949774965.1. Classification (NCBI taxonomy): domain Eukaryota; kingdom Metazoa; phylum Arthropoda; class Insecta; order Lepidoptera; family Noctuidae; genus Diarsia; species Diarsia brunnea. The sequence goes on from OX459003.1 coordinate 18,493,967, forward strand.
ATCAAAGGTAGCAGTGACCACATCTTTGTTGACTTGAGCCTCTTGCTTGTCGGATTTCTTTATATCTCGTGCCCTTTTTTTTCGGTGTTGGTGTAAATCAAACGCAGCTTTCTCTTCGTCGGTTCTAGTCGATTTGTTCTCAAACACGTGGCAGACATCACATTTATCTTTTTTAGGTCTGTGCAGAGCCAGGTTGAAGTTGGAATTAACTACTTCTCTATACTGCCTTTTCGTAGTTGCTTTTGAGGAATATTTGGTAGCATCGAACCATTCGCAGTACAGTTTATACATCCGAGATATGCTCTCAACGCCTTCTAAGTAGAGTTTGCTTGAATTCTTACGAACGTAATGAGCCTCAACTACTGGAAAACATCTTACGTGATCGCAAACACTTTTGACCATGATATCATTATAAACGCGTCTTTCATGTTCATAACGACCCCTTTTGTCATCTTCAATCACCGTGTTCCCATCAAACTTCTTCCAGGCCGTGCTCACCACGCGTTCACTTAGCGCTATAGTATTGAGAAACATTGTCTTGCATACCTTGACTGGTTTATTTTCTGCATCTGGCAAAAAGTACTGATAAGTGTTCTGTCTATCGTGCTTCGTAACTTCCGTCGTTTGGCGTCGCTTGAGACTCTTCTTTGTGTTTTTAATAACAAATTCCCAGTGCTTTTTCTTCTCCTTTAAGAGCCAAAAATATTTAAAGACTCGCTTTCGATCTTCATGAGAATTTTTTGGGTACAGTTCAATCTGCACTTATCGGTACAAGGATCCTTTAGTTCTTTACTTTCGACCACCTTCCCCTTTTTGTTCACGAATTCTTCGCCGCTGTTTTTCTTCAGTTTTCTTTGGACCACAAGCCACCTTTCTTTATGCGCAAGGCGTTTCTTTCCCTTATCAGTTTTAAAGGCTTTTTTTCTGGAACGGTTTGTATGGCGTGTGAACATGACTTACAGAAGAGATCTCGGATGGTGTACCCATGTTTTCATAAACCTCGTGGGTGTGAAGCGCGTGATTCACACAAGAGATCTGGAACGATGTTCCTATATTAACACTCTCACCATCGTTAGAAAGCCAATAAGTGGGACTCGGGGACGGCATCGGTGTTGTTACTGTGTTATCAAATTGTGTAAAAACTTCATTTTCATTGGTTTCCAGAACTTTTGGCGAGTTGTGAGTTGTTGCTAAGCTGTCAGGAGCAGGAGCGCTTGGAGTTGGTGTCTTTAGTTGAGTTACTGGATTCACGTGGCTCTGAAAAGCATAATGCAACTATTGTATAACGTTAAATGAGAAAAGTTGACAAAACGTCGGTTATACATGAAACTACAGAAGTTGGAAATCTAAAAAAGACTACCGGATTCACTAAATCAGGAATGTCTTCCACGAGGCTCTTTGCACTGTCATCAAAAATGTCTCTCGCGAGGCTCTTTTCACTGTCATCAAAAATGTCTCCAATCAGATCTTCAAGTTGCACAAGCTCCTCTTCAAATTCAGCAGGAAGAGGCGATGGTTCTCCTTAAATAAATGTTACTATGTTAGTTAGCAAACAAAGCACACAAGCCAAACCGAATAAGTGCAGTTAGAAAGATTACAGGGTTAGTTTTCAATGACCAATGACAATCAGCTGCTGACAAAAAAATCGGCTGCTCCATACATTTTGACCGTGTAGGTATTGTACTTTTGTAGGAAACAGCTGTTTTTTTTTTACAACCGATGAAAATTTTCTATATGGCCGGGCTCAAAATGATGTACTGCATCATATCTGAGAATTTGGCTGGTCATTGAAAATTAACTCTGTATAATACAAAAGATAAGAGAAGCTTATTTGAAAAAAAAAACTAATTGATTCCTCGTTTATTGATATGTCACATAAAACAAAAAAAAAAAACTTTCAACAAACAACAATGTCAGCAGTACCATATTCAATAGTAGCTTGTTATCATAAAGCGAACAATAATGTCGAATGTAGTACATTCGACACCAAGAAATGAGAAATAAACAGTTAACAAAGTCAGTAATGCCTTATCCGACAAAATACAATCAAACACACAGCAGTCAATAATGTAGGAAGTGGTATATCCTACAATACTATTTATCAAATGAACATGCAACAAAGTCTGTAGTACCATTTCCGACAAAATAAAACTATCTCCGATCAAGCAATAATGTAGTATGTGTCACATCCGACACAGTAACCGAAATGGAAAACCATGAACATTGATGTATTTGGCATATACGACATTTTTGTCCGCTCAGAGTAGTTTTTAACATTTCTTAAAAAAATTGATTTCAATAAGACGCTAATAATAAACAATCATTATGTTTAGGCTAGATAAGATGAAATGCAATTAAGAAATATTTTTACTTACTTTTTCTCTTTTTGCTTAAATGAGTTTCCACATACACGTAAGCGTCCGTTATTTCAAAATTTGAATCGTTTTGTAGAGGAGCTGATGAACTCAATAAGTCCAATATCCGTCTTGACCTTGACATAACGGGAACATCGAATTTATATCAGAGTTGGTGAATTTATTTACGATTTGAAAAATAAAACCGACGAGTGCGCTCCTCCCGCTAATATTGGCCGAACTGGCAAATCCGCGCCGCGCGCTCGCCTCTGTTCTCCTCCCGCGCCCCGCAGCTAACGTCTCAACGTACTATGCGACAATATTAATCGTGCGCATTGAACACATAAGTACTACTTTTTCCACTAGGAAAAACAAAGATTGTTGATTTTAGGAATTTAATAATTTGCAGGGGCATTCATACACTTATTCTAAGACCTTTAATGCAATAAAATGAAAATTGTTAAAATTTAGATCCGACAATGTTCATTGCTACGGTCGTATTATTGAACTATCTTTTTAAAGATGTTTTTATTACATTCAATAAAGTAAACACCTACATATAAAATGTATTTCCTAGGTAGATAATAAAGACTTAAAATTCATTAGTGTTCAAAATTACCTGTATATTGCTGAAAAAAGGTGGAAAAATATCACGTAATATTTACTATAGAGAAAAATCCATTCTGAAGAAGGCGATGATTTAGTGATGGCCACGGGAATCTGTTGGATCCATGGAGCCACGAGTCAGTCGTTAAAGCAACGTTTGGAAAAGCTTCGTTCATTAGTGAACCTCGTTTGCCTGAAATGCTACTGATGATGATGAATAATGTATGAACGTGGATTAGGCAAAAGAAATATGAAAGGATTATAGCATAGATATATAGGTGTCTTTCCCATGAGAAAAGGCTTTAGTTGATGTTTTATGTATTCAATGAATAATCAATTTCCTGGAGAGTACCTAATATTACCATCGATCTATAATAAGCAATATTGTACTACTTTAAATAGATTTAAAACAAACACGCTTTTCATGTTTCCTCCTTTCAAAAGCGGTTTAGGACAAAAGCCTGGCCCATTTAACTCAAAATTTTACGCTCCATTGCTCTGAAAAAATACAGATATACATTCAATGCTTTTTCAGCTGGTAGAACAAACATTTAGGGGTGAATAACTCAACCAGTTGAAAAAATACAGTACGTTTCATTTACGGGAAATAAAAGTATTTTGTTCGTTCCAGATCGAATTCGGCAACAGATAATAAATGCGTCTGTTCTCTATTATTACAGATGTTGAATTCAAACAAAAATTGCTTGCAACATTCGTCATAATTGTTTATATTGTAACTGACTAAACTATCATCATCATCTACCAAGCCTTACCCTGTGGTAAGACTGGGACCGGGATCAACAGCTTAATTTGCTTTCCGAAGCACGGAGCCCTTCGGGGCTGCGGGTTGTTCGAAAGAGAAACCACGGCCTCGACACAAAGGGCTAAGAAGGAACATGGGTGGTTTTTGCCAATAGAAGTCTGACACTCCCTTCCGCTCTGCCCAGAGCGGGAGGGGTTATTTGATGATTTCCCACCCCCAAAAAAAAAATAGTCACGGAGGAAACTCGGTATGTAATGGTTGGTCACCCATCCATGGGCCAACCTAAGCAACCGCGCCACGAGCTCCGCTGAATGAAAAACTATGCAGTTGGAATAATCTGATCAATTTGAAACCAATTTTAGTAATTGCTGAATCGGAACTGTTGTTGAATTTATAACTGAATAAAATAATTGAATCTCTTTGTACAGTCCAGTACACACGGCATAACGTAATGGTTTTTTCCGTTATTTGTATTATAATATTTGAAATTATAAACCAATAGAAAGCTCAACCAATCAATTATTCTGTTGAACGGATCAACCAATTTATTGTTTCAATTTGGTGATTGGATGAGCAAATCTGTTAATTCAACTCACTCACGTAGGTACACACTTTTTTAATAATGTCAATATAGTAAAGGATTCTAATTGATCAGGGTGCCTAAAATGGCCGCTTTAGCAGAATCATAATATTAACCGCGCCTGTGACCATTTTAAGTTTAAGTAAGTATTCAATTTTAATTTTGTTAGTATGTATTATGTGTCCGTAGGTGTGACCGTGACATCACAGTGGGCCCTATCAGAATACCAGCGCTGCGGTATTTGTTTTTTCATCTATCGCAGCACCATGCTGAGATAGGAGCCTTTTTGGCCTCGCACAGGTCTTTTTTTATTATTATTTAGTTTTAGATTCTTTTTTATTATTTTTGTAGTTCCTGTGTTTGTCCAAATAAATATTTTTCTTTCTTTCTTTCTTTAAGAATGTTAACACGATGCAAGTCATTATTATGAATTTCAGAAAATTCATTACGAATTTCAGAAAATTCATTGTGAATTTATTAAAGGTAAGATAAAGATGCATTTATTTGTATAAATACATATAACATTATTAATACTGTTATTGGTTAAAGTAAATGAAAGGTCTCAAAGTATCACCCACCAAAAAAAAAGCTCTAATAGTATTTTTTGCAGCTAAAATTAAGTATTTCGTCTCACGATATAACTTGTTGCAATTCATAATCAATATTAAAGTGCAACACATTGGGAAATTAAATTTAGTAAAATTTATAAATTCATGAAAACAGGGAAACATTTGACCGCTGTTTACGACGTGTTGCCAACTTCCACAATGCAGGCTTTTAACATAAATAAACCTATGAATGAGTCTGAACTTTGAAGTTTACTAATCTTCACAATGAACTAACATTGTTTCCTTAAAGAACTTTCGCAAACAGGGTTTCATAAACAACTAAGCTAAATCCTTTATAACAACAAGAATGAATGCTTAGAATATTTTAAACCAGACAATGTCGGCGGGTCCTATTCTTTGGAAATGAATGAACGTAATTTTTACGTTAAAGTTTAAGTTGAATTATATACTGACAGGACAAAAATAATGGTATTCGAAGAAACTACTGTCGTTGCGCTGCATCAATGCCCTCGTGGACTGCGTTACGTACAGCTACAAAAATAGGAGGAGAAAACTTAACCGATTTAATTAATTTTAACATTCAAATTTTAAGATAGCTACGTCTAGTTTTCTGGCAATGCTTTTGTGTTAAAAACTTTTCGAATACGTCTTGCAGTTCTTTATTCACAACCGTTAAAAAATTGAGCATTTTTTGTAATTTTTGGAGGGATTTTTTCTTAACTTATTAGTTGCTGAAAAAAGGATTTATGGAGTTTTTTTTATCTAGAAAATTCAAGTTAGAGATTACTTATTTATTTGTTTTGCATACTTAATTTGACAAGGTATACATAACCCATAGAAATAAATAAAGTCTTTGAAGTGAAAAATATGTTATGTACGAAACGAGTATATTGAATTCCAAAACTTCCGAATTACAACGCTACCTTTACTCCGCACATTTGCGGTATGCCCTTTGTGTTTTGGTTGTAGGTAAAGTTGTTACATCCCAAATTGTAAGACATCTTGTCAAACAGTTTGGGATTAAGATTTTAGTTGTTGTGACAAATTGCCACCAATATATGGGTTAGATTTGTAAGCATTTACTTAGTTAACTCGTACATCACTCCAATAATCTGCAAAGGGTTAAGTAGAAGAATACCTACGTACAGTAATGTAACAACATTTAACCATTTATGGGTTATATAAACCGGCCTTCGAGTTGCTTTTGAAAAAAACCTTAAGAGCTGGAAATCACGTTAAGCTGTTGGTCCCGGCTGCCATATACAGATCTTTGGCAGTCGTCACAGGTAGTCAGTGACCTGAAAGTCTGACAACCAGTCCTACCAAATGGAATCGTATTACCTGACATTCACTGGGTTGTGGAGGTCAGATAGGCAGTCGCTCCATGTAAAATACTGGTATTCAGTTACATCCGGTTAGACTGAAAGCCGACCCCAACATAGTTGGGATGACTCTATCGAAGCTGGAATTCAAAACAGGACCTTACGTTTAGTAGCCGTTCGCTCTTACACCATCTTGACAAACAAGGACCAGTTTCTAAAACAATACGTTTTATACACAAATTTACAAAAACACAAATAGCCACCGTAACTAATCTTCTTACCTACCTACACAAGTATACGAAACACGACTTTCTGAAACGCAAATATAATTTACTTTTCGTACACTCATGTACAAATCTCAGTAAATAAATAAACAATCATAGTTTCTAAAGCAACGCTGTTCACGTATGTACATACGTGAACAGCGTTGCTTTCAACAATTTATTGACATGGAAGAGCTTGGTGGTTCAATTTGGTTTGAGTCATGGTGGGTATCGAATGTAACTCAGTGTGATTTGCATGGCTCAATACTAGTAGTGGGATTCATGATCCTGAAGTGGAAGAGTGTTCTCCTTTTGTTTTTTTTATGGGGGGTGGGAAATCATCAAATAACCCCTCCCGCTCTTAGGCAGAGCGGAAGGGAGTGTCAGACTTCTACTGACTAAAAACCACCCATGTTCTTTCTTAGCATTTGTGCCGAGTCCGCGGTATCTCTTTCGAACAACCCGTAGCAAGAGTGTTCTCCTGGACCATGAATTCCACTACTAAAACACTACTATTTACGGACAGATTTTACGTTGAGTATGAATTTAACTACCAAAATGTATAAGACTGACTGCCTCGTTGGTCTAGTGGTCGCAAGGGCAACGCTGTGCATGAGGTCCTGGGTTCGATTTTCAAGTTAGGCAAAGTGTTACTGACAAAGGAACTTTAAACAGTTCATTTCTTTAGCAAGTCCTATGTATGCAACTGCACGTAATTGGCTTAATATTATACACGTTTTGTCTTTAAAAATACATTATATAGGACATCGACGCGCAAAACCAACCCACAAAAATTTTCCGTAGACCCCTCTATACAAAAATAACACACGATCAAAATATATCACACACACTCCCACAGCCCGAATTATAAACCCAATACTGTGTATAATCCTCTCTTAGATAAGCCTCTCTTTTCTTATGCCAATCTCCGACGGCACGGTTGGCGCAGTGGCTCAAGCAATGGACTGCTGCGCTGCGTGTCGCGGGTTCGATCCCCGCACAGAACAAATATTTGTAAGGCTTACAGATAGTTGTTCCGGGTCTGGGTATTTGTGTATGTGAGTTTAAATGTTTGTGAACGCACCCACGATACAGGAGAAATTCCTAGTGTCCGGGCAACGTTTTTCAAAAAAAAAAAACAAAAAAAAAATAAAAAAAATCTCCACGTTCCAGTGCCTCATCCAGGTTGTTCTCCCGATAGCAACAGATTACTATGTCATCTGCCCATCTCACCGCTGCCTGCCCCACATTTCTTTTCCCAGTTCTTGGACGACATTCGGTGACAGCCTTTGTCCACATGTCATCAGTGCGCCTTGCTTGCGGTGTCCAAAATCTATAGTCAGTATAAATAGTTGTTTTTTTCTGTAACTAAGGAGAAATTTTCAACTCTGTTGTGTTATGATGAACCATGAAACCACTGAATTGATGACAACGTGTTAATTAAGTTTCATGTCGATAATCCAAATCTTAAAAAATAGTAGACAATTTATTCGGCAAACTTTAAAAATATAAAAAAAATCTCGGTTTACAAAAGAAACAATATTTTCACAAAAACAAAGGCCTAATTTTAATGTAAAAGTAATTAAGTTAGAAGCAAACAAAAGAAACTTCATTTCAATTGTACTTTTCCACAAATTAAAGTAATCTTCTCGTAAAGAACAATAGTTTATCAAATTAAATGGATAGCGTATTTCTTGAAAAATAAATGAACTATAAGAAAAACACTAACAAAAAACCTTTTTGTAAGTTTAGCAGCCTTAGGTTATTTAAGGCTCTTATATTAAAAAGAAAAAAATACTAGCAAAGATAATCGAACATAAAATTGATTATTCGACTTAATGAATAATAAAATCTGTATTGTTTACCTTTCTTATAATGAATTTATTCCATTGAATAGTTTGCAATAACGTTGGAAATTGTTTCTATTAGCAACTATTCCATTCAAATTATCTATAGAGTCAGTACTCTTTAGATATTTTTTCACTATATAAAAACCGACAGACCCACCGACAGACCTACTTACAGACTTTGAAAGTAGCACCTCTTACAGAAAAATTGAAAGGAAGTCGTTTATCTTGGTATGGTCATGTAATGATGTTTTGATGTATGCCAGGTAAACCCCACAGAATTCAAGAATGTCGCCTTAGTAAAAAAAAACGTTATTTTATAGGCGCTGCGAACGACACTAGTCCCAAATCTGTTGGACCTCCCAGATTTGAAAAAAGTGTCTTAAATGGTTAGGTTAAGTTAGGTTTGGTTGATGTTTTGATGAATGCCAGGTAAACCCCACATAATTCAAGAATGTCTTCTTAGTAAAAAAAAACCTTATTGTATAGGCGCTTCGAACGACACTAGTCTCAAATCTGTTGGACCTCCCAGATTTGAAAAAAGTGTCTTCAATGGTTAGGTTAGGTTAGGTTAGGTTAGAGTCATCAGGGGATATCGCACGATCTCCTACGAGGCGGCTTGCGTACTGGCCGGATCCCCGCCCTGGGACCTGGAGGCAAAAGTCCACGCGTCACTGCATCAGTGGCGCGAGGAACTGCGGGCGCGGGGCGAAGGGCTGATGCAGCGACACCTGGAGTTGCGTCAGTCTCAGCTCCGCGAGGTCCTGGTGGCGGAATGGCGGGACAGGCTCTCACGCCCTACCGCCGGCCTCGATACCATCGAGGCGGTTCGGCCAGTACTCGAGCCCTGGCTCGGGAGAAGGCACGGCTCCCTGTCGTTTCGTGTGACGCAGGTGCTCTCGGGGCATGGTTGCTTCGGGAAGTACCTGTGTCGCATAAACAGGGAGCCGGACGCCCGGTGTCACCACTGCGTCGACTGCCGGGAGGACACGGTGCGGCATACGCTGGCAGAGTGTGCCGCTTGGGAGGAGCCGCGCCGTGCCCTCATCTCAGAAGTAGGCAGTGACCTGTCGCTGCCGGCCGTAGTCGAGTCTATGGTCGGCAGCGAGGAGGCCTGGGACGCGGTGGTAACCTTCTGCGAAACAGTCGTGTCGCAGAAGGAGGCTGCGGAGAGGGAGAGGGAGATTTCTTCCCCACACCCGATCCGCAGCAGACGCACCGGGCGTCGGCGGAGGGCGGATAACGCCCTCTTCCGGCCCCCCTAATTGGGTCCAGGGGCGACGGACTTGGGGACGTCCGTCGCCCCCCACACATCTGGACCCGAGGTGGCGGCGCGAAGTGTTCCACGCGCGCCCCTCTCAGACGTCGCGCGGGGGGAGTCTAACACCTCACTCCTCCCGCCGACCCGAGATTGAGGCCCGCAGAGGCGGGCCGGCACTAGCCGGGGGTCGCGGTAGTATCTTAAGTTCCCGCGGCCCCCCGGCGTAGGTGTGAGATGGAACACCGGGGTGGTTTTTAGTCAGTAAGAGTCTGACAGACCCCTCCGCCCCCCCAGGGTGGGGGACATCCATGAGGATTTTCCACCCCGGAAAAAAAAAAAAAAAAAAAAAAAAAAAAAAAGGTTAGGTTAGGTTTGGTTGATGTTTTGATGAATGCCAGGTAAACCCCACAGAATTCAAGAATGTCGCCTTAGTAAAAAAAAACCTTATAAAGGCGCTTCAAATGACACAAATCCCAAACCTGTTGGACCTCCCAGATTTGAAAAAATGTTGCCATTGGAAAAGTTAGGTTTGGTGGATATATTTAAGTACAGTACAGTAAACCCCAAGTTTCTGAAAAAACTCGTCATAATAAAAAAATAACTTACTTACCAGGCGCATCGAATGGCACTAGTTTCAAACCTGTTGGTGGGTGGGGACACTTTTGCTCATGGTCCTTTATATTTTTGCCATGTTTCAAGTAAATTGATTCACGCATACTGACTTTTCATACAAACTTAAAAACCATTTAGGTGCCGTCGTAGATGGATTTGGGAGTTGTAACCTAGCCAGTTTTATTTCTTTCATTACAGAGAATCTATTGATATGTAGCTTATTCGTATCGAATCCCGGGTTTAAAATGTCACCATTTCATTTGCTGAGTAGTATTACTAGTAAACAATAGATATTGAATACTACTGTGCTATATTTTTGTAATCTACTTAACAAGTTCTAGACGATGATTATATTTTTCATTTAAATTTTTAATAAAAACAAATTAAAAGTTCTTTTCATTTCTAAATCATGGCCACCCTATTATGTTTTTTGATATTTTCTAGCCTATGTTACCCGGGGTGACGCAATGAATCTAACGATACCACATACATCAAAATCGGTTCAGGCGTTTGGAAGTAATGGTGGAATAAAGAAACTCACAAACAAACATACATACATACATACATACATGAACGCTAAAAACATAACACTCTTTTTTTTGGGGCAGTCGTGTAAAAAGCGTACATCTATTACTAGCGTTAATTAGATGTACATGGATCGCTGAAGGAGCGGCTGTTGGTAAACATTTTGTTTCAAGGTGCATTAATAGTATACAAAGACAGACAGACAGAAGCAATTGGGTGATTCCATATTATATATTAAACGATTATACCTTATCAGAGATAAATAATATAGATAATTTATAGAAATAACTAAGATATATATTTGATAAAAATATAATAAGATGTATAAATTAAAGACAATTTTTATACGTCCATAACTGTTCCATGTGGCGAAACAAAATGATTCGCATTGTGTTTATATTTTTTTTTTTCGTGTCTTACGCAGTCAGTGATAAATGCGTGAGGTATACATTTGAGCAAAATTTTAATGAATGGTTGACATATGAGCATAGGCATGAGTATTGTTTCAACTTGCCATTTTGGATTGAGAATCAGTACAGTAATATTGACCTGAGTGCTAAAAATAACCAAAGTACTACCTTTATTACCCCCTCTTCCACATACGAAGTAAATTGTATGGCATCATTCAATTTTACAATGCAGCCTGGTGGGACAATAGAAATTAACGTTTTTATCGACGATCCCTTCAATAATGTTATCTTAGTTTATGCCGTGTCATCAGAAGGATTAATTTTAGGAACTAATCATTCTCAACTAAACCATGTGGTCGGATGGGACACAATGAAGATAACCTTGACTCACACCCAGACTTTAGAGGGCTACGTGAGTATTGGCAATATTTATTTATATAAACTGTACGTACAGTAGTGGTACAACAGACGGACCTACCAACAACTTTAAATGTTTCAGCTATCTTTCCGAGGCTATTTGGCTCAAAATGCCATTGTTTTGGTCGATTCATTTCGCTACATACCGCCTGGTATGGCTGAAAGTGACTGCAGACTCTATGAATACGATCCAACCACACCACAACCCACTACACCAGAGCCGTCCACGCCAGCGCCAACAACATCAGAGCCATCCACACCAGAAACCACTACGCCTGAACCAACCACACCAGAGACGTCTACGCCAGCGCCAACAACACCAGAGTTAACTACGGCAGAACCAGCTACACCCGACACCACAACCCCCGGGCCAACCACATCAAAGCAGACCAGTTTATTGTTTAAATTGAAAATTGATTTAAAGTTGCCATTACCCTGAATAATACAATTTAAAAGAATCATTTAATTCCGTATTCACACACACCAGTTAATTGTCGAGACGATAAAATTAATATCCAATTTCAAAACACATACTGTTAAAATATCATGGTGTTTCTAAAATATTAATTAAATTCACAGCTAACAAATTTATATTTTGACTCTCTGCCTTCACTTTTATTCTAGGATTAATTATATTATATATATATTTCCTCAAAAATCATCTTTTTTTTACAAAATAAATGTTGTACCAGCCGGGTCACAACATTTACTTGAAATGATGAACCACACTGTCGCGTCGCGGTCCGACATTTTTATATTGAATTCAAAAGTATTATATCTTTAAATACAGGATTAATTATTCTTATTCAGAAGAAGCAGTTATTATTCATCTCTATTTCTCCAACCTATCCTCAAACGGAACGAGATCACGGTCCAAACATTGGTCCGTAAGCTGTAGTCGCGAGCAGAGGTAGCCCAGTGGTAGCTGCCTCGACTTACGAGCAATAGTCGTGGTTTTGAAATCACGCATGCGCATTACTTTGTGTAATTTATTTCATCACCACTGCTCTCATAACGGTGAAGAAACCGGCATTTTGAGGAAACCAGAATATCCTAGAACCAAAAATTCTGACATTTTACAGGAGAGCTAAACAAAGAAAAAAATAGTATATTATGCAACTAGTGAATAAAGGACGGATTTAAAGCGAGGGCCGTAGATGAGTCACGAGCAAGTGAAGGATTCTAATGATTGAATCACGAACGCAGCGAGTGATTCAACTGTTAGAATCCTGAACGACGCGAGTGATTCATGGCCCTCGATATAAATTCGTACTTTATTCAAGAGTTGCATACTATACTTTATATCATGACTACGAAAAAAGACATAATTTAAGCGAAAATAGAAATTTAATCAAGAAATAAGAATTGTTACATTAATTGAAATGGACATTAAAATTAGAGCAATGACTGAAATTAAGCGTAATTTTCTTATTATTATCATTAGGGTGGTCAACTTGTGAAACAATATTTATTAATCTAATGCCAAACTCCTTGTCGCAAATATCGACCAATCAAATCTCGAGAATTTATTTGCACCAAAGAGTTTTGAATTTCGAATCTTAGCGCAAGGAGTTTGTGTAAGCATTAAAATAGAGACCGGATATATTTTTGTGTTCCAAATTCAAACACCAAAATAGTGAATAAAAACAAAACAGTGAATAAAAGGCCTTTTTATTCACTGTTTTGCGTGAATAAAATAAGCTTTTTAGAGTAGGTATGGTATAATAGTATATTATGCAACTAGTGAATAAAGGACGGATTTAAAGCGAGGGCCGTAGATGAGTCACGAGCAAGTGAAGGATTCTAATGATTGAATCACGAACGCAGCGAGTGATTCAACTGTTAGAATCCTGAACGACGCGAGTGATTCATGGCCCTCGATATAAATTCGTACTTTATTCAGGAGTTGCATACTATACTTTATATCATGACTACGAGAAAAGACATAATTTAAGCGAAAATAGAAATTTAATCAAGAAATAAGAATTGTTACATTAATTGAAATGGACATTAAAATTAGAGCAATGACTGAAATTAAGCGTAATTTTCTTATTATTATCATTACCGGTCAAGTCGTGAAACAATATTTATTAATCTAATGCCAAACTCCTTGTCGCAAATATCGACCAATCAAATCTCGAGAATTTATTTGCACCAAAGAGTTTTGAATTTCGAATCTTAGCGCAAGGAGTTTGTGTAAGCATTGAAATAGAGACCGGATATATTTTTGTGTTCCAAATTCAAACACCAAAATAGTGAATAAAAACAAACCAGTGAATAAAAGGCCTTTTTATTCACTGTTTTGCGTGAATAAAATAAGCTTTTTAGAGTAGGTATGGTATAAAAACTATTTTTGTCTATTATTCAATCATAGAAATAAAATATAAAATCTTCGAAACTGTTGTAAAATAACAATCATCAATTGTTTTTTGAGTTCTATTAAAAAAATGACAACATAATAATAAAATTAGCCATGCTAATAGCCGGTACGTGACATCCCGGTGTACCGGTGCTTGTCCAAGGGCATGGTGAACCATGCCCTTGGACAAGCGACCCGACGACGTGGCGGAAATTGGAGCAGATCGGTATAGGTGTTCTGGCAAGAGTTATAGGCACGAGACTAGAGAGACCGCCGAAATCGCAAAACAAGTTTTCTGTATTGTTCGACTCAATTTCAGGCCAACATTCTCCACTCTTTGCCACTACACCTTTTTTTTTTTTTTTTTTGGGGGGGTGGGAAATTATCAAATAACCCCTCCCGCTCTTGGGCAGAGCGAAAGGGAGTGTCAGACTTCTACTGACTAAAAACCACCCATGTTCCTTCTTCGCCCTTCATGTCGAGGCCGCGGTATCCCTTGCGAACAACTCGCAGCCTCGACAGGCGTTGGCTCTTGCGGGCCCCTTCCATGTTGCTGACATCTCTTTGAGGCGCGCGTGGAACACGAACGCGCCGTCGACACGGCCTGTTGTCGTCATAAGACGGACGGACGGCGAGCTTACCCATCACTCACCGTCCACAGGCCCGCGTCTACGGTGGCCGGAAGCCATCACGTGCCACTACACCTTCAATTTGCTCTGTACCTCTTGGCCGCCCTCGGCAACCAGCAAATTCATCGGCAAACAGCATACATCCATTATACATATCCGTCGATAAAAGGTCTGCTATCGGATTACTACGACCACATTCTTCTATCTCTATTTATATAAGCCAGAAGATCCAAGTTCAGAAGAAAATTGCTGTAGTCTGCTTTGACAGGACAGGACAGACGGTTTACATTTTAAATAAAGTCTTCATCCGAATCTAAATCTAAATTCTTGCCTTAAATCTGGATCTTTAACTCAATCATCGAAAGAAAAATCTGAACTTGAGCTGGCCGAACTTGAAGACCCAAAAGCGTCGCTATCAAAATCCATTTCTGGAATGTTTGATTTTAAACATGCATCATCAAGTAGAGACAAATCGAGACCGTTCTGATTGTTAGGAACTGAATTATTATCAAAAGTCTCATACTGAGGCATATCCAGTTCTTCCAACATTGGATAGGTAGTTTGCGGAGGAATCCATATTATGTGACTTCGAAACCTATCCGGCGAAAATTGTTACACCGATAACTACACATCGAAGCCTTGGTAATGCGATGTTATGTTTAAACTACGGCTGTTTTGTACGATGTTTTTTAACCGATAACCTTCCATCGAATCTTTGTTTCCCTGACGTTTGATTTGTTCTATGTTCTACTTCGAAAATATTTAGCCAACATTTTTTCATTTCAACACAATTTATCTTTGAAATACATCCAAAATGCAATTAAATATTCCCATTATATAATACTTTATTAATAACTGTGTAGTTATTTACACCGAATGACTGAAATGTCATGATTTCAACTTATGAACGTTCTCAAAACCAAAAAAAATATTATTGTATTGGCTAAATAATTTCGAAGTAACTTTACAAAGAACAAACAAACGTCGGTGAAACAAAGGTTCGATCCAAAACACGTATCCATTATTTTTCGATAATCTACCAGATGGACTAAACAGAATCATATTTTTTTTTTGAAAAGATATATTGGTATCTACTCTGATTAAATCTATGAAAATGACAAAATATTATAATATTCAAATCATAGAAAACGTTACGATTCTGAATAAAATAAACATTTTTTTTTGCAGAAAAAAGAACCAACTTTAAAAAAACACAAAAATAACTTTACTTTCGGAATTCGGTGGCTTGGTTTGATTCTTGGACGATTTATTTGTGGACCACACTAGCTGCCGCACTCAGAGAGCTTCATTAAATTAGACCTAATGAGTCCCTAGCTAAGTCTAACTAGATTGTCTTGTCATCATGAATCAATTTAATCAAGTACATCATGTCAACAATGGTTAGGAGAAAAAAGAATCTAAAGCACTGAACCAATTTTGATGAAATTTCTATGGGACCAATCGGAAAGCCTTTCGACCTTTCACATATTTTCATTCAAATGGGTGCATAAACGACGGAGTTATACTTATAACGAAACATTTAAAAAAACAAGAAAATTAACATTCAGTCGAATGGAGAACCTCTTCCTTTTTAAAAGCTTTTTTTTAATCGGTTAAAACTAAGAATTACTGAATATTTATAATTAATTTTCCCTTCATATTTTTAAACTGGCGTAGGACAATGGCGAAAAAAAAACGTCTAATAAAGTGAAATCTGAAGAGCGTGCGGGGCTTGGCAAAATTACATCATAATAAGGCTATAGTTTTTTACATATTATTTCGGACGAGTATCGAATACTAAAAACATTCCCTCAATTATAAGACGCTCGTTTCGATCTTTACGTAAAGCTGTGCTTGCCTAGGTAGGTCTGTTGATGGGTGACCCCCGACATACCGAGTTTCCTCCATACCTCGGAAAGCACGTTAAGCTGTTGGTCCCGGCTGCCATATATAGACCTTTGGCAGTCGTTACAGGTAGTCAGTGACCTGAAATTCTGACATCCAGTCTTACCAAAGAGTATCATAAAATATTACCTAGTATTAACTGGGTTGTGGAGGTCAGATAGGCAGTCGCTCCATGCAAAATACTGGTATTCAGCTGCATCCGGTTATACTGAAAGCTGACCCCAAAGTAGTTGGGAAAAGGCTAGGCAACAACATTCCTAAACTAATGCACATGATTGTTCAGTAGTACCTACTTTGAAAATCATTTACTTGGATTATGATAGCATTTTAATGCCGTTTTTATACTATAATCCTATTTGACTTATAGAGATTAAGTGTAGTCATCGCGATTACGTGGATTTATTTGTAATTATCGACTGATTAACTAAACATAAACAAGTTTAAAACGATTCTCTGATAAAACAGTCGATCAACATTGATTTCAAGAAATTGATATTCACTAATACAGGAAAAAAACACTGGAATTGGGGAATCCCAGTATTTTGATTATTATTATTTTTATTTAAAATGGGCCTACTCTTGACCTCAATTTTGCCCTAAGGACCTCTGCCCTTTTGACCTCATCTATATGAGGTCGACGATGGAACGAGCTTACCCAGAAGAAGCCTATTTACTCGCGACTTAAATAGATTAGGGTTATATGAACTCGGGAAAATCGACGCAGGCAGGGAGTTCAACTCCTTGCCTGTGTGCATTATAAAAGACTAGGCTCCACCCGCGTGGATGTCAGTCAAATTATACACTAAAACCTTCCTCTTGAATCACTCTATCTATTAAAAAAAACCGTTTCAAAATCCGTTCCGTAGTTTTAAAGATTTAAGCATACATAGGGATATAGGGACAGAGGAAGCGACTTTGTTTTATACTATGTAGTGATTTAGCAAAGCGCTTCGTTCGAATGTGTGGAACGTTCCTAAACTAGCTTGTGGAACATCGACAAAGTATGGGCGATAATAACCTGCAGTACGTCAAGTCGATGGAAGAAGGCAGACGGTGGAATCAGCTCGTGGAGCTCATGCGCACACTCTCAGAAATAAAGTCTGTAGAAGACCGACAGACATGCGACTTTGCGGCGGTGGGCCAGGCTATATAGGCAACCAGCTTATCGTCATTAATTAGCTTCCTGGATCTGCGCTCTACAGTCAAGTGTGGAAAGTTGGTTTTTGGCTAAGCCTTCCCACAGGTGACAGCTATACTCCGTGCCGGACCGGACTTGAGATTTATGTAACAAATTAACATCATCATAATCTGCCTAGCTTTTCCCAATTATGTTTTATTTAGATTTTTGTTTAGCTATCGGGCTACTTGCGTAGGCTAACTGGTCTACTTGAAATAAATGTTTGGTTGATTATTAACTAAGGAAGGATTTATTCAAAATTCAACCCCCAAGAGGGTGAAATCGGGGATGAAACTTTGTAATTAAAATCTTAATTTTTAATATTTAAAACATAACAAATTATAAAAACTAGTTCATAATAATTAAACACACATCAAGGCCTCAATAACAATCACTATTCACACTCACAAAACTTCATTAAGTACACAACAAAAGTACCTTACATAAGTTTAGACTTTATTATACCAAGATCTCCAGTACCAGTTAGCTCCCGTGTAGGTAATATCAGAAGACTATAAAAGTAATCTAGGTTCACAGGCAGTAAAGGCTCTTAGCCTTAGATGTAAGGAGGAACCCGTACCTACTCGTTGAAGTTAAACCAGGATATAACGTTCTGTGAGACGCACTTATGAGAGCTCTACTAACACTCGTGAGTAAGGGAATCCTTACTAATATTATAAATGTGAAAGTAACTCTGTCTGTTTGTCTTTCGCGTTTTCACGCGAAATTTTGAAATGAAATCTGGTACACAGATAGTCAAGACCTATGAGAGGACATTTTTTGTAAAGATTTGAAAGGGGGGGGGGGGTGGTGAGAAGATTACTTTTTAATTTTTTAGAATTTTATTTATTGGGGAAAATAAACAGTGACACATTACATTAAACATAAAATAACAGTGAAGGCGAGTATGAGCAAATGTGTTACCAACAACATTTTCCACAGAATACATATGAAAAAATACAACAAAGATAGAACTACAATCTAAACATTTTATCAAGTAAAACTAAATACAGATATAAATATAGAATATTACAAGTTTCGACCTACTAATTTGTAAAAATATATATATGTTAAGGCGGGAAAACCACTTATGGAACTCTGCTCCTAAACATCAATGGCCTTCGCCATATTGTCTTCGCCTTATATTCCTCTTCGTGGTAGATGGGTATATGGGTAGTTGAAATCACACACAATACTTGACTCAAACACCAAACGTTTATTTACAATAGTTCATTTACAGGCACTTATAAACTTTTCAGGGGTTGAGACCCATTCACATGAATCATTGTTACTATGGAGAAGAATGGGTTGAAGAAACTCCATTTAAATCATGTTACAATTCTCGTTTGCACTAATTAATGTTAATCACATCAAAAACCACTTTCATTTACATTATTTGCTAAACGCGAGATAATGTGCATCTTTCGTCACACGCGTGTCTACTTGCATAGTCCGTCTAGCGGAAGTCCCACGTACTCAGTATTGTTATTAATTACTTTTAATCAGTTAAAACTAATAAACAATACTAAAATAGTTCACAATTGATTGTAATAATTATTTAACAATAAAACAATACCAATATTAATGCGAAGGTGTTATTAAGTTAATGTCTAATTAATAGGTTCATTACTTTTTACAACAGAATGTTACTTACGCCATTTCCGGCTAATTAAAGGATTTAATACAAAGAACAGGTTTTCTACTAATAAATTGCTCTACAAAATAATCTTATGACTTTTTAGTTTATAATTACATAAAGAAACTGATTTAGTCGTGGTTTCAGATTATAAATTGAGTTATTGATCATTAAAATCGTATTCGCCGCCATCTTCACAACAATGTGCAATGACGTCTCTTATACAGCCTAATTTCAAGTGAGCAATCATTAAAATCCCAATATTCATAATCAATTAGCTTATCTTAATTTTAACTATACTTCTAGTTAAAGACCTCTGTTTAATAAATCATTATTCGAGCTCGACCATTCAATTACAAACCATCTCTGTAGTAGTTAACACAAAAGCTAACAGATGGCACTGTCGCTCATGTCTTTCAATATCGATCCCGTAATAATTACTGTACAAATATCTCAGAGATGGCAGGTTCATTAATGATTATAAAAAACTAAGCTAAGCTATTATTATAAGCTGGTTATTAATTAGATTGCCTAATGATCCCAGCAGATAGACACTCTCGCGGCGACACGGCCATTCTGATCGGCGGTGCGCGCTCTGCACTTGCCGTTGCCGTCCGCTCGTCCGTCCGTGGTCCTAAGTGTAGTCTCGTAGTTGTTAACTGAAATAGTGGAGATAAATTTTGTCGGCGGATTATTGTTGCTTTTATTATCCTACAATGTTTATTCAATTGTAGGATTTAGTAACATTCATTCATTGGTTTATTCAACATAGAAACCTTGTAATAGATCTGACATTCAATGCATTTTTGTATCACCTTGCTAGACACACATGCACAGTTACAGACATTTATAGCTGTTTGGAATTTTTATTCAAGTTATTAGATGCTAAGCTGTTAGCTTAATAAAACAATTGTTGCCTGAATGATTCAATTACATTAATTGAATTGAGTTTATTGATATTGTTTGATCAACTTCTAGCTCACAAGAATTTTGTTGGCAAAATTATTCAACAGCATTAATTGAATTCATTGATAGTTTGATCAGCTACTAGCTGAATAGAATATTGTTTGATTAGCTACTAGTTAAATAGAATATTGTTGGAAAAATTATTCAACAACATTAATTGAATTATTTTATATTGTTTGATCAGCTACTAGCTGAATAGAATATTGTTTGATTAGCTACTAGCTTAATAGAATATTGTTGGCAAAATTATTCAACAACATTAATTGAATTTATTGATGTTGTTTGATCAGCTACTAGCTGAATAGAATATTGTTTGATTGCTACTAGCTAAATAGAATATTGTTGGCAAAATTATCAACAACATTAATTTAATTTATTGATATTGTTTGATCAGCTACTAGTTGAATAAAATATTGTTTGATTAGCTACTAGCTAAATAGAATATTGTTTGACTAGCTACTAGCTAAATAGAATATTGTTGGCAACATTATTCAACAACATTAATTGAATTTATTGATGTTGTTTGATCAGCTACTAGCTGAATAGAATATTGTTTGATTGCTACTAGCTAAATAGAATATTGTTGGCAAAATTATCAACAACATTAATTTAATTTATTGATATTGTTTGATCAGCTACTAGTTGAATAAAATATTGTTTGATTAGCTAAATAGAATATTGTTGGCAACATTATTCAACAACATTAATTGAATTTATTGATGTTGTTTGATCAGCTACTAGCTAAATAGAATATTGTTTGATAAGCTACTAGCTAAATAGAACATTGTTGGCAAAATTATCAACGACATTAGTTGAATTTATTGATATTGTTTGATAAGCTGTTTGCTTTTTCAGCAAACAGATAATATTGTTGCTTACTATGACTTGACTTTGCAACCTTGTATAATAGGTCTACTGTCTACTAGATTTGTTTTAAATAAAATTATTGATAGCTTTAGACATTGTGATTTATATTTGGTAAATGTAGTGTGAGTAGTATGTTTTTATTTGTTCATTCTCACGGGAAGGTAATGCTCTGTGATAGACACAAAGTCTTGGATTTGACAGGATAAAAGGATAGGATCAGGAACACCGCTCTGTGATAGACACAAAGTCTTTGATTTGACAGGATTAAAGGATAAGGAGTTTAGGACCATTGCTCCGTGACAGGCACGAAGTCTTTGATTTGACAGGATATAAGGAACCAGGCTCTGGGCGTTTAATACGCCGTGGACCCAGCAGGATAACATGAGAGTATTATTTTATCAGTTCCCTCCACGGCTGCTGATAGATCATTTGTTGTGTTGGTTCATTACCAGTCACCTCCACGGCTTCTGATAGATCATTTGTTGTGTGGGTTCATTATCAAGTGCCTACACGGCTGTTGATAGATAATTTGTTGTGTTGGTTCTTTACCAGTTGCCTCCACGGCTGCTGATAGATTATTTGTGTGATTAATTGTGAGTATTACTTATTGCGCTAGTTGTTTCCTCCACGGATACCATTAGCTTTTTGTGAGTATTATTATTTTATACTTCATTAGTTACTGTTAGTACTAATACTTTGTTTTTGTTAATAGTTGTTGCTTACAACTGGCAGGATTGCAAAAACATTAAAATAATGAAAATGGAATACCTGATACTCATCACACATGAGCATCATGTAGGTAGGTAGGTTGATTGGCGATTGTATTGAGCCTTTTAATGCATCACTGTTTGATATCAGTGGTGAAGTGTTTGAAGTAGTTTGAAAACTTCTCACCTTTTATGTTAACTTATGGTGTGTAAACACTGAAACAGTCATTCTGGGTTGGCTGTCCTCATGCTGTTTCTCATTTGTTAGCTTCATAGCCGGCGACATGGTCATTTGTTCACCAGGCTGTAGTACTTGATGTTGTTTATATTTGTAGTGAATTTGCTCTACTATCATTTCCTCTTTTATAAGATAATTGCCTCGAATCTGGAATGTAAAAGTCATGCAGGTAAATAATAGAACAAGAAAAGATGTTATGTAAACATCACACCTGCTATCCCAGAAGGGTTAGGCAGAAGTGTACATCATCACTTTGCCAGTAATGCTTAAGGCTCTTGTTAAAGGGCAAGACTGTTTGCCATTAATATTATTGTCTGGACTGCTACTGAGAAATTCCTGATGGAGAAACTCAACGACACTGTTAGACTCGGGAATTGAATCCAGGCCCACACGCTTTAATTGTATGGTGCATTACTACTAGGCCCTCAAAGTAGTCTGACTAAATGTTTAAATTAGTAATGAAAATTTGGTAATCAATTGTTTTTAAATAGTTATCATACTTAGATGGTAATTAAACTAAGATGGGAAAGTTAATCTGATTAAAACTACTTTAAAAACACTATTGGTTGTGTTACTGTACTAGTGAAACGTTCACAATTTAACTTCTTTAAAGCTTTGCTTTCTGTTGAATTATCACACTGAATTTCATTGTCAGAATTTGTTGAACAACGTTGATGTTTCGTTAATTGTTTTGTTATAAAACACACATAAGTACCAGTTACATAACAAAGCATTACTAATGTAAAACATGTGCATTGAATCCAACTCATATGCTATAATGGGAAATAGTATGATGTTATCATTGCGTTTTCCCATTAAAATAATGTTTATTGTGGATCAATTGTTTATCTATTTATTTATTTTTTTAAAACTTTAAGCTAATCAATTAGAGATGTAGTAAGGTCAGATGTAGATTCGATTGATAGATATTGAATAAATGAATAATTATTGTAATATTTATCATGACATATTGTGTCATTACAATACAAAGATTCACATCTGCCGGGTGTCCAGTGACGGACAACTTTGTTTGTTTTTAATGAATCTTGAAACATGTTATCCAATACAAATGTTTACAAGTTTGTATAAAGTATTTAATTGTAATTCCTCACTTGAATGTCAATTAGGAGGGATTTCTAATAAGAATTATTTCTATTAAATGTTTTATTTTGAATGACATTTCAAAACACAACAATATTTAATACTAGTTAATACTTGGTTAATTAATTAATGTGTGAATGCAAGTAACTAACTATCATTTGATTCATGAGTTCAGTTTGTGACACATTAAGTACTGATTTATATTTTAATCATAACTTTGAACGGGTAATGACCTTATCACTCCTTATGTGATTAAAGATGTCTTAATATTTTAATCCCACAGGTGTCAATTTAAGGTGGCATTAACCTAGCCAGTGTGTAATGTGATAAGTTAAAATATTGTTAACTGCACTACAGTTACTAAAATGAATAAAATAAAATACTTCCCGGGGTTGATGTTTCATCCCGTAGGTTCATTTTTATTGATAT
Source organism: Diarsia brunnea (assembly GCA_949774965.1). Taxonomy (NCBI): domain Eukaryota; kingdom Metazoa; phylum Arthropoda; class Insecta; order Lepidoptera; family Noctuidae; genus Diarsia; species Diarsia brunnea. The sequence goes on from OX459003.1 coordinate 18,517,510, forward strand.
GCTTTCCAAGTGTTCATGTTTCTTTTATTTTGCTGCTTCGGTCATTCTGTGCTGTACTGTATGTTTGTCATTTTGATTGGACTATGAAATTTTCTGTCACATAAAACTTCATTGTTTGTTTTCCCATGTGTCAACTTATTGTCTGACTGGGTCATGTGTGTTCAAGTTGAAATAAGCCTTATTTATCATGTTGGTATCTGTCAACCACTAGGATGAAAATACAGCCAAATCTTAGACGTCATAGTCTTCAGTTCAATATTTTCCTGTATGTCATTTTTTTGGATGTTCCGGCGCATATTCATGAGCAAAGCGCAGATAAAATCCCACTTCTGATGTTAAGGCGGGAAAACCACTTATGGAACTCTGCTCCTAAACATCAATGGCCTTCGCCATATTGTCTTCGCCTTATATTCCTCTTCGTGGTAGATGGGTATATGGGTAGTTGAAATCACACACAATACTTGACTCAAACACCAAACGTTTATTTACAATAGTTCATTTACAGGCACTTATAAACTTTTCAGGGGTTGAGACCCATTCACATGAATCATTGTTACTATGGAGAAGAATGGGTTGAAGAAACTCCATTTAAATCATGTTACAATTCTCGTTTGCACTAATTAATGTTAATCACATCAAAAACCACTTTCATTTACATTATTTGCTAAACGCGAGATAATGTGCATCTTTCGTCACACGCGTGTCTACTTGCATAGTCCGTCTAGCGGAAGTCCCACGTACTCAGTATTGTTATTAATTACTTTTAATCAGTTAAAACTAATAAACAATACTAAAATAGTTCACAATTGATTGTAATAATTATTTAACAATAAAACAATACCAATATTAATGCGAAGGTGTTATTAAGTTAATGTCTAATTAATAGGTTCATTACTTTTTACAACAGAATGTTACTTACGCCATTTCCGGCTAATTAAAGGATTTAATACAAAGAACAGGTTTTCTACTAATAAATTGCTCTACAAAATAATCTTATGACTTTTTAGTTTATAATTACATAAAGAAACTGATTTAGTCGTGGTTTCAGATTATAAATTGAGTTATTGATCATTAAAATCGTATTCGCCGCCATCTTCACAACAATGTGCAATGACGTCTCTTATACAGCCTAATTTCAAGTGAGCAATCATTAAAATCCCAATATTCATAATCAATTAGCTTATCTTAATTTTAACTATACTTCTAGTTAAAGACCTCTGTTTAATAAATCATTATTCGAGCTCGACCATTCAATTACAAACCATCTCTGTAGTAGTTAACACAAAAGCTAACAGATGGCACTGTCGCTCATGTCTTTCAATATCGATCCCGTAATAATTACTGTACAAATATCTCAGAGATGGCAGGTTCATTAATGATTATAAAAAACTAAGCTAAGCTATTATTATAAGCTGGTTATTAATTAGATTGCCTAATGATCCCAGCAGATAGACACTCTCGCGGCGACATATATATAATTATAAAACCTATATTAGTGTTTCTTTTTGATTTTTTAATAAAATAAAATAAAAATACAAAGGAGAAGGGAATGACTCCATACATTCCTTGGCCCAGGTGTTAACTGAATCAAACTAGCCTTATTTGTAAGAGGGTATTTATAACATTGTAGTTTTTTTATGTTTTTTACGAAATACTCTTGAATGGCTTTGGTTGTGTTATGATTTTATGCATGAAGCGTGTGTGACGTGTCGAAGATCTGACACGATTGGCTCTCCCGCGCCCTTGACAATCGCTACAGTCGAAGACAAGTTTCTACATCCAATATCCTGGCACTTAGAAGCAGTAGGCATAAACCTTTTAAAAACTAAAAAGGGATAAGAGGATGTAAAATAAGACACCAATATATGTATTATTCGTCTTCAATAATTAACAGAATATCGTCTAAGAATTGTGCAGAAGGTACGATATTTTTTTGGTATCTTGCCCAACTGAGATACCATATTATGCACATTACATGGGCACGGCAGCCTACAGTTCTTCTACCTACAATACAATTACAATAATACCATAATATTGATTCTCGTCCTCTTCGACAGCTGTCAACTAAAATGTAAACAAAATATGTTTTATATAAAAATAGGTAAAAACTTACAGGCTGAGATGCACGCCATTGACGAATAACTGATAAAGTCGCCTCATCTTCCAAGACTCTTCTGCCAAATAGAGTTACTGCGACCAGTCGCAATCGTACAAGTTACACAGCGATCCATGTCGTCAATATCCGATCGATAGGCGTAAACAGTTGTCCAGAATAGAGAGCCAGATAATTTGGAGTATCAAGATCCGTCAAAAGTCCTATGCAAAGCCGAGGTCGTGGGGTTAAACAATAGAACATGGAAAAAAATACGAACGAGTGCCATCTGTCAGTTGGTGTCTGACTGATGTCACTGATGTCAGGCAGAAGGATTGCCAGACTCGATTTTCATACATATTCTGAGATTTTAGCGATTTATTCATAATCGATTACCAGCAATTCAGGCATTACTTAATCGATTATTTAGTTTCATAACTTATTTAAAGTTTTCTCGCTTCCTAGATAGAAACATGGTACCATATTTTGTGATTTCCTTTAGAAAAATATAATGGTTTTTTTAATGCATATTTCAACTAGTTAACTGCTGGGCCCAAAAGTCCCCTTCTCCTTTGGACGCGATAACCGACATCCGCGCCGTCAAACCCGCGGGCACCAGCTAGTTTCTTTAGTAACTAATAGGAACAATATTTAATACCAAGTATGATGAGTAAATATTTACATGTAATTAGCATTACTTACTAACCATTTCCTGAAAATCATCTGATATACTTCAAAAATAACTCTGCTCGTTACTGTATTTTTATTAATTAAAATACGAATATCAAGAATCCTACTAATTGAATATTGTCCGATAAATTGAATGAACAACTTTTTGCTCAGTTCTGGTTTTAGAGTGAAATACGGAAGTTTCTGATGAATCTTATTGTCTGTTACACTATTATTGAACTATCTTTTTAAAGATGCTTTTATTACATTCAATAAAGTAAACACCTACATATATACCTGTATATTGCTGAAAAAGGTGGAAAAATATCACGTAAAATATTACGTGATATTTTTCCACCTTTTTTCAAAAAAAAAAAAACATTCTGAAGAAGGCGATGATTTAGTGATGGCCGCGGGAATCTGTTGGATCCATGGAGCAACGAACCAGTCGATAAAGCAACGTTTGAAAAAAAAAAAAAATTAAAAAACACGCCTTCCATGACAAAAAGTAAACTAAAAAATAAAAACAAGTCAAACGAAAACTTTTATTGCAGTCGGGGGACAGTTCGGTGGAACAATTCTTTACAGGTCCCCCGACTGCAATAAAAGTTTTAGTTTACAGTTTTCCATTTTCGAATACATTTACGGGACCTTGCTCCCATTCATCACTGAATTCGTTTGACTTGTTTTTTATTTTTTAGTTTACTTTTTGTCATGGCAGGCGTGTTTTTTAATTTTTTTAATTATTTATTTTTTATTTCATATCTTTTAGTGATAATATATCGGTATTTTGACCTATAACCAATCATTTAAGCGATAAGTCATTATAATATCATTATCATCATTTCAGCCATAAGACGTCCACTGCTGGACATAGGCCTCCCCCAAGAAGGGGCGGATTTGCCATAATCGCCACGCTTGGCAGGCGGGTTGGCGATCGCAGTATGGTTGTTAAGAAGGCGCAGAGAACGCTGCTGCCCATTCTCTGGTAAGTCCCTTAGTCGCCTCTTACGACACCCACGGGAAGATATGGGATGGTGCTATTCTTTATGTCCGACACCACACACCTATAACCAATATGGCACGATATATTAGTTTATTTTTCAGGAAAGCAATGTCGCGCTAAGGATAATGCGATACTAAATCGATAATTTGTATGGATACTATTTTAGTGTGTTATTTTAGTGACACGTAAATTAGGAAACTTTTTAACTGTATCAGGTGTCTTGATTTACTATGCTTCTGTCCAATGTTGTGTGTACTGTGTGCACTGTCACAGGTCAACATAATATGAGTGGTAGCTAGCGCCGCTTGATATTATCTTCTCCGTTAACAGGGACTATCATAATGAAAAATCTTTGAAACACGAAGTTATTATCAAACTGTTTTATTAAGCGCTACCCAATGAGAATTATCCATGATAATAAAGCGTTGGACTTTTTTTCCTGGATGGACAATTACATAATAGAAGTAGGTACATGAGCATTTCAAGCGAGCATTTCAAAACCATTTAGGTGATTTTAGGGTTGATTTTAGGGTTTTTAATTGAAATTTCAATAAAAACAAATTAAAAGTTCTTTTTATTTCTAAACCATGGCCACCCTATTACGTTTTTTGATAATTTATCTAGCCTATGTTACCCGGGGTGACGCAATGAATCTAACGATACCACATACATCAATCATCATCATACGGTTCAGGCGTTTAGAAGTTATGGTGGAATAAAGAAACTCACAAACAAACATACATACATACATACATACATACATACATACATACATGAACGTTAAAAACATAACACTCTTTTTTTTGGGGCAGTCGTGTAATAAAAACATAACACTCTTTTTTTTGGGGCAGTCGTGTAAAAAGCTTCGTTCATTAGTGAACCTCGTTTGCCTGAAATGCTACTGATGATGATGAATGACCCCATGTATGAACGTGGATTAGGCAAAAGAAATATGAAAGGATTATAGCATAGATATATAGTTGTCTTTCCCATGAGAAAAGGCGTTAGTTGATGTTTTATGTATTCAATAAATAATCAATTTCCTGGAGAGTACCTAATATTACCATCGATCTATAATTAGCAATATCGTACTACTTTAAATAGATTTAAAACAAACACGCTTTTCATGTTTCCTCCTTTCAAAAGCGGTTTAGGACAAAAGCCTGGCCCATTTAACTCAAAATCTTACGCTCCATTGCTCTGAAAAAATACAGATATACATTCAATGCTTTTTCAGCTGGTAGAACAAACATTTAGGGGTGAATAACTCAACCAGTGAAAAAATACAGTACGTTTCATTTACGGGAAATAAAAGAAATATTTTGTTCGTTCCGGATCGAATTCGGCGACAGATAATAAATGCGTCTGTTCTCTATTATTACAGACGTTGAATTCAAACAAAAATTGCTTGCAACATTCGTCATAATTGTTTATATTGTAACTGACTAAACTATCATCATCATCTACCCAGCCTTACCCTGTGGTAAGACTGGGAACGGGATCAACAGCTTAATTTACTTTCCAAGGCCCGGAACCCGTCGGGACAGCGGGTTGTTCGAAAGAGATACCGCGGCCTCGACACAAAGGGCTAAGAAGGAACATGGGTGGTTTTTGCCAATAGAAGTCTGACACTTCCTTCCGCTTTGCCCAGAGCGGGAGACCCCCAAAAAAAATAGGCACTGAGGAAACTCGGTATGTAATGGTTGGTCACCCATCCACGGGCCAACCCAAGCAACCGCACCACGAGCTCCGCTAAATTAAAAACTATGCAGTTGGAACAATCTGATCAATTTGAAACCAATTTTAGTAATTGCTGAATCGGAACTGTTGTTGAATTTAAAACTGAATAAAATAATTGAATCTCTTTGTACAGTCCAGTACACACGGCATAACGTAATGGTTTTTCCGTTATTTGTATTATAATATTTGAAATTATAAACCAATAGAAAGCTCAACCAATCAATTATTCTGTTGAACGGATCAACCAATTTATTGTTTCAATTTGGTGATTGGATGAGCAAATCTGTTAATTCAACTCACTCACGTAGGTACACACTTTTTTAATAATGTCAATATAGTAAAGGATTCTAATTGATCAGGGTGCCTAAAATGGCCGCTTTAGAAGAATCATAATATTAACCGCGCCTGTGACCATTTTAAGAATGTTAGCACGATGCAAGTCATTATTATGAATTTCAGAAAATTCATTATGAATTTCCGAAAATTCATTATGAATTTATTAAAGGTAAGATAAAGATGCATTTATTTGTATAAATACATATAATATCATTAATACTGTTATTGGTTAAAGTAAATGGAAGGTCTCAAAGTATTTGGCGGCGGCGACCTCTCGCGTCCGGCCCTGGTGCAAGCCATGGTCCGTGGCGAGGAGGAATGGGACGCCGTCGCCTCCTTCTGCAAAGCAGTGATGCTAGCGAAGGAGGTGGCGGAACGTGAGAGTGAGAGAACCTCTCGTCCCAGCCGCCGCGGGAGGCGCACCGGGCGTCGGGGGCCACGTGATGGCTTCCGGCCACCGAAGACGCGGGCCTGTGGACGGTGAGTGATGGGTAAGCTCGCCGTCCGTCCGTCTTATGACGATGACAGACCGTGTCGACGGCGCGTTCGTGTTCCACGCGCGCCTCAAAGAGATGTCAGCAACATGGAAAGGGCCCGCAAGGGCCGACGCCTGTCGAGGCTGCGGGTTGTTCGCAAGGGATACCGCGGCCTCGACATGAAGAGCTAAGAAGGAACATGGGTGGTTTTTAGTCAGTAGAAGTCTGACACTCCCTTTCGCTCTGCCCAAGAGTGGGAGGGGTCATTTGATGATATCCCACCCCCAAAAAAAAAAAAAGGTCTCAAAGTATCACCCACCAAAAAAAGCTCTAATAGTAATCTAAATTCATGAAAACAGGGAAACATTTGACCGCTGTTTACGACGTGTTGCCAACTTACACAATGCAAGCTTTTAACATAAATAAACCTATGAATGAGTCTGAACTTTGAAGTTTACTAATCTTCACAATGAACTAACATTGTTTCCTTAAAGAACTTTCGCAAACAGGGTTTCATAAACAACTAAGCTAAATCCTTTAAAACAACAAGAATGAATGCTTAGAATATTATAAACCAGACAATGTTGGCGGGTCCCATTCTTTGGAAATGAATGAACGTAATTTTTACGTTAAAGTTTAAGTTGAATTATATACTGACAGGACAAAAATAATGGTATTCGAAGAAACTACTGTCGTTGCGCTGCATCAATGCCCTCGTGGACTGCGTTACGTACAGCTACAAAAATAGGAGGAGAAAACTTAACCGATTTAATTAATTTTAACATTCAAATTTTAAGATAGCTACGTCTAGTTTTCTGGCAATGCTTTTGTGTTAAAAACTTTTCGAATACGTGTTGCAGTTCTTTATTCACAACCGTTAAAAAATTGAGCATTTTTTGTAATTTTTGAAGGAACATTTTTTCTTAACTAATTAGTTGCTGAAAAAAACGATTTATGGAGTTTTTTTATCTCGAAATTTCAAGTTAGAGATTATTTATTTATTTGTTTTGCATGCATAATTTGACAAGGTATACATACTCGTAACCCATAGAAATAAATAAAATCTTTGAAGTGAAAAATATGTTATGTACGAAACGAGTATATTGAATTCCAAAACTTCCGAATTACAACGCTACCTTTACTCCGCACATTTGCGGTATGCCCTTTGTGTTTTGGTTGTAGGTAAAGTTGTTACATCCCAAATTGTAAGACATCTTGTCAAACAGTTTGGGATTAAGATTTTAGTTGTTGTGACAAATTGCCACCAATATATGGGTTAGATTTGTAAGCATTTACTTAGTTAACTCATACATCACTCCAATAATCTGCAAAGGGTTAAGTAGAAGAATACCTACGTACAGTAAAGTAACAACATTTAACCATTTATGGGTTATATAAATCGGCCATCGAGTTGCTTTTGAAAAAAAACCTTAAGAGCTGGAAATCACGTTAAGCTGTTGGTCCCGGCTGCCATATATAGATCTTTGGCAGTCGTCACAGGTAGTCAGTGACCTGAAAGTCTGACAACCAGTCCTACCAAATGGAATCGTATTACCTGACATTCACTGGGTTGTGGAGGTCAGATAGGCAGTCGCTCCATGTAAAATACTGGTATTCAGTTACATCCGGTTAGACTGGAAGCCTACCCCAACATAGTTGGGATGACTCTATCGAAGCTGGAATTCAAAACAGGACTTTACGGTTAGCAGCCGTTCGCTCTTACACCATCTTGACAAACAAGGACCAGTTTCTAAAACAATATGTTTTATACACAAATTCACAAAAACAAAAATAACCACCGTAACTAATCTTCTTACCTACACAAGTATACGAAACACGACTTTCTGAAACGCAAATATAATTTACTTTTCGTACACATCTCATCTCTACTCGTGTACAAATCTCAGTAAATAAATAAACAATCATAGTTTCTAAAGCAACTCTGTTTGCATATGTACGCAACAATTTATTGAAATGGAAGAGCTTGGTGGTTCAATTTGGTTTGAGTCATGGTGGGGATTAAATGTAACTCTGTGTGATTTGCATGGCTCAATACTTGTAGTGGGATTCATGATCCTGGAGTGGAAGAGTGTTCTCCTTTTGTTTTTTTTATGGGGGGTGGGAAATCATCAAATAATCCCTCCCGCTCTCAGGCAGAGCGGAAGGGAGTGTCAGACTTCTACTGACTAAAAACCACCCATGTTCTTTCTTAGCATTTGTGCCGAGGCCGCGATATCTCTTTTGAACAACCCGCAGCAAGAGTGTTCTCCTGGACCATGAATTCCACTACTAAAACACTACTATTTACGGACAGATTTTACGTTGAGTATGAAGTTAACTACCAAAATGTATAAGTCTGACTGCCTCGTTGGTCTTGGTCGTTGGCAACGCTGTGCACGAGGTCCTGGGTTCGATTTTCAAGTTAGGCAAAGTGTTACTGACAAAGGAACTTCAAATAATTCATTTCTTTTGCTAGTCCTATGTATGTAACTGCACGTCGTCTTAATAATATAGATACACGTTTTGTCTTTAAAAATACATTATATAGGACATCGACGCGCAAAACTAACCCACAAAAATTCTCCGCAGACCCCTCTATACAAAAATAACACACGATCAAAATATATCACACACACTCCCACAGCCCGAATTATAAACCCAATACTGCGTATAATCCTCTCTTATATTATAAGCCTCTCTTTTCTTATGCCAATCTCCGACGGCACGGTTGGCGCAGTGGCTCAAGCAATGGACTGCTGCGCTGCGTGTCGCGGGTTCGATCCCCGCACAGAACAAATATTTGTAAGGCTTACAGATAGTTGTTCCGGGTCTGGGTATTTGTGTATGTGAGTTTAAATGTTTGTGAACGCACCCACGATACGGGAGAAATTCCTAGTGTGGGGGGGCAACGTTTTTCAAAAAAAAAAAAAAAATCTCCACGTTCCAGTGCCTCATCCAGGTTGTTCTCCCGATAGCAACAGATTACTATGTCATCTGCCCATCTCACCGCTGGCTGACCCACATTTCTTTTCCCAGTTCTTGGACGACATTCGGTGACAGCCTTTGTTCACCTGTCATCAGTGCGCTTTGCTTGCGGTGTCCAAAATCTATAGTCAGTATAAATAGTTGTTTTTTTCTGTAACTAAGGAGAAAATTTCAACTCTGTTGTGTTATGATGAACCATGAAACCACTGAATTGATGACAACGTGTTAATTAAGTTTCATGTCGATAATCCAAATCTTAAAAAATAGTAGACAATTTATTCGGCAAACTTTAAAAATATAAAAAAAATCTCGGTTTACAAAAGAAACAATATTTTCACAAAAACAAAGGCCTAATTTTAATGTAAAAGTAATTAGTTAGAAGCAAACAAAAGAAACTTCATTTCAATTGTACTTTTCCACAAATTAAAGTAATCTTCTCGTAAAGAACAATAGTTTATCAAATTAAATGGATAGCGTATTTCTTGAGAAATAAATGAACTATAAGAAAAACACTAACAAAAAACCTTTTGGTAAGTTTAGCAGCCTTAGGTTATTTAAGGCTCTTATATTAAAAACAAAAAAATACTAGCAAAGATAAACGAACATAAAATTGATCATTCAACTTAATGAATAATAAAATCTGTATTGTTTACCTTTGTTATCTTGAATTTATTCCATTGAATAGTTTGTAATAATTTTGAAAATTGTTTTTAAATTATCTATAGGCAGGGTAGGATAGGGTTTTATTTATTAAAGTTTCTCTCCGAAAGATCACGTCCGATTTAAAAACTTATTTCAATAATGGATAGCTACACAATATTGCCAAAAACTAGGGGATATGATATTTCGATACGAACAAAGTCGCGAGCAGAAGCTATCGTATTATATATTTATACCAACAGGCTGAACTTTACCCTCAGTACCTCGACAGCCTCCGAACTAACAAGACGCGGGGCGACGCCGATCGTCGGCCAGACTTGTCAGTTGAGCTTTCGTACTTGTTTATTCGGAATTCAAAAGGAGTGTACTATTAATTTAAAAAGTGTGTGTCAGTTGAATTTTGAATTAGGAATAATTATCTTATAGTGTTTTGTTTTTTTTTTGTGAAGTTGTGACTGTGAATACTAAACGGAGTGAATGAAGTAAGTTTTTACTTTGTTTAAGTTGTATTTGGCAGGTTCGTTGTAATTTTTCTTTGTTGTATTAATTACAGATAACAGAAGTATATTTTTTAAGGTTCTACGTAACAAATGTAAAAGTGTTTCGTTATGTTTGACTAAGCAGTGATTTTTTTGTTATAAAGCAAAGACTACCATAGTTGTTATAAAATAAATGGGTAAACTATGGCACTGTGTTAGCTTATTTTCGACTTTGTGCAACGTATATAGTTACAGCAAAATTCCCATATAAATAAATACCATCACATAACATCTATGGTCAACCGCATTTTCCAGTTTCCCACTAACGACGTACATAATTATGCAAGTTCTGGTTTTCCGTGTGAGCTTTCATGACAAAGTTATATCTGATTCATGAGTAGCATTTTTAGTCACGTTTGCATCGTTTTCGAAAAGGAAAAAGACTTTCAGATTTTCAGCAATGCATTCATTTAGTCAGGAAAATTAAAAAAAAATGCTCTTATTAATGGAACTATAACAAATAATTCAACACACAATTTTTTTAATTGTTGTTATATGGGCCTGCTCTATGCCTCGACCACGCCTGATGGACAGCATTTAATTACACTGCCTTTGCCAAACTGTTTTTCGGAAAACTGTGGCTAGAAAATCGATACTTAAAATGAATAAGAGGTTTACTTAGGAAAATTTTGAATTACCGGTTTGGTTAATGAATGGACCTAAAAATATAGTTTAAATAAGTTTATTTTCCAGACAAAAACGATTTTTACAGTACATAACAAAGGGGTCAACCAGTCCCGTCGGGGCTGCAGGTTGTTCGTAAGAGATACCGCAGCCTCGACATGAAGGGCTAAGAAGGAACATGGGTGGTTATTAGTCAGTAGAAGTCTGACACTCCCTATCGCTCTGCCCAGGAGCAGGGTCAACCAATGAACGAAAAATCCTCTGAGAATTACATAATATGAATTACAGAAATAACAACTTTGTTACTCTCAGAAAAATATCGAAACCTTTGTTCAATAATTAGAACACAATGCCCAATAAGTACATCTTATGACAGTCTGACGTGCTTGTACCAAATGAAAAGATCAAATATTAATCAAAAAGGAAAGAAAAAAGATTTTCTGTCCATTTTTATTTATCTTTGCTTTCAAAAGATAAAAATAACTGTAATTGGGTCTTATGTTCGAGTCAAAATGAAATAGAATTTATGTCAACAGTTACTTCGTTTTATTTACTCATGATTTATTTTCAACGCCTGTGATGTTCTGCTTCTTCATCACACGATGAATGTTAGTGCCATTGATATAAAAACTAAAGATACGGTCGTCCGAACATTTGCTCGACCCGTTCGCCATACAGAGAATCGGTGTAGTCTGGTCGTTAACGTAACCTTGTATAAGCGGCGTGGTATTTTCGAGATATAAAGAACATAAATAAAGCCTTTAATAAAATTTTCGACCGCACACGAAGAGAGCCGATCATGGACTAGTTCACTTCGGCTTAGGAAATACTTTTTTAGGACCAAGTTCGAGGCGTCATTGTAACATGCGGTCCGCCCAGTCCTTACGCAGTAATATACAGGGTGTAAATCAACCCATCACACACCCGTTAAGCAAGCATTCTGTACATCAAACTAAGTACCCCTACGCAAAAAAATTTTTTGTTCAAAAATCACATTTTGCGGTAAAACTCAATGTTGCACTGTTAAAACATTGTGCTAGTGGGTGCTATGAATAGTAAACGGGTCATGGAGGTAATTTAAGTAAATTTATAACCTGAAAAACGAGTATTTACAAAAACAGCTGTAAAAAAATTGGGAACTTTGACCCCCAATATCTCCGTAACTAGGGGGTATGGTCTAAAACAAAAAAATTATCGCAGTGGTGGGGAGAACAAGTGCCTTTCTTTTGCGTTAAGGGTACTTTTACACCCTATATAAGTCAATGGTTAGTGCCTAATCTGTTGTCGAGAGTTTTAATGCCACCCATAGGCCTCTGACTTAACTTTACATACTGTCGAGAAATATCTTTCAGGCATACTGGTTTCTTCACGATGTTTTCCTTCACCAAAGCAAGTGATAATTATACAACACGCACGTGAATTTAAGTTTTTTATTCGTTCGAAGATTTGTGACATCTACATCGACTATCCGCCCGCTCGCGTGGTAGATTATAGCCCATTCCCTCTCAAAGAGAAGAGGCCTGTGTCCCAGCAGTGGGATCATTAATAGGCTGATGATGATGATGGATAGTAAGGGAGAGTAAGACCAAAACAAAAATGGATGGATTGTATGATGCATGGTATGAAAGAGAAAGTATGGTCGTTAGGTATAGAGGGCAACATGAACCCAACAATAAGTAGTTGGGTACCACACAAATAACGTAAAAAAAGATAAAAGTTAACAAGCATTTAGGAATCTACAAGGTCTATAATGTTGGGCTCCGGGTTGTTTGAAAGAGATACGTGGGTAGCCGCGATATCTCTTTCAAACAACAACTATTTCTTTTTTTGTGCCGTAGGGCACAAAGTGCTAAGAAGGAACATGGGTAGTTTTTAGTCAGTAGAAGTCTGACACTCCTTTCCGTTCTGACCAGAGCAGGAGGAGGAGGAGTTTGATGATTTCCCACAAAAGAAAAGGCCTATAATGTTCATGAATACATTCACAACCGAACGGTAAAAATAATCTATACAAAGGTAAGATATTTTTAGTGTCGCTAGAAATGCCGTAACATCAATATTCAAGGGATTTGTGGTTTCTCAGTATAAATCGATGAGAGACGAATGATAAGAATTTCTACGTAAAAAACAACCCTTTCCAATACCTGATTTCCATCGAAAGCTTCTAAAGCACACAACACTATTCCAAATACAACCGATCTTAATTTCATCTTTCAATGATTTTCTCGTCTGTATGTGTATACGGGTATGATGTAGTTTCCAGCAATATTTTAACAAAAAGTACATTAGTTCATATTAAACTAACATTATAATTATAACTGCTACATTGGTCTAGTAGTTGCAAGCGCGACTGCTGAGCATGAGTTTCTGGGTTAGATACCCAAGTCGGGCAAAGTGTCATTGGCTTTTTCCAACAAGATTTTCTTAGCAGTGGCCACGGAGTCTGGAATTTTACCAGGTTAATGGAAGTATAGGCTTGCCCTCTATTACATGGGAGTTTACATTACTTGTGAAATGTGGGTGATTAAGTACACATCTGCCTAAACTTTCAGGAATTACAGGCGAGATCTTAAGTTGTATGTGTAATCACTTAAACAACGAAGCAGTTCTTTATTTATTTTTTTTGTCGGGTGGAAAATCATCAAATAACTCCTCCTCCCGCTCTTGGGCAGAGCGAAAGGGAGTGTCAGACTTCTACTAACTACTAAAAACCACCCATGTTCCTTCTTAGCGCTTTATGTCGAGACCGCGGTCTTGCGAACAACCCGCAGCCCCCACGGGCGTCGGCCCTTGCGGGCCCTTTCCGTGTTGCTGACATCTCTTTGAGGCGCGTGTGAACGAAGCAGTCCTTACAGAATACTTGGCAATTCGCATTAGTACCATAAAAAGTGCACTGACATGTTAATTAGAAGAAGTAATCTATTGTTCAACCACCCATTATTTTTGCCATAATTCCGAATGAGTTCACTAACACAAACCAACACGCCATACATGTAAGCTCATAAAGTTTTATCACTCCATAGTCTGGTCCGGCCATTGTCAGTTTAATAATACAGAGTTCTAACCGCGAGTTTGCATATAATATGACGTCATAAATGAATGCAGACGGTCTACAGTGTTCGTGGAGATATTGTGAGCAGATGGTTGTGTTTTCCAACTTTATAAATGCACTAGCCCGCGGCTTCACCCGCGTGGATGTCGCTTATTGCGACGAAAATGAATCATGAAATTATAATTATTAAAACCTTCTTCGATAACCACTCAATCCTTTGGTGGCAGACAGACAGACGCTACTCGATGATATCTGTAGATATAGTGATAGTAATGAGTTTAGATTTTTATAGTAAAAGCAGTAATTGTGAGTTATTCCTTGGAGATAGGCGTTTTTTTTTCTTCTTTTAAAAAAACGTTGCCCCACACTAAGAATTTCTCCTATATTGTGGGTGCGTTCACAAACATTTAAACTCACATCCACAAATACCCAGACCCGAAACCACTATCTGCAGGTCATACAAATATTTGTTCCGTGCAGGGATCGAACCCGCGACACGCAGCGCAGCAGTCCAATCGCTCAGCCACTGCGCCAACCGTGCCGTTTGCTACGCCGGTTGTTTTTACAAACATGTGTTCTTTAATATTGTATTTTTTTGCACTGTCACCAATAGTTATCGCAGCGCATGCGATGAAGGATGTTATTACACGAGTTTTATTACACTTTGGGTTACATTACTAAAGTTTTCTTAGAGATTCCTAATTATTTCTGGAAGTAAATATAGCCTTTGTTACTCGGCGAATATGTAGCTTTCTAACGTTGAAAAAATTTTCAAAGTAGGTCAACTATTTTTTGAGTTAAATTGGTACAAACAAACAAACAAATCTTTCTTCTTTATATAATTAGTTTAGACTAGCTTCGCCTGTGACTTCGTCCACGTAGAATAGGTACTTGCGTGATGTTATATAGCCTAAAGCCTTCCTCGATAAATGGACTATTCAACATTATAAATTCGAACCAGTAGTTCCCAAGATAAGCTTGGTAAACCAAACAAACAAACTCTTCAGCTTTATAATTTGAATAAGTATAGATTCAACACTTTGTCTTAGAATGTAGGTAAAATAAAATACTTCGTTTTGCAGGTGAAATATATTTTTAGGTAGAAGCTTTGGTTTTCTTTTCTAGAAATTCAATAAGCAGCCAGTTCAAGTAAAATACTGGTATTCAGATGCTACTGCGTTGTAGGAAGCCGACCACAAGTTAATGAATGAATTAAAACATACTTATTTGGCTCATGCTACAAGTGCACCCAACAAAAAATTAAATGAAAAAATTTTAATCTACACTGAAAAAAAAAACTTTTTTGCAAAAAAAACAACCGACTTCAAAAACACCAAAAACTGAAAAATAAACTTCAGAAGAAAAATCAGCTTCTGAATTCGGTGACATTTGTTAGTTTGATTTCGTTTTTTTGCCACAAAAAAGTTTTTTAATTTTTTAATTTTTAGTTGTAGTCCTATACAAATATTTACTATGCATTTAACATTCAACCAAGAAACCTAACCCTTAACCTCCAAGATGTCCCTTATTATTGCATTCAACTCCTAACCGTTGAAGAGTAGTACCTTCCATTATCAGCTCATCAACATGAAGTGATGACTGCTAGATGCGAATACTTGAATAGCGTCAGAAAAAGCACGAAACAAGTAATACGTGCCTATGAAATTTGAGGGTTGCCCTCGATTTCTGTGGGATCCCATCACTAGGTCCCGGTTTCTATATCATGGTACCAGCCTTGGAATATCTCCTTTACAATAAAAAAATAATCATCAAAATTGGTTCATAAACGACGTAGTTTTAGCGGACACACTTATACAAAAAATGTTCATAAAATGAAAAGTACTAGGCCAAACTATGACAATTTTTTATGGGACCAAATGGCAACTATTACGCATCAAACAAAAAAAGAATCACGTAAATTTGATCATAAATCTCAGACCACCTCCTTTTTGGTCGGTTAAAAATAGTTTTTTGAAAAAATAGTTAATTGGGAAAGTAATGAACAGCTCATCATCTAACAAGTCCTTTCCCAACTAACTAATTTCTTTTTCTAATCTTGATAATATAGATTTTGTCACTTTTCCAAACAAGAATTTTCATTGAACATGACAAGCTCGCTGACCGCTCACCGCACACCACACACAGCACACCGCTCACCGCAAGCCGCAAACAGCTTAACGCTCACCGTTCACATGTCTTATCGTCTCCGTTGGCCGCAAAAATTACGAGACATATTCTCTCCTCTCTGTTCAACCGTTTCAGCTAAAATATAAGCGAAGGCAAGAAGTGTTAATGTCGAAACCAATTGGTGGTTTACAAAACATCTCTCTTCCCGTGTCGTTTCCAATTCAGTTAAGTTTAGCCCTGAGTGTAGAAACAGTCCCGTCGGGGCTGCGGGTTGTTCGTAGAGATACCACGGCCTCGACACGAAGGGTTAACAAGGAACATGGATGGTTTTTAGTTAGTAGAAGTCTGGCACTCCCTACCGCTCTGCGAAGAGTCATTTGGTGATTTCCCACCTTCCAAAAATTTACAAAACACCTCCGTTCTTCTCGTGTCGTTTTCAATTCAGTGGAGTTCAGCCCTTAGCGTAGAAACAGTCATAAGGTAAATTTCTTTAACATACATAGGGACACAAACTCACGCTTTGAAATTACTTCCAACCCGCCGAATTCGTTTTACACCTTCATAATTACATTAAGCAATCAGTTTCAGGAGTTAGGTATAACTTTTTCATTCCAGTAAAACCAACTAAAGTAATTTGCATTTATGAATATTATTTTAATTCTTGGTTTTGTACACTGTGGTGTATGAACTCTTAGAATTTTTTTCTTGTTATGGCAGGTTTTTACATTTTATGTTTTTAGAAAATTTTTGAAGGAATTCAAACTCAAACTTTGAACACAAAGCATTTATTTTAATTTAGAAATGTTTTTAGGCATTTTTTTAATTAAACTCAAACCTCAAATTCAAAGCATTTATTTCAATTAAACCATAACAGGCACTTTTGAATGTCAGAAAAACAAACAATCACTGTGTATGCCTGTAACTGTAGCTTTGCTACTACAACTTATGAAAGTACTGTACTTGCCAATTCCAAAGCATGGATTTCTATGGAGAAGCATGGGCAACAAACTCCATGGACACTCTTGTAAATAAAAATATTGTTACAAAATCTTGGTAACATTATTAATGTTGAGATTACATATATAATTTATTATGTAGTATTATATGTGAGAATAATGTAGAGCGCCTAGAGTAAAATGATGTAATCATCATCATTTCAGCCATAAGACGTCCACTGCTGGACATAGGCCTCCCCCAGAAGGGGGGATTTGCCATAATCGCCACGCTTGGCAAGCGAGTTGGCGATCGCAGTATGGTTGTTACGATGGCACAGAGAACGCTGCTGCCCATTCTCTTAGTCGCCTCTTGCGACACCCACGGGAAGATATGAGTTGGTGCTATTCTTAACGTCCAACACCATACTTAAGTTGTAATCAACTATTCAAAATACAGCTAAGAGATAACCAGTCAAAACTGTCAGCGCCCGTTTAGGAACATGTCGTCAGTGCCGTCACGTACAATATTATTATAATAAGTACGAGTAGGTACTTGTAAAAAAAATCTAATAAACATATTCTATTCAGAAAATTCAACCATGAACTTTCAGTGGTCCTACATAAAGAGACACAATTCGTTGGTTTTCATAGAATTTCTAATCCCTAAGGAGCGCCAAAACATATAACGATTTACGTACAATCTGTCAATAAGAATTCTTGTGGGGGGAAAATGAAAGCATTTCTTCGAATTCGTAAGCTTCCACGAAATCCACCCACTGAACGAAGACACGTGGCGTAGACGAAAACACTTAAATATCTAATCTTCTTATTGCACACCTACACAATCTTGATCTGATAATATTATAAATGTGACCGTTAAGCATTGTATTGACATTTTCGTTGGAAATGTTATTGTCATAGAAAAAATAAAATTACTAACTTAATTTTCTTCTTCTTATCGTGTGGGCAGTAAGGTCTAACGACTTTACACAGCCTGTTTTTTTTTGGCGGGTGGAAAATCATCAAATAACCCCTCCCGCTCTTGGGCAGAGCGAAAGGGAGTGTCAGACTTCTACTGACTAAAAACCACCCATGTTCCTTCTTAGCCCTTATGTCGAGGCCGCGGTATCTCTTGCGAACAACCCGCAGCCCCGACCCCACATACCCCTGTTTCAGAGTTTTTAAACCACCTAAAGGTCAAAGATCCTCTGACATGGTTTGACGACCAACTAACTAAATAACTATGAGGGAAAGATCAATAGAAACTACTAGGTTTTTTTATAGAATGATAACCTATTGTCTTAGCGTCTCGTCATTTGGCGACGAGTTTGGATAGTGTAGGTTTACTTTAAATAGCGTCCATAAGCTGCAGTGATCTGCAAGCAACAGGACATGCAATACACGATATCAAGTATCCCATCGTCTGCGGGGAAATGCCACATTTACACTCTTGGGTATAATCTATGAATCTCCACCTGAACAGGTTATTGTTATATGAGTTAAATAAAAGGAAATGTCACTGGATGCGTGGCGACACTTAGGGTAGGCCTATGTCTAGCAGTCGAACGGCTTTTCACTGAAGTGATGATGATGATGATGACATTTTTTTCTAGAGAAGTTCGTTATTTTTGCCGATGTGAAATCTCTCTAAGCACACAGCTTATCTATTAATAGTGTGGCTAATTGTAAGACTTTTCAAGCAGGTGGAGCCACACCAAGCCACACTCACAGTTAGTATTAAATACAAACTCAAACTTTCTTCGTCTGAGTAACAAAGACAAAGATCCCAAACACATAAATGTACTTCACTCTCTGTGGAACACAAACATTGTCAGTAAACCACGTCACTAAGATTAGTTTTTGAGGAATATATCGTCGTATCCTACGAATAAGGGCGTAACTGCAAATTAACTAGTTTTCAGGAGACACATTTTTGTGTATAATTTAACTAAATATGAACAAATATCTATTGATGGTTTCAAATAACGTGATGAAACGTGCCTTCTGTGCTTCGGAAGGCACGTATAAGCCAGTGGTCCCGGCCGCCAAATGGCGGTCGTCAAACCATGTCAGAGGCCCTTGAGGCGGTTTAGTATCTCTGACACTAGGGTGTGTGGGGTCGTTAGACCTTACTGCCCACACGATAAGAAGAAGAATAATGTGTATTAGTATCTTATGGTTCGGCTAGGATTATTTTAAATAAATAAACCTAATATTTTATATGCATTTTTTGTCTCTTAAATCCTTAATCTCTGTTGTGTTAAAGCACAGTAGGGCTGGAGTTAAGTAATAAGTTACATAATGCGTTTTTTTTTCGGAAATGTTTGAGGCCGCAGAGTAGAAGAAAGACACAAACGTAATTAGGGCATCGTCTCTTCAACACACACCATTAGGGTTTTTTATGTACCCAATATGGAAAATGATGTTCAAAATGCTTGATTGACGGCTGTGTGATGTGTTGATTTACACCCTGTTTATATATATATATTTTTTTTATTGGGACAAGCCCGCCACACTATTCCCATCTAAGATATTTACCAAGGTTAGCAGATTGTTCCCAAAATGAATGGCGATACGAAAAACAAAAGTCTGGTAGACGTGGCGACGCGTTTGTATGAGTCCTGTGTCCAGAATCTCAGTCAATGTCTTTCGACTTAAATAAGACCGACGATGATTAACATACTAGAATCACGCCGATACAATTTCGAATTTCTTTTGGCGATTAAATACCTATTATAAAATTTAAAATTTAAGGTTCCCTCGACACAAAAAGCTTTCCAAAAAGTAAAATATTAAAATTTTGTTTCTCGGGATTTTATAACTTCATTAAAGAACCTTTTAATAATTATTCCCGTTTAGTGAAGTAGTATAATTAGTAATATTAACAAGGTCATCAGTTTTTTGTACTTTGGTATGCCTAATACCAAAGTATGAAAACTAATGACCTTGAAACGTCTGAACAGATCATTACAAATTGTGTTAAGCTACAATACGGTTTTTCACCAAAAAAGTCTAATTAGTCCGTCTGTTAGATAATCGAAAAATATTGGATACGTGTTTTTTGTTTTATCATAATTGACGAAAATAAAACGTGACAAAGATCATGAGTGGGGGCTTGTGACGTCACTTTGTGGGTTAAAAAAGTACTAACCTTGTGACATCACACGACTTGACACGACTTTTCGAAGCACTGTATCGACTTCATCTTTTGTTTCCGTGAAAAAAGAATAAATATGACTAATTAGATTTTTTTTGTAAAATATGCTATTCATGAAGATTTGTTCAAGCGTTTGAATCATCTCAGTCACGTCAGCTGTTTAAGAAAATAAACGCATCTTAATCCGTCTATTCGTTTAGGAGCTACAATGCTACAGAAAGACACTTAAACAGACAAACAAAGTTTTAACACCCCTGCGTTTTGGTCGGGGGTTAAAAAGAAAATACATGACACATGACCATGGACAACCCCAGATTTGGAATGTCATTTATTATTCATTCACTGTTCGATTCGCTTAGACACTGATAGTTTATTTAAATCCCAATAGGTACAAAAATATTCTAAAAAGGGATGTTTCTCTGAATAATAAAAGAACTTTACGAGTCTTGCTCTTTGTCGTGTGATTAATACCTAAACTGGTGTCAGGATTTTTGTACCGCCCATGAACCTCTTTTTTTTTGGTCGGTTGGGATATCATCAAATGACTCCTTCCGCTCTGGGCAGAGCGGTAGGCAGTGTCAGACTTCTATTGACTAAAAACCACCCATGTTCCTTCTTACCCCTTGTGCCGAGGCCGCGGTATCTCTTTCAAACAACCCGCAGCCCCGACGGGATGAACCTCTAACTTGGGTTTAAATGCCGTTGAGAAATATCTTTAGGGCATGCTGGTTTTCTTTATCAAAGCAAATGATAGTGATACAACAATGAATCTGACTCATGAACTTACCCGACTTGGTATTTCATTTTTCATTTATTCAATTCAATAACAATTTACATTGTGTCTGAATGTGTTACAAAAAATAAAAAAATATTACAAAAAAAGGAACATAAGAGACAGTATCAATAGTAAAAATACAAAAACAAATACCTTCACTGTTCAAATTAAATTCTTAAAAAAACAAACACAATAATAAAACAATGTCCATATTTAAGAAGTTAAAACATTAAGAAATATAGGTACTAAGTAGGTAGTTTATTAATGGTATGGCAAATATGAAATTCAGCTAAACCTACTTTATTAAAAGTTTTATAGGTACTATCTTATTACGAATCTAGAATTTTCTTTAAGCATAATATGAACTATCGACAGAGTTTTTGTAGACAAAGACAAAGACAAAGACATTTATTCGTAGGATATGGTAGGTACAAGGTTGTTATAGAAGAATGGTATTGATCACGACATATCCGCCGCTAGACGCGGCATACGAATATTTACATTAGTAGTAGCACTTGATACTAAATATTAACATTTAGATTTAGAATCTTAATGATTTAATAATAAAATTAATTTTGGTTTTTTTTTGTACACACATTTACCTAACCCTAAATTACACTCTAATAAACATAAACTCCAATGAAACTAAACTCTAATAAAGTAGAACAAAACAAAAAAACGACAATACAAAATATAACTAATAATTAAAATAATAATAATAAACAACACAACATTAAGCATAATAGAATTTTAAGAAAAGAGTAAGTACCTATTTCTCTTCCAGAAATTCTTTTACTGAGTAAAAAGACTTTTGCAGTAGCCACGATTTTAATTTGTTTTTGAAAAAATGCAATGGTGTCTCCCTTATTATTTTCGGAATGTGGTTATAAATTTTAATTGACATTAGATAACTGTTTTTATAGTGTAGAGTGCTATTGCAAAATTGGTTTTTTAGCTTAGTGGGGTCCCTTTTTGTGAATCTATTGTTTTCGGTTACTGTGGAGAAAAAGTGTGAATTTTTTTTAACGAATATACCTATTTCTAAAATATAAATACAAGCTAAAGGTAAAATATTTAGCTTTTTAAATACTGGTCTACAGCTCTCATATGGAGGTATTCCAACGATTGCTCTCAAGCATTTTTTTTGCCCTATGAATGCTCTTTGGATATGTGTCGAGTTACCCCATAAGAGCAATCCGTATCTAATTACAGACGCTACATAGCCATGATAGGCGTTGAGTGCGGCTTCTTCGTTTGCTGTTTTGCGTAACTCTTTAAGCGCGTATACAAATCTGTTTATTTTTTTACATAGGTTATCAATATGGATTCCCCAATTACAATGTTGATCTAATGTTAAACCTAAAAATTTTATGTTATTTTCTTTATTAATTATTTCATTATTGTGTTCTAAATTAATTTTTGGTGGGTTTTGTTTGTGGTTTGCAAATTGAATAAATTTGGTTTTGGATAGATTTGCTTTTAGGTTGTTTTCATTTAGCCAATTAATTATATCGGTAATAGTTTGTTTTATTTCTTGTTGATGTAATGTTTTATCACTCTCAGGTATTATTACTGAAACATCATCTGCAAATAGTACGCATTTATGTTTTGTTATATTGGGTAAATCATTGATGTATAAGAGGAAGAGAAGAGGCCCAAGGATACTTCCTTGAGGCACTCCTGACCCATTGTGACGAAATAAGGATCTGTATAACATTGCAACAAGTTTATCGCTGATACGGGATACTTCAACACACTGTTGTCTATCGCTGAGATAACTTTTCAGCCATTCAAGTGCAGGACCTCTAATTCCATAGCGCTCGCACTTATCAAGGAGTGTATCGTGATTAACAAGATCAAAAGCCTTGCTCATATCAAGGAAGATTACTGAAACAGAACGTTTTTTATCTATATTATCTGTTATGGACCTTACCAGAGAGAATGCTGCCAAAGTGGTTGACTTACCTTTTTGAAACCCATTTTGTTCTTCATTAATAATTTTATTTTTGTTTATAAATTGAATTAAACGACTATGCATTATTTTCTCATAAATTTTAGAGAACATTGAAATTAGTGTGATAGGTCTATAATTAGTTTTATCTAGTGTACTCTTACTTTTATGAAGGGGTTTGACTATTGAAGATTTTAGAATATTAGGGAAGATACCCTCAAATAAAGATAAATTAATTGTGTGACACAGTATTGGTGATATAATTTTGGCGCATAGTTTCAGTACGTGGGTGGAAATCTCATCATACCCTACCGACTTTTTATTATTCAAAGATGTTATTATACGAAACACTTCAGTGTCAGAACATGGATTCAAAAATATACTGGAGTCGTTCCGTGCGGGTTGAGATGTTCGGATGTTTTTGGTAGGTTGAGGTGTTGTGTTAGAAATATCAATGAAGAAATTATTTAATGAGTTGGCTATTTGAGTTGGGTCATTTAAAATTAAGCCATCGTGATCTATTGCGTTTATCTGATTAAATGTTTTGTGTGTGTCTGTTCTATTTTTGATGATATCCCATGTAGCTTTATTTTTATTTTTAGATTTTAGTAAATAGTTAAGGTTGGAACTTTTCTTAGAGCGGAGGACGCAAGATTTTAATATTTTATTATATTTTAAATACCTAGACAGTATTTCGTTATTTTTATTATTTAGGTAACACGTTTTTTTAAGTTGTCTTTTATAAGCGCAAGATGTCCTAATACCTTTGGTAATCCATTTAGGTGATGTATTATTGACATAGATTTTAGTTTTCCTTAAGGGAAAACATAATTTATAAAATAGTGAGAAGTTTTCATGGAATATATTAAAGCTGTCGTTAGCGTCAGTGTTTTCGAAAACATCAAACCAAGACAAACTCCCAATAGCATCCATAAATTTTTGTATGTTATCATCTGAGTAATCCCTGTTTATTTTATACCAATATTTTAAGGCAGGTTTTCTCTCTTCAACTGGGAATGTTAGTGTTTGACATGTGTTATGATCTGATAAAAAAACTTCGTGTGTGGTTCCAGTTGAATTTTCTATGTTACTAACAATCTGATCTAAGCAAGAAAGCTGGCGTGTTGGTGTATTTATATGCAGACTTAACCCATAGTTATCTAAAATATCTTTCAGTTTGGTTGTATCATTGCTATCTTTTATAGTATCAATGTTTAGGTCTCCTGTAATGATAATACGTTTTTTTCGTTTGAGTAATTTGTGCAACAATAGGTCTAATTTTTCAAAAAATAGAAATGTTCTTGAATTTGGTATTCTATAAATACAAATTACAATACATTTTAGAGAAGGTATCTCTACGCCACAACATTCAAATATTTTTTCAGTACATACATCCTTAGGTAATTCTATGTTCTTAAAGTCAAACATTTTTTGTACAAGAATACAAACACCACCACGCTTTTCTCTTTTCCTTGAAAAAGAAGATGCTAGATTAAAGTTTTTAAAATTAATATTTAATTCATCGCCTGCTCTTACAAACGTCTCAGAAAAACAAAGAATATCTACATTAAATTTCTTATCAGCTAAATCATTTAAACATAATTGGACAGAATCAACTTTATTGAGCAGACCAGCAATATTGTGGTGTAAAAGAGTAGCGGTATAATCATAGTTACAATCAATATTATTATTGGTCACGAAAAAGATGATTCGTGTTAGAATTTATTTTTTCCTGTGTACAAGTAGAACGTTGGTTGGTGTTTACTGGGAAATAAAATGGAATAGTGCCCCTCGTTGGTGGCGGTTTAGATACTAATTTAATTAATTCAGGTTCAAGGGCAGGAAAATTCCTTAAAGTTTTGTTTTCATAGTCATTTCTATCTATCAAACTATTAATTCGCTTACTAGTGTCGTATAAAAAGGATGTCTTATATTTTGTGACATTTGATAAAGATAGGAATTTACATTGCTTAAAATTATAACAAATACCTTGTAGTAAATTATTGAGCTTCCATTCATTCAAGTATGGGTTGTAAGTGACACTTAAAATTATAATATTTATAAATTGTAGCTTACTTAACAACGCAGCCAAGTCCATAGTCACTTTTGTAGGATTTTTATCATTCTGTGCAACACTCAAGATAATATAATTTTCAGGTGCATCTTCTATATACTTGTAACAGTCTTTGAGAATATCTATAGTTTGAGCAGACGGTTTTATTGTAGAGGATATTTTGTACCTTTCCAATTTTGAATTCAGTCTCGTACGAACAAGAATGTCTCCTAATCCAGCACATTGTTGACCACCATAGATATATATTTTTCGACATTTTTCCATCTCAGAACTATTAACTCCATCTATCGCATTTTTATGAAACAAATTTGCCTGGTCGGTGGTCGATAGTTTGCATTCAGCGACATCGCCATCTGTTAGCGACTGGTCGCAACTATAAGTGGTACTGGTAGCACTGTTTTCCAAATGCAATTTTGAATTTTGGAAGGTTTTGGTGAGAGTTTTAGTTTTTACTTTTGATGGAGTTTTCGGTTCAGATTGCTTCTGCTTGGCCTTCCCTTTAGGGGTAGAGGTTGTTTGATTTTTTTGACTTTGGAACTGTGTGATAATATTTTGTTGTTCAATTGTTTTTTCTTTCAATGTATTGTTTTCATGAAGTAAATTCTCTATTTTATTCTGAGCTTGTTCTAGTTTTTGTTTCAGATCTTCTATTACGTCATGTAGTACTTCAGAGTCCTCATTCCTTGTTGACAGGTCCGGCAAACTTTTACAAAGATAGTTGTCAGCTGATAGTGTTGACTGAAATGAATCATTAGGCGATTCATTTAACAAAGACTTTTTTTTACGAATAGTTATATTTTCGTATTCCATTTCGTCGAATGCAAAAACAATGTGAAAAAATAACAAAAATAACTTTTGCTTCACTGTGATTCGAGCTCGGGCCGCTTCACTTAAAGTTTTGATTTAAAAACCAAAAACTAAAAAAAATAATCTCACAAAAAGAAAACTTTTGCAACTGAGATTAGATCTTGCACCATACGAGTACTTTCGACCGGAGTGATTATAAAATCGGCCACGATGGTTATAAACTAATGTTCGAAATAGATGTTCTATTTGTTGTGTATTTTGAACCTTTTGTTACTTAGAACATTTTATGTTTTATACATTTAAAATCACTATATTGTGGTTAGTCCAGTTTGTTTTATATAGATATTAATTGTAATGTCCAAATTATTGCTTTTATTTATTTATCAAATACGAAAAGAATTACCATGCGTGGGTCGCGAACTCATACCCTCTTGAACTGCAAGCGCACTCTTTTTGTATTGCACCAAAGTAGTATTTATGTTCAGTTCACAAGCTGATTCAAACAACGGTAACACTTAGATAGATATAAATGAGTTAATTTTTTTCACTTCTTAGAACTTTTATTGAACTAATTTAATTATTTAGGATTAAATACAAATTAAAATGAATTATCATCTCACAAAAAGAAAAACTTATTACAGTGATTTGAACTCGCAACCTCAGCTTTGTCATGTAGAGTATACGCAAAACAAGCCATTCTAGTTACCACATTTGGAGTGAAATAGAGCTTTTCGTTATTGTAAGATAAATTAAAAGTTCGTTAGGACGCTCGTTTTAAAAATAAAAGTATCTATTAGATGCGTGCGCACTATTTGACATGGCTTGCATTTTTAGGTACACTTTGTTTTTATTATTTTAAAACACAGATAGTTCACTTGGTTTTTATTAGGTAGTAGGTTTGTATTTATATAGTTCGAATGTTTGAGATTAATGTTTGGAAGTGGTATTTAGGTTCAACTTTTATTTGAATGTTTTGTTGCACTTTGTTTACGTTCACATAACACTCAATTGTTTTTGTTGAAAGGTGTGGTAAATAGTTAAAAGTAGTTGTTGACTACACTTGTACTGGGTCACTGCTTCTAGATAATAACTTTTTTAATGTTAACTTCACAAAACTAATCTTTAAACTATTTTTATTTATTTATTTACGCAGAGCCGATGTTTGCGTGGCGACAGCGCCATCTCATTTTTCGTAAATAATTATATAACATTTTGTAATAAGACACGAGCAGCTATAGATACACAGGTTTTTATATGAAACTTCTTCTTGTTCTTAACTTTGTTTTAAGAAAACATAAAACCTGTTTAAATAGAAAGGTCTTGTTTTGTTATATTAAATAAAAGAGAAGACCTACTAAGTAAACGATGAATATTCGTCATCAATTCGACTCTTTAGAAACTTTTTGAATAGCAAAACTAGTAACTTTGATATTTTCGAAGAATTTTCCACAGACACAATCAAATATGGCATTTATGTTCAGATACTAACAAAGCCGATTATCATACACAAACAAACTTGCAACGTACGTCGTTTGTATGTCAGTAGATTCAACGGTTTGTTTTCACAAATTCTATGAAACATAAATACGGGGACATTGCAGAGCCGGCCAACATAGGATAGTTTCAACGGACATAGCCATTGAATGGACACAACTGGATGAATTCAAGCTGGATCGCTGGAAGCGTTATTTTTGTTTGTGTTGGACTGAATGCCTTTTGAGCTAGAAGACTGAGGAAAACGTTGACGTATTTGCATAGTCTTACTCAAGTGTATTCCTAACTTACCACGTTTATTTTCCCCGAAGGGCGATGTGTTCCGATAGAACATGATAGATAGAAGATAGATAGATAGAATACTCTTTATTATGTACACCATAAAAATTACAAAAAAAACAATAGTAAAACACACACCACACACACCCACATCCACACCACACACATTAGGCCCCATTATTTTTTAAATCTAATAATATAGTAGGCTTAAGCGACGAGCTTATTGACATCAAACTGGCATTAACCCACATTCTTGGTTGTTACAGACATATTATTATTGCTTTTGGAAAATCCAATAACATCTATAAAAAAAAATACATAAAATCATACTCTTTTCCCGTGTAGGTATGCAGAAACCACAAAACGATACGATCCTTACGTGCTCTTTTTACCTCGTCCTAGTTGATACAAATTTGGTACTACCCACCAGACATTTTTGAAGAAACTCACCAATTAGTAAACCCAATAACAGTTTGCCCAAAATCGGAATCAAACCCAGGCCCTAACCTATCCTTACTAGTAACACTGATACCCAACGAGCTATGTCTAAAATAGAATTTATAATTTGGTTAATTTACTTAGTTACGCTCGTAAACAGACAAAAAACAGTTCATTATCAAAATAAACCACCGTGATAAATTCTTCCATTATCAAAAAACAAATACTAACAACATTTTACGCACCCCACAGAGAGATTACAATTAAATAATAATGGGTCGTAATGTTTTAAACTGCAAATGTTAGTACCTGACATGAAAGTAAAATTACTACTGCGGTTTCACTGTATAATTATTTTCTCATCCCATTAACATAAAATTGTATGAAATTAGAATGATGAATGAAGTACAAATGAAACCATTAAAGTGATGTCACATCAGATTCTCCAGCGTAGGAAATGCGTAGCGGCTCGGCGCCTAATTATAATCTAGATGTAGCTAACCGTAGAATACGCGCTCGTAGAGCTTGCGTAGGCACTTGTAGTATCCGCGTAGGCGCTCGTAGACTCGCGTAGGCGCTCGTAGTTTTTCGTAGAACACGCGTAGTACTTCGTAGACCCTGTGTAGATGCCGTGGAAGCAGCTCAGACGTCCCCGTACTTCATAGATGATACATAATACATGCCGAGGATACTATAACATTATTTTATTTCTCATATTACAATGTCCTTATTATACCCCTTTCATTAGCTCCTTATTATGACAACGTAAGAGACAGGAAACTCATAATAAAGAAAATTACCTAAGGAAATATGGGCTCAGTAATAAGAGGCTCTTAAAATATCTTCATATAAAATATTAAGGGGTGGCATCTTCAGGGTTTATAGGGTCTTAACGTTAAGTAAACGGTTGATCCGGCTTTTAGTTGGGCAGCTGGGTATTGTGGGAGAAAAGGTATAAAATTGAGTATCCCTCATGAAATGGGTAATGTTATTGAGATCTTGGGCAATTCCTCAGAGTACTGATGGTTTATTCGTTTTTTGTAGACGGTCTGAACGGTAAAGTATTTTTATAGTATCTGTTTTCACGTTGTTAAAGTTGATGTTCTTCTGGATACTCAAAATACACAATGCCCAAAGTTTATTCATAGGCTGTTTATTTATGTTTAGATCAATAAGGTTGAATTTTGTTTGATGGGTTATTTTTGGGAAGTAAAATACGAGTCGACATTTTGAAGTCTTATTTTTTACTGATGATAATATGAACTTTATGTTGTCGTACAATAGCCATAAGTACATAGTTATAATTATTCTCAATACTCGCGTAAATTTATGAAAAAGTAGATTGCCTCTATCATTTATTGCAGATTATAATGGTCCCATTTACGGTGACGGAAAAACATCGTGAGGAAACCAGATTCCCTGAGAAATATTTTACGACGGTATGTGAAATCAAGTCAGAGGCCCATATATAGTGTAAAAACTCTGACACCAGCTAAGCACTATCCACAAAATAAAGAAAGAAAAATGGTTCCAAAAACAAAATATTATTTTGTTACCTAGTAACTTACTGTTGGGACATCACTATTTAGTATATTAATAGTGTGCACATCACTAGGTATTATCTATGTATCCGGTTCCTATCTGTCTGTGATACTGCTGTCTGTCTGTATTAATTATGTGTGCCATGTATCAATAAACCAAGTCAACCTCACCGGTGTCTTATTCAACAAGCCTACAGAACATAACACTTACTTCGGGTGCTCACTATTAGGTATGGCCATTAGTTCTGTGAAATAAAGAAAAAATACACGTTCTTAGATAGTCGAAATAGACAACCAAAAAAGATTGCCTAAACGTAAGACTGCTGAGTCGAATCATTTAATTTTACGAGCACGATAATCTTCTTCTTCGTAACGATAAAGATCGCATTTTCCTGTTGGCTTCGTCACCTGAGACCTATTTTCGTCTATAATCGGACACCCCGTGTGCCTACTTGTATTGAGATGTTATTATCCGCGGTGTTTGGTACAAGTTCATTTTCCTTGACTTATATTTAGACGAAAATATCATTACCCTTCCTTTTGGGTTCGCCGTAGTCCGGTACAATGGCATGTTCTAGGACCAAAACTTCCAAGTTAGTTACATCTACCAACCCGCACTGGGCCCATGTGGTGGATTATAGCCCATTACCTCTCATAGATAAAAGGCCTGTGTCCCAGCATTGGGAACATTATAAGCTGATAATATTTCTTCTACTTCTTCCTTTGGCCACCTAATGCTGAGTGAAGGTCTCTTCCAAATCTCTCCACTTTTGGTGATGTCATGACTATCCAATTTCTTCCGGCCAGTTAATTGAGATCGAATGTTTAAGAAAAAATTATAGTTCGTTGCATTGGTGTAGTGTTCGCAAGCGTCATTTCACATCATGAGGTCCTTGGTTCGATCATTAGTTGGGTGAATTTTTTATTGGATTTATCCATCAGATTTTTCTCAATATCAGACAGAGAGATTACGTTGTGTTTATTATAAACTACACGCAGAATTGTTTGTTAAGTTTTATAATCAAAACTCGCTTAAAAATAGAAAGATTTAATAAACACAAAGAGACATAATAAAAGACATTATTAAACTAAAAAATATTTAAAATATGTTTTTTTTTGTTACTGAACCCTATTTAATTTTTAATATCGTAAGCAGCTGGCAGGTTTTAAAATGTCCTTAAAAAGACATAAAAAAACTTTCTTGAACAACAGAAACAGCCATCTCTTTTTAACTTTCATTAACAAAAAAAGGAAAATATCTTTACGCTGCATAAAATGGGAGTGGGACAGTAAAAGTAAAACAAGAAAATTACAAATAAAAAAGTTTTTACGAACTCCTTGTTTTCCTTATAGGAAGTAGGTATGTGAGGCAATCCAATTTCCTTTGCTTGTTAAGGTGATTACATACTATATTATGTTAGTAATAGAGTTTACTTTACCGAAGAAAAAGTAGTCTGTACTTATTTAATGTTTTTTATTTATTTATCTCCCTATCCACCCAGTAAACTGGATTGTGGAGGTCAGATGGTCACTCCATGTAAAATACTGGAATACGGTTAGTTGGGAATTCGATTTACTTGACTGGGAAAAAGCATATGATGGATATTACTTCTTGATTTCTCACGTAAAGTGAATTGTTTATGTAAACACATTTGAGGTATTTAAAATTACTTTTAAGATATACGAGTACCTTAATAATGTTATTTTAAACTAATAAAAGCGTTGGTTTAGGAGATATAAAACAATAAACTTTTTACTTTTTTTCTCGTTGATTTTTCGGGAATTTTCTTTTTTTTTTTTACCCCTTACTGACCCTGTGGAGATTAAAGTCACATCTTGATCTTAATCATAACTTAGGCCTGTATTCAAGATGAACACTTCCAATCCACTCAATAAATCCATGTTCCACTGTTCTGAACTTCGCACTAACTGGAACAGAGAAAAACTTTTACTGTAACAATACCGCACCACAATGGCTACTCGTTAAACTAAACTCTAGGTTAAACTAACTTGGTTACTGTTAACTACTTTTATTTCCTAAGGTATAGTAATTAAATAGGAAAGTAACTTTGTCCGTCTAATGTTGCCTTTACACACCTAAACAGCTAAAATGGAAATTGATGAAACTG
Organism: Diarsia brunnea; assembly: GCA_949774965.1. Classification (NCBI taxonomy): domain Eukaryota; kingdom Metazoa; phylum Arthropoda; class Insecta; order Lepidoptera; family Noctuidae; genus Diarsia; species Diarsia brunnea. The sequence continues at coordinate 18,549,393 of OX459003.1, forward strand.
GCACATAATATTGGTACACCAAAATCTGTTTTAGGAATAGAATATTTTTTTCCAGAAATTCTCATCGACAACCTGAATTCATCAAGAATCTGTACTCCTTTGACATAAAAACAACTTCTCAGTTTCATGTACAATTATGCTGTATTTTTGACACGCGAGAGGAATTCAGGGCGGTTTCAGATGTCGGGGCTGCGGGTTGTTCGCAAGAGATACCGCGGCCTCGACATGAAGGGCTAAGAAGGAACATGGGTGGTTTTTAGTCAGTAGAAGTCTGACACTCCCTTTCGCTCTGCCCAGAGCGGGAGGGGTTATTTGATGATTTCCCACCCCTCCCAAAAAAAAAGGGCGGTTTCAGATTAGCGTATTTTCGGCGCGTATGAGCTCTTATTTGAACACGCGTGAAGGCGCGTATACGCCCGCCTATATCCAGAGGTGGAATTCCTACGAGTTTACAGACTAGCGTATTTTGTAGCGCGTAAAAGCTCAACCAGATTGAGTCACTGAAATTTGTCATTTAAGCCAACACCGGAATAAGTACGTGTACCGAAAATGCTCTTAGACCAATGAAAAACCAGTCATTGAACAACTCTTAAAGTTCTAAAAGTTCCTGGTTTTAATGCAAGTTAAATAGTATAGTCTTAATATTCTGGTTAACGATGGGATTACTATTTAAGCTGATGCGACAGAATATTATGATGAAGTTACTAGTTTGCCAAGTCTACATAATAAGAAGATTTTGCATGCGCTGCAAATTTTTCATCAAACTTCACAAAGTACGTTTTAGTAAGTTGGTTTTTTAAATTATATCATTCAAAAGTTGCAAACTTTAGAAGCTACCAAAATTAACTTACCTAATGGATTTCTGTAAGTAACAGATTTATGAAAATGTATCGCTTTATTTTAAAGACGAATGGTTCCAGAAAAGTGTGTTATATTTAATACAATACAGCATCTACCACATATATCTAATATATCTAGCTGTATCAAATTCAAACAATTCAAATGAATACCTGAATTTACATGACTCTGCCTATCGTAGTTTTACAGCCTAGTTAATAGTCATCACACCACAGCACCCATCGATTAAGGGATTTAAGAATTTAAAAGTATTTATTTCTTTATTGTGTGTGCCTAACCTGGTTTCATAGTTTTTATGCCACCCAAGAGCCTTTGAATTGGCTTAAAAGCCTTTGAAATACGTCCCTCACACAAAAATCACATGCAAATCACATTTCCGAAAGCCTCCAACCAATTCATCAACACTACTTACCACTAAATTCGTCGGCAATTTCGCCCGTAAGCCGAGGGACTTACGGTGGAAAATGCAAAAAGCCCCCCATCATAAATGGCTTCACAAATTTGTCACGGCAATACGTGACGTCGGCAGGTGCTTCGGAAGATAAATTGTGGAACACATTAGCAGCGTGCTTTGCCAGCGTGTTTAAGTGAAGCTTGGTATTCAGTTCGCGGTGTAATGGTGTGGCCATGAAGATTGATGCGTAGAGAGATAAATCTGCTGTCGATGAATGACGGGATTGAAATAGGTGTTATAAGATGGGCTGTTCCAGTAATTAAAGGAAAGATGAATGGAATTTGTGTAATTACGACGTGCAAAATCATCGGTTTTGCCTTTAGCTTTCGCAAACGGCACGGTTGGCGCAGTGGCTAAGCGATTGACCTGCTGCGCTGCGTGTCGCGGGTTCGATCCCCGCACGGAACAAATATTTGTATGGCCTGCAGATAGTTGTTTCGGGTCTAAGTATTTGTGTATGTCACTATATACGTTTGTGAACGCACCCACGATACAGGAGAAAATCCTAGTGAGGGGCAATGTTTAGAAAAAAAAAAAAAAAAAAACATATTCTCAAATGAGAAACCTGGCGATACCTGGGGGAGGCCTATGTCCAGCAGTGGACGTCTTTTGGCTGAAATGATGATGGTGATGGGAAACCGATCGTCATGATTGTTATGTAGAGATCCAATAGCTTTGCGCTTGTATCGAAAAAATGAGTCCTAACTTCTGCTTTCAGTCGAGCAAAAGAAATAGGTTCTAATAAGTACTATCAACCATAGTTGAATGACTTGTATAAAGTTTGACACAGCTTATTTACCAATAACTTACATGCTGATATACAGTATTTCTCTAAATTAAAGGTACTGTGATACGAAAATCGAAGAACTAGGTTTGCCAAAAACTATCAGTCGTGTTTATCTACAGTTTTGCCAACAAAGATAATAGTGGAACACAATCACAATGCATTGGCATCCACATCACGAGTGCACATGAATCGGTAAAGTTCATTGAGCTGCACTGAGGCACTGAAAAGGGAATATTAAATAGTGTCATAACATAATTACGGTCTAAATTAAAAACGTGTGTTTTATAATTTAATTTACAGAAAGGGAAAAGCTTTCAAATCTTAATTTATCCTAATTTATCTTTGGAGTCGTATTTTCACTTGTGCAGAGATCCTCCAAAATTGAAAATAGGGCTCCATAATACGATTTTGAAAAACCATTGTTAACATTACTGTCCAATTTACCCACCCATTTCATATTTTTTATTAATACGACCTGAGCTCAATATAACTTGATCCGACGTTTGAAATTCTCTACTAAATTAGACACCAGCCAATCTGGTATTATTCACTAAGAAATACTACTATAATCGCACATAAAACTGATTTAATATCCCTCTCATTTGCCCCTAAACTATAAAGCACAGTTTACTATTAAAACACTAATAAATTCAAACTATTTTAGGGCTTAGTAAAACATAAAATAATCTAATATCGTAAACAAAGCAAAGAGCTTTGACCTCTAAAACTTTTCACTAACACTAAATGATGAACGCTGTAATTTCAACTCTCATTTTCTCAACTGAGCATTGAAAATTCAACAGTGAGCTATTGTACATAAGTTAGACTTTCATTTACCTGTCAGAGAAAAAGTTTTTTTTTGTAATTTCATCTCTAGCCCCTAAACAGAGAATTGACAATTCTACAGTCAAGCTATAAGTTAGGTTTTCGTTTAAATAATAATATCAGAGAAAACTGTCGTAAAACGTAGTAATTAAATATGTAGCCGTCCCATCGGATTTATAGAGTCTCATTTGCATTAAAACGTCTAGACCAAAGCTTAATGTTAAAGAGTTCTAAGCGATTTCAGTTTAAATTATTACTTTTAGAACCTTTGCATAGTTGGGTCGTTAATTTTTCAATTAATGTTAGTGAATAATTATTTGACGACGACATAATATTCAAGTATCGAAGACGAAACTTAAACTTTATCACACAGACTGAGCTCGCTACGGTTACAGATTATGCACTTTTCATTTCTGAGTTTGGTATTATTATTATCTAACTTTTATTATATTTACTACTTTTGTTAATAGGACTCACGGGCACATAACCTGTTTTCACACTAATATTATAAAGGTGAAAGTTTGTGTGTGAGTGTGTATGTTTGTTACACTTTCACGCAAAAACTACTGAACGGATTTGGATAAAATTTGATACACATATAGTTTGTAACCTGGATTAACACATAGGACAGTTTTTATCCCGATTTTATCTTCCCGTGGGATAATTTTCGAGTTGTAGCGGGCGATACCGCTGGCAACAGCTAGTTTTATATAAAAGGGTTTTTGTTGATAGAAAAAAAAAATATGATTATACTTGTACATGTATAATGTACAATTGTACAGGCTAGCAAGAATGTTCACTGTCTTATGCATGAGGCAGCAGAATAGAAGCCCCAATATCATTCTTTTTATCATCAAATGACTCTTCCCGCTCTGGGTTAAGCGGAAGGAAGTGTCAGACTTCTACTGACTAAAACCACCCACGATCCTTCTTAGCTCTTTGAGTTCCGGGGCCGCGGTATCTCTTTCGAACAACCTCCATTGCGGCTTCCTTCAATGTTGCTGACATATTTTTGAGGCAAGCGTGGAACACGAACACGCCGTCAACACGGCCTGTCGTCATAAGACGGACAGACGATGAGCTAGCCCTTTATTTATCGTCCACAGCCCCGCGTCTACGATGACGGGAAGCCATCACGTGACTCCTGATAAGCGCCAATTTCTCACAATATCTTATCTGCCTTCATTTTAATACTACTGCTTTGATTGCCTTTACCTGGGTATTTGCTGTACGACAACATAGTTGTTGTTCACAAAGATTTAAATTGCTAGATTTTAATTTAGATTGATTTGATTCACACGACAGCAAAGATTCTGTTTCGTTGACATTTGAATTGTTTTGCCTCGTTTGGTCTGGTAGCCGAAAGCTCGGCTACTGCACTTGGGGTCTTGACTTTTAATCTTATGGCACCGATTTTAAGGCTAGCCTGTGCTAATTAATTTTGGCAAGTGCTACAACAAGTATTAAGAAATTTCTAATGTCGCTGATTTAGGAGCCAAAATCTTCACATGCAGCGAGTTAGGAAAATAAAAGAAATTGTATCGGAACGTTCGCGTAACTGAATGCGACAATGTAATGTGTTTTAAAAGGTTTCTACGGTCTTACTTTACGAGTTTTCTTTTGTCAAAAGTTCCTGTTGTTAGATAACAGGTAAAACAAAAATTAATTACCAAACTTTTGGATGTATTATTCATTAATATTGTTTTTTTATTTCATTATAAAATGTTTTACATAACCTTACAGGAAAAATTGTCAGAAAATCGTCTGTAAGGTTACCACGCGATTGTTTTGAAGAAAAACTTTTATTTTGCTTAAACGTTTTACAAATAAAAATATTTTCTAAGAATTTTTTATGTGAGAAACTTTGTCAAGTCACAAATTACGAAATACATGAAAAGGGGGTGTTCAAAATAAACTTCTTGAATCAATAAAAAAGAAGATTGCGCAATCACTTCAAAAAAAACCTTTCTGTTTAGTTGAAAATTACATTTAAATATTGCTACTATATGTAGGGTGTGTGAGGTCACTCTTATTGCAGTGATTACGTATTCACTTACGACTTAGATAATGGTGAGAGCACATCTAATGATTTGAATCTTCGTCTTATAGTTTTTTCGCAAACCATACGTGATTCAAATGGTTTGCCATTGCTGTATAGTTCTTAGCAATACAAATACTTAATTATTGTTTACATTTTGTTGTTCATTCACGAACCTATGTATTATGTTCGAAATAAATGACTTCTTCACATTCTTTCTACAAACAGCCCGCAAATAAATATTCCTGCTTTCGATAACTATAGATATGACAAAGATCAACAGAGTGCCTCAATTCTTGTTGAGTGACATCATAATTAAGTGAACAAAGATAGATCGCACTGCGGGCGTCGTTTGATTTTGTGAAGCGCAAAACAATTTGAGGAAAACTTGATCAAAACTCCTTTGTTTATTCTAAATAGAGATTGATTGTATTGATGAAGAAGGATTCTTGAGGAAACAAAAAAACAATCAGTAAGAGAATTGATACCTCCTTATTGAGGAGCTCGTCGCTTAATAATAACTGCCACTCGGGTCAATCTTTAGGTTAAGCCGCGCTTGCCTAGGTTGGTCAATGGATGGGTGACCACCCATTACATGCCGAGTTTCCTCCGTGCCTCGGAAAGCTCGTTAAGCTGTTGGTCCCGGCTGCCATATATAGATCTTTGGTAGTCGTTACAGGTAGTCAGTGACCTGAAAGTCTGACAACCAGTCTTACCAGTAGGTAGAACGAGGTGAACTGGGTTGTAGAGGTCAGATAGGCAGTCGCTCTGTGTAAAATACTGGTTATTCAGCTGCACCCGGTTAGACTGGAAGCCAACCCCAACAAAGTCGGGAAAAGGCTAGGCAGATGATGAAGAGAATTGATACCTCCCAAGTTTATATACTTCCCAGAGAAAACATGCGTAAGAACTGTGAGATGGTCTGGGAAACGTATTCTTTCAATTTAATCTTCTTAAACATTACATCAATGTAATCTCAACCTACTGGTGTCCCAGTAGATCGAGAAACAGTAGGTGTAATGTCCTATATAAAAGGGGTCGAGGCATTAGGTTATTAATTGTTTAAAAAAGTATTCAAAGTACATACACGGACAAATGTAGAAGTTGTGGATTCACAAAAAGTATTCAAACAGAATACAAACACACAAATGAAAAGAGGTTGATTCACAATTCGAACCAACCAGGTACCTGGTTGGTTCGAATTGTGTAGTACATACAATGTAGACCCAATTAATTAAATATTTCGGAATACATTTTCTACATAATCCAACCTTCACGTCTGTGGGGACCCAATTATAGCCGTGAAAGTATGAAAGGGGCCAACATTTGTAAGGAATACTTATAAAACCTTACCTTTTCAACGAAATCTTTTACATTCATTCTCTGTTTCCATTGGTGTCACAAAACATGACTAAGGGCCATATCCTTGTCAAGAGGGGAAACATGTATTTATTACATTTATTTAATCTGAAGAGTAAACAGAATGAAAACAATGTTATTGTTATGTCATATTGGTACTTGCCCGGATTTGAACCCATAAACTTGAACATAATAAGAGAAGGCCTTAACCTTTGGGCCATCACCATATTTAAGAGCTTTTTTTATCTTGAACTTCACTGACGCATAACATTATGAGGAAACTTGGACTGATCATCATCTGCCTAGCCTGTTCCCAACTATGCTGGGGTCGGCTTCCAGTCTAACCGGGTGCAGCTGAATACCAGTATTTTACATGGAGTGACTACCTATCTGATCTCTACAACCCAGTTCACCTCGTTCTACCTACTGGTAAGACTGGTTGTCAGACTTTTAGGTCACTGACTACCTGTAGCGACTGCCAAAGATATATGGCAACCGGGACCAACAGTTTTACGTGCTTTCCGAGGCACGGAGGAAACTCGGTATGTAATTTGCGGTCATCCATCCACAGACTAACCTACGCAAGCGCGGCTTAACCCCGATCGACCCGGCAGTTATTATTAAGCCACGAACTGGACTGATAATTCATGTAAGTCTGAAATGGTCAACCCGTCTTGAGCAAGCGTGGTAGTCAATGCTCGTGCTTTTTTTTGGATACACGAGAAAACACCTTTGCCCATCAGTGGGACAGTAATAAGCTGATGTTTTATTATCTTCTATATATATAAAACAAAGACGGGTTTGTTACAACACTTATAACTCGAGATCTGCTGAACCGATTTGGCTGAAAATTGGTAGGGAGGTAGCTAAGAACCAGGAAAAGCCCCCCCGTTTATCCCGTTCCCGTCGTTCCCGTGGGACGTAACATAAAACGTGGTATAACAAAACGCAACTGACAGAATAACAAAACACAACTCAGTACGTAGGATAGTAGACTAGGTAGAGTAGTAGGTAGGGTGGTAGGTAGGTAGGGTAGTAGGTAGATAGGTAGGGTAGTAGGTACGTAGGATAGTAGGTACGTAGGGTAGTAGGTACGTAGGTAGGGTAGTAGGTAGGTAGGTAGGGTAGTAGGTAGGTAGGTAGGGTAGTAAGTAGGTAGGTAGGGTAGTAGGTAGGATAATAGGTAGGTAGGGTAGTAGGTAGTAGGTAGGTAGGATAGGAGGTAGTAGGTAGGTAAGTAGTAGGTATGTAGCAGGTAGGTAGGCAGGTATTATGTAGGAAAAAGGGCATAGCAACGCATGCGGGTACAGCTAGTTATACCTAAATAGAACTTTCTGTGGAATCTGCGTCTAAAATCTTAAAACCACTAACAGGCAATGCATTACCAAAACCATGTTGTCAAGAAAAATGAACACAAGAGGTTTCATATCCGTTCAATGAAAATAAATCGTAAAGGAAAGATTTTAAAACAAGCAACTCCTAAAGAGGTTATAGGGGCTGAAAGTTTGGATGGGGTTAATTTTTCCAATGGGAATCGCATCACGCAAATAGCTGGCAAACTGTTACAACTTCAAGTTGTTCTGAAGCAGGACTTTGAATTACTTTAGAAGTAGTTAGACACCTCCTTCTAAAGTTATTCTCATGCAATTTAGTTTCATACTAAAGGAAACTTTTGGTCAAAAATCGCAAATACTTTATAATCAGCAAGCAAGCCTCATGAGACTATTTTAAAGCATCATTTGCATAAGAAAGTTCTAAACTCTCCATTATTTGACTAGTTTTTTTAACGGAATGTTCCGTTATTCGAAACGTTTACCCACATGTCTTCAAATTAATTTCAAGTGTGTGATTCTAGAATATCTATGCGGTTCTCTCACGATGATTTATTTCACCGTTTTAAAAGAAAGGAAAAAAGAAAAAATATTTATTTGTCGCAGAAACATGACGAGCATAACATAACATAATGCCTGTCATTCCAGAAGAGTTAGCGAGGGTACCTTGTAGAACTCCTACATTTTGCCAGGTGTGTTTCAATCCCATGTACAGGAGCGATCCTTTTGCCATCAACCGGGCACAATTTCCGTGGTTGCTACTGAAAAATTCCTAATGGAAAAACCAACTGGCACTTTGCCAGACTCGAGATTCATATCCAGGACCTCCTGCTAAGCAGTGGCGCTTGCAACCACCTGAGTAATAAGGCAGTTTTAGAGCAATGTTGTTGATATGACTATAACTTCACTGCCACACTTTTAATAATTTACACTAATATTTGACCTCAGTAACAAGCTATCAGTGGCGAGGCGTGCCTATAAGCCCATTCACTGGTTTCCCTTTTGAAAATTAAGAAAAAAAAGGAGTCAGAAAACTAATAATTATGAACTTTAGATTAATAGTATACTATCAGATCTGTGGATAAAAATATTAAATGCATCATAAGATTAAAAGGATTACAAAAATGCCAACATTTTTCATGTCAACAAACAGAGCAACAGCCAGCGCCAAATAATTCTAACACCAAAGGTGTTCGAATTCAGAACTAAATTCGTATGAAATTGTAACACGATTTTGAAGGGCATTCTCAGTAAGCCGCATATTATCGAGTTACGACGGGCAGGAATCGATACTATGTAGGGGAGAAACGTCATGACTCCGTCGTCTATGAACCGATTTTCAAAAAAAAAAATATTCGAAAGAATATACTCCCAAGGTGGTCCCATTGTCACCATGTCAAGATCTGATGATGGAATCTCAGGGAAATCAAGGGCAACCCTCAAATTTTATAGGCACGTATCACTGCAAGCTATGGCCTGAAATCACAAACTCGCAGTCGGCCTGTATCCATTTTCTTTTAACGCGTCTATTGCCTCACTCTCCTTTCAAGCAATTCGATTATTTTAAAACACCAACATAGAATGAAAGTATACTTCTATAGGTATCAGCCAATTTAATCATTTATCTAGATCAGACAAGCAATTAGGTCATTCCTGATGAATTGGCAATCGATCCAATGCGTTCCGAACTATTGGTTCGAACGTAGGTTAATATCGTTACAAACGTTTACAGCTAATGTTACGTAAAATTGGTTTAATGATATTATGATGACAGTATGATTAATTCACTAATTATGTTGGGTTGTGATTATTTGGTAGGTATATATTCCGCGTATAGCAGGATTAATTATGTGCTAGCAGTAGTATTGTCAGTACAATTATTGTTTGTCTTGTGTTTAGCGTTGTGATACAACGTGACAACGCTGCCAGTCTCTTGGGGCCATTACAGTTGACATCGTTGAGGAGTTTTTGACGACATTTTTTTGTTTATTGTTAAATTAGTTACTTTGGGTTATTTAAATAATTTATAAATAATAATATTATAAAGAGGAAAGATTTGTTTGTTTGTTTGTAACGAATAGGCTCAGAAACTACTGGACCGATTTCAAAAATTCTTCATCGTTGGGAAGCTACACTATCCGCGGGTGACATTGACTATTTTATATCTCTGTATTCCCACGGGAACGGGAACTACGCGGGTGAAACCGCGTGACGTCCGCTAGTAATTTATAACGTACTAGCTGTTCCCGGCATGCGTTGCAATGCCCTTTTTCCTACCTACTACCTGCCTGTGTACCAACTACCTACCTACCTACTACCTCCTACCCTACCTACCTACTACCCTACCTACCTACTACCCTACCTACCTACTACCCTACCTACCTACCTACTACCCTACCTACCTACCTACTACCCTACCTACCTACCTACTACCCTACCTACCTACCTACTACCCGACCTACCTACTACTCTACCGACTACCCTACCTACTCTACTATCCTACTTACTACCCTACCTACTACTCTACCTACTACTCTACCTACTACCCTGCCTACCTACCTACCACTTTCTCACCTTTAAAACCTTCCCTGGACTTCCACGAATAATTCAACACTATAATTAGCCAAATCGGTCCAGCCGTTCTCGAGTTTTAGCGAGACTAACGAACAGCAATTAATTTTTATATTATACGCAAACACCATTTGAAAAATCGTTTTTCTATTGGGAAAGAAACAGTAATTATTTGTGATTATTGTGATAATGTCGTATGGTCTGTTTGAAGTTGTCATTCGTTGACTGAACAACTGAACGTCACTCAATTGTTTTGCCTTCCCGGAACCTCTCCACTAACACTTGAACTTTATGGGTACGGTATTAAAGCTCAAATTGATTTTACGTTTTAGTTAGAAAACGTTTGTATGGGAAAAAGAAAAGGGCTATTTTTAGGGCTTTTCCGGCCATTATTCGATTTTTTCTCGCCGTAAGAACCATCCTTGAACTTCAACGAACATTTAAAAAAAAAATCAGCCAAATCGGTCAAGCCGTTTTCATGCCAAGTCGTGACAACGGAAAACGGGTTTCATTTTTATATATATAGATTTAATATTGTATAACTTTGAAAATAGGTCTTACCAAATTGACAGAAGTAGTGTCAAACATCGATATTGTAGTTGTGATTTGAATGTACGGGTGATAATCCTGTAGTTATTAAATAATAATTTCCATGACTTTAAGAAAAAATATATATTCGAAAAGCATATTTTTCGAATGTTTCAACAATAAAAAATATTTTTGAAAATTTAGATAGGTACTTTAATTTCATTCCATTGTTTAAACAAATTCAAAACCCTTCAGACAACCTTTAAATAATAAGGAAAAACATAATTCTTACTCTGTCGAAAAAAATTACAATCATTGCCAAAACGTTTTGTGAAAAAAAAACGTTTCCCATTTTTTGGAGTGAACTAATTGGAAAAGGTTATTGAAAGAAACCCCGTTAATTTTTCTGCGAAGTAATCATAAAACTGATTAGACTCGGGTGAATCAAGTCACACCCCGATGAGATTAAATCTTTTTTCCTGTTCGGGGTGGAGAGGAAAGAATTAATCAGTTTTATTTCCGAAAAAGAACTGGAATCAAGACAGTTATTTTGATTTTGCTTGAACAATGCATTTTTTGATTTTATGATTGGAATATAAATCTAACATTATAAAGTTTCAGTAAAGGACTCTTCACAAAAATAGAAATTGACTATGAAGAAGATGATTGCAACCTAATGGACAACCTAATGGATTCCAAGAAACAGGTTCTCAGTAGTATGAAAGTTACTGTACAGTACTTAAATCTACAACCACATTTTTCGAAATAGGTGTTTAATAACTATTATAAAATTATCCCCTTACACAAATAATTATTGGCTGTATACTATCCCACGGAAACGTTCTATTTATAACTTACTAGCTGATGCCCGCGGCTTCGCCCGCGTGAATGTCGGTCAAAATATATACTAAAACCTTCCTCTTGAATCACTCTATCTATTAAAAAAACCGCTTTAAAATCCGTTGAGTAGTTTTAAAGATTTAAGCAAACATAGGGTTGGATAGACAGCGACAGCGACTTTGTTTTATACTATGTAGTGATGAGCTAAATAATATTTTAACTTGTCATTATTAAAAGAATTTTCAAAATCGGATCTGTAGTTCCGAAGATACTCCCTAGTCCCTACAAACAAACTTACCTCTGTATAATATTACATTTATTATGTAACCGTATACTCATCTCCAACAAAATTTCGCTAATTACGTCCTTATAACCGCTGAAACAGGATATTTTAACAAAGTAATGTTGACTGACATAATTTCACCGCAAAGCACAGGATTTCTTGCCTTCCAAAAGGCTCCATTCACGTACTCTGGCCACGAGACTTGCGACGCTCTTTGCGTCAAGCTACACTTGTTTTCGCATAGCATTTATTCGTTCAATTTTTTTAGCTTGTATTTTGCAGCTGCCATTGGAAAATGCATGTAGTTCGTGGTCAAGCCCTTAAGGCGCGCGTTGAGTGGGTAGTGTAAAGTTGAGCCCTATTCGTGGTGAGGCCATCTGAGTTGTTGAACTCAAGCTCAGCACAATATGTACCATAACATAACATCATGCCTGTAATCCCCGAAATGTTAAGCAGATGTTTACCTATTTGTACACCCACATATCGCCAGTTCGTTTTAAGTTCCATGTATTAAGGGGCCAGCCGACTACCATCAATTCGACAAATCCAGACTCCATAGATGCTTTTGAGACATTCCTGATCAAAAACCCAATAACATTTTGGCCGCCCTAGGAATCGAATCAAGGACCTCCTGCTCAGTAGTCATGCTTGCGACCACTCGACCAAGGAGGCTGTAAAAGCACATGTTTCGCTCAGTCAAAATGTATTTAATAATAGGGGATCGGACAAAAAAAAACTAATTAGTCCGTCAGATAGATTTTGAAAAAATACTGAACACAATATTTTTTCTTTTTTCACATAAATAAAAAAATTAAGACGATACAGTGCTTCGAAAACTCGTAAACTCCTCGAAAACGTCACATGTCAGTACATTTTTTACCTACAAATGACGTCACAACCCCCCTCATGATCTTTGACGCGTTTTATCTTCGTAAACTTTGATTAATTTGATAAAACAAAAAACACGTATCCAATATTTTTCGTTAATCTAACTGACGGACTGATTAGAATCATATTTTTTTGACTCAGTCCGATCCCCTATTATTTCGCTTGCCGCAGCCTGAGGAATACTCGGCATTCCATTTATAGTTTATACTCAACGCTTCTGTCTGCACGCACCCTAAGAAAATCAACCTTATTCATCGTAATAAATTACACCGCAGTTATTACCGTGAATAACTCGTAATTTGCTGTATGTAAGCAGAAATGATCACCCATCTAATTAGTGAGAGAAAACCGAAATGTTCGAGGTAATATTTTCTTGTAAGGACCAGTGATTCTTTGTAATATTGTTTGAGAAGTTAGTGGTTCTGGCAAATTATGAGTAAGCTTTCTATCTTACTAATATACTTGGATAGGAAAAGGGAATTGTACCTAAAATAAGATCCACTTTAGTCAGTTCCTAGGTACAGATAAGTGTGAAACAGCGTAGCGTGTGCTTGTTATGTTTCTACGACAAATAAATATTTTTTCTTTCTTTCTTTCCGATGGGAAAGGAAAATCAAGATTATTTTTCCTCAAAGTGTATGTCCCAAACAGAGTTGTAGGGCTGTTTTACTGTTTGGTTGTGCTTTAATTTTCATTTAAGCACCAGGATTCGACCTTGTCCAAACGTTTTTCACTGAACAAAAACGCTCATCCATTGACAAGCAAGTGTTTTCTCTTTATTATGTAGTTACTGACAAATAATTTACTAGTTCCATAACAAAACATCACGGTTGCAATCCCTGAAGTGTAAAACAGAGGTGTACCTAAAAATACAACCAATCCAAACCTAGGACCTTATGCTCCCGTCGGGACTGCGGGTTGTTCGCGTCGGGGCTGCGGGTTGTTCGAAAGAGATACCGCGGCCTCGGCGCAAGGGCTAAGAAGGTACATGGGTGGTTTTTACTCAGTAGAAGTTTGACATTCCCTTCCGCTCTGCCCAAGAGCGGGAGGGATATTTGATGATTTCCCACCCCAAAAAAAAAGGACCTTATGGTCCTTAGTCGCGTTTCCGACCACTCTACCAACGAGGCATCCGAACTAATTACAGAACAAGGAAAACTGTTTCCACCAAAATTACCGACGATACAAAATCTGAGGAAACATTTTACTGCAAGGACACGAAACCCTCATCTCACCTACGTAGCTGAACTGTCAAACAGTGATATATTCTATCGACAAAAACCTGTCGCTTTCCATTAGTTCCCATTTCGTTCCATTAGAGTATTGGTCACTATTATCAAGTGGGTCGGGTCCCCTAATGGACGTCAATTAATATGGGTGAAAAGTACAGACGGTGACTAGGTCAACGACGGACGTGATATCCACTATTATTAGAGTATTCAATTATTTAATTATGAATTTTTTTTATGAACTTTCGCGATATGGCCCCCAAAATTCGCAATTTTTTTTTGTTTCTTAATTTTGTTGTTACCAGTGACACTCACGCCATCAAGACGTATATAACGACATATATTTTATTCAAATCCATTCATCCATTTAAGAGTTATGAGGGAACAAAGAAACGAACATACAAATATACAAACACGTCAAACACATAAAAGTCCTTTTTAGTCCTTTTGGACTTTGCCGCAGTCGGGTAAAAAGGTCTACTGTGGAATCGGACTAGGTTAGATTAAAGTCAACCTCAAAACACTTAAAAAAAACTTTTCCATTTAATTGTAATTTATAGAATGGAATTCTGCAAAGAGACGCCTATTCTTAGTGGAATAACATTGAATTTGATGCAAAATATTTAGTTCCAATTCCGTGAAAAAGATCAGGCCTGAGTGCAGGATGCACCGATATCTCCCTCGCAAATATACAATACTATAAAAAGCATCAGCGAGATTTTCAGGAGATGTTAATTCTCTACCAGAGCGCGAATCAGAAAAACATAGAACCATATTATAGAAGTTATTCAAATTTTACCCTGAGCGAATAATATTTGGTAATACGATATTTTTAGTAACGATTTTTATCATACCCTGCGGAGGAATGAGGAACATATCGTATGGATATGAAAGTGGATGCATAAGAGTAGAGGAAGACAAAAGAAACGATGGATGGGACTGTGTTAAGAATGATATGGTAAGAAAGGAGGTGTCTCATGAGATGACGAGAAACAGAGAAGTATGGAAGAAGAAGACACGGTGCGCCGACCCCAAATGAATTGGGATAAGGGCAAGAGAATGATGATGATTTCTATCATACCCTGTTTTAGGTCCTTTTTTTTTTTTTTTTTTTTTTGATGGGTGGGAAATCATCAAATAACCCCTCCCGCTCTTGGGCAGAGCGAGAGGGAGTGTCAGACTTCTACTGACTAAAAACCACCCATGTTCCTTCTTCGCCCTTCATGTCGAGGCCTCGGTATCCCTTGCGGACATCCCGCAGCCTCGACAGGCGTCGGCCCTTGTGGGCCCCTTCCGGTTCCGGTTCTGGTTCCGGTTTTAGGTCCTTTGTTTACCTTGCCATGCCGTTGATACGTGTACGAAGTCAAATAAAGTGGTCAGTTCACGTAACCAAATATCGCCATACCAACACAGTTGGTATAACCAATTGATTGGTCGACGTAACTTTGTTTACACATTTTTGTTTGCACAAGCCTAACAAATTGTGCATACTCGTATGTTCCTGACTTTTTTCATCATTTTAGCTTTTATGGCGGAAAAAGCAGCTCATGGGTATTAGGTAGTTTATGGGGAATTTTAATTTACATTTGCAAAAGTGTAATTGGGATTTCTTATCAGGACTATCTCAATAGATTTGCCTACCCTTTTTTTTCTTTTTTGGGGGATGGGAAATCATCAAATAACCCCTCCCGCTCTTGGGCAGAGCGAAAGGGAGTGTCAGACTTCTACTTAAGTGACTAAGAACCACCCATGATCCTTCTTAGTCCTTTAAGTAGAGGTCGCGGTATCTCTTGTGACTGTACTATTAGTTATTCCTCTGCCTAACCCTTTGGGCATTACAGGTATTATGTAATGTTATGTTATTGGTAGAAGTAAATTGGAAGCGGTTAATGTTTGGAGAAAAAACCGATAAATATGGCGCCTCCTGTTCGAAAACATACACAACTTTCAGCAACTCCAATTTAGGTAATTTTAATAAACTCCACTCAGCCTACAGAGGTCCACTGCTGGACATTGCGCAGCTAGGGAGAGGTCGCTAGCTGCGGAACAACACCTGGTCCTTCATCTGCGCACCTAGTTGTTTCCGGCCACCTTTTTCAGGTCAGACCAAATCAATTAGCACGAATTTCATGAAATATGTGTGTATTTATTTTATCTTATTGCCATCAACCAATGAGGGCGGGTATAAGAATAATTACGTAGCACCAACAATGGATGAATGAATGGGCAGCAAAAACCAATTTATTATTACGTTACTAGGTCCATTTGTCCGCACAGGGGCACTAAAGTACAGTATTTATAGGTTTTGTACCACCATTAATTTAGATACCTTTCTATTTTATTAACCTATAGAGTACTTAGCAATTTATTTATGAAAATTGCTTCCATATATCTCATGAAGGTGATCTCTTTATGTGTTCTTATTTTTTTATGTAATGTGATAATGGAAATGGCTTTTATTAAAGGTATGGGTGGGTGTGTGATGAATACATTAACGTCAAGATACGTATATTACGGTATGAGCAACACCGACCGGCTCGAAGAGGAAAGCAGATTCTAATTTTGTTCTTAAGAGCAATTTGTTTTTTTTGTTCTTGAGCGTAGTGACATGTAAAAACAAATATTATTACAATGATTCAAAACACTGCTTTAACATAATACAATCTGCTCGCCTCTCCGAGTTGGTGGGTGTGAACGGACGCTTAAATGGTTTTATACCATACCTACTCTAAAAAGCTTATTTTATTCACGCAAAACAGTGAATAAAAAGGCCTTTTATTCACTGTTTTGTTTTTATTCACTATTTTGGTGTTTGAATTTGGAACACAAAAATATATCCGGTCTCTATTTCAATGCTTACACAAACTCCTTGCGCTAAGATTCGAAATTCAAAACTCTTTGGTGCAAATAAATTCTCGAGATTTGATTGGTCGATATTTGCGACAAGGAGTTAGGCATTAGATTAATAAATATTGTTTCACAAGTTGACCACCCTAATGATAATAATAAGAAAATTACGCTTAATTTCAGTCATTGCTCTAATTTTAATGTCCATTTCAATTAATGTAACAATTCTTATTTCTTGATTAAATTTCTATTTTCGCTTAAATTATGTCTTTTCTCGTAGTCATGATATAAAGTATAGTATGCAACTCCTGAATAAAGTACGAATTTATATCGAGGGCCATGAATCACTCGCGTCGTTCAGGATTCTAACAGTTGAATCACTCGCTGCGTTCGTGATTCATTCATTAGAATCCTTCACTTGTTCGTGACTCATCTACGGCCCTCGCTTTAAATCCGTCCTTTATTCACTAGTTGCATAATATACTATTATTTTCTGATTATTGTTTTAACTTTATGTTAGCAAGGCAAGGACAAATCCAGACTCCATGGCTGCTACATTCCTGACGGAAAAACCTAATAACACTTTGTTTGAACCACCCGGGAATCAATACCAGGAGCTCAAGTCATAATGGCAATGGCTTTTATAAAAGTCATGGGTGTGTGCTGAATACATTAACGTCAAGCTAAGTACATTACGGTATTCCGTCTGTTTTTGCTCGACAGCCGTAGAAAATGGTTTTATTTTCTGTTTAATGTTTATCTATTTAAATATTTCATGTTAAATGTCAGTAAGAATAAGATGCTGTTGGTTGTCTCTTTAGAATAATCCTTTCAATATCTTTAACAACAGCAAGGACCGAGTTTTCTTTTTCATTTTTGCTACCTAAAATATAAACAATATTTACTTGAGTACAAGTAAAGCTGTTATATTCATATACCACTAGTAAGTTTTTGGAATATTTTTTAATAAACTGACCTTCAAAAAACGTATCATGAAGGCTATAAACGGAGGTAAATGACAAGCAACCATTCTTCGTCTTCTTCTGCTTCTTCATCTTTTATTTTATTATTCAACCTTTTTTGTGTTAAGTTTTCCAAAATTCATCTTGTATTGCAATAAGTATTGCATTTTTATTTTGTTTTTTTTTTGTCAGTCTGGTCGCATGTCTTACATTATATCTAGTTATACAGGGTAGCCTCTAATTGGCCATAGAAACTGTAACAAAATTTTTTGTAATATATTTTAATGTATCGCTGTTGGTTACATAAATAAATAAAATTTAAAAAAAAAATAAAAAAAATATTTTACCTACCCTTATCAACTGACATAAGTACCTACACCGATTTTTGAGTGTGGGTCAGTTTGACCTACCGCTATTTTCTATTAGGTATTACAATTACTGGGACCGGATTTAAAAAGAATATTAGATATTACTTTTAATTTTCTTTTGTTTTTTAAATAAAGAGAGCGAGAAAAATGGTCATTATTAGTCACCCATCTTCTAAATGACTACACATACTCCCTTTAGCATTTTACCTTGCTCATAGATCAATGCAAGCATTAATCATTTACCCAAGAGCACCCTTAATCAAATAGTGATGTCAAAATTAATTAGTAAATTCAGCATTCATCGTTCGCATAAGTGTTAATTAAATTGTTAGTCACTCCGACCGCAACTTAGGTAGATGAAAATTATTAATTTCGAGTTTGTGGCAATGTGTGGTAAAGTTAGCTCGTAATACGTCACTGTTAGAGTGAAAGTTCAAGAAACTAAGTGCCTTTCTGCGACCTCAGGCGCTGCGATTTGCATCATTACCTGCCTAGCGTTTTCCCAACCATGTTGAAATTGACTGGTCTAACTGGAAGCAACTGAATGCCAGTATTTTATATGGAGCGACTACCTCTCTGACCTCTATATCCTAGCTGGTACTAGATAATACGATAACCTTTGTTAGGACTGGTTGTTCAATTTTCGGCCCACTGACTATCTGTAACAACTATAAATAACAGACCTGAGATCAATTGCTTATCGTGCTCTTCAAACCATGGAGGAAACTCTGTAGACAATGGATGGTCACCCATCTATGAGCAAACCTAGTCAAGGGCTTTTTACTACGAGTATATAGCCTTCATATTCCTTGCATGTTCATGTTACTCGAGTACAGTTGTTTAGCAACTCCCGTAGATGTCATGAACAAATTTAATTTCTTTTATTACTTTTTCCTTAGACGCTGTAGCAAAACGCATGTCGCTTGAATGTGTTGCTTGTGGCCAAGTGGTTAGCTCGTTATACGTCACGGTAAGGAGCAAAATTCAATAATCTGGTTTATCTTGGGAATTAATTTACTTTATGCTTATTATATTCAGCCTGCAAGTTTTGGAAATGTATGGTGGCTTTTAATTAAAACTTCTATGCTTCTAATTTGGAGAAAAAATAGAAAGACTATTATAATAATTACTAGCTGTTCCCGGCATGCGTTGCAATGCCCTTTTTCCTACCTACTACCTGCCTGTGTACCAACTACCTACCTACCTACTACCTCCTACCCTACCTACCTACTACCCGACCTACCTACTACCCTACCTACTACCCTACCTACCTACTACCCGACCTACCTACTACCCTACCTACTTACTACCCTACTTACTTACTACCCTACCTACTACTCTACCGACTACCCTACCTACTCTACTATCCTACTTACTACCCTACCTACTACTCTTCCTACTACTCTACCTACTACTCTACCTACCTACCTACCACTTTCTCACCTTTCAAACCTTCCCTGGACTTCCACGAATAATTCAACACTATAATTAGCCAAATCGGTCCAGCCGTTCTCGAGTTTTAGCGAGACTAACTAACAGCAATTAATTTTTATATTATACGCAAATACCATTTGAAAAATCGTTTTTCTATTGGGAAAGAAACAATAATTATTTGTGATTATTGTGATAATGTCGTATGGTCTGTTTGAAGTTGTCATTCGTTGACTGAACAACTGAACGTCACTAAATTGTTTTGCCTTCCCGGAACCTCTCCACTAACACTTGAACTTTATGGGTACGGTATTAAAGCTCAAATTGATTTTACGTTTTAGTTAGAAAACGTTTGTATGGGAAAAAGAAAAGGGCTGTTTTTAGGGCTTTTCCGGCCATTATTCGAATTTTTCTCGCCGTAAGAACCATCCTTGAACTTCAACGAACATTTTAAAAAAAAAATCAGCCAAATCGGTCAAGCCGTTTTCATGCCAAGTCGTGACAACGGAAAACGGGTTTCATTTTTATATATATAGACTAGCTGTTCCCGGCATGCGTTGCAATGCCCTTTTTCCTACCTACTACCTGCCTGTGTACCAACTACCTACCTACCTACTACCTCCTACCCTACCTACCTACTACCCTACCTACCTACTACCCTACCTACCTACCTACTACCCTACCTACCTACCTACTACCCTACCTACTTACTACCCTACCTACTACCCTACCTACTTACTACCCTACCTACTACTCTACCTACTACTATACCTACTACCCTGCCTACCTACCTACCACTTTCTCACCTTTTAAACCTTCCCTGGACTTCCACGAATAATTCAACACTATAATTAGCCAAATCGGTCCAGCCGTTCTCGAGTTAACTAACGAACAGCTATTCATTTTTATATAATATAGCTGTACCCCGCGTGCGTTGCAATGCCCTTTTACCTGCCTACGTACCAACTACCTACCACCTACCTATTACCTACCTACCTACATACTACTCATTTCTCACCTTCTCTGGACTGCCACAAATGTTTCAAAACCAAAATTAGACAAATCGGTCTAGCCGTTCTCTAGTTTTAGCGCGACTAACTAACAGCAATTAATTTTTATATTATACGCAAACACCATTTGAAAAATCATTTTTCTATTGGGAAAGAAACAGTAATTATTTGTGATTATTGTGATAATGTCGTATGGTCTGTTTGAAGTTGTCATTCGTTGACTGAACAACTGAACGTCACTCAATTGTTTTGCCTTCCCGGAACCTCTCCACTAACACTTGAACTTTATAGTACGGTAATAAAGCTCAAATTGATTTGACGTTTTAGTTAGAAAACGTTTGTATGGGAAAAAGAAAAGGGCTGTTTTTAGGGCTTTTCCGGCCATTATTCGAATTTTTCTCGCCGTAAGAACCATCCTTGAACTTCAACGAACATTTAAAAAAAAAAATCAGCCAAATCGGTCAAGCCGTTTTCATGCCAAGTCGTGACAACGAAAAACGGGTTTCATTTTTATATATATAGATTAACTTTCGTTTTATGGAAAAATAAAAGTTCTTATACTGTGTAGTTAGTGATATACTTAATTAAATCTGGTTGTTGCCCGCGGCCTTGCTTCACATGAAGTGTTATCAAAAAAAATTGCTTCGTTTTTTGGTTAATAATTACAAATAATTTATTTTTTACACGAAACCCTAGTTCTTTTTCTAAAACAAAGGTACAGTTATCTGTTAAAGGAAGTCCCGTCAAAATCGGTCCAGCCATTTCGGAGATTAGTCGGACCAAACTGGCAGAGGCAAAATTAAAATAATGTGCTGTTGTATATTTTCGTATGCATTCAGTAAAAAACTGTTATTGTGATATCACAAACAGACACCTCAATTTTATTTATTTGTAGATGTTCAATGCTCTTTGCTTTCTTTACAAATACGTATTCCTTAGGTGTGTGTATTCGAATCCACCAATCAAATGATGCAGTTTATTTTTAAATGAAGCTCACATTGCTCTCGCCATCGTAAAAAATACACTTTCTTTAATTGACACTTACTTTTAAAGGAAACATCTGATAAGTGCCTCTCATCTTTACTTCTCTCTTATTTTTAAAGAGTACAAAAGGAGGTTTGTTTGTATAGAACGGACGAATCAATTGAACGATAGAATCAATAATGGCGTCTTTTTATCAAGTGTTTGTCGAGTCCTTAGAAAAACTGGGTTACAGTACATTGAATAAAAACTCCTTTGACTAGCTGTTTGTTTAAAGTTAAGTGTTTTTCAACGGCTTTACTACAAAGTAATTAAGCTTGGAATTGCAATTATTACTGATGAAAATTCTCTAAGACATTTCTAGAGCTTGAAACTCCTTTCCTAGGTCGGTTTCCGTACTCAGCGAAAGACCAGTATTTAAAATGGAGCAACTGCCTCTTTGACCTTCACAACCCAGTTGAATCAGTAATATAATACTCCTTGGTAAAACTGGTCGTCAGAGCTTCGGCCTACTCACTAACTACCTGTAATGATTGCTAAAGATCCCAACCTAGGAGAACGTTGGTTAAGGCTGCTCTCTCGAAAAAACTTAAAAACAGCGTGCAGATGAAGCAGTTTTTCACCGGCACTTACAGAGAAATTACATCTGAGAAAAATTGTTAGTAATCTACATGATATGACACGTAATTTGGTTTAGCCATAATTTTTCTATCGGTATCACATATAATATAAAAAAAATATCTACTGCTTTGAAATACAAAGGAAAATAATTTGGTTATGTTACTTTTTAAAAATATGTATTATTTTAATTATAATAATTTAAAAATGCGTCCGTTTAAAGTCCGTGTCTACGACCGAGAGGGTAGTTAGCTATGCACAAGGTCATTGGCGTGAATACAAGCCTTAACCCTAGCAGCTGTTTAGATTATAAAGCCACGAGGTCCTCCAACTAAAGTAGAATAATCCATATTAAATTTTATATTAGCCTCATTTTTTTAGGAGCGTGGGAAATCATCAAATAACTCCTCCCGCGCTGGGCAGAGCGCTGACTAAAAACCACCCATGTTCCTTCTTAGTCCTTTGTGTCCAGGGCCACGATATTTCTTTCGAACAACCCTCCGCCCCGACATCTTATATTAGCCTCATTGCTTGTATCTATATCATGTCACGTCTTACGATGATCATAAATTATTTACAACGCGAGAACACACGTTCTAATATTAATTACATTAATTTCCTTAATTAAATCATACGCTATTATCTATACTCTAATTAACAGGCAACAATTTCCAAATATATAATTGACAAAAGACGCTGGAAATCTACTCATAGAGCAGCAAAGCGAAACATGGTAAGGAAACCGTCTTTCTCACAAACAAACCACAAACAAGATTTTTTCTGCCACCAATCCACGTTTGTTCAAGTATAGTATACAAGGTGTAAACGAATCCCATCAGGGCTGCAGGTCCCGTCGGGGCTGCGGGTTGTTTGAAAGATAACGCGGCCTCGACACAAAGGGTTAAAAAGGAACATGGGTGGTTTTTAGTCAATATAAGTCTGACACTCGCTACCGCTCTGCTCAGAGCGAGAGTCTTTTAAAATTTCTCACCCAGAATAAAAAAGAAAGCCAATTGCACCAAGGATAAAAATCCAACTCTGAAAAAATTTCATATCCCATGCAAAAGCCAATAAGCCAATTCCGGCACTACAATATAGCACAAATATCGATACAAAGCTAGCCCTACAGCCCCGGACAAAACCAATATGGCTGCGAATAATTTATAGGTACCATCGAACTGACCCAGTCACCTCTTTAACTAAAACTGAGTTCGACAACTGAAACTTTAAACGAATTGAATTTTAAATGGCATCTGGATACAGTGGAAAATTGAGACGGGCAGTTTGTTTCCTATGCACTATTCCCCTTGATAAAATCCCCCTCAGGGGGGAAAACGGAACCCTAATGTAAAAACAATCCAAAAATTCCCCATTTTCATTTTGGATTATTTCACTTTTCTCCCTTATTTTCGGAATGTACAATATCGATAGTGACATGTAGCTTTCAAAGCCCCGGTACAGTTACCGGGACGAAGTTTATTGATATCGTAGGAAACTGACCAATCAGTATGATTGGTAAAGGAGCTGACTATTCGACTTACTGTCACTAATGAATCAAAGAACTTGCCGAACCATTTTAGATACACCATTAGCCAACGCAAGAATGATGAAGAAAATGTTGTGAGAAAAATGTTGAGTATGAATGTAGATGGCTTTAAGAGTAGAGGAAGACCAAAGAAACGATGGATGGACTGTGTGAAGGATGATATGGCTAGAAAGGAGGTGACTGCTGACATGACGAGAAATAGAGAAGAATAGAAGAAGACATGTTGCGCCGACCCCAAATAAATTGGGATAAGGGCAGGAGAATGATGATGATTAGACAACGCAAGAACTTCCCATGGATAAATTCGAAAGATAATCTAAATAATAAAGGTTTCTGTTAGATTACACATACATTCATAAACTCACGCCCTTTTCCAATGGGAGTGGGCAGAAACCTCAGAACGCCTCCTGCTACGATCCTTACATACTCGACTTTTCCACATTCATACACAATACACGTCATACAAGCTACGCTTGCGAGTACTACGCACCCTCTTCTTTCTGAAGAATTACACCAATAAGGTCTGTATCTTTTTTCTAGGGCGCTGTCCATTGACTTATACGTAAGGACTGGGCGGACCGCATGTTAAAATGACGCCTCGAACTTGGTCCTAAAACGGTCTTTCCTAAGCCGAAGTGAACTAGTCCACGATCGGCTCTCTTCGGGTGCGGTCGTAAATTTTATTAAAAGCTTTATTTATGTTCTTTATACCTCGAAAATACCACGCCGCTTATACAAGGTTACGTTAATGAGCAGACTACACCGATTCTCTGTATGGCGAACGCCTCGAGCAAATGTTCGGACGACCGTATCTTTAGTTTTTATATCAATGGCGCTGTCACTGGTTGTCACTCACATCTGCCTTGTGATTTATTTTTGATATTTTATTTGATTTTATTCCATGGGCCACAAGAATTGTAAGATAATATTTCTTTTCTACGTAGACAGCAACAACCAAAGAAATAGTTCTTTATATTTTGTATAACATAAAAATATCTCGTTTTCCACGATATCTATATTTTGCAACAACACAATGAATGCCAGTTCCCCGTATCGGAGAACACATTCATCTGTCTGCCTGTCTATTTATATCTCGAATATTTCTGTTGAAGCTTTGAAATAAACGAATACTTTAACAGTTTTGTATATTGTTTTAAGTTTTAACAGTTTTAGGAATTCATCAGTAACAGCTACGGAGTCTGGATTTGTGCCCGGTTGATGGCAATGGGCTCGCCCCCTATTACATGGGACTTAAACATAACTTGCGAAATGTGGGTGTACTATTAGGTACACCTCTGCCTAACCTTTCGGGGATTACAGGCGTGATGTTATGTGTTTAACAGTTTTATATTTTTATGTAGCTGATTTAAGTTACATTCCAGTATTCATTATTAATTTTTACTATATTTTACACAGAAGTGTGGTTTTTCGAACTAATATCATCTGGCACTTCCAACGGTGATTTAACATTTGACAGTTTTTCTCAGAATATATCTAGCTCGTAATCGTTTTCTACGTGCCAATTTAGTTCTTTTCCTAGATTTCTAGAAAAAACAACAATTGATACGCGATAAGGGTGTGGTCTGCTAGGCAAAGAATGCGCGGCCCGGAGTAACTCACGGGCTGGTGGCAAAGAAGTTTTATTTCCCACTCCAGTAAATAATTAACAGGAGCGTTGTGTTGCGTGTGTTGGTGGATAAACTGAATGATACGGGGACCGTTGAAGTAAATATTTGAAGTAAAGCCCTCATCATCTTCAGCCTATAATGTTCCCACTGCAAGGACTCAGGCCTCCTCTTTAGGAGAGGGATGGACTATAATCCACAACGCGGGCTCAGTGCGGCTTGTAGATGTCACATTTCTTCGAATTATTTGATTCTAAGACATGCCGGTCGGTTTCCTCACGATGTTTTCCTTCACCGTTTTGAGAGCAGGCGGTTATGAAATAAATTACACAAAGTTATCCACCTGCCTGGGTTCGAACCTACGACCAACTGTTTGTAAGTCGGGGCCGACACCACTAGGCCACCGCTGGTCTCGGGCCAACGATCTTAAAGTGACCATATTCTAATGGAATGTCAATCAAAACCAGAGTTAAAATGTTACGAACTGGGTGTGAATATCGACCTTAAGTGTATACGAATAAAAATAATCATGTAAATCGGATCATAAATCTCGGCGTAATTGCTGTAGGTACATACATAGAAAAAAAAAAAAAAACACACCGATCGAATTGAGAACCTCCTCCTTTTTGGGAAGTCGGTTAAAAAAGATCGTTTCGAACAAAAAAGAATAATAGGTATCTGTGTAAAGCCTGAAGCTTTCACAGCAGTTTCTATCCCGCTTTCGCTGTAATTCTGGCCTTTTCTTTGTAACACCACTATAGCTTATAAAACCTGGGAATAAGTCACGACAGTTTTACTCCACGACAAATCGTATTTCTTAGCTATTTGTAGCATCTTGCTAGCGTCTTCCGTTTCTGTTACGTTAGGCAAGAATGCAATGTTAGTTGTTGCACAATAATATACCTTCGTACATTCAATTTAAGTTGCATGTATGCAGGTAATGGAGTTCGTGCAAGTTTCGTGTTATTTCTAAGATTTTATTTCAAAATCATAAGTTCATAAGCGCACAGAGTTGGTCCTTGACGGAAGCTCGGAAGTCCAAACTCAAGGTTTGCCAAAGAGCGATGGAGCGTAGCATTTTAAATATCAAAATCACTGATCGAATTCGTAGCACCATAATACGCTCCAAGACAGGCATCGTCGATGTTGGCGATAAGTCTGCGAGGTTAAAGTGGGACTGGGTAGGTCACATTTCCAGAAGAGGTCAGGACAGAAGGGCCATAATCGTCACACACTGGGTGCCTGAAGACGGTCGTCATCACCGAGGCAGACCCTAGAAACGTTGGCGTGACGATTTGGACTCGTTCGTGACTGATTGGCCAGAGAAGGCACAACACCAGGAGAGCTGGAAAGAAATTGGGGAGGCCTTTGCCCCTGCAGTGGGACAGTAAAAAAAAAGTTACCACACTGAAAATATCTGCTAAGAATATTCAAAATATGTATTATATGTACTTGTCATCTGCCTAGCCTTTTCCAAACTATGTTAGGATCGGCTTCCAGTCTAACCGGATGCAGCTGAATACCAGTATTTTACATGGAGCGACTGCCTATCTGACCTCCACAACCCAGTTAATACTAGGTAATACGATACTCTTTGGTATATATAGGACAAGGGGAGATGCCCCTTGTCCTATATTTGGGGCTGGTGGACTATCTTTTCCTAATTTTTGCCCTTATCAACTGTCACTCACAGCATAAAATTCTAGAACCACTGACCGATCTTCTTCTTCTTCATCTTCTTTACGAGTCGATGATCTCAAATCGTGTTAGACCAGTATGTAGCCACCTGCACAGCTCTATCATTTGCTTCGAGTAAATCCTGAAAGGTACATGTGGTTGTGCAGGGGGGCAGGAAAGAAGGTGGGGCACATCCTGCAGAGGGCACCACTGGCCAAAAGTTTTCGCATGATCTACTTTAAAAAAAATACTTTTGCGGTCAAAGTTTTGACAAAATACAGCAAATGAATGTTGTGATCCACTCATACGTCCCAGTTACTAGAGCAACGTTTTTTCCGTATGCCCGAAACGTCCCAGTTACTACAGCAACCCCTTACGTCATCGATTATTCAAACGCAAAATACTAAAAAACTCGACTAAGATGTCTCCATATGTTTTGTATGTCTATGGCAGTATTAAATTACGCATCTGTGGTTATACGACACGTCTAGCATTGCGTCAGCCATAGTTAGAAAGAATTATTTACAAGTACGGGACGTGTCGCAACCGGCCATCTTGAATTTTCGGACAGGCGGCCGCTTTTATTTACAATATGTGATTTATTATCCCATTGTGTTGAGTTTTGTTTATTGAAATCGTTTTAAGTGTTCATTCTTATCGTGTATCAACAAACAGAAGTGTATTCCAAGTGTTTATAAGTTGTTAAAACAAGTGATAAAGTCGGCGAGTAAAATTGGATCATTTTGTATGGGACGCTTGGTGAGTTTTTAGAAAATTTTGTTGATTTTTAGTGTTAAAGTTGTGAAATACTTATTATATAGGGAAAACAGTTAATTATTAACATAAAAGTAAACTTAAACCAAAGAAATCTGATGAAAATAGTGTTTATTTCAACGATTTATTTTTTTCCTTCCAATGTAAACAATGGATGACCTCGGGAATGGGTATTTATTTTAAAATTAATTTTGCTACACTGGACGTTCTACTGTAATGGTGTAATGGTATCAAAAGAAAGCTTATATAATCTATTTTAATAATAAATAAGTTTCGTTGAGCTATGTTACAAAATGTTTCGTAAAATATTTTTTAAACAAATACTTTACTCAAATTGAACCCGTGTTGGCATTGTTCGTGCGGCGTTGTTTCGTTAAGTTTTTATATAATATCGTATATATTTCAGTAAAATACTTATTATAATAGGTAAAGCAGTTCATTATTAATATTAATAAAAATAAACACCAAAGAAATATGACGAAAATATTTCTCATTTCAACGGTTTTATTTTTTCGCTAACGGTCGTTTCTAATTTAGAAGTATGGAAGGGCTAGTTTTTATTGATTTATTGTGCTAACACTGTACGTTATGACTAATGATGTATTGGTATGTAAAAATAGCTTATATAGTCTATTTTAATAATACATAAGTCACATTGCGATATGTTACAAAAAGTTACGTAAAAATCTGTTATATACAACTATTTTACCCAAATTTAACCCGTACTGTCAACTTTGACATTTTTTGTGTGCATATTTCATTAAAGGGGGGTATATAGTTTATTTTATGTATCGATTCCCTATGTATGTAGCTTCATGCAGGTATTTTTGTATTGCTGATAAAGTAGCCAGATTTTTTGCAAATTTACTTTTAATTTGTATCGGCAAGCCCCGCCCCCCGCTTTTCGTGCCGTTAAAGTGACGTGGACGTTTGGAGCATTGACAGCTGTCAAAATTGGACGTAAGGGTGGCTACGGTTTTAGTCCTTGGCGGAATAAATATAAATAATAAATATTTAGTAAGATGAGCTATGATTTGAGATAATATTTGTCACTTTTATCTGTTACTTGTAAATAAGTAAAGTAAAGTAAATTTTGACGTTCGAAAAGTGCTGATTATCAGCCTAGTTTGAATAAATAATAATAATAATTCTTAATTTCAGATATCAGAATCCATACTTAATAAAATTCACACAATGAAAAACAAAACTATTTACCTCAATAACAAACTAAAAATCAATTTCAAAATTAAAATTAAAAAAAACTAAAAATTAAAATCACAATCAACATTATTAAAATCATGATAATCAAAATGACTTTTGATTTAAATTGTATCTGAGTTTCGCCTATTTCTCCCAAGATCTTTAGTAACAATACATTGTTCAAATTCGGTTCTACTGCGGACAGATATTAAGTGCACTCAAGCGTAAACACAAACCAAGAATACCAACCCTTAGTACCCTCCAATTGATTCAATTCACAGTGAGCAGCATACATTATGCTATCATTAGGTATAACGAGTCAAAAGGCGTATTGAAAAGGGAACAAAATCTAACAGGTACCTACCTACCTACCTAATCAATTTAGGACTAAAGCTACGTCTATGATGTCAATTTTAATTATGAGTAATGGAAGTTATTAGACTAATGACTCGCCCAGTTTGGTTCACAACTTCACAAAACATTAAAATTTCTTTTATCACACACACGCCTGTAATCCCTGAAGGGTTGGGCTGAGGTGTACTATTACACTCACATTTCACCAGTTATGTCTAGCCCCCGTGTCATAGAGAACACACATATATTTTTTTGTTTAAATTTATAAATTATGGTGAAAACTGCATCAAAGCCCTTTGTGTACTTTAAAAGAATAACACTATCAGATAGACAGACAAAAAAATTAGCGACTTTATAACATATTTTTTTTTTTATGGTGGATGAAAAATCATCAAATGACCCCTCCCGCTCTTGGGCACGACGGACGGACGGCGAACTTACCCATCACTCACCGTCCACAGGCCCGCGTCTACGGTGGCCGGAAGCCATCACGTGGCCCCCGACGCCCGGAGCGCCTCCCGCGGCTAATTATTGTATCTAAGATACAAGAAAATATACAGATGTTTAATATGAGAAATATTTTACTTACTTTGATATTTCGATATGTTGACTCCGATAATAATTAGATTGAAACTTATTTAAGATGTAGGAGTCAGTGACAAAATTGATGAATATTTTCTCAATAAACATTTATATGTTTGACGTCTACCTGATAGAGAGAGGTATACAGTATATACTCGTATAAACATACAGAAAACTAAAACATTTTTACCACAGGTATCCTAAAAATATACTTTAATCTAGGAAGCAAAAAGGGTTTCGCTAAGATAACGAGTAATAGAGAGGTATGGAAATAGAAGACAATAATTATGCTGTGCCAACCACATAAATTGGAAAAAGGCCAGGAGAATGATTATTCAATGATTGAAAACTTTTATTGAAATCAAATATAGGTATTTTACGTTTAAAACATTTACTCACTTGATCTAACAATAGGGATGTCTCCTGACTAAATAAACTATGATTCTAATTAATCCGTCTGTTAGATTATCGAAAAATATTCGGTACGTATTTTTTGTTTTATCAAATCAATAAAAATTTACGAAGATAAAACGCGTCAGTGGGGGCTTGTGACGCCACTCGCCGGTAAAAAATGTCATACTATAATGTTTCAGAATATTATGACGTCACACGAGTTTTCAAAGCACTGTATCGTCTTCATTGTTTGTTTACGTGAAAAAAGAAAACATATGTGTCCAATATTTTATGGAAATCTATCTGACGGACTAAAAAGATTTTTATTGTTAACTACCCTATTTCCGATAAGTTTTACTTAACATAACATCACGCGTGTTATCCCCGTAGGGTGAGGCAAAGGTGCACCTAGTTGTTTCAACCCACCCGCATTTGTAATAAGGGACGAGTTAATTGCCATCAACCACCACAAACCCAAATTCCGTGGCTGCTACTGAGAAATTCCTGCTGGATAAACGCAATAACACTTTGCAAATAATTTCATTGAACCAATAGTGGTTGTAAGCTGAATATCAAACCGATTGCCTTTTCGGAGAACCGAACATTACTTAATCAAATGGGTATTGATAATACAAGTCTGCTTCAATAATCTTAATTGAAAACTTTTAAATAGTTTTTTAGACTTTGCTGAGATTAATTTCAAAAATATATAAATTCCTCTGTTTTTTTCAAGTCTTATGCGAAAAACAAAGGATGAAAACCTACAACACAGTTTTCCGAGACCCTAAAAAGAAAACATCACTCCGATCAATCTATCCTCCGGAGACTAACTTTTACGACATTCACAAATACCAAAGAAATCCCTATCCAAACGACCTAACTTTTGACCACAAAAATACCAAGCCAGTTTCACATTTTCTTTATTTATTTTCCCGAAATCTTAACGAAGAACGCCATTAGTTTTTTTCTTCACTCAAGTGATAAATTTATCACGAATTCACGTTCTTAGAACAAAAGCATTGTCCTCATTCAAAAGACCATCAAGAAAGCAATAGACTTTTTATTATAGGGCTCATAAAGTTATAAATAGTTAGCCTCAGGCTGCCTCCAACCCTCCTTTGTACCGACTTTTAATCAATTCACGAAAGAGCCTATGATGTATAAAACTTCGTTTTTTTTTCTTTTTGAGAAATAAAGTCATGAATCAGCGAGTAAAAGTTCTAAATTCAAGCATATTTCTTTTTAAAAATTGAGATGGATGATGGTGAATCTTGTTAGCTAAGTGTAGACGTCTTCTTGAAATTTCTTCCAAGAACTTACTGCCTACCTACTACATCGGCCTAGCCTTTTCCAACTTTGCTGGAGTCAGTTTATGTCTTACCGGATGCCACTGAATACCAATATTTTACATAGAGCGCCTGCCTGCCTGAACTCCACAACACAGAGTAAATATTACTATACTATTATTATTATTTTTTGGCGTGCGGAAAATCATCAAATAACGCCTCCTGCTCTTGGGCAGAGCGAAAGGGAGTGTCAGACTTCTACTGACTAAAAACCACAGATGTTCCTTCTTAGCCCTTCATGTTGAGGCCGCGGTATCTCTTGCGAACAACCCGCAGCCCCGACGGGCGTCGGCGGTTTGAGGTGCGCGTGGAACACGAACGCGTCGTCGACACGGCCTGTCGTCGTCATAAGACGGACGGACGGCGAGCTAGGCCATCACTCACCGTCCACAGGCCCGCGTCTACGGTGGCCGGAAGCCATCACGTGGCCAAATATTATACCCCTTGGTAACATTGTATCGTCTTTATATTTTCTACGTGAAAAAGGAAAAAAGTTGTGTCCAATATTTTTTGAATGATGTCAACTATCCTATTGTGTAACACGTTATTTAAAAGCAACGGAGTGAATGAAAATAGTCTGAGAATACTTATTATGTGATAAAGTTCTATTGTCAAAGGCCTATAAATTGTTATAGCTCAGTATCGCCCTTATTCTGATGCTCGTAACTCAAGTAATGATCTTAGAGAATACAGCCGCTGTCATAATGTGTGGGGCTATTGGCAATCGGCATCTATTCCATGATACTATTGGTCTATTATTTGAGGAG
The DNA here is from genome assembly GCA_949774965.1 of Diarsia brunnea. NCBI lineage: Eukaryota > Metazoa > Arthropoda > Insecta > Lepidoptera > Noctuidae > Diarsia > Diarsia brunnea. The sequence continues at coordinate 18,581,865 of OX459003.1, forward strand.
CTCGTGACTAAATAATAAATCTTCTGGTTAAGCCGCGCTTGCCTAGGCCGGTCCGCGGATGGTTGACCGACCATCTATTACACACCAAACTTCTTCTGGGCCGCGAAAAGTACATTAAGGTCTCGGCTGTCGTTGACAGTCGTCACAGGTAGTCAGTGGCCTGTAAATCTGACAACCAGCCTTACCAAGAGGTATCACATTACCCAGTACTAATTGGATAGTGGTGGTCAGATAGGCTATTTAAAATACTGATATTCAGCACCATCTGGTAAGACTGGAAGTCGACCTCAAGATATTCAAGGAAAGGCTAGGAAGTATTTAGGAAATTTTTTTGTTAAATTTTTTGTTTCAAATTTTTTGTTATAGCTTGAAAAGATTTTTTTAAATTCAATCGGATCATGTTTTCTCATTAATTTTGTATTTAGCGAACTCTCGACAAAATTATTTTTTGCAAACTCATTAGTTTGTAATTCCCTCGTTAATAGTAGTGATGAAATACGCTACCATTTAAGTCAAGTCATACCTTTATATTAAACACTCCGATGAAACGTTATAAAGTCCATATCACGAAAGAAGTCCCGCGGACAATTGTGGAACTAAATTTAACAGATCGGCCATGTTGTCGTTTGTCGATGTTATCAAGGTGCGTTTGTTGTGGTAGATATTTTGTTAGTTTATTATTGGATTAGTGCGTTCTAAGGTTTATTTACGATGCCAAAAGTTGTGAAACAATAATTATGTCGCGCGACATACAGCGCTGCGTCTGCGGGACTTCTTTCGTGAAATGGACTTTAGTAATAATTTTGACAAGAATTTTACCTCCGACTTCATCCGCAAAAATTGTGATACACATTGTGGTGTTTACAACTAATAGCACTCATTATATTTTTTACTTTTACCAACGAAAACACTTGGATTGTAATCGAAAATACTCGTAACGTAAAGTGTTAATTCATTCATGCATTCATTCTTTGCAAATAAGGGTTAAAAGAGGTTTTCGCTTCATTCAACGTTATTTCGTTTTAAGAAAAAATATTGGAAAGTGTTTTAAGCCAAGATAAAGGAGAAGGTACTTGTATTTTTTCACAATTCAAAATTTCTTTTCAAAGAAAATGTTGAAAAAAGCTTTTCTGTAAAATATTAAGGATCGTGTTCATTTAAAGTACCCAAACAGTGTTGTTTCAATGGTTTTTTTTTACCATTTTGTGAAGGAAAAAAAATGTGTTTTATTTTCATTAATACAAAAAAGAAAGCTACTTTCCTCGACCACACTATTAAGGACTGTCAAACACAGTCGCTTTTCTTAATACCTAGTATCACAAGCCACTATTTATTTACTATAACCTACCTATACAACCCTTGTTGCATATGACATTCTACCATATTTATTTTATGTTCATAACATTTCGCCAGTATTCCGCGAAAAGGAAGCCATCGTCCTTTTAAGTTGAATGGGCTTTCCATTCACTGACATCTTCAATACAACTTTGATAGCTCAAGCTCTTATACTCGAAAACGTGACACTTCAGAACATTTCTCCAACAAAACTTGCTTGTATCATGCTTGTATTGATACATATCAGCTATCGATAAAATAATATACGAGTACATAGTTCTAAGCGGGGCTGTGAATTTACAAAAAAAAATACGAAGTTCAAGTTTTACTGAGAAAAAAATGTATAATAAATCTCCATAGTGAATAACAATTTTTTATTCAACCCAGAACTGAAAAAAAGTGAAAATCTCTCTCTTAACTGAGTTCCCTCCCACATTCAACCCATCTGCTTTCAAAGCAAGAGTAACCTTATTTTCTGAGCACGCTCGTTCTATCATAGGCCTTAACCATCGCTTTCCAACAGGCGTGTTCGAGGTCAAAAGCAGGCCCATTTTACACCATAAGAAAAAACTAAAACTTCATCTCCAAAATTCTGTACAGTTAGTGTCGAAACGAAAGAGAGGAATTTTAATATTAAAGTCCATTTCACGAAAGAAGTCCCGCGGACAATTGTGGAACAAAATTTAACAGATCGGCCATGTTGTCGTTTGTCGATGTTATCAAGGTGCGTTTGTTGTGGTAGATATTTTGTGAGTTTATTATTGGATTAGTGCGTTATAAGGTTTATTTACGATGCCAAAAGTTGTGAAACAACTTTCGTGAAATGGACTTTACTACATTATTTAGAAACTTGACAGTGACACAATCAAATCGATGTTGCAATTCTAGAAAAGCTCTGTTGGTGTTGCCAACACCACGGATGGTTTCCATAGTAATCCTCTTTCCATTTCAATCATGCGTAGGAGATGTAATTGCTATCGACTTTTTATTATTAAATCGCGTCCCAATCAAGTATTTAATACCCGCAATAATCGGGATCGGTTCCGTTCCACGTATTGAGTGGACTTGATTTTTCGATAACTTCTTCCTACGCGGTTTTATTTTGAGTTATATATAAAAGGATCTTTAGTAGCTATTCGATCATAAGCGTGTTGCTTGTAATTACTTTCTGTAAGTCTTTAAGCGGTGCCCAGTGGTGGCGGCCCCGACTTACGACCAGTAAGTCGTGGGTTCGAACCCAGGGAGGCGCATTACTTTGTGTAATTTATTTCATCAACGCTGTTCTCAAACCGGTGAAGGAAAACATCGTGAGGAAACTGGCATGTCTTAAAACCTCCAACCCACACTGGGCCCGCGTGGTGGATTATAGTCCATCCCTCTCCTAGAGAGGAGGCCTGAGTCCCTGCAGTGGGAAACATTATAGGCTGATAATGATGAAGTCTTTAAACCTCATAGTAACAGATAGTGGCACTACTAGTAGTGGTATGCTTAAAAGCTTAGCTTGCCTTATTAGCCTAATACTTTTTTATTATCCTTTATGGTTTCTAAACAATCTGCTTGTGTTAAGGGCTTGCTGTATTGCCTCTTGGCACGCCACTGAGTGACAGTATAGCCTCATGGGTCATCGAACTAAAATTACAATGAGTGTGATACGTGACTCAGAAAAGTGTAACACCTAATATCACGTCCCCGTAAGTTTATGAATTCTAAACACTTAACCACCAAGAACTGAACAACGAATGCACGCCACCTCGAAAAACCTAACAACAATATATTATAATATCAGAACCTTTTATACCCGATAACTTATTGTAGTGGTCCACGGTAAGTGGCCACAAAATCGCCAGATGGTTTAATACGTATCATTTCAACGAAACAATCTATAGAGTAGGCAAATAGATATAAGGTGCAAAAATATGCCATTGTTACTGAATGTTTAAAAAAAAATCCATTGATATCAACAGAGTAGGTAAATATAATGTGCTATGTTACTGATTTTTTTTTTACCAAATTAAAACCATTCACCCAATAAAATCTGAATCATTTTGTAGTTCTACAAACACTTCAACAAAAAGCACCACATGAATTAAATTGAATATTCGAAATAAATGAAACAACCGTTACAGCCTGAAAATCATATTTACGGCGGAACAATGAATATTTCATACGAAATTCATTCAACAATACGGTAACTAAAGTTCACTGATGCGAATCATGGGTTTTAACACAATAGAACGAGGTTAATATTATGATATAATACTCAGATTATAGGGTATAGCATTGCTTATTAATTAAAATATTAGCCTCCACTGGTGAGTACCAGTCTTAGTGGTCAGTAGCCAAGGTTATACAGGTCAGATAGGCAGTCAATCCATCTAAAATACTGGTATGCAGATACGTTCGGTTATACTGGAAGCCGACCCCAACATAGCTGTTGTGAAACAGACTAGGCAGGTCATAATAACCCTCCACAAATGACAACTCTAAGGGATATCACTCACTATGCAGCTACGACCACGTATTTTGGCCGCAGAAGATTCGTCCAGAAAAAAAAATTAGAACAACCGGGTGTCCGCCCAGTTTTATTCAAAATATTGATTAGATCAATAAGCCGTGATCGTAGCCGCGTACTTCGCCCGGTCCCTTTGTATCGTCACTCACAGGGGTTATTTTAATTAACACTCAAAGCTCAGAGAGCCAACGCAACCAGCGCTGGCCGCACCTTTCAATATCCACAGACTTGTATGATCACGTTCACTTTTGAACGTGTGCCGGTTAATACGTCGTCGTGACAAGTTCAATTGACTGAAAGTTCAAATAGCAACGATGCTAGCACGTGTTTGAAGCTTGTCTTAAACACTCGTGCGCCTGAAAGAAAAGTCTTAGCAACTCGCATCACACATTATTTACACGGTGTTTTTTATCAGGTATCTATATTTAGATAATCAGGAAGATGATTTTAAAACTCATTGTCGCTAAGACTCGAAATAAAATGAATTCTGCACGCGGATCTTCAACCCTCGCCTCGGCTCAACTCCACGAGCGCTTTTATTTAAGCGGTTATATAATATAGCAGTCGTCTAGCGTCTGGGAAACCGGCTATTAGCCCCCCTCACTTCGTTCTTCCATTTTCAAGCCAGACAGGTTAAGTACATTACCTCTGATCGCTTTCTTTGAATATTCTACAGCTTATAGGTGATTTACGATCGGTACCACCGCTAAGGGGCAATATTTTATTCTGATAAAACGAGCCTCAGGGTATCGTCGGGTCTAAAACGTGTAATAAAGTGTCTAACGCCTTAACAAATGTTTTGTAAAAGTGTCATAGAAAGAGCTGTCTGTTCTTGGTCCAGTTTTAGTCATATATTCGTATCGGCGTATTCTCTAAGTAGGCTTTGATGCTGAGTTTATTCTCTTTTCTCTTATTAATAGAAAAAGCGCGCTAAGGTAGCCTATAACGTTCTCATTTTTAGGACAAAGGTCGCCTCTCTATGAGAGGGATGTACCATAATTCATCACGTGGTCTACCAATGCAATTTGTACTGGCCGCAAGCTTCCTCAAACTAGAAGAATTTCGTGTTCGTGCTATTCACCGTCGAAAGCTCCCATCTTGAATTGACGATAGCGGCTGCAGAATTAAATTATGACTGTCATAAAAATATATTGGCACCAGAACTACAGGTGTTTGCAATTCAGTTCAAATGTTTGGGGGGAATTGGTTTAAAATTCAGTTGCAAGATTGTGCGAAACATTCTAACAAACTAACACGGGAAGTTGAATAAAACCTGCAAACTTCAAAAAAATTTTTTTTCTTTTCAGATGCTGATCTTCAACCGAGGTATCTTCGTCCAGTGAATTTCTTCAAGCAGCAAATCTGAAGCCAGCACATATGAAGCGCAAACTATGCAGGACATCTTTTAACTGTGAAGACATGGAGGAGCTTAATGTGGTAAGAAATATCACTCATCTACCTAGCCTTTTCCCAATTATGTTGGGGTCGGCTTCCAGTCTAACCGGATGCAGCTGAATATCAGTATTTTCCATGGAGCGACTGCCTATCTGACCTCCACAACCCAGTTAATACTAGGTAATACAATACTTTTTAGTAAGACTGGATGTCAGAATTTAAGGTCACTGACTACCTGTCACGACTGCCAAAGATCTTTAGATGGCAGCCGGGACCAACAACTTCACGTGCTTTCCGAGGTAAGGAGGAAACTCGGTATGTCGGGCAGTCACCCATCCACAGACCGACCTAGGCAAGCACAGCTTTAGCTAAAGATCGACCCGAGTGGCAGTTCTTATTAAGCCACGAGCCGTAAGAAATATCACTAAATATTATTTTAAAAATGTCCTCCGCCGCGGCTGTCTGTCTGTCTGTTCACGATAAACTGCTGCATCGATTTTCATACTGTTTTCACCAATGAATAGAGAGGTTTCCGAAGAAGGTTTCAGTATATAATTTTACCGACATCCACGCGGGCGAAGACGCGGGCATCAGCTAGTATTTTATATTACGTTGTTTTAACACAACATAACATCACACCGTCACCCGGAGATTAAGATCTCCATATAACATTTACAACCCATGTAATAGGACCTACAATGGTCAAACTGATAATAATCCTGTGAATTCCTGTGTGAGACATGAAAGTGAATCAGAAATTTTCATAATACCATTCAAACTGGGGGTTCGATAACGGAAGTATTTGAACTGACATAAATAGTGCGAATATTTGATAAGTGACTTGACAACTGGCGTAAATTTCATACACGCATGTTATGTTCAGTGTCTCATCTCAGTCACTCATAAATCGGCTTTGTCTGCATGAAGGCATTCAAGCGTCCCGTCGGTGCTGCGGGTTGTTCGAAAGAGATACCGCGACCTCAGCGCAAGGGCTAAGAGGGAACATGGGTGGTTTTTAGTCAGTAGAAGTCTGACACTCCCTATCGCTCTACCCAAGAGCGGGATCCAGAGGCCTGTAACAGACAGACAGAGTTCCTCTGGCGTTATAGATGTTAATACAGATTAAGTATAGAATGACGTAGGTACCGAATTTAAGTACCCTAATAACATCGTCCTCATTAATCCTCCTTTTATCAAAAGACTCAAAGGTTGGCCTTGTGGATTAACTGGAATCAGAACACAAGTACGTTTCATCGTTAATCCTATTGGTCCATATGTTCTCTGAATGAAGTATTTATTCAGAACCAATGGCGACCGCTCTTTACAAAGCAAATGTGTGAATTTTGTGATTAGATCCTTCGTTAGTGGATTGTGACCCTAGAGCCTACTAAGTAGGGTATGTTTCCCTGTTTTATTTAACTCACTTTCGACTTAATAGAATAAAATACCTACTTGGGTTCCAGCATTTGTCTACTAACCCTAATGAGAAAATTAATGCTTCGACATTTTCATTACAAAATTAACTACATTGAGCATCAAATGTATGCGAATATGTCACCATCATCTGCCTACCGAACAGCTTTTACCAAATATAATTATTAGGGTCGGCTTCCAGTATATTATATATACGAGTAGGTATATAAAATCTCTCTACCTTTTCTATCCAGTAGGTAAACAAATTACCTTCAGTCGTTACTTATGTTAAAACAGTCTCAGTCTAGTTCTCAAAATCAAATTATCAAAGTAAATGACAACAATGATCTTCCGACACAGCATTGTTATGAGCCACATGTCGAATTGTCTTTAGTCGTCTTCTGCCCGGCCTTTATCAGATAGATTACTCAACCTTCTAACCGAATGCAGCTGGACACCATTATTTTGTGCGGAGTAACTGCCTATCTGCTCCCCACAATGGAGTTACTGGGTAAGAGGATATCCCCTGAGAAAACTGGTTACCAGACCTTTCAGCCTCTGACTATCCATAACGACTGTCAGCGATGGCAGGCAGAACCAAGAACTAGACGTGCCTTCTGAGACACGAAGAAGTCTTGAATGGATGGTCACTCATCGATGGACCAATCCCATCAAGAATTACTTTACCAATTTACCCGTATGGCTGTTCTTACTGAACCGTGAGCACAAACAAGTTTTAATATAAAATGTTGTACTGCCATTACAAAGGAAATTACATGAAATTGAAATTTTCAAGATCTGATCCGCTGTTATGAATATTTAATGAAAAGGGGAACAAAGCGTGATTCATAAATTACTTTTCTTGAAAACAGGTAACCGAGTTAAGCGTAAGACATCAATAAATTTCATTTAACCGAGAGTCTTGAGTCGCAATCTCTGAAGTAAATGAGTATTTTATTTTATTACTGTTTTAATTTATTAGAAGAGTGCTAAAAACAGGTTACTGCAAGCAATGGCTTAAAGGTACTCAGCAGTAATTGAAAAATTGATGATGATGATGATGATCATTCACAATATTGTCAATCTTTGGTTCAGGTGAGGCAGAAGTTATGTGAAACAGTCTGGACTGTTTCCCATAAGTTTTCCAGAGATTTAAAGATGCTGTAGGGCCCCTGTACCTAAAGGTAACGTCCTCCTTTTTTCTGGCTCGTTTTATAATGATTGAATTTAACATTTGAATACCTAACTCTCCAATCTAACCTTTTCGAAACTATATTGGTCCTAACTATATTCCAGTCTTACCAGATGCAGCTGAATACCAGAATATAAAATGTAGCTTCTGCCTATTTTAGTACCTTTACCGATATATTTCTTGAAGTAAAAGAACCGGCCAAGTGCATGTCGAACCACACACAATGTAGGATTCCGTAGTTGCTCATCAAAATAATTATGTAAACTAACTAAACTGATACCCACCCTGCCTACCTGCCTCCGAACGATGATCTTTATTGTAAAAATAAGTTATTATTTTTACCACTTTGTCGGCGAAACTCATTTGCATATTCATGCCAAATTACAGCTTTCTAGTACTAAGAGACTTTGAGCTGTAGTGCGGACAGACAGACAGATGGACATGGCGAAACTATAAAGGTTCCTTGTTGACTACGGAACCCTAAATATGACCATATACATTTATACTCGTGACTGTACGTAGAATATTTAGCTCCTAAAATATGCGGGACAAACATGACCGGACCATTAAAATGTCCAGGTTTTAGTTTAACCAACCCACCTACTTCAATTTTCAACTTTAAAACACAAGTTCTTCGCCATTTAGTAGTTGCACTACTATTTAGTTCATTCCACAAGCGTTCGGCAAATGCACTCACTTCAGCATCACTTAAACCCACTTTTAAACTAGAATTACTCTTTCATGACATATTATGTAAACACTAGCTGTTCCCGGCATGCGTTGCAATGCCCTTTTTCCTACCTACTACCTGCCTGTGTACCAACTACCTACCTACTACCTCCTACCCTACCTACCTACTACCCTACCTACCTACTACCCTACCTACCTACCTACTACCCTACCTACCTACTACCCTACCTACCTACTACCCGACCTACCTACTACCCGACCTACCTACTACCCTACCTACTTACTACCACCCTACCTACTACTCTACCGACTACCCTACCTACTCTACTATCCTACTTACTACCCTACCTACTACTCTACCTACTACCCTGCCTACCTACCTACTACTTTCTCACCTTTTAAACCTTCCCTGGACTTCCACGAATAATTCAACACTACAATTAGCCAAATCGGTCCAGCCGTTCTCGAGTTTTAGCGAGACTAACGAACAGCTATTCATTTTTATATAATATAGCTGTACCCCGCGTGCGTTGCAATGCCCTTTTACCGGCAACGTACCAACTACCTACCACCTACCTATTACCTACTTACCTACATACTACTAATTTCTCACCTTCTCTGGACTTCCACGAATAATTCAACACTATAATTAGCCAAATCGGTCCAGCCGTTCTCGAGTTTTAGCGAGACTAACTAACAGCAATTAATTTTTATATTATACGCAAACACCATTTGAAAAATCGTTTTTCTATTGGGAAAGAAACAGTAATTATTTGTGATTATTGTGATAATGTCGTATGGTCTGTTTGAAGTTGTCATTCGTTGACTGAACAACTGAACGTCACTCAATTGTTTTGCCTTCCCGGAACCTCTCCACTAACACTTGAACTTTATAGTACGGTATTAAAGCTCAAATTGATTTGACGTTTTAGTTAGAAAACGTTTGTATGGGAAAAAGAAAAGGGCTGTTTTTAGGGCTTTTCCGGCTATTATTCGAATTTTTCTCGCCGTAAAAACCATCCTTGAACTTCAACGAACATTTAAAAAAAAAAATCAGCCAAATCGGTCAAGCCGTTTTCATGCCAAGTCGTGACAACGAAAAACGGGTTTCATTTTTATATATATAGATAGATTTTATAAGTTGTAGGTACATGAATATTATACTGTCACAATATTTGAAAACAAAAATAATGGTTAAAACCCCTCTCGGAGCTGTTACATGAAAACACAAGCACATAAAATAAAATAAGTGTAATTGGATAATTAAAAGAAAAAAAAAGAAGAGTTATTAAAATATCGCAAAACAGATAACATAACGAGAACATAATTAATTAGTAAATTGTTCATGAGTAACTATAAGTAACGATGTACATAACATAAATAATAAAATAATTCATAATATTATTCAATAAGAAAAACATAATCTATTTTTACGTTTACGACTATAATTTCGTAATTATTTAACGACCTGCAAAGCTAAATAGTGCACAGACAGATGGAACAACAATGCCAATAGAACAATAATGTTTTTTAGTGCCACCACTATCCATAATAAAAACTTAATTGCATAAAGCAAAACTGCTTAAAACAAAACCCTCTAAGGAATGAGTATTCATTTCCATAACGAAATCACAACATATTATAAAGCAAAGTCCTCCGAAGTGTCTGTCTGTCTATTCGAGATTAACTCAAAAACTACTGCACCGATTTTCATGTTGTTCTCACCAATGGATCGAGTGGTTCTCGAGGAAGGCTTTAGTATATAATTTAATCAACATACACGCGGGTGAAGCCGCGTGCATCAGTTAGTTATAATTTGACAACTGGCTGTTGAAATTTAAGTAAGGCAGGTTTGCAGTACACTTATAAATATAGTCAAAATGATGTTCTCGAACAGCTTCAAAACTAAGACTTTTAGAGTCTTTGTTTCAAAGCTGTTCATCTGCAGCTATCTCTTCCTCTTCTACCCGCGTTTCAGGCTCTGCCTCTTCCACTATTTTAGGGTAACCTGAAGTCATATCTCTAAAATCCTCCTCAATTCTCATATAATGCATTTTTACATAATATTCATTGGCATTCAAAGCAGTTCGTCTTTCTTTTCCCTCAGCAAGAGTAGATTCCCATCTGAAGTCTCTCTTATAAGGATTTCTCCTTACCATTTTTGCTGCAGTCTTTTTAATATATTGATATTCTTCAAGATAACCCCTTTTAAGTGCTTCTGGATTCTCTGCAAAAACACTCTTCTTTTCTTTACATGGCTTCTGTATAGCTTCAGGAAAAAGTATTGCTACAGTGTCATTAAAAATTATTTGTTGACTTTTCATGATTTCCAGCATTCGTCTTTCTTTCTCTAAACGCTGTGATTCTAATTCTCTTAATGGTTTCTCTTGTTCTATTAACAATGCTCTGTTTATTCTTTTCTTTACTGCAATTGTTCTTTCTATTAGTTTCTGTATGATTTTCTGCCACCTCTCTTCAGGGCCAATGACTTTCAATTTTTCTAATCTCTTTGCTTCTAGTTCATCCTCAAGCTGTTTTTCCAGTTCGATCTTCTGTTTACGCTTTTCTTCTTCTTTTTCGGCCAAAAGTAAACCTTCTTTTCGTTTTAATTCTAGTAAAACATGAGGATTTTTTTTAATAAAACTGTCTTGCCAGGTCATGAAAGTTTGCATAAGCTGTAATTCTCTCGCGACCATAGCCTCCATGCGAGCTGTATAGGCTGGACTTCCTAACATAAATATCGGTGGATTTAAAAACATTCTAAAGGAACCATGAATGTCACTGACACCAATTATATTTTTGGTCAATGGCAAAGTATGGAGACTAACTCCAGTCAGCATAGTCCCTGAAAGTGTTTGCACAGAAATTGGTTTGTCGCTTCTTAACAGCAGGTCCCAGGTTTCAAGACCCCCTTCATCATTGGTAATAAAAAGTATACTTGGTTTGTACTGCGACCATGTCCCGTCCGTCAAACGATATGGACGTTTTTTCCAAATAAGTGGTCGTCCCAACAATTTGTCACACCAAATCGCAAATATTTTACCACCTACTGTTAATGTAATAGAATCGATTAGAGGATTTTTATGAGTAGCAACTATAGTTCCATCATGTATGTTACTAGTGTAATGTATATCAGCATGCTCGGAGTTCACTGCTTCACCAGTGTTAATGTCATGGCCTTCCCAACATGCCCGTGTAACTGAACCGTGATGCGAACCAAAATAAAAAAACCTATTCATGTCTTTTTCTGTTTGTTTTAAAATTTCACACGAAAAATATTTTCTACCAGTGCCAGTATTTTTTGGAGTATAAATATAATTCACGCTTGGTGGACTCATACCAAAACTCTGAATGGAATATGACCAGGAAAATTCTGGTGGACCTAACATAATTCTGTAGACTGGCTGTAAAATACGATCTAATATTTTAAAAGGAGAAACATCAGTTGACAACGCTGAGGGCCTCCTCGGAACTCTTTTTGATTTCTTGACTTTCTTACCTTCAACGAATCCTATGTTATCAACAGATAAACTCCACACTAAAATACATCCTTCAACTCCAGTAGACACAAACTGCATCGATAATTTATTATCCTCAACAGGTAACATTCTTCCAGTAGGTGTTACCATAAAATTTGGCGAAAGCCATTTAATAGCAGTAACTGTATGAAAATGACAGTATTTTAGCCCGCTACAAACGGTGGCGCTTACCACTGCCCTATCATGAAGAGGCTTCATCCAACCCATATGAGCGTTCATCGCAATTCGGTATTTTTCTCTCTTTTCGCTCAAATGTTCAATCTTCTCAACGTTTTCGAGTTTATTAGTTAAATCCCATACCACTACTTGTCCACTTATTAAACCACCAACCAAAATATTTTCATTGAAAGGACAAAACGAAAGAACCTTTACTTCACGGGGTGACTCCAAATACAGTTTTGGTATTAAGCTGTCTATATGACTCCAAATCAAAACTGGGTTTAAACCATATACCGCCCTTTGAATTGGGTCTTCGCGTGAAATCGTAGGTACGTGCATAACAGCCGTATGAGCATCGGCGTATGAAATAGCAACTATACCAGACCACATCGGATGAAATGCTGCGCAGGATACAAATTTGTCTTTAGCCCTTACGTCTGCAAAACAAACATATTCTTCGAAATCCATGGTACCAAGAGTGTCTTGAGATTTTTGGGTCACAAGATTTGGATAATCGTTCTTGTACATATCCATTACTGTATTGAGTACTATCATGGAATCTAATTCACTTTCTCGAGATTTAACGTAACTATTTATCAATTTTACATAAGATGCTCGACGCATGCGCATTAGTGCATTTTTGTATGATGCCACTCCTACCGGGTCAATAGGTATTTTACCCGCTTCTTGATCATCCACTGAAATTTCGTCGTCTTCCACCACTTCCTCTTGGGCTTGACTAGCATCTCCGGCACCTACAAAATCAGCCATCGCCCCTAATGAGTCCGCAAGTGATTGTGTCCACATATTTTTCGGATATTTAAGCTGAGTTTGAGCAAATCTATGAGTTACCGCTGGAGTAATTTGAGATCCACAATCTATTCTTCGCCGCATGACAGTAGTGAACTTCTGTCTGTACGGTTTTAACTCGATAAAACCGTCCCTGACGGAATTAGTATCCCTGACATTGAACTTCTCGGGGTCATATTCAGTGGGAAACTTAGCCTTTACCTCTAACTCCATTAAAGTTCTTGAATTCACGGGAATATCTTCAATAATTTCAAAATCACTTCCTAAATTTGTCCATGGTCTAGGTTTCTTCTGGACAGCTTTTTCCAATTTTTTTTCCTGCCTTCTAATAAATCTATCAGATTGCTGCTTGCAATGATCTCTGGCTGTAATTGTACAACATACATAAAAGTCATCAGTGTTTTTTGATTCATCTACTATGTAACCAAGGAGCACTTGATCTTCAGGATACTTCTTTATCTCTTCACGCAATGGATAAAATTCGGACCATTCACCGTTTAAGAAAATGGATTCCAGTAATTTTTCCTTATCTATATATGCCCAAGGGTATTGTGCATGGACATTAGTTCCTACTACCGCTTCTATGAGGATTTGTGTTTCTTCACTCAGAGTTACTATGTGAACACCTTCCACTTCATATTTTGGTATGAACCTCTTCCTGCGAGGTAGAGGCTGCAGTTCGCTAGACGACATCTTAGTTTATTGAATTTGCATTGCACCCAATAATGATAATAATCTTCAATTTGTAATTGTTTACTGCAGTGATCACAATATTTTTTCTTACAATCTTTTGACATAGAAGTACATGGTTGACACCGTTTGATCTTAGTATTCTACTCTTTGGTTGACACGAAAAACAAACAATAAAATACCTTATAGCAAAAGGGTATTGACACAGCGGATTATGGCAGAAATAATATTTTCTTCTTTTGTGCACACTAGTACAGTTTTTTGCCACAGTATTTTTAGCGCAATATTTCAGTTTAGCAGAAAATGGTCCGCCTAAAACATTTATTTTATTTAAATACAATATGGCCATTGGTAAGTATAAATCTCGACGTAGGACGAAGCGTAAGGAATATGATCGCAGCAGGTGGCATTCTGTGAATTTTGAGGCTAGGCTTGCAATTAGACTGGCTGCCCACGATAAAATTAAACAAAACCTTGATAATCGAATATTCATTCGCGTGGTTCTCGTTCCCGTGGGAATTAAGAATACAAAGTAGCCTATGTCACCCGAGAATAGTGTAACTTCCCATCGGTGGAAGAATTTTTCAAACCGTTCCAGTAGTTTTTAAGTTTATTAGTTACACACAAAAACACAAATCCTTATGCTTTATAAATGATTCCATTATTTAATTCATTACAAACTAATTACATTTGTATATATTCTGTACAAAAATGAATTTTAAAATACATTTAAATACCTATATAAAATTGTAGCCCACCGGTATCGGGTATAGGCCAAGCTACCAACGGTTAGGGCTCCAGACAAAAAAACCCTCCTAACAATTCGAGCCGTGTCCGCTTTCTGCATCCAGCCCTTGATCCAGCTGCCTAACGAGAGCCTCCTCAGATATTGTTCGAGGCTCTTGGCAATTAAGCCATTGGCTGAAACACAACGATCGCTAGTTCATACCCCTCATGTCGACAACTTCGCGAACCAATTCAAGATAGGTACTTGATTAGCATAATTATCTTTCTCGGCCTTTACGAGGTTCTCGTCATGCGGTACCGTTATGTCAACAATCATTGTGCGCCGCTCTGATTGATCCACTACCACTATATCAGGCTTATAATCTATAATAGTCCTGTCAGTGATGATGGATTTGCACATGATGGCACAGGATGGGCACATACTTGTAGTACGGCACTTACGATTCCACAAGATTGTATTTTAGAGCAAGTTGCTGGTGGATAATTCTGGCTACAAGGTTGTGTCTATGGAAGTACTCTCCATTAGCCAGACGAAAACACCCAGAGATAATGTGACGGATTGATTCGCCTGGACCAGACGGTGTGTTCGACGTACCGTCCTTCACAATAAATCTCCGGTAGTTATTCATCATTACTGTCCACAATTGCGCAAACAAAACCTTCAAAATATAATTAGTACAGATAAAATTTAAGACTCAAAAATTGTTACTTTTTTCTGTCTGGCAGACATTTAACCCTTTTGAAAATGTATGATACCTTTCTAAATTAAACAGACATACCCAGGATACTAACACAACTCGATGACGTGCGTTTTGTTAGACGTTTTCACATTAGGACGGACGTTAGCAGCGCGACAGTCCCGCGACTATAAACATACACTAACGGATTGTTACGGCTGTTCTTATAAAATGTTAAGGAATGTGCTTCTGTTGCGCAACTGTCGCGCTTTAATGTGAAAGCAACCTCAAAAATGAAGTAAGGTCGGGCGGCCCTGGGGATCTTTTTCTATTACATTATCATCAAAAATGTCAAGGCGGTGGACAAACTCCTCAATAATAAAACACGGTTTATTAAGAAGTATTATAATTATTCATAAAATGGAAACTGAACAGAAAGTCAGTATCTTTGCAAAATAAGAATGTATCGACATTACAAATGTGCATAGTTGAACCATGAAAAAAAAAAGGTTTTACATATAAAATTGTAGACGCATAAAAAAATCGAGTACTTATATAATTTTTTTTTTAAATAAGTATGAAAAATTTCAGACATTTCCATTTTACTAAAATACTGTTGAATTACATGATACTTTCAAAATACATCAAAAAACTAAAAATAAATAAAAAAAAAAATTTACTTAAATACAAATAATTAGATAGTTATTACACACAACATAAAAAAATATCTTAGCTTAAGAAGTGACGCACACTGGGCACAAAAATAGTACTTATCAATGACTGATATTACAGGTTTTAAGTTTAAATTACATAGCGAACTGAATATCGCGTCGATGTTAAAACAAACACTGCAATAACTTCTAAGATAAGTCCACAGACTCATCATCATCTTCTACGTCTATTTGTTTCTTAGATACCTCTTGTGCAGGTCTTGAGGGCAAGTCCACTCCACCTGCCTCCTCCCGAATTCTCAAAAAATGCTTTTTGACAATATTTTCGTGAGCATTAAGAGCAGCTCGCCTTTCTTTACCCTCAGCAAGAGTGGCATCCCATCTGAACTCTACCTGATACGGATTTTTCTTCACTATTTTTGATCCAACCTTTTTTGTGTGTTTATATTCGTCCAGATATTGCTTTTTAAGTGCCTCCTTATTGTCAGAAAGAAGACTCTTTTTTGGTTTAGGCGGCTTCTTTATTGCCTCAGGGAAAAGAATCGCTACAGTGTCCAAAAATATTTGTCTTTGGTTTTTCATGATTTCCAGCATTCGTCTTTCTTTCTCTATACGTTGTGCTTCTAATTCTCTTAACGGTTTCTCGTGTTCTATTAATAATGCTCTGTTAATTCTTTTCTTTACTGCAATTGTTTTTTCTATTAATTTTTGTATTATTTTTTGCCATCTCTCTTCCGGGCCAACATATTTTAATTTTTCTAATCTTCTTGCTTCAACTTCTTCCTCATGCTTTTTCCCCAATTCTTCCCTCTGCTTACGTTTTTCTTCCTCTTTTTCAGCCAAAAGCATACCTTCCTTTCTTTTTATTTCTTCTAAAACATGTGGATATTTTTTTATGAAATTGTCTTGCCAGGTAATAAAAGATTGCATTACTTTTAATTCTCTCTCTATCATAGCCTCCATGCGTACTTTATAGTTAGGGTTTTCTAACATAAATATCGGTGGATTCAAAAACATTCTGAAGGAACCATTGACGTCACTCACTCCCATTATATTTTTGGTTAAGGGCAAAGTATGAAGACTAAGTCCGGTGAGCATATTCCCTGAAAGTGTTTGTACGGAAATTGGTTTGTCGCTTCTTAGCAGCAGATCCCAGGTTTCAAGATCCCCTTCATCATTAGTAATAAAAAGTATACTAGGCTTATACTCTGACCATGCGCCGTCGGTTATGCGACAAGGACGCTTTTTCCATATGATTGGTCGACCCAATAATTTGTCACACCAAATTGCAAATATTTTACCACCCACTGTCAATGTTATTGAATAAATGAAAGGGTTTTTCTGGGTAGTTACTATATTACCATCATGTATTTTACAACGGAATTTTATGTCCGCATACTCAGTATTAACTGCTTCACCAGTGTTGAACTCGTGGCCTTCCCAAGATGCTCGCGTCACCGAGCCATGTTGCGAACCAAAATAAAAAATTGAATTCATATCCTCTACTTTTTGTTCTAAAACTTCACAAGTAAAATATTTTCGACCAGTGCCGTTATATTTTGGGGTGTAAACATATTTAACACTTGGAGGAGTCATGCCAAAACTCTGTATAGAATGTGCTCCTACTTGACCAGCTTCACTTAATATAACTTTGTAGCATGGCTGTAAAATGCGATCTAGTACTTTAAAGGGCGAAATGTCAGTAAGCAAACCTGATGGTTTTCGCGCAACTCTCCTAGATTTCTTAACCTTCTTATCTTCAACAAACCCTAAGTTTTCAACTGACATATCCCACACCAGAATGCTCCCATTCACTGAAGCGGATATGAACTGCAGAGACAATTTTTGATCTGGTGTTGGAATCGTTTTTCCTGTAGGTGTTACTAAAAAATTTGGTGACACCCATCTGATGGCACATACTGAACTCAAATGACAATTCAGAAGACTACTACAAACAGTAGCATTTACCACTGCTCTGTTATCCACAGACTTCATCCATCCCATATGAGCGTTCATAGCGATTCGATAGTTTTCTCTCTTTTCGCTCAGGATTTCAACCTTTTCAACATTTTTTAATTTGTCTGTCAAATCCCAAATGACTACTTGTCCACTAACTAAACCACCAACCAGAACATTTTCATTAAAAGGACAAAAGGAAAGTACCTTCACTTCACGAGGTGCGTCCAAATATAGTTTTGGTATTAAGCTATCTATATGACTCCAAATTAAAACTGGGTTTAAACCATAGACAGCTCTTTGAATTGGATCATGGCTGGTGGTGGAATGTGTCTTCATAACAGTCCTAGTGCTATCAGCGTACGATAAAGCTATAATACCAGACCACATCGGATGAAATGCTGCGCAAGATACAAACTTGTTTTTAGCTCTTACGTCCGTAAAACAAACATACTCTTCAAAAGCCATGGTAGCAAGCGAGTCGGAATGTATCTGATCAGCAAGACTTGAATAATCATTATGATACATATCCATCACTGCGTTTAGTTTTATTACTGACTCCATTTCACTTTGTCGTGCTGTAACGTAAGTGTTGATAATTTTTAGATAAGACGGACGACGCATACGAATCAGTGCAGCTTTGAATGAGGCCAGTCCCTCTTCATCAACTTGTTGGGTGTGTAATTTATCGTCATCAATAGAACTTTTTTCTCCATCATCTACTTTGTCCTGGCCCACTTGGCTTAGGTCACCGCCACCTTCGATGTCATCATTATTATCTATCTGACCTAAAGCATCTGCAATAGACTGTGTCCACTTGTTTCTTGGATACGTAAGCTGAGTTTGTGCATCTCTGTCTGCTAGAGCTGGAGTAATCTGAGATCCACAATTAACTCTTCGTCGTATAACATTACTGTACTCCTCTTTATACGGTATTAATTCTATAGAACCATCCCTTACAGAATAAGTATCTCTAACATCAAACTTTCCAGGTTCATATTGCATGGGGAACTTAGTTTTTATCTGTATCTCGAATAAATCTCTTGTTTTGACAGGTTTCAGTTCGATAATTTCTGCATCACTTCCCAAATTCTTCCAAGGGTTAGGTCTTTTATAGACAGCTTTTTCTAATTTCTTTTCTTGCCTTCTGAGAAACTTATCAGATTGCTGCTTGCAATGGTCCCTGGCTTCTGGTGTACAACATACGTAAAAGTCATCGGTGTCAGTTGATTCATCAAATACGTAACCCATGAACACTTCTTCTCCACTGTATGCCTCGAGTTGCTCATGAATTGAAAAGAAATCTGACAATTCACCATCCATGTCTAACGACTCCATAATTTTTGCTTTACTTACATATTTCCAAGGGTATTGGACATTAACATGAGGTCCTACCATTGTTTCGGTTTGTATTTGTGTTTCTTCACTTAGAGTAACTTTATAAACACCTTCAACTTCATATTTTGGTACGAACCTCTTTCTACGAGGTTGAGCTTGTGTGATTATCTTCGACATTTTAGCTTCCTCCGTTTGCACTGCAACCAAACAACGTAAATAAGAATGTAAGATTCCCTTATAATCTCGATGGTTTATTGCAGTTATTGGTAAATATTATTTTCGGTCACGTCAAGACGTATGTCACTTTGACATACCACTTTATTTCTTTTGAAACCTTTTAATGAAAGCAAAAGAGTTTTTATTCTTGTTTAATTTTCGTGTTTTAGGAGCAGATTATAAAATAACATAACTAATGAATGGGGCATATCAATGCAATTGCCAATGTTGTATTGTAAATGTTATATATACGATAAGAGTCGCGAACAGGACTTTTGTACCAAATGTCTAACGTCCACCCCTTGATTTTCTCATAATTTATTAAAACGTGTCAGTTATTTTAACATCCTTTGACTCAACACTGTCTACGATGTTAACTTTATAACCCTTATCATATTCAAAGTGTCAGAGCGGGGCTCTCATAGGACATCCCGACATCTGTCTCCCGACTTCTATCCGATACCTTTGGAGCAGCTTGGGTTAACTAATTGTTACTTACAATAATAATATTCCGACCAAAATAATTATTTAGGAAGTATAAAACCCCTATTTTCTGTCAATTAACAATTACAATAATAATATTCCGACCAAAATAATTATTTAGGAAGTATAAAACCTCTATTTTCTGTAACCATTTTGCTTCTCTAATTTATTGTATTTGCATGAACCATGTCAGAATAATAAAATTCATTGCAATATAAATATATTTTTGTCAGCAAGGTGGTAGCAGGTTTGACTGTTTAAGATGCACTAGATATTATATCCTAGCCAAATGCCCCAATAGAAAGATATAAGAAACTGCGATCACCGACGTTGAATCACTGTTCAACCTTATTACTCAGGGCATAGGGATGAAAAGTGAATGACTAGTGAACTCAGCGTTATACATTCCGTCAGTGCGACTTATGTTCGCAATTATCGGAGGTATATTCGCGTGACAATCTTTTAAATTAGGGCAGAGCCCTTTTTTGAGGATAGAAAATTCATCAAATGACTCCTCCTACACATAAATATAATCATCACAGTCATGAACAGAGCCCTACACTTAATTTAATTAAATAGTCTAATAATTTTATGTTTGTATACTGCATACACTTTAGCTGGAAGATACTTCTTTAGTAATAAGCACCACATTTAAGCCTATTTTTATGTTCTTTCCTTCAAATTTTTTTAAAACACTGTGTTTTAAAAATTGTCAAACAAACTTTAATTAATACCTGCTTGGACCAAAGTTTCGAGTTTGAAAAGAGAGACATCTTCTTTAATTGGTGTCTTTTGAACTTCTTCTTCATCTTCATCGTAACTGGTTTCTGATGAAGAATTACGACGTGGTAGCGGCTGCGGTTCTTCTTCACTCTCCTCTGAATCCTCGATCATTTTTAAGAGAGTTTAAGTGTCTGAAAATATAACCCAAAGGATAAAATTAAGTACTTACCTACATATTAAAAAAGATTTTCTTCAATATTACATTTAGTTCTGCATCGCTATTTTGGCGCGTGGCAATAGTAGAAACTAAACCAGACATTTTTTTAAATACAATCTCCACGGTTTGATCAAAAGAGATACAGCGGCATCGACGCAAAGGGCTAAGAAGGAACATGGGTGATTTTTAGTCAGTAGAAGTCTGATACTTCCTACCGCTCTGCACCGTGATTTGATGGTTTACCACCCTCCAAAAAAAAAAAAAAAGACTTTCAAAGCGCTAAAAAAACCATTGCTCTTTATCAGATTCCGTTCCATTTATTGAATATTAGGAATTCGAGCTGACTAATTCTTTATTGTAGAGACACCAGCACAAAAAAGTTAGTACAATCTGTCAAATTTCTTTAATCGATTTTTATCTTTATCGTTAAAGTATTAGGTTCAACATTGATTGGGAAAAATTGAGAATTTCGGTTAGCTTGATGTGCTAAAGTATATATATTGAACTAGAGCCAATTACGCAATTAGCATAACCATTTTGCAAAGAAAAAATCTCTTTTTCTTATTTTACCAACATAATTTTTCACTTCATAAGAAATGCTGAACATAACATAGAATCAGTTCCCGGATTGAGACAAAGTGATTTTTTTAATGTTCCTGTCTAAACTTTCTCTCTTGCAAACTCTGGGACCCACATCACGTCGAGAAACTTTGACGGGAAGACAAATATAAATTGTAGGTACCTTTTTCAATCTAAAAGACTTGTTTCTTTTTAATTTATTTATAACGTGTTTATAAAAACTAAATAATTCAAAGTAATTTATTGTTAAAAGGTGTATGGAAAAATTTACTACCGAAAAACAATGTGCATCTTTTGGTGGGTGGTCATAATTGGAACTCAAACTCAAAGCTCAAACTCAAAGCATTTATTTCAATTAAACCTTTACAGGCATTTTTGAATGTCAGAAGAACAATTCATAAAACAAAACTAAACTACGAGTGCAATACGTCATCCCGAAAGCCACCACGCCGAGCCACACGCCGCCGAATGCCCGCAACAACGAACACTGCGAGCACGAAAGCACGCAGCGACGCACACCGCAACAACGAATGCACGAGACTCCAAATCACGGAACAACGAATGCACGCCGCAACGCGCAACCGCCGCCCCGCGACCCGGAGCCCCGCGCACCCGTCGCCACGGCACGCGCCGCCGCGCAACCCCGCACCCACAGCACTCGCCGCCGCAGACATCCGGCGACGCGCAACCCGACGCAGCAACCCCCGGGACGACGCATTGCACTCCTAAGCTACAGTCACAGTCACAAGGCATAATAACTTGTGAAAGTACTGTAGTTGCCCATTCCCTAACGTAGATCACTATGGAGAAGAACGGGCAAGAAACTCCATGGACACTTTTACTAACTTCACCATTTTATTTAATCGATACAATTTCCATAGACACTATCACTTAAGTTTACGAATAACTTCTTACAATACTCGGCAATTAAATAAGAGACATCACGCCTGTAATCCCCGAAGTGTTAGGCAGAGGTGTACCCATTAATACACTCAGATTTTACCAGTTATGTTTAAAAAGATTCATGGAGCACCGCAATAAAACTACACGAACTAAACTAAATACATACCAAGTCTGGACGTGTTTCAAAACCACAAATGGTTACGTTTACGTAATTATTGAACCACTGGAAGCCAATTGTTCGCCAGGAGTAAATACTTCTAATAAATACAGACTACTTGAGGGTCTAACAACGTTATTAATATTATATTTGTAAACAAGTGGTTGCTTTGGTAAATTATGGCTTCGGGCTTACGCATGCGCGGAAACTGGGCCTGGTACTAAATGGTACTGAATCGTGGTAGTGGGGACTTTGGTTTAAAAATTAACTGAGGGCTATTTGTTATATTAGGGTGATGTGATAATCCATAGTAATAGGGTAGTTAACAAAAAAAATCTAATTAGTCCATCAGATAGATTTTCAAAAAATATTGGTCACATATTTTTTCCTTTTTCACGTAAACAAACAATGAAGACGATACAGTGCTTTGAAAACTCGTGTGACGTCATATTCTAAGACATTAACATAAGACATTTTTTACCGGTGAGTGACGTCACAACAATTTCTATTAATTTGATAAAACAATAAAACAAAAATTTTCGATAATCTAACAGACGGACTAATTAGAATTATATTTTTTTAGTCAGTAAACATCCCTATTTAATATTATAATGCGAAACCAAAGTATTAGTAGTCTGTCATCGTAGAACAAGACTCGGGTTAGTACAAAGGATAGTTTTAATCCCGTTAGAATGTAACATTTGGGGCGATTTTCCAGTTTTTATTAGTACTCGGTTAGCGGTAAATGCTCCTTAACTGATTTTGGATTGTTTAGTATCTCTGCTTTTTGAAGTAAAAATGTTTACACAGCATTTAAGCCTTACCATGGTGAATCCTGTTTCCATGGTTACATAATTATGTTTTGTCTCATACGTAAAATACGCGCTTTGGACGTGGACTTGCGGACACCAGCCCGTTATAAAATACAAATCGTTCTGTTGCACCAGAAAAGAAAAGCCAATATTTATTTTCGAGCAACTTGTATCGGCAGTGGACGTTTTCGTAACTTTTTAAGAGTATTGAAAAATCTATGATGCCAAAACGTTAAACAACGTGTCGGTTGGCTCACAGATTTATACACTTACAATAGATTTTGAGCCTTACAAACTGCTGGCTCTAAGCCAACGTGTGTCAATACTGGGAGATCCTTATATTCATTTTATCACACAAAATGTCGTACCTATAAATGAATAGGACTTTTTTTTTACGGGGTGGGAAATCATCAAATGACTCCTCCCGCTCGGTAGGGAGTGTCAGACTTCTACTGACTAAAAACCGCCCATGTTCCTTCTTAGCCCTTTGTGCTGAAGCCGCGGTATCTCTTTCGAACAACCCGCAGCCCCAACGGTGAATAGGACTTCAAACTGAAAAACGTGTTCAAAGCGATGTTTTGGAGTATTTTTTCGAATATTTTTTTTTTTTTAACAAGCACAACAAGCATTAACAAGTCACATAAATAATATACTCAGTACGATGTAGGTGTACACGGATCCTTCACAAAGTCGTCAACCAAGCATTCTGTAGTTCTGTAGATCTATAGAACTAAATAAGTCTACACAAAAATTATTGCTGGGAAATAACTTTTATGGGGGTGAAAAATCAAATTTTACGGTAAAACTCAATAGAGCGCATTCAAAATATTGAGCTAATGAGCTAATTAAATACTGCAGGAGTTACCTTACGATAATTCAAATATCCACGACGGGATAAAAACCGCAATAACCGGAAGAATAAGTGCCTCTCTGCTTGGTTAAACGGTCCGTTTACTCCCATTATTTGCATCTTTCTGTACTTACTTACTCCCCAAAAAAGCGAGTGAAACAACCGCCAGCTCATTTCCCGCTTCAAAATTTTTAAAATACTTTAAACCTTTTAAAAACCGCCCACCGAGCCATGTAATCCGGATTGTTAGGGAAAGGCTCAAACCATGCTCAAGCTGATAAATTGTTTCAGACTGCGCTGTCTCGGCGGAAGGAGTCGGCAGCTCCATTGACGGGGGAAAGAGACAGTACGATATTTCGTCACGGATTTGGCTACCCTCTCGCTCTGGTGTTAAGACTACGGGTATTACAGGTGAGTGGTTGTTATGATGGTACGGCTTAAAGTATTTTGTATTTGGTAGATTTTCGTGGTAGAATTTCTGCGCCAAGTGTACGACCTTAGGTGTTGCGACTTGTAACGCCATTTGTGTTAACAGATACATGTAGCGACGCATGCTCTATGCAATTCCTATCGTTTGTTATCTGGACAATCACTCTTGCAAAACACAGGTCGTTTCAGCGTAGCTTGTGGCCAAGGGATAACGGCTTACAGTATAATTTGATTAATTATCCTACGTATTGTGTTGTATTTAAATAATTACTAATATATTTTTGTACCACAAGAGGTAGATCTATACCAGACCAATAATAGACTATTTCTCTATCCTTACACCTTTACAATGTGTTCGCGAAACTGGATAATGCGTTTTATTAGTCATAATCTATACTAATATTATAAAGCTGAAGAGTTTGTTTGTTTGTTTGTTTGTTTGAACGCGGTAAACTCTGGGACTACTGGTTGGAATAGAAAAACTCTTTTTGTGTCGGATAGTCCATTTATCGAGGAAGGCTTTAGGCTATATAACATCACGCTACGACCAATAGGAGCGGAGCATAAATGAAAAATGTTGCAAAAACGGGAAAAGATATTCCTTTTTGAGAGCTTCCGTTGCGTGCGCTGCGAAAACGGTTTAAGTTACGCAAATACCATGTATGAAAGAATTGTTCCTCTTTAAAAGTTCTAACAAAAAGTCCGCGACAGCATATGTCTATCTTTTAAGATTGACTCACTGTAACCATTTTTTACTATTAAAATGTTAGGTTAAAAATAATGATATTTTGCGAAGCTTATTTAACCTATATGGTATTAATCTATATCTAAATAAATGTGTTTGTTAGCACAGAAATTTAATATAGAATATTTGTGCCCTTTACTCTATACAGTTTAAACAAATATCTTAGAAGATATCGCAATGTAAAAATATCCGCGCGACAAAATAATTAAGCGCGCGGCAGTCATTCGGTCCGGTGCGGTAGGTTAGTGGGGATTCTGGCCTCCGGGGACTCCGGAGAAATTCATATTCAAAATATTTACTGCACCATAATGTTTACAAGGTGTTACTGTATATTTAACAGTTAGAGATACCAATAGTAATTCACACTTTAATATAATCTAAACTAATATTATAAAGAGGAAAGATACGATTTTTTGTTTGTTACGAGTACGATTTAACTCAATTTAATATGTTAGATAGTCGATTTATCGAGAAAGGTTATAAGCTATATTATGTGACGCAGACGAAGTTGTGTGGGTCAGCTAGTTAATAATAATTTGTCATAATTCAGAAACAAGTAATTTTTATCCGAATTTACACACCAAAAATTAAACCATTATAGTTTATAGGTACCTATACCTATACTGAAATAAATTACATTATAATTTCATAAATAACATCAACAATTTAAAACAAACAAAAATGGTTATAACAATTTCATTTACATAACAATTTACCTCCAATCTGCAATCGAACAAAATGCAATCTACTGAAACTGTTATTTGAATCATGAACCAAAAATATATGACGTAGAACTTAAGTATTTTTTCTATGAAAACATTTTGTACGGATATTGCGCTCACGATAAAACGTACTAACTGTCACCTTACGAAGAAACATGATAGATGTCGTTGAATGATGAGGCTCAGAGGCTGTCTCAGCAACACATCTCGACAGATCCGGACTAATGACAGACCATCTTTCCTCTTTTATCCATTTTCTTAAAAGATCTGTCTTCCTGTTATTGATCAGTGTCATGGCCCCGGGGTTCTTAATTTGAGGATAAAGGTTCATAAAAAAGGAAAAGATTTTTCCCAATGTGATTTATTTACTTGTTACTAGATTGAGTGGCTATCTATTAGAATGCTGTGATTACTAGTCCACTGAGGCATTAAGACGAATCTGCTTTTTTAACCGATTTCAAAAAGGAGGAAGTTATCAATTCGTGTTTAAGAATATCATCTGATAAATATGTTCCATAATATATTAAATACCTTCACAGTTCATCATCGGCTTCATCACATCTGCTGCATCACATTCTTTTCCCAATTGTGTTGGGTTTAACTTCCAATAGGGGATCGGACTGAGTCCAAAAATATGATTTTAATTAGTCCGTCAGATATATTATCAAAAAATATTGGATACGTGTTTTTTGTTTAATCAAATGAATAAAAATTGACGAAGATAAAACGCGTCAAAGATCATGAGTGGGGGGTTGTGACGTCATTTGTAGGTAAAAAATGTACTGACAAGTGTCGTTTTCGAGGAGTTCACGAGTTTTCGAAGCTTTTTATCGTAGCTTAATTTTTTTTTATAATGCGAAAAAAGAAAAAATATGACCACAATATTTTTTGGAAATCTATCTGACGGACTAATTCGTTTTTTTCGTCCGATCTCATAATGCAAGTATTTTATAGGAAACTATTGCTCGCCACTACCCCGTTACTGAGTAAAATGATACCCCTAGAAAATATACACTTGGGAGCAAATAAATCGAGCCACTTCCTTTTTCACGCATTATGGTAATTATTTTTGGTATTATGGAACGCATCGATTCGAAACATATATCGCCTAAAAGGGTATTTAATAACCTTTACAAAGAGGGTAGTTAGTTGTCAAAATTTCATTTTTTTTTTATTTAAATTAAAGTTTAAAGGGTAGAATAAAATTATCGCATTTAATTTGCTTATGACATTTTTATTGTACTCTGTTAAGAAAAGATTAAATTTGAGGTTTTTGTTAATCATACCCATATTACTTGTTATTGTTGTCTTTATCTGTGTCTGTGTAATCAAAATAACCTGATAAAATGGATACTACACCGACGGAAGCTGCCCAAGTTGTAGCTTTACTTGAGGTTGGACACGGACAACGTGAAGTGGCACGCAGACTTCATTTGAGTCGTTCAAAGGTACAGCGGGTATACCGCAGGTATCTGGAGACTGGTGCTTTTGTTCGGCGACCTGGAACTGGCCGACCACGGGCAACAACAGAACGTGACGACCGCTTTATTGCAACCAATTCGTTGCGCGACCGTGGACTTAATGCTGTTCAGCTACAGCAAGCGTTACGTGACGTTCGAGGAGTCTCAATCAGTAGGTGGACAGTGAGACGAAGACTAAAAGAACGAAATTTAACATCACACAAACCAGCAACTGGCCCAAAATTGACTGTAGCTCATCGCCGATCTCGCTTGGAGTTTGCTCGAGAACACATTAATTGGACGTTAGAAGACTGGAGGTCAGTTTTGTTTTCTGACGAGTCAAGAATCTGTCTTTTTAGCAATGACGGGAGAAACCGAGTGTATAGACGTCCTGGTGAAAGATTTGCCCAATGTTGCATTCGAGAAACTGTGAGTTTTGGTGGTGGTTCTTGTATGGTGTGGGGAGGAATTTCTCTAGACGGAAAAACGGAACTTGTCTTCGTCGACCCCGCCAACGATGGCAGTGGTAGACGTGGATTAACAGCTGACCGATACATAACTGACATTCTTGAAAACCACGTAATGCCGTATGCTGGTTTTGTCGGAGAAAATTTCTTGTTTATGCATGACAATGCGAGACCTCATACCGCGCAGATCGTTACGGAATACTTGTCTGCGATTGGGATTCAACAAATGGTATGGCCAGCACGAAGTCCCGATTTGAACCCGATCGAACACCTATGGGACGAGCTAAAACGGAGAGTCCGAGCCAGGGTTCCCGCTGTTTCATCCATTCCCGAGCTTAAAGTCGCTGTGCTTGAAGAGTGGGAGAACATACCACAATATGTCATCGTAACGCTGATCAGATCGATGACTAATAGGCTACAAGAATGTATCAGGGCACGGGGGGGTAATACCAGTTATTAAGAATATTTTTTTTGCAATAATTTTGTTTTTTATTGTTTTTATGGACTGTTTTAGCCCTACGAAATTTTCTATCAAAATTACCATTTTTCTTGCAGAGCCAATAATTTATCATTCAATAAGGTTATTATTCAATAATTTACCCTCATTGTAAAGGTTATTAACTAAACTTTTAGGCGATATATAGTTCGAATTGATACGTTCCATATTACCAAAAATATTTACCATTTTACGTGAAAAAAGGTAGTGGCTCGATTTATTTGCTCCCAAGTGTAGTTAAGTTATTTTTAAAAAATAAAACATAATTCATTATACATGCATTCAAAATCGTAAAAAATAGTGTAAATTACAAAATACAACCAACTCTTTAAAACTTCATAATGTTTTAATCTAGGATCAAGAGACGTATCAAAACAATTTGTTTTTATTAAATGGGCCTACTTTTGACCTGAATCTTGTCCTGAGATGAGGTCGACGATAAAACGAGCTAACTTAGAAGAATCAATCTCACTAGTCACCAGGTACCAAGCAATGTCTTTTATCATCATAAAAAATACTCCGAATCGTTTCAACAAATCGATGATCATACACAAAGCGATGAGCTGCGAAATGAATTCGTCGTCTCTTCAACTATCACAAGTACAGTCATGAGCAATAATATGTGTGCACTTTCAAAACGCAACTTTTCGTGAAATAACGACAGGTTGATCTACTTCACTACATATTATTATAAAACAAAGTCCTCCACCGCGCCTGTCTGTCTGTCTGTTCGATAAACACAAAAACTATTGGTGGTTTTCGGGGAAGGTTCTAGTATATATTTTTTTTCTAAATTCAGCCTCTAAGGGAGTTAAATAGACCCGTCGGGGCTCCTGGTTGTTCGCAAGACCGCGGCCTCGGGGCAAGTGTTTTTAGTCAGTAGAAGTCTGATACTCCCGCCCAAAAAACTATTAGGAGTTAAATAGAGGATGATATTTTGTTGGGATATTCTACTACTACTCGACATCCACGCGGGCGAAGCCACGGGCAAAAGCTATGAAAATGGGTTCCAAAATATTAGCTTCGTTGTGTGCTAAACATGAAAATGAAATCAATACAGAAGGCGAAAATAGCTTCTAGGTCACTGTCCGTCCTTCTTATGACGACGACAAAGCTGCGACGCGCCCCAAAGAGATGCCGAGGCTGCGGGTTGTTCGAAAGAGACACCGCGGCCCCGGGCACAAAAGGCTTAGAAGGCTTCTAAAACAACCCATGTTGGGTTGTTTTAGAAGTCTGACACTCCCATACGCTCCACCCAGAGCGGGAGGAGTCTTTTGATGATTTCCCATCCTCCAAAAAACAAAGTATTGCGAAAATATCTTCTAAACCTTTGCAAGTAGTATACATATTGGTGCATCTAACTGTACTTGACAAACTTTTATCTTTACGAATTTTTGTGTAGTTCTATATTTGTTAATAACTACGTTAGAACTACCTAGACAGATGTAAGAAACTTGTTTTCTTCTAACAATGGAGACTGTTCTTCGGTATTAATAAGTAGATGAAATTACAGTATCATAAGAAAGTACGCTTCGGCATTAGAGTCTATTATTATAGAGATATTTATGGTTACATGACGTAATATCACGCCTGTAATCCCCGAGGGTTCAGGCAGAGATGCTTTTTTTAAGATGCTTCTCACGGTGGTGCTTATGTACATACAACCATATTTCGCCAGTTATGTTTACGTCCCATGTAACAGGGAGCGAGCCTATTGCCGTCAACCGGGCACAAATCTAGATTCCGTGGCTATTACTGTCAAATTCCTGATGAAAAAAAAACCCAACAACAATTTGCCCGACCAGGAAATCGAACCCTCATTGCTCAGAAGTCGCGATTGCGACCACTAGACCAACAAGGCAGTCAATACTGCCCGTCGAGGCTACGGGTTGTTCGCAAGAGGTACCGCGGCCTCGACATGAAGGGCTAAGAAGGGACATCGGTGGCTTTTAGTCAGTAGAAGTCTGACACTCCCTTTCGCTCTGTCCAAGAGCGGGAGGGGTTATTTGATGATTTTCCAACGCCAAAAAAAAAAGGCAGTCAATATTATGATTTCTACTACTTTAATGAAATCGCATTTTAAGTCTTTACAATGTATTTAATTAAAGTAAGCAGACAATATACAGAGTATCAATCTAGGATTAATTCATTCCCTTCGGGTTGAACCGGACTTCGAGTTTTAGTTTATTAATGAAATCATGACTTATTTGAACGTTTTTGAGTTCACAATTCGTCGTCGACCACCGCTTTAAATTGAATTGTGCCCTCGGTGTACCTACCCTACATGACCAAATGATAATATCTATTAAATGAGCAGTGTTTGTATTATTATAATAACGTTCTCGAAAATTGTTAAATAGAATTAAATGAATTTATGGGAATATGGGATTTCGAGGGCGAAAAATCGATCTTGCTAGATAAAATATCTAGGAAAATCGTTTCGAGCAGAGCTTGGTCACCTAAATCGAGAGGCCATGACTCCAAACCTTTCCTTTCAAAATATCGAGCCACAAACACCAGCAAATAACAATTTAATTATTTTTTATAATGTTACATCAACACACAAAGCTCAAAACAAACAAAGCCCGTATTTGATCTAAAAATGAAACAGAAATATCAAATGCACATCTCTTGCGAAGCTTCAATATTGGTATAGGAAGACGTTACCATGGCAACCGCAGCCGTCGAGATAACAAGAGGTTACGGCGTAAAATTCTATTTTGATATCGTATTACTTCCATGGGAACTTCACACGTTGTGCTTTGATACTGTAAGATCAAAGTATCAGAACCGAGATGAGAAAATGTTTATCATATTTGTGTTCGGTCTTTCTGAACATTATTTCTGATTCCATATTAAATCATGTTTTTCCATCACTACGTTGACGGTTACTTTTGGCTGGCAGTGAAGTTGAACTTGTGAGAGTTGCTGCTACCGCGTTCACTGGGGGCTGACCATGTTTCACCCTTACGCTCTGAGTAAAAGGTTCCAAAATGGTCGACCGTCAATGAACGTGGTAATACCAGCTTACATCAGATGTCAGCAGTTACCTTAGCTCTTCATTTACACCATATTTGATAAAGATAGTATTTTAATCTGTATGTTATGGTGCGATTCCACTAAAAATTGTGCCGCACATTTGTTCGCGAAACATTTGACAGCACACTGTGCTCCACTGTGCCGCACCATAGTGTGTAGCCAATCCTTACTTCCTTACTAATATTTTAAATGCGTAAGTAACTCTGTCTGTCTGTCTGTCGCGCTGTGCAGTTTTTACAATCTTTTTAAGAAAGAGATTTTACTGGCAGGTCTTTGTGTGTTTGGATAGATGTATGTATAGTATCTGTGGATGGAAAAGTTCGTTCCTGCTGTCTCCGAGAAGGCTGATTGAACACCACCTACCTTCGTTCGACCAGGGGGCTGAAGCTCGGCTCCAGGCATGCACGGCACACCACAGAGTCCAGGGTGGGTTTCCAGGGTAAGCACGGCTGACTCAGGTTCAATAGGTTTCGGAAAAAGCACACTACACGGCAGTGAGTCCACAAACACAATAAAGTTGTTAGAACGTCTAAATATGAGGTTTTGAAATAAGAATCATCCGTTCAATTCGACGCACGAATGCACACTACCCACGAGCGGATCACCGCTGGCGATTGAATTCGGTGGTGAGAAACTACCCTCAATTCAACAGCATAGATATCGAACATACCCCCCACCGAAATCAATATGATTGATTTCCCTAAAATGAATGAAAAGTGTAGGGTATATATAGATATACAAATATATTTTAGAAATTAAAATAAACTTACGAAGCTTATAAATAAAAGTAATGTGTAAATTTTTCTAAAAGTGGAGTATACCTAAAAGTATGTGTACTATAATAAACTTAAACTAAACTAATTAATGCAACGTTATTAATTTGCATAGGGTAATGGACAGACTTTATTAGTCGGTCTCTGAATTAAACCATTTTTGGTTCTTAAAGTTAAAACGCGGTTTACTTTGTCAACGCCACTATGTACTTTGTCTATTCGAGCTAAATTCCACTGAAGAGGTTTAGTCAGATTTGACTTGAGCAAAACTAGATCACCAACGTTCAAGTTTGGTGGAGATTCAAACCACTTCGCTCTCTGCTGGAGAGTGTGAAGGTAGTCATCTGACCAACGCCTCCAAAATGACTGGGAAGCCTTCTGAATGGATTGCCAACGTGACAATCTGTTCTGAGGAACATCATCCAAGTCATATTCCGGTACAGCTAATAAACATTGACCTACTAGGAAATGACCCGCGGTAAGAACATCGAACTCGTTTGGGTTGTCCGATAAGGTACACAGAGGGCGTGAATTTAAAACAGCTTCGACTCTGCAGAAAACAGTACTCAACTCTTCAAAAGTGAGTGACCGATCACCTACGACACGGTACAGGTGATGTTTGGCAGATTTTATTCCTGCTTCCCAAAGTCCACCCATACTTGCTGCGTTGGGCGGGTTGTTACGCCATTCTACGTGACGAGTTGTCAGTCCATTGATAATCTTATCATTGTTATCTTTATTATTTAAAAAGTTTACTACTTCTTTCAAATGCTTTGCTGCCGCCATAAAATTAGTGCCACAATCTGAATATAGACAGCTGCAAAGTCCACGGCGAGCCACAAAACGATCGAACGCAGCTAAAAAACAATCGCAACTTAAATCAGTCAAAACTTCTAAGTGCACAGCTTTTGTTGAGAAACAAACAAAGAGGCACAAGTACGACTTGTAGACCTTTGCGTTACGCCTCAAACTTTCCTTCACAAAAAAAGGCCCACCCAAATCACAACCAACGTGGTTGAAAACCTTATCTGGTTTAAGCCTAGGCGCGGGTAACGTACCCATAGCGGGCTGAATTGAGCTTGGACGGCATCGAAAACAAATCTTGCACTTCGATAACACGGATCGAATAATACTACGAGCACTAACTATCCAATAGTTTTTACATAATAAGCCTTGTAACGTACGCGGCCCTATGTGTAGGTATAATCGGTGAAAATATTCTATGATCAATTTGATCGTGTGACATTTAGGTAAAAGCACGGGATGCTTTGTATTGTAAGGTAAGTCGGACTGCACGAGCCTGCCCCCCACCCTGAGGAATTCATTGGAATCTACGAAGGGTGAAAGCTTACGCAAGGAAGCTACGTATTTATTTTTACGCAACAATGCGATTTCATTGTGAAAATGATTCATTTGAACCACCCGAACGATGGTGTCATGAGCTGTCTTCAGCTCTGATGACCTGAGGGGTCCACCTGACCTATCAGATTTTTTAGATTTTAAGTTCGACACAAATCGATGACACCATGCCATAACACGTTGCAATTTACTAAAAGATGATAATTTATTAAATGTTTCTTCTAAGTCATTTTTTAAAATCATATTTTTATCATCCCAGGAATTTAAAACGAACGTATCACAATTTGATTTTATGTCAGGAATTTTAAAACTGTCTTTTACATAAAATGATTTAATTGGCCATTTTTGTCGATCGTCATACAGCCACTGGGGGCCTTGAACCCACCCCGTGGCACCTTCCACAAAGCGAGCCGGCATCGCACCTCGCGAGCAAACATCGGCAGCGTTATTCTCGCTGTTCACGTGAAACCAACAATTTGATGGGACCACAGCGGTCACTTGACTAACACGGTTAGCCACAAACGTTTTTAATTTGTAAGGTGGCGTTTGTAGCCACGCCAAAACATTGTTCGAATCACCCAAGGCGATGATCGAAACTTTAAAATCATATAAGTTTTGTACGACAAAACTAACAAGCTTAGAGAGGAGCACGGCTGCCTCAAGTTCAAGTCTTGGTATTGACAAAATTGGATTTAGAGGCGCGACTTTAGATTTACTTGTCAGCAACCTTACTTTTACATGACCATCCCTATCTACGCTACGTAGGTAGACACACGCTGCATAGCCGCGCGATGACGCATCGCAAAATGCTATCAGCTGAACTTCATTGAAGTTCGATATTAAAACATGACGCTCAATTCGTAATTTACCTAACGCTGATAACTCGGTAATAAACCTGTTCCACTGGGAAGTCAACTCAGATGGTAACTGATCATCCCAGCCCAATCCAAGCTTCCAGAGATCTTGCATTATACACTTCGCGACAAAAGTACAAGGTGAAATAAAACCTACCGGGTCGAATATACTTGCGAGCAATTTTAAAACAGAACGTTTAGTTTGTTTGGCGTCAGCTAAGTTGTAATTAAACGAGAATGAGTCACACGAGGGTAACCATGTCAAACCTAAAACTTTAAGAGATGACGATAACGTATCGTCTTGAAAGTTGATAGCAGTAACTTGGTCCGATTGCATTCTAGTTAGCAACTCAGGACAGTTACTTGCCCATTTCCGTAAATCAAAACCTCCGCTTTTAAGTAGGGTGGTTAAATCATCTTGCAAAGTGCAAGCTTCTTCCTTGCTTTGACACGACCACAATACGTCATCAACGTAGGTCCCTTTCTTAAGTATCTCTGCTGCCTTGGATCTCGGCTGTTCAGTGTGAGCCAGCTCATCCGATGCCAGCTGGTGTAAAGTGCGTACCGCGACAAACGGTGCACTACGGAGGCCATACGTATTTCGAGTAAGTTCGTAGGTACGTACTGGTTCCGTAGGATTGTTACGCCAGAGTATGTGCTGATACTTCCGGTCCACCGGATTTATTATCACAGCTCTATACATTTTAGAGACATCAGCAGTGAAGCATACATCGTAAAGTCGGAAGTTAATTATTATTTTAAGTATGTCCTGATGTAACTTTCTGCCGGTTAAAAGTGTATCGTTGAGCGAAACACCGGAAGTAGTTGTGGCAGAACCATCGTAAACTACGCGCAAGGGTGTCGTAGTACTCGACGGGCGTAGCACACAGTGGTGTGGAATAAAATAACCTGAGGGTTCTGTACCCTCATAGGGTTCCATGTGACCGAGGGTCTCGTACTCCGTCATGAAGTCGACGTAGGCCTTACGTAGGTCCGGAGATCGAGCAAGTCGGCGCTCGACCTGAGTGAGTCGCTTCAGAGCGGTGTCATACGAGTCACCAAGTGGTTTATGCTCAGGGTTCAATAAAATCGGCGAAACATATCGGCCGATTTCATCACGATAATGTTGTTCAACATAAATTCGTTCCGCTAGTTCTTCTAACGGATCGATGGGAACTTCGCACGGCGAAGATTCCACCTCCCAAAAACGTTTGAGAGTTTCATGAAGTGAATTCTCTTCAACGGTGTACGACACCAGCGATGTTGTTGCCGCTACAACATGGCAATTGTTGCTAGAAGATTGCATTTCTAGTCTTCCCGTCACGACATACCCAAAAACGCTACCTAACGCGATTGGAATGTCGGGATTAATAATTAATTTCTTTTCATTATAAATATAGGGAAAAATGTCAGCAGCTAAAATTATATCAATCGGGGATTTTTTGTAAAACAACGGATCAGCTAATTCTAAATCCTTGTAATGATGAATAACATTATTAGGTATTTGAACAGTAGGTAACTCGGAAGTTAAGCGAGATAATATTACCGCATTTAAATCAAAAGAGGGAGTCGCGCAGTTTCGCGGCTTAATGGTACAAGATACCATCCCGTTTGTTTTTACATTTTCGCCACCTAGACCATAAATATTGTACGGGCAATTTTGAGCAGATAAACCTAACCGTTGAAAGCAGTCAAGTGTAATAAAATTCGATTGCGCGCCAGAGTCAATTAGAACGCGGCAAGTTTGGTAGTTGTTAAACGAATCCTTTACATGTACAACGGCTGTCCCTAGAATGACAGCATAGTTATGCGTAGACGCAAGGTGATTGTTACTACTGAGTGCGGGCGCTTGGTTATCGCATGGAGACTGCTCCGTCGCAGCTGAATTGGAATAGTAAACCGGTTTCGGTACACTATCGCCCGCGTTCAAATCACAATGTAATAGTGTATGATGCGACTGTTTACACACGTAACACTTGAATTCACTTTTGCATTCTTTTCTCGTGTGATTAGGTTTTAGGCAATTGTGGCATAGCTTCAGGTCATTAGCACGGCTAATGCGCTGAACGTTGCTCAGTTTACGAAACTGATCACAACGGAAAATCATGTGATTTTCTCCACAATGCAAACACGCAAGTTTTGTGTTAGAAGAAGATGCATGAGAATAATTATTCTTACCCTGTCTAGGCACAGTAACTTTTCGTTGATTAGTTTGTTGCACGCTTGAACTAGCTGAATAGGATGAAGAATGATCTAAGACCTTGATATGATTTTGGACGAAAGTTATCAGATCATCAAAAGTTGGAATAGATTTTTGATCTAATTTCTGTTCAAAGCATTTACGAGTGTACGGATCTAAGGCCCTCAGTGCAACGTGACACATTACGTAACTGCTCAAGTTATTAATATGTAATGCATCTATAGCCTTGTATGAATGGTCAAAGTTCTCAATGAATGAGTTTAAATTATCAGCAGATTCTTTTTGAAGCGGCGAAAAGCTTAGCATTTTATCTAAATACCTACCGACTAACATTCTGTTATCTTGATATTTATCAAGGAGACTTTTCCAAACGAGTTCATAGTTACTAGCAGAAATAGGTACGCTTTTCACAATATTTAATGCAGCACCTTTTGTGCATGATAACAAATAGTGGAATTTATCTATTTGCGGAATACTCCCCTGACTATGAACCAGAGAACAGAACGTCTCGTAAAATGTATTAAAATTTTCAATGTTTCCATCAAATGCGAAAAGTTCCAACTTTGGAAGACGTGGTCGAGATTCTCCTGAGCGAGCGGGAATTTCATCCTTATTGCAATGTACACTAGGTTTACATTTCGATGCACTAAGCTTAACACGAAAATATAATTCATCAAAACTTTTTAACTCATGACTACGAAGTGATGATTTCGGGTCATCTGCAAGTTCTTCTTCTAGAATTTGGAAGATAACGCTTTCGAATGAACTACGTAAATTATCGATTAGCTGCACGTGCATCAAAAAGAAATCAATCGACTCAGCATCTGAAATATTGATTGATAAATCATATGTTTTTTGCATTTGCTCGAACATTCGTTGTTTTTTATGAATTAACACGGTTAACTCATGACTGTGAACCTCCTCCGGTTCATCAAGCTTTTTCAACTTCCTAGTATTGGCACTCGCCATTTTGTTTTACTAACCACGCGGTTAGCGTTGACAAATAAATGTTTAAAATAAACTGAGATTAACGAATGAATCGATGCAAATTAATCACAAATACACTAAATAATATGTGTACGACAAATATATGTGTGTGTTATGTGAAAATATATAAATATGAAGCTGCCAGTAAAAGACAAAAATGGTTATGACAGTTATTTTTATGCTCGTTTATATTAGCTCGTTAATAAACAATTATGTATCTGATACGATCAGAAAGAGAAAATATATACTTAGGTTAGTACAGAACGTCTGTATTTTACACTAACTACGAGTTAGGTATGAAAAAATTGAATCTAGCACGGCTAGAATAGAACTACGAGTTCTAGACACACAGAAACCTATCCGGGACGAAGGACCAATTTGATTGTGCAGTTTTTACAATCTTTTTAAGAAAGAGATTTTACTGGCAGGTCTTTGTGTGTTTGGATAGATGTATGTATAGTATCTGTGGATGGAAAAGTTCGTTCCTGCTGTCTCCGAGAAGGCTGATTGAACACCACCTACCTTCGTTCGACCAGGGGGCTGAAGCTCGGCTCCAGGCATGCACGGCACACCACAGAGTCCAGGGTGGGTTTCCAGGGTAAGCACGGCTGACTCAGGTTCAATAGGTTTCGGAAAAAGCACACTACACGGCAGTGAGTCCACAAACACAATAAAGTTGTTAGAACGTCTAAATATGAGGTTTTGAAATAAGAATCATCCGTTCAATTCGACGCACGAATGCACACTACCCACGAGCGGATCACCGCTGGCGATTGAATTCGGTGGTGAGAAACTACCCTCAATTCAACAGCATAGATATCGAACATGCGCGTTCACGCCAAAACTACTGAACCGATTTAAATGAAAGTTGATACACAGATAGTCAAGAGCCTGAGAAAGGACATAATCTATTTTTAATGCGAAAAAGGGTTGTAAGGGTTTGAAAAGGGGTGGGGGGTGAATAGATTACTTTTGGTCGCAATAACCGACATTGGTCGCGATAACCGACTTCTATGCGGGCGAAACCGCGGGTATCAGCCAGTTAATAATAGGTAATTTGACTGTGTCATGAGATAATCAATTATTCATCACTAACAATAGCACACCGTCTATGATATCACCATAAATCACGGGAAGCCGACAGACCATATAAATAAACTATGAGTCACATCCATTCATACGGGGTTGCGGGACTGTTCAAAAGATATACCACGTCCCTGAAACATAAAGGGCTAAAAAAAAACAAAAAAATTGGTTGCCTGTAAAGTCGGTATACGGGCGAAAGTTTTACGTGACAACGAAAATAGAAGCGCAAGACATGAACCGGTGTGTATGCCTATCTCTCTCACTCTCTCTCTCTCGCTCTGGACGCGTGCCTCTCACTCGCTCTCATTGTGAGCGCATAACGTGAGCGGAGCGTAACGCAGTTTCTTGAAGTGTCACCCGGCAAACCAATTTATAAGACGTTGTCACGTCAAAAAAAAAAAACTTTATTTCAGACCTACATTCGTATGATGTTAGTAATACACACTGCTTATAAACTGTGTTAGTAACAAATGGAATGGAATAAATGACATTCGGTATTTAGTTCATATACCGGCCGCATTCACCTGACGCACCAAGTATGTGTACATGGACACGTACCCAATGCACCAAAATGGTGCAGCACGGCTTTTCACTAATGATGATGTTCGCTGAAGGAACATGGGTGGTTTTTAGTCAATAGAAGTCTGACACTCCCTTCCGCTCCGCTTAAAGCGGGAGTGGTCATTTAATGATTTCTCAACCATAAAAACGACCCATTCACTGCATTTCATAAATCAATTCCAGACCACAAGACGAAGATTGCTCATTAGAAATAGAAGACTTTCAAGTTCTTCAATAAAACCTCGGCATTATATCAATTGATCATTCAGTTGCCGAGTGCCAGGCAATTATACCTCAAACATTGAATATTCATAGTTCCGACGACTTCGGAAGGACTGGAATATCTTGTGTTATTAATATTAAATGGGGCAAGATTCTGCGGTAACAGTGAAGCAAAATGTCTCTAGATTCCGTTTGAAATGGATTCGTTGTTTCCGATTTCACTGGAAGACGTTATTATTTTACTTGATTATGGCCATTTATAAACGTAGACAATGTTTGTAACTTTATACTGTAGATACTCGTATTTTTCCACGGTTTCGACCGCATAAAGGACGAAAATTATCCCATAGTAACGTACCATCAGTATCTAGTCAAATCCTATGTCGCCTAAGTCCAATCCTATGTCAAATCCTATGTATGTCTAAGTATCCTATGGTCGCCCTTATCGATTATAACAATAGCGAACCTAAAATAAACTAAAACTATTTCCTACCCTGTGCCCGGATCTGACTTGCTACATCAAATTTAGTTTTGAATACCTAGTCACAACTAGAGCAGTTAAGTTGTTTTTAACCGACTTCCCAAAAAAGAGGAGGTTCTCAATTCGATTGGTATTTTTTGTTGAATTGTTTCGAATCACTTCTCTTCAAAATATGTTATAATTATGCGCCAAGATGAGGCATGTGAAGCGAGTCTCTCTCAGTTTGCAGGATGCACAAGCGTTTAGATGTGTTCTGAACACGTCCTTACTGCGGAGATGTTTACCACCATGGTTCTGTTTACCCTCAGCCATTTAAGAACCGAAACAACTTTGGCAAACGGCTGTACTCTAGTATAAAGAACAAACGAAATATATATATCACGATAAGGAAGATGTTGCAGCCACTGACAGTCTGTGAGAGCTACTTTCGCATCCATACATACACACACATACACAGTCACATACATATAGGCACATAGCGACAGCTTTAAACAAAAAATAAATGAAACGTGCCTTTTTCCGTGTTTGCCTTTTAAAAAACCGCATTTAAAAAGTGGGCATTCACTCAATTTCACGTTAATTAAAAAGGCTTTTCAGCTGTTCCAATTACATGAAAAAAGTGTTAAAAATGTCAGAATTTTTAATTAGTAACGGCAGGTATTTTATGTTAGCAAATAAGCTAACGTTTGTGGCATTATTTTTAAAAGTCGTTACTGCCATCTTTTTTGACACTGATGTACCTTTATGATTTCATAATGGGGTTTTTAATGTTCAATTGTAATTTTTATATCGCTCTTCTGAATGTATGTTTAATGAAACCTTTTCCTCAACTTTACCTTTGTCTATAACATAAAGGCAGCTATAGCAATAAATACAAAGTGTAAACACTGCCGGACACTTCAAGAAGCCGACAACCAAGCATTATATAAATCAATTTATGTAACGTTACGCAGAAAAAGAGAAACTAGAGTTTTTGCGCGAGAAATCACGTTTTAAGGTAAAACTCAATCCCGTCGGGGCTGCGGTTTGTTCGCAAGAGATACCGCGGCCTCGACATGAAGGGCTAAGAAGGAACATGGGTGGTTTTTAGTCAGTAGAAGTCTGACACTCCCTTTCGCTCTGCCCAGAGCGGGAGGGGTTATTTTTTGATTCCCCCCCCCCCCAAAAAAAACAATGGTAAAACTCAATGTAATACACTCAAAACATTGTAGTTATGGGATGCATTGAATAGAACAAGGGTCGTGGAGGTATTTAAAATAAGCTCACAACGTAAAAAATCTGGTATTTTTTAATGAAAACTCATGTATAACTTGGGACCATGACCCATAAAAGGTTCCTAGGTATGTCCAGAACAAAAAAATCGAGGAGAACAAGTTCTTTTTGGCAAGTTAGGAGTATTTAGTTAGACCCTTTATAAGTATGGTACTTCTACTTCAGAAGAAAACAGCTTATTCCATTAAATTAAGCAAACGTATCATTCGCCCTTTCATCGCAATGTAATTCATACCCAGACAAGATGTCATATCCATCCATTTGAAACATATTGTGTGTCCCTATTTCACGATGATGGATCGCACGATCTATTGCATGTATCTACATATTGAGATAGAATGACGTATTCCATTGCTTATAGAACGCTTCGTATGACGTCAGTTTGATCTAGAATTTTAATTGGTTCAAAGTTCAAGCCATTATTCAGTGTAAAAGGCATTGTGACACTTTATTTTGTCATGGATCCAACAAGTATTGGATTATAGACCTTAAAGCATTGAAGTTTTTCGTAGCTTATTGTAAAACTTCTATCTACGGTTCCATGTATACAGGGTGTAAATTAAGCCTTCACACAGCCGTCAACCAAGCATTCTGTATATCAAACCAAGTCCTACGCAAAAAATTTTGCTGGGAAACGACTTTTTTTTGGGGTCAAAAATCACATTTTACAGTAAAACTCAAT
Organism: Diarsia brunnea; assembly: GCA_949774965.1. Classification (NCBI taxonomy): domain Eukaryota; kingdom Metazoa; phylum Arthropoda; class Insecta; order Lepidoptera; family Noctuidae; genus Diarsia; species Diarsia brunnea. The sequence goes on from OX459003.1 coordinate 18,623,764, forward strand.
GTAGCACTCTTAAAACATTGTGCTAGTGGATGCTTTGAATAGTAACGGATCATGGAGGTAATTTAAGTAAATAAAAGTAGTATTCACAAAAATAGCTGTGAAAATTTTTGAACTTTGACCCCCAAAATCTCCCAGGTATGGTCTAGAACAAAATATGATCGCAGTGGTGGGGAGAACAAGTGCCCTTCGTTTGCGTTAAGGGTACTTTTGCACCCTTTATTGGTAGTTGTTACTTTTTGGAATAAAAGATTTTTTATAATACACGTAGGTACTTCCCTCTAATTTAATAGCTTTATTAAAGAAATTAAAAATTATGCTTGTGTCTTAGTGGTCTAGCTAGCGTTATTGCTGAGCATTAAGTCCTGTGTTCGATTCCCTGGTTAATCAAAGTGATAGGTTTTTCCACGAGGAATTTGAAATGCCAGGGAAAATAAATGGTGAGAAAAATTGATGTACGTTCAGCAATAAAATGGAAGACGTTCATTTAACGAGAGCAGTTGAAAAAAATCATTTTTAAATTGAAAACACGTGTAGCGAAATAAGCACGTTTCTCGTGTGAAAACGTTACGTAAAACGATATTTGATGTAATTTTATGTCTGCTGGAGAAAGTGAATGTTACTAAAATAGAACGACAACAAAGTGACATAATTATTATATAGACAGGTGCTCGTATGTCACTCTATCGACTAATTATGTACTCTTCAAATTAATAGATAAAAATACTATGATATGATCTGTTAACTTGGCAAAAAAATACTACATTGATACTTACAATACTGCCCCTTAGGTCTAGTGGTCGCAAGTACAACTGCTGAGCATTAGATCCTGCGTTTGATTCCCACTTGTAGTGTGTGGATTTTTCCATCAATTTTTTTCAAAGCAGTCTGGATGAAAATAGGCTCGCCCTTTATTACATAGGACTTTAAACACAAACCTGCAAATGTGTGTACTATTATTAGACACGCTGCCTAACCCTTTTAAGATTAAAGGCATGATGTTATGTAACTTACAATAGTGCGTTCAAATTAAACTATATTTAAATACCTACAAGTAAATTAATTGGATCAAAACATCCAAAGGTCACCTGAAATGAATTGTTTTTCCAGAGTTTTTGCTACTACTAACTAAGTTACAAATGGAGTTACTTATCAAAATGGAGTTACTCTTCAAAAAGGGTTTTTTATATATCGCTAAATTGAAGACCACGAATTGGATTAAGCCGTCCCTCAGTCTTTACTTAACGCGCAATCGGATTACAGCCAGTCGTCAAACCAACGTATCTTGTAAAAAGCCAATGAAGTCCCCTCTATGGCGATGGTGGCTTGTAAAAGCAGAAAATAAGGGGATCGTCTACTGGACTTGTGCAGTGGAGTTCCGTATTAAAAAAAAAAAAAAAATTTAAGGTATGATACCGCGGCCTCGACATGAAGGGGTAAGAAGGAACATAGGTGGTTTTTAGTCAGTAGAAGTCTGACACTCCCTTTCGCTCTGCCCAAGAGCGGGAGGGGTTATTTGATGATTTTCCACCAGCCAAAAAAAAAAAACAGGTATGGTCCCATGTGTCGCGATTCCAAAATGTGTGACTTTGTGTTACCTTCTTTATCAAAGGCCATCTTTCTTCTTCGCTTTACGCTATTAGCTGTAACACCCACGGTTCTAAACAATCAAGGTAATTATTATAACAGAAAACTTAAACTTTATTTTTGAAGACTTCAAGCCCTGGTGAAATCATAATATCGGAATATTTTTTGCAATGTGTAACTTGTGTGTGTGCGTGTAAATGTGTTTGTAGTGTGTAGGTAAGTTTCAGAGCCATAGCCACAGATACCTGAAAATATACTTACAATAATATTGTATCAATAGCAGGCCAGAGTAGACGCGGGCCTGTGGACGGTGAGTGATGGGCTAGCTCGCCGTACGTCCGTCTTATGACGAGGACAGGCCGTGTTGACGGCGCGTTCGTGTTCCACGCGCGCCTCAAAGAGATGTCAGCAACATGGGGGGCGCAAGGGCCGACGCCCGTCGGGGCTGCGGGTTGTTCGCAAGAGATACCGCGGCCTCGACATAAAGGGCTAAGAAGGAACATGAGTGTTTAGAAGTGTCAGACTTCTAAACACTCATGCCACACCCTTTCGCTCTGCCCAAGAGCGGGAGGGGTTATTTGATGATTTTCCACCCGCCAAAAAAAAAAAAAAGAGTGAATTTGTGGTCGATTAATGGCAATAGGCTAGCCGCCTAATACAAGGGTCTTAAAAATAACGGCCAAAATGGGTAATTTGGGAAATACAAGCTGTAGCAATGTGTGTACAGTAACAACAATAAATGTCGCATAGAAAAACTTGTGCTAGTTTGAGTGAAACTAACTTCGTTCTTAGGGAACCCTATCCCAAAGCGATTGAGGGCGAAACGGATTATTTTTCCTCGCATTGTGGCTCGCCCAAGCAATAAAGTTGAGCAATAAGTACTTACGACTAACGTTGCTCGTCGAATAAAAGTAGTTAATATTGCCTTTGCCTTCCGACTCCGTCCGTTTACCCTCAAAAGAAACCCACCAAAAAGGTTAGATTTTTTTTTGCTTCTCGTCTGGTTCTAACTCGCTTATGAGCTGGCTTTTCTGTTTTTAAAGTTAAGAGGGAACATGTATTGAAGAAACAAGCCTGCACCCGGCTCGACGTATCGCGATGGCAATAGTTTTTTCATTCAAATGTTGTAACACATGATATGGATAGATAGGCTTTTTTAATTCTCCAAAATTAGTTTACTGATAATATGTTATGTCTTTTTTATGTTTTATTATTATTATTATTATTTTGCTAGCCTACTCTGTCCCACTCCAGGGCAAAGGCCTCCCTCCACTCTTTCCACTTTTCGCGAACCCGCGCGTCCTCCTTCCAGTTTTGACGGAATCGATCCAGTTCATCCCGCCATCTCCTTCGTGGCCTGCCGCGACCCCGTCTCACTGTGTCAAGGCACCAGTTTCCTGATATTTTGGCCCACAGTTTGTCCGGCATGCGGCAGACATGTCCTGCCCAGTCCCATTTGAGTTGAGCAGCCTTTTGGGCCACGTCAGCTATTTTTGTTTTGGAACGCAGCATTGTGTTTCGAACACGATCCGTTAATTTAACACCTAGTATACTGCGTTCTATAGCTCGTTGGTAAACCTTGAGTTTGGACTTCTGGATGTTAGTCAAAGACCAAGTCTGTGCACCATAGGTCAAGACGGGAAGAATACACATGTCCATAAGTCTCCTTTTCAGTGCTATAGGCAACTTACCTTTAAACGTTTTATTATTATATACCTTTTATTATTGATTGTAGTCAATCGTAATATTAACTTACACCTTACTATTGTATCGAGTCTGGTTCTTCTAACCTAAAAGACAGATGTGTTGCTGGAGAGTTTGTTCCGCCACTTCTTCTTTCCAGCAAAAACACTAGGAAGTGTCGAAGGGTGGGCGTTTTGGGGGACTGTCACTTGTAAATAAGTAAAGTAAAGTAAATTTTGAAGTTCGAAAAGTGCTGATTATCAGCCTAGTTTGAATAAATGAGTTTTGATTTTGATTTTGAATAATTTTTGACAAAATCATTTTTAAAGATTTTATCCGGATTCCTAAGAATTTCTTTTGTGTTAAAAAAAATTTGTTTGATAGTCACGGCTGTGAATTTATTTTTCATATTTGGAGGGTCAAATATTCTTTATTAATAAGTTGCTGAAAGAAAGGGAATGAAAAAGGGACGTGTCTACAGCATACTTTGATTTATGAGGAAAAAATATACTCAGAAAAAATGGTAATGGGGTAATGCCTCGAGAGTGATTGTTTTATATGGAGAATCGTACCACCGGGTTTTCTCTCCACTCCTCTAAGTAGTTTTTTTCTTCTTTGTAAAGGTTATTAAGATATTTTTTCATATTCTAAATATAAACAAAAATGAGCAAAGACAGACACGAACATCTTTCTATGTTTCCATCTTTTTTTTTTATGGTGGGTGGAAAATAATCAAATAACCCCTCCCACTCTTGGGCAGAGTGAAAGGGAGTGTCAGACTTCTACTGACTAAAAACCATCCATGTTCCTTCTTAGCCCTTGCACCAAGGCCGCGGTATCTCTTGCGAACACCCGCAGCCCCGACGGGGTATGTTTCCATCTAGTTCTTGAAAAACGTTGCGCCTAACCTCGTTGAAAAATGAATGTTAATAAAAAATCGTGCGTTATTTAACTTACTTAATAACTTTTTTGTTCTTACACAATTGTTATATTGTTAACAAAGTAATAATAATATTTTATCCGAGAAAGAATGAGTAAAAATGTAACAATTGTAGAAACATTTTATTCATCCTTACCTACTTGGCAATAACACTTTATTATCAAGAGAGCCTATTCCACCTATTCCCCGTACCCAGCACAGACCAATTATGTGCTGCATCAAAGCCGTAGTTCAGCCTATTCGTTTCCCCTTGAGGCGCCGTTTTAACTACACAAAAGCCGACTGGAAGTCCTTCGCACGTTCGATTGATGAAGATCTCCTGAATGTCGCGCCAACTCCACAAAATTACGACAAATTTGTTGATATCGTGTCCACTACTTCTCGAAGACACATCCCAAGGGGTTGCAGGACTTTCTACATTCCAGGGCTGTCAACAGACTCTCGTGAACTACTGAGCCGATATGAGTCTATGTATCAAACTGACCCTTTCTCGGAGGAAACTACGCTTGCTGGAGAAATGCTGCTATCAAAATTAAGTGAAAACAGGCGGGAGAGGTGGATCAATACTGTAACCAATATCGACATGACACATAATAGTAAAAAAGCTTGGAGCACTATTAGAAAGCTGACTAGTGAGTCCCCTCAACCTTCTCCACCAAGCCAAGTAACCGCCAACCAGGTAGCCCATCAACTTCTTGCAAATGGCAAACCAACACACCGTCCCAGTAAGGTCCCGAAATCACACCTCGATGGCGCTTGCGACGATATTAGTAAACCATTCAACCTTACTGATATCGCCGAGGCGATAAGGGATTTGAAGTGCGGTAAAGCCTCCGGAATGGACAATATTTCAGTTGAGCAAATAAAACAACTTGGTCCTGTCGCGGTGTCGTGGTTGCTGCAACTATTCAACAATTGTTTGGAATCAGCTTCTATACCCCGTCTCTGGAGAAAATCCAAGGTCATAGCAATACCCAAGCCAGGTAAAACAGCAGACGACCCCAAAAACTTCCGTCCAATCTCTCTACTGTGCCATACATACAAGCTTTTTGAGAGACTGCTGCTGAACCGCCTCACGGTCGTTATTGACCCAAAATTAATCCCAGAGCAAGCTGGTTTCAGACCCGTCAAGTCTTGCAGTAACCAGACCCTTAAGCTCGTTCAACACCTTGAAGATGGTTTCGAGGCGGGAAAGGTCACAGGAGCTGTGTTTGTGGACCTTTCAGCGGCTTACGATACAGTCAACCTCAAACGGCTGCTGTGGAAGGTGGAGACCTTAATAAGCGATCAGAGGTTTGTCCGAATACTCCGGGAACTTCTCCACAACCGCCGTTTCCAGGTCCATCTTCTTTCAGATAAAAGTCGTTGGAGGGCACAAAAGAACGGCCTGCCCCAAGGTAGTGTCTTGGCACCGCTCCTATTTAATATATATACCAACGACCAACCGTCCAGCCCGAACACGTCCCGCTTCCTCTATGCAGACGACCTTGCCCTCACATCCCAAACCACCACCTTTGAGGAGTTAGAGGTCCACTTATCAGGTGCTCTTGATGAATTAGGTGCATACTACATCGCTAATTCACTCAAACCAAATCCGAGCAAAACACAGTCTTGCATTTTTCACCTGCGAAACAGAGAGGCTGGGCGCAGACTTAACATCGTCTGGGGTGGAGTGTCTATTGAGCACAGTGATTTTCCAAAATATCTTGGGGTTTCTCTGGACAGATCATTGACCTTCAGCAAAAACTGCTATAACATCAAGCAGAAGGTGCACACCCGCAACAATCTCTTACGGCGACTAGTCTCTTCAGGGTGGGGTGCTTCGCCTCATGTTTTGCGGACTACAGCGCTGGCGCTATCTTTTTCAGCTGGTGAATTTGCGTGCCCCGTGTGGAGCCGCTCAGCCCATGCAAAGTCGGTGGATACAGCTCTAAACGAAACGTGCCGGATCATCACTGGTTGCCTTAAACCGACCCCGGTACAGATGCTGTACCCACTGGCAGGGATAGCGCCGCCTGAAGTTCGCAGAACAGTGGCAAGTTCTGGCGAAAGAGCCAAAATGGCTTCAGACACACGACACCCATTACACCTAAACAGCCTTGTATTGCAAAGGCTGAAAAGCCGAAACAGCTTTCTGAAGCGTGTCACCCCACTCACTGGCGAGCGGTCTACGGAAAGATTGAAGCTGTGGCAAGGTAGTGCATCCTTACCTTACCCATTTGTTCCACCTGCTGAACATCTCCCACCTGGACAAGAGTGGCCGTGGCTGACCTGGAAGTCTTTAAACAGGATCCGGACCCAGGTTGGTCGCAGCAAAGAAAACTTGCTGAGGTGGGGACACATAAATGACTCTGCACTGGAGTGTAAATGTGGTGCTATTCCTCAAACAATGGGGCACTTAATATCGTGCCCTGCCTGTCCTGCTAGTTGTTCACTACAGGAACTGATGGACGCTGCCGAAAGCGCCAAACTAGTAGCTCAATTCTGGGCCAACACAATTTAGATTGCCATCGACACGCTAAGAAGAAGAAGATCAAGAGAGCGAACCTAAAGTTGGACAAATAGTTATTATAGCAAAGCATTAAAATAACTAAACTCTGCCTTTTAGAAATATCTACGCAAAAGGGTCGGTGATTTTATTATCATAATCTCTTTGGGTTCGGTCCAATTCCGTAAAGTTTTATCTGAAACTTTCAAATCTATTACGCTTATCCACCCAACACAAACTATGTATTTTGGCGCCTATTACAATTTCACTATCATTTTAGTTCAGTTTATTATCATTTAGGACAATTAAATCCTAATCTATTAATGAAATTGGGTAGCATTGTAAGGTTAACGTGGGAAATTCTCGCACAAGGTGTACTAAAGACACGCCCGTCGGGGCTGCGGGTTGTTTGAAAGAGCCGCGTCCCACGGCCCGCGTCTACGGTGGCTGGAAGCCATCACGTGGCCCTCGACGCCCGTAGCGTCTCCCGCGGCGGCTGGGACGAGAGGTTCTCTCCCTCTCACGTTCCGCCACCTCCTTCGCAATCAAAATAATCAAAATCACACCTTTCATTCCTAGTACGAAGTAATTAGAGCCGATGGCCTTCGGCAGACTCCACTCCTTGCCATGCTATTAAGTTATTAGTTCCAGCCCAATTTGTGCTGGTTTCAATGTTCCCTTTACGATGCAGCTTGCTAATGGTGGAGCGAATCAATAGATGTATTACTTAACTGCACTGAATTAGTGATGAATGAGGTTAACTGTACCTCGTAGGGTCTTATTGTGTTGACTATTTTGCACTATTATATTCTACTCTAAGTTTCCTTTGTATCTTGTTATTTTTGTTTTTTTTTAATGTTTTTACATATTTCATTCATTTATTAACAGGCTATGTAAAATATTTGCACATAACTATAGAAGAGGGAGGTCTTCTGTTACAGGTATTTTTCATACCTAAAAGGAGGCCTCTACAATGTATTTGTTGAAACCTGTTGATTGTGAAATAAACTTATTATTATTATTATATATATTACTATACCATGTATTATGCCCGAATGTTTGATTGTAGTATCCACAATTATATAACTAAACAGAATGGCACGTAGTGTTCCCGTCCTTGCCATATTATTAGTGATGGTTTAAACTTTACATAAGTAGATAAAACTAGCTAAAATTCGGTAGGTATTCATTCGTCTATCTATTTTAGTAACTGCTGCGAATTACGATGTTCTGAATTATACCGAAACTAAAAAAAGGTCAGGTTATTTTTTCAAAGAAAAATGCTTTAGGTTGGATTTTTGTATTTAGGCCCTATTTTACGATATTCGAATAGCCACTACTTACTGAATCAATTCAAAAATGAAACAGAATTTGTTTGAAATCATCTGCCAAGTAAGTTAACTGGTACTTAATCGTAAGTGGTGAAACAGACCCTAAATCTTTTAATTATCTTACAGATAGTATGCGGTATATCAGCCATGGTGATGGGCAGTGTGGCCTTCATAGAAGAGAGGCAGAAGTTCAACATGGGGCTCGGGATCCCAGCTGGAGGCATCAGCGTTTTAGCAGCTGGTAAAACACTATTATACACTACTTCACCTTTTTTTTTGAGTGGTAAAATCCTCGTGGATGCCCTCCGTCTGGGGCAAGCGAATGGTTATGTTAGATTCTAACCGACTGAAGACCCACTGTTACTCATGTATCAGGGGCCCGGGACATACAAGTTAATTAGCGCTCACCCCGAATGGTATCAGCCCACTATTCCTGGCTGGGCCCATCACTAATTCTTTTTCTTTTCTTTTTTAAAAAACGTTGCCCCACACTAGGAATTTCTCCTGTATCGTGGGTGCGTTCACAAACATATAAAGTCACATTCACAAATACCCAGACCCGAAACAACTATCTGCAGGCCATACAAATATTTGTTCCGTGCGGGGATCGAACCCGCGACACGCAGCGCAGCAGTCCAATAGCTTTGCCACTGCGCCAACCGTGCCGTCCAATTGTGGATAGCGATCGCACACTCTCTATACTTACAACATTTGAAAGAGATTCTATAATCTCTTTCAAAAGTCTTACAAATAGTTTAACGGTATTATGCTATCATAATACCGATAAACTATTTGTGGGCCAAATATCGAATTCTATTCAGTAGTTTCTGCATGAAAGATGGATGGATTAATGGATGTTTGTAACAAACAGCCGTCTGTCCGTCTATCCGTCCTCACAAAGTATTTATAATATTAATAATAAGATAAGACAAGAAGCTTTGCTTAATCTGTCCTTCTAATTGGACCTCAAAGTCACCTCCAATAATCTTAGTATTACTTCGAAACTCAAACGGACAGTTGAGGTCACGGTTTAGTTCAAAGTTTCCTAATTTTAATATTATTCTGATTATTCATATATCTAGGAAGATGGTTAGTATTTTTAAGTTCTAATACTAAATTAGTTAGCAAGAGAGTTATGAGGTTGGTGGCGAACATAGATTTAGTACTTTTTATATTTCTATGGTGGCAAACATTCAAAATATCTGATGTTTCTTGAAACTTCTTTGAAAAAAAGGGCACTACTCCCTTTTTTTTTTTTTATGGTGGGTGGAAAATCAACAAATAACCCCTCCCCGCTCTTGGGCAGAGCGAAAGGGAGTGTCAGACTTCTACTGACTAAAAACCACCCATGTTCCTTCTTAGCCCTTCATGTCGAACAACCCGCAGCCCAGACGGACAACCCGCAGCCCCGACGGAACTGTAGTGCCCCTAAGTGCATATTAGAATCCCCACCAAAGAGAATTAAATAGCCATTGCTTCCCACGGACAATGGCCCACCCTCCATCTTGCAACGCAGCCCTATCACCCACGCACTCGATTGTCTTTTACTACATCAGAGTGTGCGATGGTTCGCGTGGCTGAATTTTGGGCTAAACATAATATATAAACTTTTTGACATATATATGCTAAAAAGAAGAGTACCTTCTCAATCCAAATCAAACAAAAAATTGTCGATTCATAAAATTCAGCAGCAACTCAATTAAAAAATGCTCCAATAGTTGTGTCCCAATTCAAATTATTTAACGAAAGTTCAGAGTTATTTAGTTTTAAATTGTTTTCAACTAATTATCAGATCACCTAGTTAGGAGATGCTTGTTAAAAACTACCTACGCGATACAAACTAACTTTACGAACACGTAATTATAAAGTTTAATAAATATCGGGACAATAATTATTGTTCGTAATGAAATTTAACTTGCGTTTGATGATACTCGTACGTTTGAATTTGTTTTTATGTTGTAGTTATAAAGTTTGACTGTCAACTTTTAAGCTAGTAGGAAAACAATTATTAGGGTCCCGCACGTTTCAACCACGTGCGGGACCCTAATAATTGTACTAGCTTAAATGCCCTCAGTTTCCCTCGGACCGAGTTTGGTACCTAGTTGTCTCTCGGGGTCTTTGGTTTTTCGTAAAAGAGTATTAAACATCATTCATCCTCACAAAATTTTGCATTTATTTGTAGTACCTACCTACACCTATTTTACCAAAAGAATCGCCAGACTTAAGTGGCAATGGGTAGGGCACATTGCTCGATGAACGGATGGCCAATGGAGTCGAAAAGTTCTGGAGTGGCGACCGCGAACCGGAAGACGTTGCGTTGGTAGGCCTCCTACTAGGTGGACCGATGACCTAGTGAAGGTTGCGGGGACCCGCTGGATGCGAGACACGATACCGGTCAATGTGGCGACATCTGGGGGAGGCCTATGTCCAACAGTGGACGCCTTTTGGCTGAAATGATGATGATGATGACCTACCTAAGGCTATTAAGTTCTGGATGCAATTGCCAGGTCGCACAAAGTATTTTTCGGTTTCTCCCATCAGGAATTTCTTGTGCTCGGTTTATGGGTTACTCCCTATTACATGGGACTTACACATAACTGGCGAAATGTGTATTTTGAAGTACACCTTTGTCCAACCCTTTTGGGGGTGTGATTTTGTTGGTTTATTAAATGATTAACGTACAACGTTTTCACTATCAGACGAAGAAAGTTTTGTCAGCGAATTTTCTAGTAATTTTGATGAAGCTTTTTTTAGAATATTCTTCGAATCCTTTCACTTTATATTGCCCCATGTCATAAACCGCGAGCGTAGGGCACTAAAACGTGCTCCAGGGTTCTACTAAGGGAGCCTGCGTGTTGTTCGCAAGAGATACCGCGGCCTCGACATCAAGGGCTAAGAAGGAACATGGGTGGTATTAAGTCAGTGGAAGTCTGATACTCCCTTACGCTCTGCCCAAGAGCGGGAGGGGTTATTCGATGATTCTCCAGCCGCCAAAAAAAAAAAAAAAACTAAGAATTGTTATTGTCTTAGAGTAAACAAATGAAGTAAAAAATCTATTAAAAGCTTTTACCGACAGCAACTCAGTAAATAGCCATTGGCAAGTGAAAGATTCCCATTAAATCTACCACAACGGTAATGTAATACCAACCTTTTAGTAGTGGTCCCGGTAATCGAAGGCTGTTCGCAGGAGAAAATAGTGGATGGAGTTACAAGAAAGAGCGTAGTGTTTTGTTTTTGCCATCGTCACTATACTCCCAACATCAAGCTTACTGTAATGAAAATAAAGATGACTAAACGTACTATTTAATGATCATTTTGATGGTGATGCAAAGTCGGAGAGCTGCGGGTTGTTCAAAAGAGATACCGCGGCCTCGACATAAAGGGCTAAGAAGGAACATGGGTGGTTTTTAGTCAGTAGAAGTCTGATACTCCCTACCACTCTGCCCAGAGCGGGAGGAGTCATTTGATAATTTCCCAACCTCCAAAATAAAAATAAAAGTTACAATAACTAAATTTTAGAGGACTGCAACATATTTTTTTTTTTAAAAAAAACGTTGCCCCACACTAGGAATTTCTCCTGTATCGTGGGTGCGTTTACAAACATTTAAACTCACATACACAAATACCCAGACCCGAAACAACTATCTGTAGGTCATACAAATATTTGTTCCGTGCGGGAATCGAACCCGCGACACACAGCGCAGCAGTCCAATCGCTCAGCCACTGCGCCAACCGTGTCGTCAATTGAAAGATACTAGATATACTCGTACGTATATATTGTAAAATCTGCTGAGCTGATATGTAAACACACAGCAACATTTATAAGTGATTTTCTCCTACTGTATTCATTGATAACTTATGTCGATCCTGAAATAGCATTTACAACTCATACTTTTACGCAATTTATTATAAAGTAGAAACTGTTGTTTCGTGACAAAATCGGGTTTGAATTTGTTCGTGACTGTACAAGATTGAGTAATAAATGCCTCTGACTAGAGGTTTCCATAAAAAAGTTTCACGCTTTTCTAGTCATATTAAATACCACCTCAATAACTGATCCCTTTTCCGGTAGCGGTCTCGATCCACACGTCACGGGGTTGGAGCGCAATGTCAGGCGTAGCGGGAGCGGGCGCGGGCGCGGCTAGCGTGCTCTGGGCTGCGGCGGCTTGTTTGCTGATCGCCCTGGTTGTGCAGTGCTGCAGAACTATTCTGGATCCACCTGGAATTGATCATGGGTAAGCTGTCTTATAATTGTTATGAAAAGCGAACTTATTCTAAGCTAATGCTCAGACTAAGATCGTTTCCTTCGACGAAGCAAATTTTCACGTGTTTGTGTGAACCTACTAAATGTTCGTGCGGACGCGCACCGGGCATGACTCTGACAGCCTCATGATCTGTCAGTTTCTGGTGACTTTTCAAAGCCGGTATGAATATTATGGAACACTAATTATAAAGCTTGGGTAACATATCAGGTCAATTAAATGATTTTTATCATAATATGGGCAATAGAAACTTTGTTTTCAACACTTTAATAAATCATCCTGAAAAAAAAATATATTTTAATTATGGAAAAATGTAATATACAAAATGAGTTGATAGCAATTTTCACCTAAAAGCAACAAGCAAAAAAGTGATTCCTACTTTTATGTGTACTGGAGATACCTAAAACAAAAAAAATATCGAGATTTTATTTTACCACTTTGACGGCGTAATTCATCTGTATATTCATGCCAAATTACAGCTTTCTATACTAAGAGTCTTTGAGCAATAGTGCGGACTGCGGACACACGTTCAGTCAGACGGACATGGCGAAACTATAAGGGTTCCTTGTTGACTACGGAACCCTAAAAATATTCCCCATTATCGGATTCCAAGAAAATCTACAATCTATATTTGCTTCCGAAAGGTCTGTTAGATATTACTAGAAATCGGATTTTGTCGTATATAATTTTCCCCAATCGCGTCAATTCTGCAAATCCTCTCCGTAAGCGAAAACAAAAACAAAGTAATTTTGGTACGTCAATTTGATGCTTACGCTAAGGACTAGAATTTTAGAAGAAAATGAACTTGAATAAATTCATAAATGGACACAAAAAATATTGCTAATGATATTCAATGTATTTAATATTTTACGCACCAAATCTATACTAATATTATAAAGCTGAAGAGTTTGTTTGTTTGTTTGTTTGAACAGGGTAAACTCTGGAACTACTAGTTGGAATTGAAAAATTATTTTAGTGTTGGATAGTCCATTTATCGAGGAAGGCTTTAGGCTATATAACATCACGCTACGATCAATAGGAGCGGAGCATAAATGAAAAATGTTGCAAAAACGGGAAAAGATATTCCTTTTTGAGAGCTTCCTTTGCGTGCGCTACGAAAACAGTTTAAGTTACGTAAATAACATGTAAGGAATTGTTCCCCTTTAAAAGTTCTAAAAAAAAGTCCGCGATAGCATATGTTTATCTTTTAAGATTGACTCACTGTAACCATTTTTTAATAATTAAATGTTAGGTTAAAAATAATGGTATTTTGCGAAGCTTATTTAACCCATATGGTATTAATCTATATCTATATAAATGTGTTTGTTAGCACAGAAATTTAATATAGAATGTTTGTGCCTTTTACTCTATACAGTTTAAACAAATATCTTAGAAGATATCGCAATGTAAAAATATACGGGCGACAAAATAATTAGCGAGTGGCAGTCATTCGGTCCGATGCGGTAGGTGCGTGGGGATTCTGGCCTCTGGGGGCTCCGGAGAAATTCAAAATATTTACTGCACCATAATGTTTACAAGTACAAGGTGTTACTGTATATTAAACAGTAAGAGATATCTATAGTAAATGTCACTTTAATAATATAATCGAAGCCAATCTAAACTAATAGGTATTATAAAGAGGAAAGGTAAGATTTTTTGTTTGTTACGAGTACGATTTAACTCAATTTAATATGTTGGATAGTTGAATTATCGAGAAAGGTTATAAGCAATATTATGTGACGCAGACGAAGTTGTGTGGGTCAGCTAGTGAGATATAATGACCAAGAAATGGATGAAATATTTATAGAGCAAAGCAGACAACGTTACTTTTTTATAACAAATTATTTCAGACTTGACAATGCTATGAATATTTAAAAGAGAATGATAAATAAACTGTCTCTTTGTAATGTAAGAGTCTTGTTAGGGACACTTATGCTTTAGCATTCGGAGAATACAGGCGTGGCGTTATGTTATCCTAAAATAATACGAAGAAAAGAATTCCAGTAAAGAGAACTGTCTCACTTTTACTTACATTTTAAAAGCATTTACCGACTTTGAGTTATTAAGGTACCCTTCCAGAGGTGACATTAGAAATAAAACGGCAACAGGCTGCAACGTTGTAAGCATTTTTGTAGAATTGGTTTTAACACAGCTGTCTGTCTTAGAGATTGAGTGGCGTCTTGCGTTTGTGGTCACCTTCAGAATTATACCTTTACCTGTATCTATCTCTGGAATTGTCAATATTTAGTCGTCACATTTTCTTGGTTCTATTAACTTTTCTTTTCTTCCAGTGACGGCCCCATCGAAGAAGACACAGCACCATCATCCCGCGACTTAGTAGTGATCGCTTGTGTGCAAATCGCGCTCGCTGCCGCTACGCTACTCAGCGCAGCGATATGCGCGCGGATCGACAGCGGGACATGACGGGAGCCGCAGCGCACGCTCACGAGGAGACGAGTGAGCGAGGCGCCTGTGTTACCCGCTACCACACCCGCTACAGCGGACATTGTGATCGCACCCGAGGAAGTCATAGTCGAAAGAGAGGGCAGTCGGGTTGCCTGGCTTATATAAATATTTGCATTGGAATCTGATGGTGATATAAAATTTTCAGTGTGTGGAGAACGGGAGTTGGAAGATTATATTTTTGAATAGTTACGAGTATCGTAGTAATTACATTATGATAAAAAGACAGTGTATGTGATAAACGTAAATGATAGTGCATAATTGTGGTGAAGATTACAGTAGTAAAATCACATCTAGCAGTCCTACAAGATTTTGTAGTGAATAACATTTCGATTAACATAATCAAAAGAATCAGTACGCGTAGTAATTAAATTACAGACTTTATTTTATGACATAAAAAGGGTTTATAAATAGAAGCTCCTTTGTAACAGAAGTGATGAGTTAATCCTACGTCTGTATTAAATTGTGAACATGTTATGTGGGTTTACGTTTAATTTCCAGTAATAACACGCTATTTTGTCCGCTGAATTTCGTTGATCCTCTGTTATTTCAGGCAAGCAAATACGTTTAGTGTAAATAATTTATCAGTAGATTTTAGTACTTAATAATGATATCATTATTATGTGTTATTGAACTATTCGAAGGAAACCACATTTTTAGATTTATGAGAACTACATTTTCATAATATTCTGGTAATTAAGTTTTCTCAGTAGCTGGCTGTAATTATCACGAAAACCTGTAAATAAGCTCACAAAATATAGAAAATAAAACCTGTAAGCATAAATCTACATTTCTTAGTATCAAAAACTCCGAGCAATTCCAAGAGGTATCCCCCAGGGCACCATAATTTGACCCAACACGACGAGCGCGTTACCCAAAAACAAAAAATATATCAGACAAGAATATAATTATTCTTTTTCCTAGAATTGTATGTTTATTTTACCACTAGGAATAAGATGAGGCATCAAACGTCGTGCTTTTACAGATATTGGGAACTTTTCTTGGAAATCAAGAATATAAAGACTTCACTCAAGCTAATTTATTTATTTTATTTTCTTCGGGTGGCTTACAGCTAACAATACATAAATTAATAATGAAATGTTACACGACAAGCCATTTACAAGCCTCCACAGATGGCAGTAAACTAATGTTGCTTAGACTAATGAATAAGCATACTTAATAAACTCTTAAAAACAAAAAAAAATAAAAACACAATATAAACTATTGATTAACTAAGCCTAATATAAATAGCTAAACTTAGTATACGGGTGTGGGTGTGGGTGTCTAATGATAAGGCAAAGCAACTTTGACCTTTACTTGAAAGATGGCAGCTGATTAGAGTTAGCATACAAAATAATACTAAGCAACGTCTTTCTAGATCTCACTAAGACTCGTTTCAAAGAGCATAAAGCTGCAGAAATCCGAAATTAGCTCCAGTTTTATAAAGACGAGTTAATGAAAGCAGCTCTAAGTTTCGCCGCGTGAAATTTTAACGAGCGGTAAAGGGATTAGGTAGGATTTTACTGAAGTAGTTTCCTCTTTCGTGCTTTCAGTTTAATGCTTGAGGTCATGATCTTTATGAAGCAAACTTTTTGAAGTCTTAAAAGTTCTGGCGTTTTACTTTTTCCTTTGGCGTTACACTGTTATGTCGCAATGTCATCTAGGTTGGTGTCTGTAAGTTTCATTATGTTTTCATCAAAGATTATATTAAAAATACGACAACTAACCAATTCCAAGCGGTTTCGAGTTATCCAATTAATAATAATAGGTAATAAGTACTGCCACTATTAATTTATCAACGCTCCTGCAATATTTAGTTTAAAAATCCTATTCCTAAAGTGTGTTTTGTTTTTGAAAATTTATTTGAAATCATAATTATTTGATTGTACATACATGTGTTTTAAGTTTGGAAAGTATGGCCGACAAGTATGTCTGCAATAAATGAATTAAATAATATTGAATTATGTAAATATAATAAGTGAGTGAGTACATGAATAGTATATTGTATTTTAGAATAACAGTACCACTTATCAAACCACTAGACTAGATTGTGGATTTATTTCGAGGTGATTATAAACCACCACAGTTATCTTTCCACTGAAGCAATCTTTCAAACAGCTTCACAAAGAGCGCTTTGTGCTCATCTGAACATTTCGTGAAACAACGCGAAAATTGTGAAACATTTTCTGTGAAAACTTGTAATAATGAAACAGTTATTGTTATTGTTTCCGTTTATTGTTTAGTTACTTGAAGCTTGTTAATGAACAGTTAATTATTAGTTGTGCTGCCGTAATAATTATTCTCATACCCTTATCCCAATTAATTTGGAGTCGGCGCAGCGTGACATCATCATAATCCTATCGACTTTGTTCATAATTTGAATGAATTTCTGTGTAATTGGCGATACAATTAATGAAGTATTTTGTATCTTATCAGACAAAATTTAAGGTTCAATAGACTAGATTAGATATTTTTTGTAAGCTTAATTATGAACTGTCCAAATATTTTCGTAACGGTCTTGTAAATAATGTAAAATATTGGAAAGATTATCAATGTATTTAGAAGAGTAGTAATAGATTAGAATAAGGTTACATGTAGAAGATTCTGAAACGTCTGTCTAAACTATCACTTTTCTATATTAAAAAAAATACTTGGAAACTGTTCGGGTTTTATTTACTCTCTCTTTTGGATTAAAAGTGTCAATAGGAGGATATCTTTCTAACCATGTTATTTTTTTTCCTTTTTTTTTAAACTCCCCACACTAGGAATTTCTCCTGTACCGTGGGTGTGTTAACAAACATTTAAACTCACATACACAAATACCCAGACCCGGACCAACTATCTGTAGGCAGACTGAAAAATGTCACGTTCAACATTAACCACCCGAAACTATTTTTTCCAATCAACCTTGGACCTAATGCTTTAGCGATAAAGTTGAAAATCTATAGAAGAAACTTAACAGATGGTAGTTGCTTGTTGTGCTGGCATCTGTAACTTCACACAAGGCTTTTCAAAATTAATAAAACATTACGCACTTATGCTCTAAATCATAATACAACTAACTAAAAACAAATATAAGTATAATAATAGACTTAAAAAAAATCCAAACACTCATGGGTTAAAAGATATAAAAGATTTTTATGCGACATAGCACTTCTCGACATCGCTGTCATCCGAAAACAGGCCCAGATGACTGTCAGCTTTGCTCCATTGAATGGCATTGCTATTTCATTGCCTCGAAAAGGCTTCTGGGCACGTGAATTGTGTCTCCTAACTTAGTTCAAATAATAACACTCAAAAAAATGGATGTTTACAGACCGTTAACGAAACCGAGAAGCATATTTCGATCTCCTTATTATTATGATTTTTTTTTAATTCTAGTGGGGCGACAGCGACATCTATCGCAACACATGTGAACTAAATGACATGTCCTACATCGCGCAATCAAAGTTACCCGTGACATTAGCACATATAGAAAATCCCGACTTACATAATAAAGTCGGGCAGTTAGCCCACTAGACACAACACCCATGTGGTCGGAGGATCCTCCCTTTTCTATGGGGGATGAGGAACTTTACACCCCGTTCCTCACACTTCCCAAACTAGATCATACCAGGGAATCTTGTATTAGTGAGTGTAATAGTACATGAACCATCATCATTCAATAATTTATTTTGGGGGGCCGACGCAGCATGTCTTTCTCTTCCATGCTTCTCTATAATACTCGCTTCAAAATCAATATCAAAATATTTATTTCAAGTAAGCCAGTTACAGGCACTTTTGAATAGTCGAACAAATACTAAATAAACTAATAAACTAAGCTACAGTCCCAGTCACAAGGCATAATAACTGTGAGTGTACTGTAGTTGCCCATTCCAAAGCGTTGGTCTCATGAGAAGAACGGCAAGAAACTCCATGGACAGTCTTTTAAGTCATAATATTGTTACAAAACTTTGGTTACATCATTCATGTTGAGATGGTATATTATGTTAGAACGATGTAGCAAGATGTGCACGATAAGTGTCCACTGTAAAGTCAAAAACGACGATTCAAAAATAAAATAATAATTCAAACAAGTCGTGGCAGCTAAGAGGTGACCAGTCACAACTGACAGCACCCGTTCACAAACATGTCGCATGGAACAGCACCATTCCACTCAACCATTTTGAAGGGAACGAAATGATCCGACACACCCGCCACCATCAGCGAGACTTAGCAATCACCTTCTTTCCAGCCATAAAATATCATCCTTCACAAAGTCCAGCCCTCGTTTTCTTGGTTTTCCTTTACTCTTTAAGCCTCCTCAATACTCCTCATAGCCTTTCTCACTACATTCTCCTTATTAAAATCAAATCAAATTATTTTATTTGCTAGAATATGTACATAAGATGTTACAGTAAATTTGTTTCAGCATATCCTGCCATAACATGGCGTGCAAATCTCTTATAATAGAAGCGAAGTCGATTGATCTAGCTTGCAATTTACAGGTTCTATTGACTTGTCATCTAAGTATTCTTTAACTGTGTAATATCTTTTACATAGGGGCTGTCCATTAATCACGTGAGGTTAAAAAGGGGGGGGGAGGGGTTCGGCAAAAATCACAAAATATCACGTGTATGTATTTTTTCGTCAAACGCGTGATTTTAAACCAAAAAGCGGCGTGTAAATGGTCTTTAATTTTCTAGAATAGGATTCGATTACACTTGATACCGGTATTTAAAAAGAATATTATAAAAAATTTAAGATTCTTTGTAGGTACTAAAAAATACACGTGATTTTTTTTTATTTTCACTTAAACCTCACCACGTATCACCAAGGGGGAGGGCGGGGTTAAAAATTGTTAAAAAATCATCACGTGATTAATGGACAGCCCCAGATAGCACCAGTTGGAAATAGTACATTATGGTATAAGTGTGTAACGTTGGTGATTACCGCTGAGGCGCCATTGAGACCCGAACCGTTAGGTGAGGGTCTTAAGAGAGCCGAGGACGGTAATCATCAATACACACGTGTATCATACGACGTTTTTCAACACATTTGTGAAGAAAATAACACAAAAAAATCATTTTCAACAGTTAAAATGAGTTGTGAAAAAAATTTCGCCATGGCGGGAAAAATTAATCAGTTTATAACGTTCTTTAAAAACGGTTCGTTGTCGCAACGCCCACCGTTGCGACAACGAACCGTTTTTAAAGAACGTTTTGTGTTCTGCGACGATGGAACCGTTTTACGTTCTGGGTTCAAACAGTCTTCGTTGCATAAACTAATCTTTCAATTACTTGGTGCAAATTTTTATTTTACGCCTATGAAAATAAACTCGAGAACGCAATGTTGCAACTGTATTTCTTAATAAAGTCACTCGTCGTCGTCGCGTCGTCGTCGTTCGACGTTCCGCGTTCTACAAAACGAAAACGCAATTCTATTCCATGAAATGCGGTTGCAGAAAACGAACCACGTTCTCCTTCGTCGCCGTCTTCAAGCAGTTGCAACGACGACGACCGTTTTCTGCAACCGTTTTCGCCGTTGCAAAAACGGTTGCGTTTCGTCCGTCTAAAATTCGACAACGACCCACCACACTTTCCCTGCACGCGCATCTAACAATGGCGATCAGCCATAGACTAAAATAATGAGGTTTCTTTTTTTTGCTTTTTGCGGATAGCGTTTTAGCCATGTACAAAATGAGGAATTCAAAGTTTTTTTTATTAAAGAGAAAACAAAAGTTTTATTAATTGAAAACGTATATACAAGTTGAAATTATCTATTTAAATTCGAAGTTGCATGAAATGAGCAAGGAACACAATCTTTTTAGTATCGAAGCTTTTTAAGAACAAAGCATCTCAACCAAAAAAATAAAAATAAAAACCTATAACTCACTTGTAAATAATGGTAATGAAAAATTCACAGTTTGATTACAGGTGTCATTATATGCCTAATTGCGGTGAAATTAGAGCCACTTTATGAGCAAGTGTGTTGAAAAGTATGTTTTAAACATCGTCTTGCAGACTATTTGGTAAATTGCCTTTCCTCACTACATTTTCCTCATTCCTCCGCATCACATAAACCATCGTATACATAATACTATCATCGGGAAAAAAGAGTTAACTAACCGTAACAAAACAGCACCTAATATAATCAATCTATTTGCGGAAAATAGTTGTACCTCATTTCAGGTAACACAATAAGGCCGCCCTATATTTTAACGTCAATTTAGTTAGTCGCAGCTTGCCTCATATTTCTTCGTTCGGTTACTTAAGTGAATGTCGAGGCTCTGACAAGTTGAGCTCAGGACGCAATAACTGGAACTTATTGCCAATAATAACAGGTTTATTTTATTTGTTTACCTATTTAAGAAAGAAAGAAAAGATAGAAAAAATATTTAATTTGTATTTTTTTTTGTGTTTTTTTTTACCTTGTTTTGCAGTGATCAGAAGTGCGATTGCAGGCTGAACATAAAATCCTGGATCAGGCAGTGTTATTAGATTTTTCCATCTAGAGACAGGGTAAGGGGAACAATGATTTTTATTGTAAAAATAAACTTACATTTGCAGTTTTAAGACCTGCGCTCCCATACATTATGTATAGGAAAATATTTTATACAAGTACATTTTACGAGTATAAGTTGGTCGACTGTTACCCGTAAACTTGTAAAGCCTGCTTAGCCGTGATAGTTTTTATCAATCCCCCGAGCAATCCCCATTTCTCCTCAATTGACCAACTCCATACTTTAGTTTAAACCAACAAATCAAAAAAATACATTAAATCAATTGTATATTTTTGATTACATATAAATGTTATACAAGATCGATTTAAAATTACATGTAGCTAATTTATTTACTACATATCGGTATATGAAGTAAATATGATGCATGACTAATATTGTAATAATAGCTATACACTATGAAGGTACCTACAGTTAGCAGTAAAAGTCACTTTTACTAGTTTTTTTGAAAATTATAAAATACAAGCTTTTGCCCGCGGTTTCGCCCGCGTGAATGTCGATTATCGTAATAAATTATATACTTAAACCTTCCTCGGAAACCACTCTATCCATTGGTGAAAACAAAATGAAAATCGTTGCAGTAGTTTTTGTGTTTATCGCGAACAGACATACAGACAGACGCGGTGGAGGACTTTGTTCACATCATCATCATCATCATCAATCTCATCGACACGCAGATATCTTAACCAGGTTTTCAATCAATTTTAAAAAATTGCAATAAAATAAATTCGTTCTTTAGGATTTTCAACTCTCAGTAATTCAGCACTGAGAAATAAAATCAGAAGTAAAGCTTAAACTTTTACAATGGCTACCGTCCAATTAAATCCAATCTTTTCTCATCACATGTTCCGTAGTAATATTAAAACACGAATGTAACCCTATCTGTGACCTTTTCACGCCACCACGGCTGAACAGATTATTTGTGACACACAGGTGGCTCTGAATTGAGTGTTGAGATTACTCTTAGGGACCCCCGACACCATACCATACATTCAAACAATTTGGGGTCAGGTTGAAATTGTTTCAACCTGACCCCTGGTCCCTACTAAGGTAGAAAACATCTCATCTATTAATCATCTCATGCTCGAAATATTTTGACACGCTTCCTTTGACAGGTCAAAATGTCCACATGTGCTCTATTTCTTGCAACCTTGTGTTTGCTATAACTTCGGGGCAAGATATCAACGTTCATCATTACCTATGAATGAATATGTTACCTAATTAGAAATAGTGAAACTTGGATGTTCGAATTTTTACGAATTTTTTATGCCTTTTAACCGACTAGCGACTAATATGACTACGATTCATGTGCAGTAAATGCCTTTTTTTTATGGTGGGTGGAAAATCATCAAAATGATCCCTCCCGCTCTTGGGCAGAGCGAAAGGGAGTATCAGACTTCTACTGACTAAAAACCACCCATGTTCCTTCTTAGCCCTTCATGACGAGGCCGCGGTATCTCTTGCGAACACCCGCAGCCCCGACGGGTGCAGTAAATGCCTCGGGTCAGTTTTGTCGTACAACAAATACATACTTTCTAATAGAATCTGCCGCGCCCGCACGTGTAGCACATCTTTTTCATACACGAGTTCACACAACGTACAATTCTATGAATAAAATATTCCTTTAATCCAGAACGCTCGTAGTACGGAAATTGAATTTTTCTTTATTGTAATCTGTGCATCTTTTGACGTCGTCGTCTTAAAGCAAATTCCGCGGAAATAATTGTCATTCCGACTTGTGAGACACACTGGACTGGAAGAAAGATTCTCTGATCGGAAATTACATTTGTATGACTTATCACCTTTTTATCAAATCTATTTATCTATCTATCTCCACCTGAACAAACTCAATAACTAATCTACGGCCTTACCCTGATATGCTCGAATGTTTAAGATGAACCAATTGTCAGCAAAATGTCTATATATTTAATAAATGGCAAACTGACATTGAACTCGCTGAAAAGGCAAATGATTATTGCCTTGCATGAAGACTTCCCAAAAACAATTATTTTCAACCTTTTAGGAAATGTTATTGGTGTGGTTTCAACCATTCTAAATAAAGTCCAATTCAATTAATCAATCAATCATTTATTTTGTTACACATTTAAGTATAAGTATAGATAAATATATACCAATTCCACCAGAAATCACTTGAAATATATTTCGTATAGTTTTTCTTTGTTTTCTTCAAACGATATTTTTTTTCTCTTGCCTGTACTGTCCCACTGCTCGGCAAAGGCCTCCCCCAATTCCTTCCACTTTCTCTTTTCCTAAACCACCTCGAACCAACGACTAAGAGTTTAATATTTTAATTTCGTTTAACTATAAATGCATGTAGTGATTGAAGAGGTAAGTGCTTTAATTAGTTCATCGTCATCATTATTTCAACCGTAAGACATCCACTGCTGGATATATGCTTCAACCAATGATCCCCATAACCTTCACCATGTCATCGGTGCACTTAGTTAGGCTATAATGACTTATTTACTAATCAACTCAATGCACTCACGAAGGAAACTTAATTATTTTGTTTTATAGTAAAACCACTGCGGGCTATTAAAGCTTCCCAGTATCGGTTCATACAACTTTACATCCTTCCTAATAGCCTCCTGGGGCTCTTTCACCCGGTAGTGACGTCATTTATCCGTGGCTCGTGGCTCACAGAGAACATAAACCGGACCTATCAACCGGACTTAAATTCAGACTTCGTGGTTGCTACTGAGAAATTCCTGAAGGAAAAATCCATTAACACTTTGGTTGACCTGGATCGAACGCAAGACCTTATGCTAAGTGTTCGTGTAGACCAAAGAGGGTATTTTGTGAACAAAAAAAACAACAATATTATGTAGTTAATAATGATGAAAACAGTTACTTACAGAGAAATGTTGACTCAAAGACATAATAATTATATAAGAGGTAAGTATATAATTCCGTGGAACAACATTATACTAAGGATTACTTCGCAGAGCAGTATTTTTATCTGTATTATTCCCGTTAGCTAAAACACTCTTATTTGTCGAAGAGTCAAAGGAATTCTATTTTATGAAAAGAAACATAGATGCGAATAAAATTCTTATATTCTAGTTAAAGTAGAAGGAAATTGTCAACAACGTTCTATTTTTGTTTTGTTGTATTTTTACCCGACTACGGCGGAGTAAAGGGAGGGTTGTGATTTTGACAATTTCAATCCTTTAGTTTAAGGTCTGAATCTCGTAACTCTGTGTGTTAAAACCCTCAGAATTTATAGTAACACTTAAAAAACTAATAAAGGAGCTCGTGGCTCCTGTCGAGGCTGCGGGTTGTCCGCAAGGGATACCGCGGCCTCGACATGAAGGGCGAAGAAGGAACATGGGTGGTTTTTAGTCAGTAGAAGTCTGACACTCCCTTTCGCTCTGCCCAAGAGTGGAAGGGGTTATTTGATGATTTCCCACCCCCCAAAAAAAAAAAAAAAAAACACCTAAACCTATAAATTCCGAAATTTGTGCCAAAATTTAAAAAAGACAAGCCATCGATCTCGCTCAAGTTAAAAAGCAAAATTTAAACTCTTAGGGCGTGTCCTTACTTCGAAATAGGCTTCATTAGGCAGACAGCGCGATCCCGAGATATGACACTGAAACAATCTCGTTATGCTGGAGACAATTGTGAAGAACAATCTGAATAAAGACAGTACAATTTTTGTTGTAGGTACTGTGGTTGTCAAAGTTTTTAAAACACACTAACTTACTGCGGTACTCAGATATATTTAATGATTACTTAAGTCGTCACTAAGTAAAGATTTGACATACTTTTGTATGACAAAACTGTCAAAACCTTTACTAAGTGACGGCCTAAGTAATCATTAAAGCTCTCTGAGTGTTGCAGTTAGACTGGTTGTCAGACTTTCAGGCCACTGGCTACGTCATTTGTAGACGTTTGACAGTCGTTACAAGTATGGAAAGCATTTTTTTTAAGAAGTAATGATAAAAACATTTTTTTTATATTTTTTTATTAATGATCTTTGGCATAGTTTTGGAAATTTATCTGTATGTAATGTTTTAATCATGTTTCTAATATGGGTTATGTTACCTGAAATAAAGGAGATTTTTTAGCGATATGATTTAGGTAAGTATAACCTACATAAACAAGAAAAATTATAAAAACAGAGTGAAAATAAAAATTTAACACAATTTCTCAAGAAATTACGGTCAAACAAGATATTCATTAAAAAGTCCCTCTAA
The DNA here is from genome assembly GCA_949774965.1 of Diarsia brunnea. Lineage (NCBI taxonomy): Eukaryota > Metazoa > Arthropoda > Insecta > Lepidoptera > Noctuidae > Diarsia > Diarsia brunnea. The sequence goes on from OX459003.1 coordinate 18,649,231, forward strand.
CGTTCTTGTATTGAAATCAAAGAAAAACATAAACGAATTAACGTTATAATTCCTTTTTCTAAGGGTTACCGAGAAAACTTGAAGAGAATCGAATATTTACGCTTAATATAATGCGAAAGCTCAGATCAAGGAAACTCGTCATCCATCAAGATTTCCGGCTCCGTAAGTAAATAATAAATAAATAATAAGTGCTCGGGTATAAAATAGTTAGGTACAAAAGGTCGATTATCCACTTAATCAGCCTACAATATTATCACAGCATGCACATTACTTTCAGCCATCTTGGAGATATTATAGGCATATCGTGCCCCTTTCCACAAACTTCTTCTTTGTAAACAGGAGTTGGTTAGTTATATCGAGGTTTCCTTACATCGAGACAAAAGGGAGTCACGAACAAAAAAATTGTAAGCATGGGCACAGATACTGTACTGGGAATCTTAAAGTCTCGACCGCGCTTACACTCACTGCTTGTAGTGCTCGTGAAGCTTGTCTAAGTGTGTGTGCGCTTTCATTATTTGTGTGCAGCTGACCTTTTGTTCATTTCTATGTTGTGGCTCTCGAAGTCCTGGCTCGTAAGTCTTCGGCAGTTTTCGGGTCGCGGTCAAATTCACGGAAGCGAAGCTATGTGAAAGTTTGAGATCCACTGGCTTCATGTTCTGGTAAAGTTTTCGATGTACCGGTGTACATCAAAAACTTTTTTTTTGGGTCCCCGTCGGGGCTGCGGGTTGTTCGAAAGAGATACCGCGGCCTCGGTGCAAGGGCTAAGAAGGAACATGGGTGGTTTTTAGTCAGTAAAAGTCTGACACTCCCTTTCGCTCTGCCCAGAGCGGGAGGGGAAAAGGATCGTAGCAGGTGGCATTCAGTGATATCTGCCTACCCCCTTGGGAAAAGGGTGTGACTTTATGTATGTATGTTCACAGAATAATATACTATGTATTAGTTTCCAGTCACGATCGATGTTAACGATACTACTATGGTAATGTCATTAGGCCTAAATGGCAGTGTTTGCGAAATTGAAACAGTCATGTCGAGTGTCCCGTAGTGCCCATTAAGTTCCGCTTTAGTGGGCAAATGTTGCCAATAGATCTTTTCTTACGATATCCGGTTGGCTAAGACTATGACAATTTATTTTTATTTAACACTAGCTGATGCCCGCGGCTTCACCCGCGTGGATATCGGTCGAATTATATAATAAAACCTTCCTCTTGAATCACTCTATCTAATAAAAAAAAACTGCATCAAAATCCGTTGCGTAGTTTTAAAGATTTAAGAATACATAGGGATATAGGGACAGAGAAAGCGACTTTGTTTTATACTATGTAGTGATGTAGTGAAGCTTTTATCAGTGATGTCACCCGTGTTTATTTATTAATTTGTGAGAATGTTCATAAATAAAAAATAGCGAAAATACTTAAACTTATTTAAAGAAAGGGAAGACATATTGCGTCGCCCACAATAAATTGGGTTAAGTGTAGAAGAATACATTTACGTATTTTTTTTTTCAAACGTTGCTCCACTCTAGGAAATTCTCCTGTATCTGGGTGCGTTCACAAACATTAAAACTTACATACAAAAATAGTCAGGCCAGGTATCTGTAGGTCATACAAATATTTGTTCCATGCAGGGATCGAACCCGCGACACGCAGCGCAGCAGTCATTGCTTGAGCCACTGCGCCAACCGCGCCGTCATCTGAATGATGATGATGGATGGTTTGAAGTCAGTAGAAGTCTGACACTCCCTTCCGATCCGCCCAGAGCGGGAGTCATTTGATGATATCTTACTCTCCAAAAAAAAATAAGGATAATTTCAAGGCAATATCAATTACTCGTAAAAACAGCGTCAAGAACACTCAGAAAAATTCTGACTGAATGAAAAATACGAACAAACGTAGTCAACGTTACGTCAGGATATATCCACACACATTTCGCATACTAACCTACTTTTATCCGTGAGTACTTTTTGCAATACACAGAAATACTATAGAAAACGCCACTCCACTAGGTGGACCGATGACCTGGTGAAGGTTGCGGGGATCCGCTGGATGCGAGACGCACGGGACCGCTCAATGTGGCGACACCTGGGGGGCCTATGTCCAGCAGTGGACGTCTTTTGGCTGAAATGACTATAGAAAAGTTGTTTTCGAATCTACGTTACGTGTACGTCACGCGTTTGTCCTAGCTAGGCCCTCGGATTTGAGGTGATATAAGTAAAACGTTCCTGTAGAAACGATATTGTTATGTTTCTTATAAGATACATAACAATATCGTTACGTTTCTTATATTTTCATATTTTATTTTTCGATATTGTTATCTTTCTTATAAGAAACATAACAATATCGTTACGTTGAAAAGCCTGACCCGGCTATAGCTGGGTCAGGCTTTTTGTAACCAAATCCCCGGTTTATCTGCCAACATATCGGACGTTTTGTTCTCGTCGTTATCTGCTTCTCTTTGTATAAAATAGTATATTCTGCTAAAATGCTTCAAAGCTCTAGTATTGCTTTTGTATTTTAGATCGTCGTTTTTGTTCGTCGCATAAAGCGAGTAGAACTAAAAACAAAATGATTATTGTGTAGCTCTCTTCTCCTTTCGCCACGCTTTAAACAGTACAAGACTATCGACTTATGAAAGAGGATCCAAAAGTCATTGGCAACTGGGCCTGCGGCGCGTCGACCGTATCTAAATGTTGGTTGGCTGATCCTGCTGGTCCTTTTCGAGTGGGTCCAGTTGAACAAGGACTCCCAAATTATCCAGATTAAGTTAAGTGACGTAAATGACAATGACTAACAGCTATAATGATAATACTGCTACAGAAAAGCTTAGAGGGAGATCCACGCTTTATATTACGAAGTAACTTAACATCTATTTAGGCCTAAGTCACCAAGACCGGCTTTTCACAGTATCCATTTTTACTTACATAAAGAAAGTTACTGTTATGTATTGTATTGTCCCACTACTGGAGAAAGGCCTCCCCTGAAGACTTCCAAATTTTTCGATCCAGGGTAAATGAGGAAAGAAAGTACAGAAAGAATTTTTACATTAAATGTTTCAGCTTTTATTTAATGACGTGGGTCTGGCGGTGATAATCTTGGTCCATTAGGCCAATATCGTTGAAAAGTGCTGTATAAATATGGATCAGGTTAAAAGACTGCCACTGTTTTACGCTTAAAAGACTGCCACTGTTTTACGCTTAAAAGACTGCCACTGTTTTACGCTTAAAAGACTGCCACTATTTTACGCTTAAAAGGCTGCCACTGTTTTACGCTTAAAAGACTGCCACTATTTTACGCTTAAAAGGCTGCCACTGTTTTACGCTTAAAAGACTGCCACTATTTTACGCTTAAAAGGCTGCCACTGTTTTACGCTTAAAAGAATGCCACTGTTTTACGCTTAAAAGGCTGCCACTGTTTTACGCTTAAAAGACTGCCACTATTTTACGTTTAAAAGGCTGCCACTGTTTTACGCTTAAAAGGCTGCCACTGTTTTACGCTTAAAAGGCTGCCACTGTTGTACGCTTAAAAGGCTGCCACTGTTTTACGCTCTCAGGATATCGGTACAAGCGTTTTGTTTTAAAACCACTGCCTCGTTGATCCAGTGGTCAAAGCACTGCAAAGTGTTATTAGGTGTTTCCATCAGGTATTTTTCAGTTGCAGCTACGAATTTGGAATTTATGCCCGGTTGATGGCAATAGGCCCTACTACATGTAACTTAAACATATCTGGCCCTACGTGGGTGTCCTGTATTTGTTACACCTTTGCCTTTGCCTAATGTTCGTAAAATGAGCATCATTATTTTCACGATACAAATATTCAGCATTAGCAGAATGAACGTAGGTACATCATACTTATTTATGTATGGAGGTAATTTATCCATCTGTCCGTTGCCGCCTGTTATAAGCATAATTTTATTAGCATACTCTTTTCATATTAATGAACGATCGTCTAGACACAGGAATGTGAGTATCTTTTTATTTTTCGAGTGGTCTTCCAAGCTTTTATGTGTTTTCACAATATTTTATGAGTAAAGCGACCGTGGTACTGTGACCTTGCTAACCTTGACCGTTCGACCTCTTTTGTTAGATAAACCTAGTTTTTGAAGCCCCATCTTCACCCTCAAGTGTCGTAAAATTCTGATCAAACTGTGTCAGTGTGTATTTATAGTAGTTTTGAAGAACGGGATTCACAATGTCCATTATAGGTGTGTTAGGAAGCGGTTACAGTTGCGATGATAAATTACGTGATTCGGCAATATTCGATTACAATTATATTCTTCTAAGGCTTTCACGAGGTCCGTCGGGGCTGCGGGTTGTTCGAAAGAGATACCGCGGCCTCGGCACAAGGGCTAAGAAGGAACATGGGTGGTTTTTAGTCAGAAGAAGTCTGACACTCCCTTCCACTCTGCCCAGGGCGGGAGGGGGGGTTATTTGATGATTTCCCACCACCCAAAAAAAAATGGCTTTCACGCTTACACTTTTTAATTGTCGCTGCGACGAACGTGCCTACTTTGGATGTTAAGATATAACGTCGATACGAATTTCTAGAGGCCTTTATGTTTAGTTGCACAATTAAAAGTTTTGCAAAACAATTAGTGTCCTATTGAATCCCCGTGAGATGATTTTCTTTGCATTATGGTTACTTTCAAAATTTTTGTATTTTACTCTTGTGTAAAACTTAAAGCTTCTGGATCTATTGCATAAAACTGAGCGTTATCTGTTTATGAATTGAAGATACTCGTCAGCCGTAGAAAAACAACGAGTTGAACTCTTGATAAAATGAATTCTCGAAAATCAGAAAGACACGGTTGATTAGATATCTTTTTTCTAAGAAAACGTCTGGCAGCTATTCAGCTGCGATGGTACTCTTAAATTAATATAAAAAAAGAAGCCTGAATTCGATGAAAGGATCCATCCATTTAATTTGACTCTAATTAAGCATTAAGAACATAAATTCAAGTAAATAACGATCTGTCCCCAAAATTTCTACGAAGTCTTCATTTGCGAAATGAATGGGTAGACCCTGAGGGTGGGTTCAGGCTATCTTCAATCATCCTTAATTTGTACCCTTTGCTAAAAAGGCTTTTATTTAAAGTTGCCTGTTAAACATGTTTTCGGTTAGTTTACTTCCTGCGTTTATCGCCATTTTAGCTTTTGCATGGATGGCACTATAAATGCTTAAATTACTCTGTCCGAGCGGTGTTCTTTGTACGTTTAATCACACCTTACAGTCTATACGGATGAAAATCCACACGCAGGTAGATTATATCCCCATGGTCTAGTTTCTGAGTTTCTAACCATCACGCTAGCTAAAGATTAGGTCAATCAGACCAATTCAGTAGGCACTAGATTTACGCGAATTTTATTAAAATTCAGAGAATGTTCTGGCTAGGCCTTCAGAGCCCAGTCTTCTTCTTTTTAAGTGCAGGAACACTTTGAACCACTCCAATCGGCCATTGTCTGTCCAGTAAACGTCATTTATTCTAACTTTTACCACAAACCATAAACTACTCTCTAATTGGATTGAACGTTCTCACAACGAAGATGATCCTAATTTTATTTAATTAAGTAATAATGCGACCAGATTAGGTGCGAACCAATCAGGTTGTTTACTAAACTTATATTCTGGAATTTATACATACCACATTAAAACATGCCATTACATTAGGGATGTTTACTGACTAAAAAAATATGATTCTAATTAGTCCGTCTGTTAGATTATCGAAAAATATTGGATACGTATTTTTTGTTTTATCAAATTAATAAAAAATGACGAAGATAAAACGCGTCAAAGATTTGAGTGGGGGTCGTGACGTCACTCACCGGTAAAAAATGTCATACTAATGTCTTAGAATGTGACGTCACACGAGTTTTCAAAGCACTGTATCGTCTTCATTGTTTGTTTACGTGAAAAAAGAAAACATACGTGTCCAATATTTTTTGGAAATCTATCTGACGGACTAATTAGATTTTTTTAGTTACTTAACTACCCTTCAAAACATTCTTATCCTAAGTGCTTTCACATAGGAATGTAAAGAATTGATATGTTTACCTTACCAACTACTTTTATGTACAAAGTTTCTATCGAAATTCTTGGGGAGGTATCTTGCCGTTCAAATATTTGGTCTGGCGGCCACGATATTGTATGTAAAAGAAAATTATGTTTGTTCTCTTATGCTCTTTTATAACGTTTTGTTTCTCACGTTATTGAAAGTATGGTTCTCGTTTGTTCCTAGCTCCTACATACCTATTTCTGAAGATATTAGTTTTTTCAAGATCATAAAATCTTTGAAATACTAACATCGTTACACTTCAGGTGGTCAGAAACCCGGCAGTATTACAATCGGTCTTTATCGTGATCCCGGCTTGGCTGCGGGTTGTTCGAAAGAGATACCGCGGCCTCGACACAAAGTGCTAACAAGAAACATGGGTGGTTTTAAGTCAGTACAAGTCTGACACTCCCTACCACAGACCACTCTGCCCAGAGCGGGAGGAGTCATTTGATGATTTTCCACACTCCTAAAACAAAAAAGAGTAAGGAATGTAAGGAAATTGAGAGTGGCGATAAGTGGAGGTGTCTGGTGGTATTTGTTGCATATACATATATTTCTCAGAGAACTGTGCCGAAAACGTGGGGACAATATTGAGAATATGTATCAACGACCATTATCTTATCTTATTAGGATCTACGCAACTGTAGCGCTATTCCTCAAGTCCCCGTCTCATTACCCTCCTTGCCTCTGATGGAGACAGTAAGGTAGGCATGCTTCTATATAGGGTATAAAAGTAACCTTAACTAAGTCGACAGGCTTCGTTCTCTCCGTCACTGCGATTATTGTTTTGTTCCAGACCATATCTGGGAAGCTTATAGTTACGGAGATATTGGGGGATCATTCCGACTAGTTCTACTGCACAGTCCAATTCTATCAATTCAAGGTGGTACGAAATCGGTATAACCTGAAAACGTTATAACCTGAAAAACTAGTATTTAAAAAACGGCTGTAAAAAATTTGAAACTTTGACCCCCAATATGGATCATTCCCATTAGTTCTACTGCACAGTTCTACGATTCAAGGTGGTACGAACTCGTAGAACTAGTGGGAACAAAAATTCCCACTAGTTCTACTGGTCCTATTAAACAATTTATAGTAGAACTAATGGGACTTTCGTTCCCACTAGTTCTATGATATAAGGGTGTTACAAAATCGTATCGTTCTATCACACAGTTTAGGGTACAACTACGGCACAAACTACCAGGAGAACAGAAGTAGGCAGGTACAGGAGTTTTACCGTAAAACGTGATTTTACACCCCAAAAAAAAGTCGTTTTCCAGCAATTATTTTTTGTTTAGGGGTACTTAGTTTGATGTAGATAATGCTTGGTTTATGGCTTCGTGGCTTCGTGGCGTCGTTTACACCCTGCATTATTAAGCAAAGCAAACGTCTAGAATGTCGTTGTTTAACCGCAAAAATTAAAACCAGCCCTCTCCAAAGTCTAATTGAAAAAAAAAAAATCATATTATTAAAAGTTAGTTGAATTTATTACTGAATTTAGATACAGCGAGAAATCGTAATTATGACGTAGTCATCTTGTCATCCAGTGATGGTCCAACTATTTTCTTCGCCGCCTTATCTTTCAAGGTATCAAATAGGTTCGCAAATCTTTATGTCCTTGTTTGAGGGTGATGGTTTACAGAAGTAAAGTGTTTCACAGTCATCCTGAGTCTTGCATTCTGGTATAAAACAAAAACATACATAAAAATACCTGTATCTAAACAAATACTAATAATGAATAATTAAATTGCACAAATCATGTTCAGATTTGTTATGTAACAATTATTATCTTGTTTGAAAACTGAAATAAAAATTTTAGGTTAAGCAACAATCTTATAAGGTTACTGGTTGCTAAATCTTGGGATTAACTGTGTACAACTGCGCGATACGTCGCGTTTAGCGCTGGGTTGCGTTGCGCAGTGGTAGAAAAAACAATAATGAAAAAAAACCTCCATATGGTGGTGATGTCCCATCGAGAGCAGCTACATGACCCACCAGCATCATGACCGTGAACAACAGCGCGACTTGTAGAAACTTCATGATGACACAACAACACTGCCGAACCACAGAATTGTTCTTTATTTTATTTTTCTTTTAACAACTATTTATATGAAACGTTATCATTTAATTGGCTATGTCCATTGCAAATGGTCAATTAAGTGCAATTTGTTTAGTTCCGTTAAGCTGAACAAATTTTATTTAACAAGAAACATGCTCAGTGCAAAACTGTGGAGAATTTGCATAACTTGCTAGTCGAATGTATCCGTAATAGCGGATAAAGAGTCGCTTTGAATTGATAACCACTAGGCTAGATCAGGGTGCTTTTAAAAGCCTCGTATCAAATCCATGCAGTGCAGATGCTATTAAAATACTAAAAAAATATTACAATTCTTATAATTAACTAGCTGTGCCCTCGACTTCATTCGCGTGGTTGTTAAAACTAAAATGCGTCGCTCAAAAAAGGACATTCAATCATTGCTCTGCGTTAACTGATTCACCGTGCAAATAACACACCACGCTCTGTGTGTGACACATCCAACTGAATAATAACGTTCAATAAAAAGAAAAACATTTTGCATCATCATCAAGTTTTTACAAGAAGTGCTATTGTTCACGGTCATGATGCTGATGACTCATGTAGCTGCTCTTGACGGGATATTATCAAAATATTAAGATTTTTTCTCATAATTGTTTCTTTTACCACTGCGCAACGCAACCCAACGTCAAACACGACGTTTCGCAGCGTAGTTCCATTCATCATCAGATTATAGCAGTCCTCTACTGCACAAAGGTTGCCTCAGTTGTACACAGTTTCTCCCGATGGGAAAAGGGCGTGAGTTTATTATGTTATGTATGTAAGTTCTCGCTTCACATCATACGGATAAAAAATTCAATAAACACTTGGAAACGTAACATTGCGAACATGTTTAAAAAGTAAACCGATGAATGTCGTTACCTGAATCCAAAAAAAAAAAAATTAAATTACCTAACCATTCCATAGTATTTTTGTGGCAATAAATATCCTACACTTTGAGTGTTATGTTATGAAAACATTTAACGGATAAAATCGATTAAAATCAATTACGACAAACACAAATTAATTAGTTTTACTCATGTGTGGATTGTGAACACCGGGGTGGTTTTAGTTTAAAATTCCACACACCCCGGTTTTCTCTCCCAAAACCGGCCGCCTTTTGAAGGTTTCCCCAACAACACAAATAACCGGCCATGTGCATGTCGGACCACGCACATAGTAGGGTTCCGTAGTTGCCTATCAAAATATGTAAACTTACTAAACTAATTAATGATGATTTTTATTGTGAAAATAAAACAAACTTACATATTCACTTAAGTTCCATTAGATCTACCGGTCCTATTAAATAATTTACAATAGAACTAATGGGACTTTTTGTTCCCACTAGTTCTACAATACTGTAACACCCTTATATCGTAGAAATAGTGGGATGATAAACTTTTTCATTTAGAATAATATCGTAATAGGTCTAGTGTTAAAATTTGTATGTAATATAAATTGCCATGTTTCTGTACGATATCATCTAAATAATAATAAAAAGTACTTTTATGCCGACAAATAAACCAATTCGTGCGAAATTGTTCCATAACCATTCCAAAATATTCAAAAATGCACAACGTTAATGTTCAAGTTTTCACTTCTGGCGGCACTCCCGGAGCGCAACCCGTTGTTTTTTTTCTAAACTAATGCACTCAGCGAAACATGTTTTAAAATAAAAAGATTATTAGGTATATGCGATGATTTTAATATTAAAAGGGATAAGATGACAATACAATTTGAACAATCACTTCAACTTAAATTGATGAACCTACACGAATGTGCGGTAACACATGCATCGATAACTTTATATTTTGTTATCATTTCCCTGCTGCATTTTTTTTCGGTCAAGGTTTTTTGTGTTTTTTTTTTATTTCTTTTACTTGTTGTTCGTCATAACACTTGCATTGCAAGCCACTAGGAATCATGATAGCACACCGACATCCATCTCCGCAATCGCTATTTTTTTCGCACCCCTTTTGGCGCAGCAGCTTTTTAGCAGGAGATACTGGAAAAGTGTCGTAGGTTAACTCTGGTTAATAAGGTTCATCTGGTTTATATACTGCCGAGACACAGGCCGCCTCTCTTCAGGAGAAAGCGATCCGTAATCCACCACGTGGGCCCAAAGTGTGTTGCTAATTATTTGTGTTGACTGCAGCTTAGCCTGTGCACAGATTTACTTAATATTCGTTTAGATGTTCGTTTTTCTTTACATATGTATTTATATTCACATAATCAGCTTTTAATGTGGTCACTGCTGGGATACAAGCCTCCTAGATAAAAAAGAAAAAATTTGAAACAAATTATTATCTTCGCTATTATAATTGTCTCTGACACCGTTGCATGTTGTATGAAACGTGACACCCATATTTTACTTGAATGGGGTTCACACACACATCGGGACAATAACGCACACTGCGTGTAGGTACCGTGGAAACTGTTTTGCCCCACGCGGGACGGCAACTCTAGTTTTAACCTACCGTATAACTACAGTATACTAGTAAGGGGAATGAAGTGAATCAGTTCCATGCCAACAACCATAATAAGTACCGATACGTACAAAACTAGAATTGTAACTACTTTTTTTTTCGGGGGAAAGCCTTCAATAGGCGAGTGGTCTTAATAATAATAAGGCCGGGGAATGTGGGATTTTTACGGCACTCAAACCAGCCTGGTGATCACCATCCGCCCATGGAAGGAGACACCATTTCCTCTATAAAGACCAGTCCGGAGTCCCCTCTGTGCAACGCCTGTTATGGCACATTGCTGGGGTGATTATAAAGTGGCATCTCTTGAGCTTCGCTGTTCAAGTTGTGCATGGCAGCGTGTGACCTTTATGCCACCATCTTTTTGAAGGTCAGTCCCAACTCGTCAGACTAATCTGCAGGCGACTATAATGACAAGGGACTATTCCTAACTATTGAAAAGAGGGTGTTAAGGACACTCTCCAGCATCTTGGTTCCATGGTTTGCTACTGCATGAGTATAGCAATGCAAGGCAATGCAACTGTAGCGAGGTCAAAGACCTGTTTTACTAAAGGGATACTCACCAGCTAAAGATAATTTATTTCTGCTGTGTCTATTACTCCGGTGGTAAGCAGCAATATACGACAAAGACACAAGGGCTAATATTAGGACGCCTAGAAACTTCATTATTAGGTAGATATACGCAAGTTCTAGTGGTCTCTTATATTGAATAAGAAATTCAGAAAATCGACATTTATTCCTACAATTTAGCAAATAATTAGGATTTTACATGAAACGCACAATTCAAGTAACTGCGCGTTTAATTTGAACTGCATTTTTAAACTGCAGTTAAAATGATGTTGTACCAATTAGTCGTTAAAGTTAAGTGCCGTTTTAGTTTTAATTCTTTTTTAATCACCGTGACGACTCAGTCACAGCTTTAAAAAATAATTAATTAGTAATGTACTTACATTACTGTCCTCAGTCACGGCAATTGGCGACGGCACGGTTGGGGCAGTTGGTGAGCTATTGGACTTCTGCGCTGCGTGTCGAGGCTTCAATCCCCGCACGGAAGAAATATTTTTATTGTATGGCCTACGGATAGTTGTTACGGGTCTGGGCATTTCATGTCAATCGTCAATTTCGTGTTGTATTAAAAAAGGATCCAACCGCCTACAATGCAGTACAAAGCTAAAACGGTTCCTACTTTGAATACAGAACATTTTGTCCGAACTCTGTATTTGGTCTAATCAATTAATAATAATAATCGTTTAGAGATTGGCCGAAGAGATCCGCACAGAGAAAAGAGTGAACGGTTATGGAAGAAGACGTTTGCCCAGCAGTTTGACAAGATAGGCTATGTTTTAAACTGACATGACCATGTCTCATACTGAAAACGGGACATTTACCATATTTACTATTTTTACACAGGTTCATTTAAAAAAAAAATGATTGAGTGACCTACCTGGATTTTGCGTTGCTCACCAAGATCGAACCATTGAAGTAAAGGAGATGAAAGTTATACTTGAATCAATAACGGATGACAAAATTACTTTATTATAATATACTAGCACACAGTCAATCTTGTACCTACGTCCGGTCAGCTGCTGGCAACACCGACAAACACCGATGACTTTATATGCGACACCGATTATTATATGCGGTAATTGTAACATTAAAAGGTTAAAAAGGGATAAGATAACAATAGAATTTGAACAATCACTAGCTAATTGTAATCTTCAACTTATTTGAAGGTTATTATTAGCTAGTGATTGTTCCAATTCTATTGTCATCTTATCCCTTTTTAGCCTTTTAAAATTAATGTTTTACTGCACATTCGTGTAAATGTGCATCGATAACTTAATTTGTTAACTTTTCCCCGCTCTATTTTTTTTTTGTGTTGTGGATTCTTTTTTATAACACATGCATGTCCTCGGATTAGAAACCATCACAGCACACCGACATCTTCGTCCGCAGTAGCTATTTTTTTATTGCAGGAGTTCATTGGATGCCAATCCCGCAGGAGCTTTTTAGCAGGAGATTCTGGAAAAGTGTCTTAGGTTAACTCTGGCTCATAAGGTTTATCTGGTTCATATACTGCCGGGACACAGGCCGCCTCCCTTCAGGAGAAGACGATCCGTAACCCATTTAAATAAAGCACAATTTGTTTTGTAATTTGGGCCACTTTTATTAGAGTTCTGTACCTTAAAAGGAAAAAACGGAACCCTTATACGAGTAGGATCACTCGTGTGTCTGTCTGTCTGCCTATGCGACAATTCCCCCTCCCCTTATCTCTGAAACTACTGAGCCTTTTTTTTTATGGTGGGTGGAAAATCATCAAATGACCCCTCCCGCTCTTGGGCAGAGCGAAAGGGAGTGTCAGACTTCTACTGACTAAAAACCACCCATGTTTCTTCTTAGCCCTTCATGTCGAGGCCACGGTATCTGCGAACAACCCGCAGTCCCGACGGGAAACTACTGAGCCTAAAATTTTGAAAAAAATACTGAAATTAGTTCAACACTTATAGATTACAGGAAAACCTATAAGAAGTCTATGATGCTAAAATAACTTGTAAAATCTCTCAATATCTACTACAATGGTACGGAACTCTTCATGTGCAAGTCCGACTTGCACTTGGCCAATTTTATTTTTAAAAACTGTTATTGTCTCCTAAACTTTATTTGAATGAGGTTTATTTCTAATCTTACCCCAGGTTACACAGCTTGTCATTTGCGTGCTGCAAACGCATACTGCGCGTCGCATTAATTTAAGCCGTGGAAACTGTCCTGCCCCACGCGGGACGGTTAGGAACTTTTAAACTTAGTTTGAACCCACGACCTACAGGACGTAAGCCGAGACATCTACCACTGGGCCACCACTGCCACAGTATTATTCTTCAAAACCGGTCCCACCGTATTACAGTATATACTAGTACCCATACGTACCAAACTAAAATTGTAACTACCTTTTTTTTCTCAAGAAAAAACCTTCAAAAGGCAGGCTTTGAGGGTAAGACCGGGGACTGTGGGATTTTTACCGCACTAAAACCACCCTGGTTGTCACCCATCATCTGGTGGCACATGGAAGGAGGCACCGTTTGCTCTAAGAAGTCCAGTCCGGAGCCCCCCCCCCCCTCTGTGCAACGCCTGTTATGTCACATCCCTGGGGAGATTGAAGTGGTCTACCCTAAGCCTCGTTGTGCAAGTTGTGCATGGCAGCACGTGACCACTGTGCCGCCATATTTTCGGAGGTCAGTCCCAACCCGTCAGATCAATCTGCAGGCGACAATAATGACGAGGGACTATTCCTAACTATTGGAAAGAGAGCTCTCCAGCAAACTTGGATTCATGGCTTTGCTACGGCATGAGTATAGCAATGCAAGGCAATGCAACTGTTCCGTCGGGGCTGCGGGTTGTTCGAAAGAGATACCGCTGCCTCGGCACAAGGGCTAAGAAGGAACATGGGTGGTTTTTAGTCAGTACAAGTCTGACACTCACTACCGCTCTGTCCAGAGCGGGAGAAGCCATTTGATAATTTCCCATCCCTCAAAAAAAAGGCAATGCAATTGTTGGGAGGTCAAGGACCTGTTTTACTAAGGGGATACTCACCAGGTGAAGTAAATTTATTTCTGCTGTTTCTGTTATTCCGGTGGTAGGCACCAATATACGACAAAGACACAAGGGCTAACATTAGGACTCCTAGGAACTTCATTATTAGGTAGCTTATATAAAATTGTCATTTATTCCTTCAAAACAGCAAATAATTATGATTTTATATGAAACGCGCAATCCAGGTGACTGCGTGTTTAATTTTAACTGCATTTATAAATGCATAATTAGTTATGCATTTATAAATGCATAATTATTTATGCATTTTCAATCTGCAGTTAAAATGGTGTTGTACCAATTAGTCGTTAAAATAAAGTGCCGTTTAATTTTAATTCATTCTTATAATTTAATTTTTCATTATTTTTACAACGATGGCATGGTTGGCGCAGCGGCTGAGCGATTGAACTATCGCGAGTTCGATCCCCGCACTGAACAAATATTTGTATGGGCTACATATTTATAGTTGCTTCTGGTTTGGGTGTTTGGTCTGTATATGTGTCTTTAAATATTTGTGAACGCACCCACGATGCTGTAGAAATTCATAGTGTGGGTCAACGTTTTAAAAAATATATTATATTTATTTATAGCCTTAATTTAACAAACTTGAGTTTCACTTCTTAAAATCAATTTGACACCGGTAAGATTGTCTTGCTTTCCAGCATAGGCCTCCCCTAGGAGTGATGCTAGCGAAGGAGGTGGCGGAACGTGAGAGGGAGAGAACCTCTCGTCCCAGCCGCCGCGGGAGGCGATCCGGGCGTCGGGGGCCACGTGATGGCTTCCGGCCACCGTAGACGCGGGCCTGTGGACGGTGAGTGATGGGTAAGCTCGCCGTCCGTTCGTCTTATGACGACGACAGGCCGTGTCGACGGCGCGTTCGTGTTCCACGCGCGCCTCAAAGAGATGTCAGCAACATGGAAGGGGCCCGCAAGGGCCAACGCCTGTCGAGGCTGCGGGTTGTTCGCAAGGGATACCGCGGCCTCGACATGAAGGGCTAAGAAGGAACATGGGTGGTTTTTAGTCAGTAGAAGTCTGACACTCCCTTTCGCTCTACCCAAGAGCGGGAGGGGTTATTTGATGATTTCCCACCCCCCCAAAAAAAAAAAAGAAAAAAGGCCTCCCCTAGGGATTTCCAATGTATTCGATTATGCACTTGTCTCATCCAAGTAGTAGCCGCCGTTCTTATAACGTTGTCCTCCCATCTAAGACGCTGTCTTCCTATCCTTGGTGTCTTGGACACGGTTTAGGCGCATAAGGACGAGTTCTCAAAATGGCCAATTCTCAAAAAGCCTAATTATCTGAATGGCCAATTCTCAAAAAGCCTAGTTCTCTGAATGCTCAATTCACACTGTACACGGAGTGCAGAATTATGATGCAGGTACAAAGTTCAGAATGCAGTAGTGGGCACTGCGCAAACATATTAAGAAATCGTTAATTTCTAAGAATACTCCTCATCATTCATCATCATCATTTCAGCCATTAGACGTCCACTGCTGGACATAGGCCTCCCCAGAAGGGGGGGATTTGCCATAATCGCCACGCTTGGCAGGTGGGTTGGCGATCGCAGTATGGTTACGGAGGCACAGAGAACGCTGCTGCCCATTCTCTGGTAAGTCCCTTAGTCGCCTCTTACGACACCCACGGGAAGATGTGGGATGCTGCTATTTTTTACGTCTGACACCATACGGAACTCTCCACCGGACATTTTAATATTAGCTTTCAATTAATGTTCATAATCGTAGTATGTATAATTAGTTAATTTATTAATAGTGGAGTGCCCTAAGGCATAAATATTGTAAAACCTCGGAATCCAGGGCCGGTCAATGAAACTTCATAAAAATTTTTGGACTGCATTGGTAAAAGCCCAAATAAAGAAGTTAAAAAAAAAAATTTGCGCGCTCGTCTTTTTTTTTTTTTTAATTCGGCAATTTGCTGAAAAATGATAGGGAAAAGGGCAAAAAAAATGTTTAGAGCTACTAAATAATATTTTCACCGTGACTTTAATGTTAATTAATTAATATTTCGCAAAAAAGAACGACTTACAGCAAAAAAACAAATTAAAACGTATCTATCTAATACCTTTATAGGAGCAATTCTTGTAATATAGTATAATCTGAATCTCGGTTACGGCTTCAACGATTTTCATGAAATTTAGTATGCAGGGGGTTTTGGGGGCGATAAATAGGTCAAGCTAGGTTTCATTTAAAAAAAAACACGATTTACCAAAACAACCAAGCAAATTTCGGTCATCCAGGTACTATACATTATAATAACATTATTGTTCATTACTGTCGTCGTCATCGTTGATGTGGATTGTTGGTGAAGGATTAGTACCTACAGCTGTCACAAAAGCATTCTAAATTTAAAAACATCCTGTGGATGCCTTATGTTTAAGGCCTCCTGCCAGAGGCATATCCTACTAATATTATATTTGCTAAAGTTTGCGAGGATGGATTGATGGTTGTTCCCCGTTTCACGCAAAAACTACTGAATGGATTTGGAGGTTAAATATCGCAAATAGATAGATGGTTTACAACCTGGATTAAAACATATGACACAATTTTATCTCGGTAGTATGATCCCGTGGGGCAATTATCGAGCTAGTAACTGATATACCATAAGTGACTAATCGCTAAGGAAAGCTGCTGTGAGGTACGGACCTCGGTTTAGGACGTCACTGAGGGGGGGCAACAAAGGGACAGGCTAAATCTGAGAGATATTATTTAGGGTCTGGTTTAATACTACTGTCTCAGCTTCGCAGGCTGGCTCTAGCAAGGGTTGGGATATTTGTATTTCTTATTTCTAAGTGTACCTACTGGTTTCCCTACTACTTTGAGGTCTATACCCCACAGGAGGTGCCCTTAGTGATTATTAGTCACTTATAGTATATCAGTTACTAGCTTATGGCCGCGGCTTCTCCCGCGTGGAGTTCGATAAACCATCTATATACGTTATCCAAATCCGTTCAGTAGTTTTTGCGTGAACGAGTAACAAACATTAATCCATCCTCACAAACTTTCACACGTATAATATAAGTACGATATGCCTCTGGCAGGAGGCCTTAAACTTAAGGCATCCACAGGATTTTTTTAAATTTAGAATGCTTTTGTGACAGCTGTAGGTACTAATCCTTCACCAACAATCCACATCAACGATGACGACGACAGTAATGAACAATGATGTTATTATAATGTATAGTACCTGGATGACCGAAATTTGCTTGGTTGTTTTGGTAAATCGTGTTTTTTTTTAAATGAAACCTAGCTTGACCTATTTATCGCCCCCAAAACCCCCAGCATACTAAATTTCATGATAATCGTTGAAGCCGTAACCGAGATTCAGATTATACTATATTACAAGAATTGCTCCTATAAAGGTATTAGATAGATACGTTTAAATTTTTTTTTTTGCTGTAAGTCGTTCTTTTTTGCGAAATATTAATTAATTAACATTAAAGTCACGGTGAAAATATTATTTAGTAGCTCTAAACATTTTTTTTCCCTTGTCCCTATCATTTTTCAGTAAATTGCCGAATTAAAAAAAAAAAAAAGAAGAGCGCGCAATTTTTTTTTTTTAACTTCTTTATTTGGGCTTTTACCAATGCAGTCCAAAAGTTTTTATGAAGATTCATTGACCGGCCCTGGATTCCGAGATATAAATCTGTGGCGTTCCTTAGTATTTATCTTACACTATACACATACATAATAACATAACATACACATTATACAACTATACTCTTACATTATCTTAATATTATATCATAATATTATATTTATATATTTACTACAGTCTTACATTACACGATCACCAATTGTACAGTGGAATCGCACCGTGTCTACGTCACGCGGTGACGTAGTCGATGCGCATGAGTAGGGCGCGCGACTCAGCGCGCGGTCGTCCACCTTGACCGACCTTCAGTCCGATCTCGCTATCGCGACGCGAAGCCCACGCAACACTGAGCTATCACGGTGTCTTTATATATATCGTAATCCTTCAGGATTGTCATATTATTAACATTATTTCTGTGTGCCTTCACTGTGAAACCTATTATACTGGCTATTCACTTCTTTCTTGTGTTTCTAACTCGTGTGTGTTGAACTATAAATTGTGCCTTTCGTCCTTGGATATTTATGTGTTTGTGAACAGATTATAATCGTGAGTAGCTACCAAGCATCTTTCATTTACCGCCTCTCACTACACAAACACAATAATTAGTGTACAACAACACTAAACTGGTGACCCCGACGTGATTAGTCAGAAAGGCTAGAATACCACGGGTGCCTGAAAAGGACATTGGATAATAATAGAAACCAAGGTTAATAACAGTAGCACGATGAGTGATAGCAGTGACTCCGCAAAATCGTTCGGATCCACCCGTTCGCGTCATCAACCTCGTCGCGCAAAGTGCGTGTCCATTGACGAGCCATCCGACATTTGCCGTATTGCGGTACGAATACCACCATTTTGGCCGGATGACCCAGAGGTTTGGTTCGCACAAGTGGAGGCACAGTTCGCGAACGCGAACATCACCAGCGACGCGACGAAATTTAATCACGTCATCGGCAACCTCGAGCACCAGTACTCCAAGCAAGTAAGGGATATTTTTCTTAACCCGCCGGAGAATAACAAATATGAGAAGCTCAAACACGAGCTCATTAAGAGACTGACGGCGTCACACGAGAAGAGAGTGAAGCAGCTCCTCATTCACGAAGAGCTCGGAGATCGCAAGCCTTCACAGTTCCTGCGGCACCTACAAAGTTTGGCCGGACCGAGCGTCCCAGAGGACTTTCTGAGGACAATATGGTGTAGTCGTCTACCGAGCAACGTCCAGACCTTGCTGGCTTCACAGCCACATACTTCCCTGGAGGGACTAGCAGACTTGGCGGACAGGGTCCAGGACATCGTAACCCCATGCCAGGTCGCCGCAGCGTCGACGTCGGGCCCTACTATGCACGAGATGGCGAATGAGATCGCCGAGCTAAAGAAAGCCGTGAAGAACCTGACAACGCAGCTGAGTAGGAGACCTCGTTCGCAATCGCGCTCGAGCCGTCAACAGCGTCATCGATCCAGACAGCGGTCCGAGTCCAGCCACGAAAGGAACCCGTTATGCTTTTACCACTCCAAGTACGGGGCCAACGCTCGCAAATGCATTAAGCCATGCGATTACGAGAAAACGGGAAACTCCAAAGGCAGTCGGTAATGGCGGCTGACGACTGTCAAACGACCGCAGGTCGCCTCTTCGTCACGGACCGGACATCAAAGACTCAGTTTTTAGTGGACACTGGTAGTGATTTGTGTGTGTTTCCGCGTCATGTTCTACGTGAACAGCGTGTCAAGTCAAACTATCAATTATCAGCCGCCAATGGGTCTATAATTAGTACTTACGGCTACCTTCAGCTTAACTTAAATCTAGGTTTGCGCCGTAATTTCCCATGGCGTTTTATAGTAGCTGATGTCACCAAGCCGATCATAGGTGTAGATTTTTTAAGCTTCTATGATTTGCTTGTTGACATCAGAAATCAACGTTTGGTGGACAAAACCACCTCAATGTTTGTTACAGCTACCGTTGCAAAGGCTTCAGCGACGTGTTCAGTGAAGGTCTCAGTTGGTGATTCCAGGTATCACTCAATACTCAATAAGTTCCCTGAGATCACGCGACCCGCTGGCACACACCGAAAAACCACACACAACACAGTACACCACATACGCACCACACCTGGTCCACCCATCTCTTGTTCCCCTCGCAGGCTAGCTCCGGACAAGCTGCAGATCGCTAAGCAGGAATTCCAGATCATGCTCAGCAACGGCACAGCTCGACCATCTGAGAGCCCGTGGTCTTCACCCCTTCATTTAGCGCCGAAGAAGGACAACAGCTGGCGACCCTGTGGTGACTACAGGCTGCTCAACGCGAGGACTATACCTGACAGGTATCCCATCAAACACGTCCACGACCTTACCCACAGCATAGCTGGTAGCAAAGTCTTCTCAACTATTGACCTCGTTAAGGCGTATAACCAAATACCGCTCAGCGAGGACGACATCCAGAAGACGGCGATAACAACTCCGTTTGGCCTGTACGAATTTCCTTATATGACCTTTGGTCTGAGGAACGCAGGTCAAACATTTCAGAGATTCGTCGATGAAATGACGCGCGGCCTTGACTTCTGTTACAGTTATCTTGATGATTTTCTTATCTTCTCGAGAGACCAGGAGCAGCACGAGGACCACCTGCATCAGCTCTTCACCAGGATGCAGAAATATGGCATTGTCATCAACACCTCGAAGTGTGTGTTCGGAGCGGACGAAGTTACATTTTTAGGCTACCGCATCTCTGCAGCCGGAATCAGACCCTTGGAGTCCAAGGTGGAAGCCATCAGGGACTTCCCCACGCCTAAAACCGTTAGGGAGCTTAGGCGTTTCTTAGGGATGTTGAACTTTTACAGGCGGTTTATACCCAAAGCCGCAAAATTTCAAGGTCCCCTTAACGCTCTGCTAACTGGCTCAGTAAAAGGTCAACATCCCGTGGAAATAACAGGCGAGGCGCTCACCGCCTTTAATAAGTGCAAAGACAGCCTCTGCAACGCAACATTGCTTGCACACCCTGACTACCAAGCAAAGCTCGCCCTAGTTACAGACGCGTCTGATCTGGCAATGGGTGCAGTGCTGCAACAGTTCAGGGACGAGCAGTGGCAACCACTTGCCTTCTTTTCACGCAAGTTGAGCCCCGCTCAGCAGAAGTACTCGCCATATGATCGTGAGCTACTTGCGATCTATGAAGGCATAAAATACTTCCGCCACATGTTGGAAGCGAGACACTTCACTGTCTATACTGACCACAAGCCGTTGATATACGCTTTCCATGAGCGAAAGCACAACTGTTCCCCGCGTCAGTTTAGACACCTTGACTTTATATCGCAGTTCACAACGGATATTCAACATATCTCCGGCAAGGACAACATCGTCGCCGATACATTGTCCCGCGTCAGTGAACTGCAAACTCCAGTCGATTTTGAGGTTCTCGCAAAAACCCAAACTACAGACCCGGAACTGTTGCAACTGCTACAGTCGGAAACATCTCTTCAGCTAAAGAGGCTTAAAATCGACGGCAGTCCCGTCGAGTTACTCTGTGATGTGAGAACAGCCACTCCCAGACCATTCGTGACAAAACCCTTACGACGGCAAATATTTCAGAGCCTTCATAGCCTCAGCCATCCAGGAGCAAACACGTCCGCAAAATTGGTTGCGCAACGATACGTTTGGCCTGGAGTCCGCAAGGACTGCCGACAATGGTCACGAACGTGTCTAAGCTGTCAACGCACAAAGGTCAATCGCCATGTGTCATCACCATTGGGCACATTCGAATTACCCCGTGCTAGATTTGCATTCGTGCACATTGACCTTATAGGTCCTCTCCCTCCATCACAGGGGTACCGGTACTGCCTGACGGCCGTGGATCGTTTCACTAGATGGCCGGAAGTGGTACCGATAGCAGACATTACCGCTGAAACAGTCGGTAAAGCGTTGCTGACCAGCTGGATCTCCCGCTTTGGTTGTCCAACGGATATTGTCACAGACAGAGGGCGCCAATTTGAATCCGCACTGTTCCAATATCTTGCCAAAATAGTCGGGTTCAAACATCGGAAGACCACAGCCTACCACCCAGCATGCAACGGCCTAGTGGAACGATTCCACAGGCAACTCAAAACGGCAATAATGTGCCACGCTGACCATAACTGGACAGAATCCCTGCCGTTGGTTCTACTGGGTGTCCGGAGCGCAATTAAAGAGGATCTACAAACTTCATCAGCAGAACTCCTTTACGGTGAGCCATTAAGACTACCAGGCGAATTTTTCAATCCCGGTGACAGCGGCACCACCGACATCTCGGAGTTCACCACTCGGTTACGCTCGTTTGCCGCCAAATTGCAGCCCACTCCAGCTGCGCGCCATTCCAGGGACAAAATATTTGTCCACAAGGACCTCGCCACCTCAAGCCACATATTCCTCAGGGACGATACGCTTAGAGGTTCATTGCAACCAGCATACACCGGTCCGCATGAAGTGGTACAAAAAAGCGACAAAACATTTACAATATTAAAAAACGGTAAAAAGGTCAAAGTTTCCGTGGACCGCCTAAAACCCGCCTACATATTGGCCGACACACCATCAACCAACCAAGACGTTCCAGAAGAGGAAAAACTGCCCACGGACACTTCTGTCAGAACTACTAGGTCTGGTCGAAGGGTTCGATTCCCAGATTATTATCGCCCGTAGGACGGTCTCTGGAGGGGAGTGATGTGGCGTTCCTTAGTATTTATCTTACACTATACACATACATAATAACATAACATACACATTATACAACTATACTCTTACATTATCTTAATATTATATCATAATATTATATTTATATATTTACTACAGTCTTACATTACACGATCACCAATTGTACAGTGGAATCGCACCGTGTCTACGTCACGCGGTGACGTAGTCGATGCGCATGAGTAGGGCGCGCGACTCAGCGCGCGGTCGTCCACCTTGACCGACCTTCAGTCCGATCTCGCTATCGCGACGCGAAGCCCACGCAACACTGAGCTATCACGGTGTCTTTATATATATCGTAATCCTTCAGGATTGTCATATTATTAACATTATTTCTGTGTGCCTTCACTGTGAAACCTATTATACTGGCTATTCACTTCTTTCTTGTGTTTCTAACTCGTGTGTGTTGAACTATAAATTGTGCCTTTCGTCCTTGGATATTTATGTGTTTGTGAACAGATTATAATCGTGAGTAGCTACCAAGCATCTTTCATTTACCGCCTCTCACTACACAAACACAATAATTAGTGTACAACAACACTAAAAATCTTACGGCACTCCACTATAAATAATAATGAATTAGTAATATATAGCTAGTTTATCAAATAAAAAATCTGTTACTTGAAAAAAGTAGACCCTCATTTCGTTCGTTATATTCAAGTCTGCTGGGGGGCAAGCCTTTTGCCATCAACTGGTCACAAATCTGAACCCGATAACATTTGCACGATCTATAAATCGAACCCAGTACTTCTCGGTGAACAGTTGCGTCACGACCAACGAGGAATCTTTTCAGAGTTCTTCGCGAGCAAAACTGAGAGCAAAACCTAGTATTATCAATGTCATATTAATTGCATTTTATTTCATCACTACTGCTCTCAAAACGGTGGAGGAACTTGTCAAGTTGTCTGAGAACCAATAAATTCGAAGACATGGTGTGACATCTACCTACCAATCCGCACTGGGCACGCGTGGTGGATTATAGCCCATCCTTTTCCTAGAAAGGAGGCCTGAGTTCCTAAAGAGGGAACATTATAAGGTGACGATGATGATGATGAATTGCTTCCTTTGTCTGTATATCTTGACCATGGTTACATTGAAAATCATAGTAACTCTTGAAGATCTCCGACTGCTGACCATGAGGTTGCCCAGTTCGGCAAAGTGTTGTTGAGTTTTTCAATCAAGAACTTCTCAGTTGCAGTCGCGGAGTGTAGATTTGTGCCTAATAGGGAATATGCATGTATTTTTTTTATATTTTTAAATGATAATTTATGTCGATAATGTCTCAAAACGAATAAATCAGTTCGTATACGCGCTAAAAAAAATTAGGAATATAACAAACGTCCATACGGCAATAACATCATACCATGCTTATGTCGAATCGGTGTTACGATATGGATTGATTATGTGGGGCAATAGCACCGATCAAAATAGAGCATTTGTTGCACAAAAAAAATGCATTCGAGCAATCTACGGGCTTCAATCCGATGATACTTGTCGGCCTGTATTTCAAAAACTTGGTCTGTTACCGTTACCGTCTCTTTATATATATGAGATATGTATGTTTGTGTGGAGGCATAAGGAATTATTTACAAAAGCAGACGATGTACATCCTCGAAACCGGCGCGACCCTCACAGGCTCGTACTGGATGTCATCCCAAGGCTAGCTAAACATAATAAAAGCTGTTTGTATATGTGTGTAGAAATATTTAATAAGATACCGAACGACCTAAAAATTCTAAATACAAGATTATTTAAAAGAAAATTGTATGATTGGCTGTCCACTAATAGTTTTTATAGTATTAAAGAATTTTTTGACAAGAAATTTAAGTGACTGTGAATGTAATGTTTTATTTAATTAAATTTAATGTATGCACGAAAAATTTGCACGCTTATAATGTTAAGCAAAAACATGTATGCTCTGTATCTAATTTTTGTACCATCTTTTATACCATGTTTTTATGCAATTAAATATTCTATTCTATTCATTATATATATGTAAAAAAAAACCTGCACCTAAAATACAATATTTGGTCCAAAAAAAAAGTTTTAAAAAAATAGTAGGCTGATTTCAGATTTTTAAACGACCCCCATTTTGCCGAGCTGATCGTACAATTTGTTTGTTTCTGCTAATCTTTATTATGGTCATCAATATAACCTCTAATTGATAACTAACTTAAAAAAAACTTTATGTAGAAAGGTTTGGTTTAATTACGACCACTGACTGACTCAAACTTACTCTAAACTAAGTTAGATATCTTATGAATTTTAGATTTTCAAAATAAATTAAGCACCGAATTTGGTGCGAAATACGTGGCCATCATAAACACGTCAATTTTCGAAAGATTGTCCGATTGTGCCTTGACGTAACCGATATCAGACATTTTCGTGTGAATCTTCTACTACTCTATTACAAAACAAATCTAATTTATCTTCAATATCTGCTCAAAATCTCGATAAAACTGAATATAATCGCAAGGACTCAACAAATTTGTACTGGCTGACATTTGTTTATATAGACTTCTACGGAGTTCCACAATTCGTTCCGACCAATAGCGTTGCGTTTCAACTAATTTGAATTTCCCTCTCATATTGTGCACTTTTCAATAATTATTTTCATAATCAAAACGAAATTATATTAAAAAATATTAATATGTACGTAAATCTAAAAGTAAAGAAATCATATAAAAAAAATGAGCGTTATTTGAATCATACGCATATTCCCTATTGATGACAATAGACTCGCCCGGTGTACTATTAGTAAGTACTCCTCTGCTCTACCCTTCGGAGATTACAGTCGTGATGTTATACTTTTTGTCCTGGTAACAATACGATATCAAATAGGATAATTACTTCCAAGGCAAAATCTAGTCAAAAAAGAAAACTTGGTTTATTTTATACTATTTAATCATTTTCAAACTGTGATCCTGTTTGGGAACATTAGTATTAATAATGTATTATAACTTTAATAATACCAGGTCCCCTGTGCTGTTGACTTTATCAGGTTGGCTTGTGATAGGCAGTAGCGTTGCCCGTCTTCGTAGTGGAGAACACAGTAGGGTGCACTGTGATATTTGCAGTCGCTATCAACATTGCAGGTTATTCCATCTGAAGAATAAATATTAGAATACATAATTTTGAGCTTCAGATACCTTATTTTTAATTAACCAGGTATCGAAGAGGATGACATGCTGCATCGACCACAAATGAATTGGGATAAGGGCAAGAGAATGATGACGATTTTTAATTAGAAAGAAAGAAAACATATTTATTTAGCACATGCCACAAGTGCACACAGAGGAGCTCGTGGCTTAATAAGAACTGCCACTCGGGTCGATCTTTAGGTAAAGCTGTGCTTGCCTAGGTCGGTCTGTGAGTGGGTGACCGCCCGACATACCGAGTTTCCTCCGTGCCTCGGAAAGCACGTTAAGCTGTTGGTCCCGGCTCTCATAAATATATAGATCTTTGGCAGTCGTTACAGGTAGTCAGTGACCTGAAATTCTGACATCCAGTCGCCTCATACGACACCCACGGGAAGATATGGGATGGTGCTATTCTTTACGTCCGACACCATACGGATAACTCTAGTAATAATTATGATTAAATTACCGAGGAAGTAAGCAGCTACATGATCCAGCAGCATCACGAACGTGAACAACAGCGCGACTTGCAACAACTTCATGATGACACAGAGTAACACTGCCGACCAACAGAAATGTAATCAACATTATTTTCTTGCGTATTTATAATATAAGTTACTAGCTGTGAACCGTGGGTTCCCACCGCTTGGAATACATTCTAAGCTTTACATGATATCACAGAGAAAGTTATCCTACGAGAACGTACCACGTTTTTTTGGTGGTTCGGATGTCATTAAATGACTCCTCCCGCTCTATGTGGAGTGAAAGGGAGAGTCAGACTTCTACTGACTCAAACCACCCATGTTCCTTCTTAGTCTTTTGTGTTCCGGGGCCGCAGTAACTCTTTCGAACAACCCGCAACCTCAAACCCTCAAACCTGTGCAAACGAAAAGACATAGTTACTTTTATGTTTATAATATTATTTCGGAATATTTGATGAAAAATAAATTGGATTGAATTAGTCGGGGGCCATTAAAAATGCTTTAGTTATACTTCTAATGAGATTATAAAGAATTACATAATATCGTCCCACTATAGTAGGTAAATTGATTGTAAGAAATAAAAAATAGCATTTATTTCCTCTACCTTCTCAATACACAAACAAGAGGTAACATTAACTTAAAATTAATAACATTATGACCTGAGACACTGCCAGCGATTGTCCTTCCGGTAGGAACTACGGGAGATTGGTTATAAATGCTGGAAAGGGCTATTACATAAACCTGTATACCTATAAGCATGTGGTAGAGGTGTACTTATCGTACATACAAATGTAGTACTATGTAGGCTTAAGGACGCATTTGTAAATCTGACGAAAATAAGCAGTTTTTCGGTAGGTACATTATACGGCCAAATTAAACTAAACCAAATAAAACTAAAAATTAACACATATAGATAACTCCTTCATCTTCAATAATTACTAATTTTTATTCGAATATGTTAGTTAATAATATTGTAAAACAATATTTTCCGTGCCTCTCCGCACAAAATTAGCGATATCGTGTTGACTTTAAGTACGTAACTCTCTCTTTTGTGACATCAATTTAATAATAAAAAAATATTTTTCAACACACTTGCTCATAAAGTGGCTCTTATTTCACCGCAATTAGGCATATAATGACACCTGTAATCAAACTGTGAATTTTTCATTACCATTATTCACAAGTGAGTTATAGGTTTTTTTTTTAATTTTTTTGGTTGAGTTGCTATGTTCTTAAAAAAGTTTCGATACTAAAAAGATTGTGTTCAATACTAAAAATAAATTAATGTACCTATTCCTTGCTCATTTCATGCAACTTCGAATTTAAATAGATAATTTCAACTTGTATATACGTTTTTTATACATAAAACTTTTGTTTTCTCTGTAATAAAAAATTCTTTGAATTCCCCGTTTTGTACGTGGCTGCAACACTATCCGCGAAAAGCAAAAAAAAAAACTTAATCTTTTAGTCTATAGACGATCGCCGTTGTTACACGCGCGCAGGAAAACATATTAATCTAAATAGATAATTTCAACTTGTATATACGTTTTCAATAAATAAAACTTTTGTTTTCTCTGTAATAAACAAAACCAATTTTAAAAAAAAATGAATTCCTCATTTTGTACGTGACTAAAACGCTATCCACAAAAAGCAAAAAAAAAGAAACCTCATTCAGTCTATGGCCGATCGCCATTGTTAGATGCGCGAAACTTTTTTTACAACTCATTTTAACTGTTGAAAATGATTTTTTTGTGTTATTTTCTTCACAAGTGTGTTGAAAAACGTCGTATGATACACGTGTGTATTGATGATTACCGTCCTCGGCTCTCTTAAGACCCTCACCTAACGGCTCGGGTCTCAATGGCGCCTCAGCGGTAATCACCAACGTTACACACTTATACCATAATGTACTATTATGGAAGTAGAAATGTTGAACTCAAATAATTACTTTAAAAACTATCAAAATATTACAAATAGAACCAGAAAAAAATAACAATCAAACCTAATTTTTCGACTTTAATGATGTATTTCTGTAGCAAAAAAAAATACTAAAACAATAATATAAATATTTAAGTCCCGTAAAACAAATGTGATTTTTTTGCCGTTTTTGTACGGAATCCTCCATGCCCGAGTTTTTACCTTCACTGTTATGAAAACGAGGGAAAAATCGATTAAAAATTCAATTACTATGAACACAAATGAGATTTTTGGATCAAAACTATGAATACTTTTTAAACGTACCAAGGAACCACGAATATTTTAATACAGCTCAGTGTTACTTTGTGTCGTCATGAAGTTGTTGCAAGTCGCGCTGTGGTTCACGTTCGTAATGCTGCTGGCTCATGTCTCTGCTTACAACCTTAGGGCAAGACGCCATGATAAACGGTATCCAAAAGGTAATCAAAGTTATTTCAATCGGATCGGCATTATCCCAAGTCAAGATAAGGACCAATAATAACCCGTCGAGGCTGCGGGTTGTTCGAAAGAGATACCACGGCCTCGACACAAGGGCACAAACATGCAAGGAACATGGGTGGTTTTTAGCCAGTAGAAGTATGACACTCCCTTCCGCTCTGCCCAGCGGGATAGGTTATTTGATGATTTTCCACCCCCAAAAAAAAAGAATGGACCAATAATAATGTAACTCAAGTGAAAACTAAGTGCAAAGCTACAATAACATAGTTGTTCGTTGTTGTATAGCAAACTTTAACCTTGCTCTTAACGTTTTGATGGTCTAACTTGTACGTTTCCTATCATCATTCTCTTGCCCTTATCCCAATTCATTTGGGGTCGGCGCAGCATGTCTTCCTCTTCCATACCTCTCTGTTTCTCGTCATCTCAAGAGACACCTCATTTCTTACCATATCATTCTTAACACAGTTCATCCACCGTTTCTGTGGTCTTCCTCTACGCTTATACCCATCCACATTCATACTCAAAACCTTACTTACCACATTTTCATGTTCGTTTCCTATCATCATCATCATAACATAACATAACATAACATCACGCCTGTAATCCCCGAAGGGTTAGGCAGAGCTGTACCTAATAGTACACCCACATTTCGCCAGTTATGTTTCATCATCATCATTTCAGCCATAAGACGTCCACTGCTGGACATAGGCCTCCCCCAGATGGAGGGGATTTGCCATAATTGCCACGCTTGGCAGGTGGGTTGGCGATCGCAGTATAATTGTTACGAAAGCACAGAGAACGCTGCTGCCCATTATCTGGTAAGCCCCTTAGTCGCCTCTTA
Source organism: Diarsia brunnea (assembly GCA_949774965.1). NCBI lineage: Eukaryota > Metazoa > Arthropoda > Insecta > Lepidoptera > Noctuidae > Diarsia > Diarsia brunnea. Next base: position 18,678,615 of record OX459003.1, read on the forward strand.
CGACACCCACAGGAAGATATGGGATGGTGCTATTCTTTACGTCCGACACCTATATCGTTAACAAATATGTATGGTCTCAACATGAATGATGTAACCAATGATTCCTACCACTCTGAGTGGAGCGGAAGGGAGTACTTGTACTGTTCCGACTAAAACCTACCCATTATTAGCCTATTATGTTCCAGGGCCGCGGTATCTCTTTCGAACAGTCTCGTAGCCCATTCAAAAGTGCCTGTAATGGTTTCATTGAAATAAATTAATTGAATTTGAACCACTAAAAGATTGCTGTTAATCTGTATCAGGTACGGTGATGGACAGAAGCAACACTACAAACTGTCAGAGTGATAGGAGTAACCTATTAAAATGTGACATTAATTGTTTAGGTCGATGGATGGTCTGCAGCAGTAACGACGATTGTCCTGAAAATGTAACCTGTGGAGAACTGTTGAATAATGCCGGAGAAAACCCCTTGCCCCTTAGGGTTTGTTTAAATGGCAGTTATTAACGATTATATTATTTAATACATACTCTATATTATACTTAATATGTAGTATTATTTTTAATATTAAAATTTAATTACTTAACCATAGTGTTTAATTTACCCCGATGGTAGCGTTCAAAATGGAAAGATACTAGAGAGATGGTGGAAAAAGGGTACCAAATGATCCCGTCGGGGCTGCGGGTTGTTCGCAAGAGATACCGCGGCCTCGACATAAAGGCCTAAGAAGGAACATGGGTGGTTTTTAGTCAGTAGAAGTCTGACACTCCCTTTCGCTCTGCCTAAGAGCGGGAGGGGTTATTTGATGATTTCCCACACCCCCAAAAAAAAAAAAAAAAAGGGATGGTTCGTATTAAGATGACTTCTTTCAGTTCGAGATTTAAGAGAATACATTGGAAGGCAGTAGGGCAAATATATTTCAATTCAGTAGACACAATCAAGTGCAGTGGCTCAAGCACTAATTGTGATGGTGCCAAAATATGCTAAGAAATGGTTGAATTTATTCAACACCATGTTAATAAGTACCATTTCTTTATATCATTAGTTTAGTTTAGATAAGTTTATTTATATAATCACAATGTATTCTATTATTACATTGTGTTATGTATCCACCTCCTAATCCGAATCTTGACATATATCTTTCAACTGCGTTTGGTTATAGGGAGACTGGGAAAGCCCTCCGCTTCACTATACACTCACCTCATGCATACCACGTCGAGGTGCCCCAAGTCCCGAGCTCGCTTCGCTCGCTTTTGCATCCAAGTTTTCTTAGTAGCGGGTTCGCAGGGTATATCGGGGTCTCAGTAAATACTCAGAGGAAAAATTATTGCTCTGCATTGCTACCTATTTAAAGGTTTAATGTTACTTTGGAGATTCTTAAATAAAAATGAATGTAAAAAATTGTTTATTTTTATCATTATATCGTTTTGTCAGTGTAACAGTTGCCTTCCAATACTTAAAGGGACTGTTACACTGACAAAACGTCTTTCGTCTAATAGTTATGTGGCCTAGTGAAATGTTTGACAAATGATAAAATAATGTCCCAAACGTTTTGTGTCATTTTAATAATCAGCTTAACAATAATTCTACCAAATGAAACGTTGTCATACAAAAATTTGCTAATCGTTAGTTGTCAAAGTGAAACATCGGCGAAACGTTGGTTGGCAAGTTATAATCTGCCAAATAATTTTCGACGAAAAGGCAGGATACCATGTCATGTACACTGTACACTAATACACCAGACTATTGACGAATGTTAATTTATATCCAACGCACCACAAATGGAAGGCAGGACAGTTATATTCACAGTTCGATTAAAACAAACTATATCGTTAATCAGGCTTTAATTAGACAAGATCTGGACATACAGAGGACACACGACATCAACCATAGTACAATAAGTCAGCACGTCAGTGTTTACAAAACCAGTATAAGCTGACCTAGTATTTTATTAAAACTCTTTACTAGACTAGGTGATCAGCAGTATTATTTTAATCTTATTGCAATGTGGAAACGAGATGGCGCTAGATATCCTGTATAGCACTCTTTTTCCCACACTAGAATGACATTAATACAGTACTGCTTTTAGATATCATGGTAACCCCACAGGTCAGCTCAAGGTCTAACTGTACCTATTTTGTGGTGGTACTTGAAATTGTTGTGCATGCCGAATTCCACATAGTTGGGAAACGGTAATTTATTTGTGGAATTCATAACCGCATTATAATAATTAACAATATACAGAGAATAATACTTATAATGAACACGTTAAACATAGAACATAAGAACACACAGTGCCTATCGGCCTAGCGCATACACGCGATAAACATAACGTCAATGCTATCGATTTTAAACATTAAAATGCTCCATTTGCTTTATATCTCTTGAAGGTAAAGGTTGACAATAACTGTGCCTGTTTAAAAAAATAATATGAAACAGTGGTATGCTTGATTCAAAATCGTCAGAATTTACTATACGTTCACATCACTAGTTCGTGCCAAGGGAAACAATAACAATAAACAATTTGGAAAGTGGACGAGTCGTCTATCATTTTTCTGTTTATGTCCAAATCAACTTGTCGTCAATGGTTCCTTTGTGGTTCCCACGACTAGCAGGTCGACGTGTCCTTTATGGGAGATCAGAATACCTACACATGCCGATCTTTACATCGCATATTTGCCCGGGTAGACATTCGGTGACTGTCGTGCATCTGACCTCACCTAAACAAATAATTATATGATTAGAGAATGATAGAGTTAGCGCTGAGGTATTCCCATCTAAGCTCCTATTTTTCGAGCACCTATGCTTACAGCAGTAAAAGTATTCCCATTAGAGTACCAATCAATATTTTGACGTGGTGCTCTAATGGGAACAATTAATTTTATTCCCTTTTGAGCACCTACAGTGCAGTAGCTGCTAGTGATGTGAATTCTGCTTCAGCTGGTCGGAAAGACTCGTGCATGTTATAAACGCGATGAAGATTTGAATGACTTTAAGTCAGAATGTGTGATTCCGCGTCGATAAGTGTGATCACTCCTTTATTAATAATTGCAAAACACTTTTTTTGCAAATAATGAGTGCTTTTTGTTTTAAACTTTGTCACTCTTAAGATTTCCCTCATTAAGATACCGTAAATATCTTTACATGTAAGTATCATAATTATAGATAATGTGAGTTCTAGTTTTTTAACCAGGGGGTCTAAAATGGCGACTTTAGCAGATCATATGAATTGCGTTAAAATTCGTAAAATGGACCATTCATAATAGTAACTGCGTCTGTGACCATTTGACGATTTTTCGTAATTCATATTATTTTCGTATTATTATGTGTTAAAATGGCCATTTTAGACCCCCTGCGCGCGTAGTATGGCGATTCTATCTCTATTCTACCAAGAATAGACAAAGCTTTTTCCATACAATTTGACATAAAATTTTGCTACAATCTGTCATTTTGTCGATTCTTCCGTCGACAAAACCCGTTTCTACGGTGGCATGCTAGGCGGGCTGGTCAAGGTTGAGGGGGACTTAGACGGCTATAAAGTCTTATACTGACACAGTCACTACAAAATGTTGTTTGTTAATCAATTAGGTAAAAAATTATGTTAATAATGTAAGATAGGTGCTCTTGATTAAAATAACATTTATTACCGTTATTTTCGCTTGATATAAGGTTGTTACCAGAGACATGAGCCAGCAGCATCACGAACGTAAACAACAGCGCGAATTGCAACAACTTCATGACGGTAAAGTGTATTGAGCTATAGAAACATTCTATACATAATTTATACCCTTTAAAACTGTACGTCATACCAATCGTATTATCGAAACAAATTGATTTGTGTCCACAGTAGTTATTTCTTAATAAGAAATTTGTTTTGATCGATAACGATTTAACGCCAAAACAATACTGCTGGTACCTAATTTAACCATTATTCATATACTAGCTGAGCCCGCGACTTCGTTCGCGTGGTTGTCGAAAACTAAAACGCGTCGCACATACGTTGATTTAACACTTTTAGGGCCGGTTTTTCAATCCCCAGTTAACTTTTATCTGACGAATAAGTTTGTCATTTTTACAGTATTTGTATAGACAATCTGTCAAAACATCACATGGCGGTCAAAATAGAAATAAAGTAACTAGTCGTATCGTAAAAAACTACAATATCAAATGAAAATTATATTTATTGTTGAAAAAAATTATTATAAATCGTTACTTGTCGTGAGTTACAGGCAGGGAACTAAGCCTGTAACACACACTTGTGACACAAATAATTATATTCGTTACAATTTCTAAATCTAATATTATATCTACTATCTAATCTAAAATACAATTACTTAATTGGTAGCAATGTGTTCGAGCCGTTTGGGGTTGAAACACTGAGGCCATGGTAGCCGAGTGCCCACCTTGTATTTCTGGACATCGCCAAGCGGTTGGTCAACTCTTCTCGTGACCAGAGCCCTGGTCTATTTATTGGGCAAAAAACCAGCATTGCCATCCTCGAAGTGGTTTTATTTCAATTAGTCTGTAAAAAGATGAAAAAAAAACATAATTTAGCCAATCAACAAAAAAAATATAATAATTATAAAAAAAAAATCTTGTTGTTTATCTGTCTTACATTAACCGACTTCAAGAAAAGGGGAGGTAAGACGTCGTCTACGGGAGTGATCCTAAGCAATAACAATGCTTGAGGCCGTCAGTACCCAACCCGCAGAAGCAGTCATCACCGAAATATTGGCAGTCCGAGTGTATGGAGCAGAGGTTGTAGTTTTGTGGTGCTGTAAAACACAGAAATTATGTTGAAAACCCTCCCGGAATGAACAAACAAGCAATATCAAATAAGTAAGATTTGAGAGTGCCGTAAAATTTTTAACTTTCAGTGCTGAGTGAAAGGTTGCAACTTCAACAGCTTACTACATGTTCCACCTTCAACTAAAAACGTTGCAAGCACTCAATTTTATTAGCAGACAAATCTTACTATCATTATAAATATGAAAGTTTATGAGAATTAATGGATGGATGTTTGTTACAACAGCTTAACTCTTTCCTTAGAAGCAAATCATCAGATTATTGTCGGGCAATACTCTTTCTTCCTATGACATCACTGGTGAAACTATTGAGTATCTGTTGTAATAAACATCCATCCATCCACACATCAATTCTCATAAAACTTTCATATCTATATCTATATATATATATTATATATTATATACATATAATAAATCTGTAGAAAAATCGTTTTTGTACATCGAAAATATAAAAAAAAAAATTGGTCAGGGTATTAAAGTATAACCAACAGAACACATTTCCAGCATTTTTGGAATTTTTGTCTGTTTGTCTGTTTGTCTGTTTGTCTGTTTCGATGACTAAGCATCACGTCAAATTTACGAAACGAATGTAAGTAACTTTTATACATAAATATTGTGCGTAACTTGGGCTATTACTTAGTCTTTGTTTCATCGTAATCGGTGCTCTCTATCAAAAGATATACGAATTTATAGTTTTCAAGAAGAACTTATCATTATGGTCAAGAATGAGACAAGCAACGACATCTATTGAACGAATATGGTATGGTATGGTACTTATTAATAAATGCCTTCACAAGATAACTTTAAAAAAGTTATGATAGCAAAAGGTTCGTAGATATTGGTCTAAATGGCGCTGCTTTCAAAATCTACATAGCCTAAACCTTAATAGTGTGTTTGATCGCTCTTCATGCATTAAATTTTAGCAGTTTATCTTCGTCTTCGACAGATGGCGTTGTTCATTTGATGCCATTTTCTAAACCGCGGTGTTATGAAACATGTTTGGTGAATAGTCAACAAATAAAAATTTACCAATTACACAGTATAAAAATACTATTTTTTTAAACTAAATTAAAATTAGATAAAACCCACGACATATTTTTTTTTGTACCGTGTGGGAATCGAACCTGCGACACGCAATGCTACTGTTAATCGTCCAGTCACTGCGCCAACCATGTCGTCATATAGATGTGCTGTGGTGTTAGCCCTATGTGTCGAGGCCGCGGTATCTCTTTCGAACAACCCGCAGCCCCGACGGGCGTCGGTCCTTGCGGGCCCCTTCAATGTTGCTGACATCTCTTTGAGGCGCGCGTGGAACTCGAACGCGCCTCCATCGTCATAGGACGGACGAACGATTAACTAGCCCGTTACTCACCGTGCACAGGCCCGCGCCAACGGTGGCTGGAAGCCATCACGCGGCGCCCGACGCCCGGAGCGTCTCCCGCGGCGGCTGGGACGAGAGGTTGTCTCCCACTTACGTTCCGCCACCTCTTTCGCTAGCATCACTGCTTCGTAGAAGGAGGTGACGGCGTCCCATTCCCTCTCGCCCCGGACCATGGCTTGCACCAGGGCCGGACGCGAGAGGCCGCCGCCAATCGCCGCTACGAAAACATGGTGGGGCTCCGCCCAAGCAGAGCAGACCTCCACGGTGTGCTCCACCGTGTCCTCCGGTCGATCCTCACATTGGAAGCATCCGGGCGTTTCTTCCCGCCTGATTCGGTGCAGGTACCTCTCGAAACAGCCTCTAATCCCCTTTTTTTTGTGGATCGTAAATTATCAAATGACTGATCCCGCTCTGGGCGGAGCGGAAGAAAGTGTCAGTCTTCTACTGACTAAAAACCACCCATGTTCCTTCTTAGCCCTTTGTGCTTCGGGGCCGTGGTATCTCTTGCGGACAACCCTCAGCCCCGGGAGACGTCCCTTTGGAGCCCCTTCTTTGTTGCCGACATCTCTTTGAGGCGCGCGTGGAACACGAAGCGCCAACGACAGTGCCTGTCGACTATAATGCACCCGTTTCAAATTTCTTCAAGATCAGTTCGGCTGTTCTGACGTGTTTGATTAACAAACATCCTTCCATCTAAACTTTAGTATTAGACATAGTCAGTACTTTGCATTACCCTCTTCTTATTTTCTACAGCGTCAGTTAGTTAACGCAGGGCAATGATTTAATGTATTTTTATCTAAGCGACGCATTTTAGTTTTTGACAACCACGCGAACGAAGTCGCGGGCACAGCTAGTTTATAATAATAGAAAAAAAAAGGCCTTGATCAATAAGGCAATCAGAATAAAGCAATGATAACTTACGTGTCAAGGTAGTAACATGAGCCACTAAGACGAAAATGACCAACAGGCTTAAAAGCATCTTCCTCATGATGACCAGTGTACCTAATAGCTTCCTGCACATCCAAGAGTTGTGCCACTGATATTTATATTAGGAAAAAGATTGTAATATTAGTAACATATAAATTGATTATAAATGCGTCCAACTTTGCTTTAGATTAAATATATTATTATGATTGGATTAGAATGCGAGTGAAGGTAGATTGAGATCCGTCGCCGTGGTTTGAGGAATATTTTGCAAACATCTACTTATGTGACTTTACCTACATTGTAAATTCACGACGAATCGGTCAATTGAATTATTTTTGATTTGAATAAATTGTGTTAATTGAAAACAATTGAACATGTTATTGTATAGAACAAAGTTACGCAGCTTTGGTTTCCCCATCAATTTCTTCATTTTGTAATGTTTCTGAAACAATGTTGTGTAACTTTGTTTCTCAAGAAGTTTTTTTTTGGGGGATCGATCGCGGCTAAACAATAACTGCCATTCGGGTCGATCTTTAGGTTAAGCCGCGCTTGTCTAGGTTGGTCTGTGGATAGGTGACCACCCATTAGATGCCGAGTTTCCTCCGTGCCTCGGAAAACACGTTAAGTTGTTGGTCCCGGCTGCTATATTTAGATCTTTGGCAGCTGACAACCAGTCTTACCAAAAGGTAACGTAATACCCAGTATTAACTGGGTTGTGGAGGTCAGATAGGCAGTCGCTCCATTTGTTCATTTGTAATGTTTCTGAAACAATGTTGTGTTACTTGTTTCTCAAGTTTTTTTTTTTGAGGGGTACAGTTGGAACTTCGATAAATTGAGTGATCAAACCGTTAGGTCTGTCTTAGAGAACATGGAGAGTTGGAAACGTAAGCGGCACTATTCCGTACTCTATAGTGTTTGTAACTAAGTCGAAACTAACTTAATCCTGTTGGCAATTACTGTTACAGCTACCCTCCATCACACTTCTGAACAAAGGTCACATGATTTGTAGTTCTTCAAATCCAGGGCTAACAATCCGGGCCAACTTCATGTTCACCTCCGGTTCAACATCAAGTTTCAACAGGGGCTGTGGGTTGTTCGATAGAGATACCGTGGCCTCGGCACAAGGGCTAAGATGGACCATGGGTGGTTTTTAGTCAGTAGAAGTCTGACACTCCCTACCGCTCTGAAGATTCAACAGACTGAGGAGTTTCATTATGAATTTTCATGAAAAACTAATTCATAAAATTGATTACTATTAATTCAAAAAAATTTAATTATCATGGTTTATAAAATTGATTACTACTGCGTAACTAAATAAGTCTTTTTGCTTGAATCAATGATTAATTTGTATACCTTGTAGATTGGTACTGAACTTACAGCAAGGCTTGGGTTTGTTTGCACTTTTCATGTTGTTTGGTGGCAACTGACAACCAACATGCGGTCAACAACCTGACACTTCTGCATTACCGACACCAAATATCTTTGGTCAAGAAATTCGATCACGATTGCCTAAAATATTGTTCCTCGCAAGCCCTCTCCTCTAATTTGTAAGAATAAAATTGACCATACTCACTAAAACCTAACGCATTATTTTGATTTGCAAAATTCCCAAAAATCTCATCGTCGCAATTCATCTAATACCTTACACTGATTTGCACACATCGTGTCCTCATCGCTGCTACTGCAATAGAGTTTTAAGTTTGAGTTTGTGGCATATCAACCTGTCCGCACTTTAGATTTTATTTCGAAATCGCGGCCCACGATGACAGTGGTATGTATGGATAGAGGACATATATACGAACAAAAATGTCTAGTAATCCCATTGTGTCACAAATGAGTACAACGACAATCATTAAATAAAAATAGACTTATTACGTGTATAGGTGTTAAAATGTATCCAAATAATCGTTCCCAGGTTGATTATTATTATGCGCACGAGAAAATCGCTTCGCATCGCAATGAAACGCTATGTTATACCAAAGAATAGTTTTCTCGTACTCCTAGTGGCATGTAATGTACCTACTCTCTTTCAATAAACAGTAATAATAATAATCAACGCCTATAGACACTTAAAAGGTCTATTTTTTATGTGGTTTGTGTTTGCATTGTACTTATATGTCGATATTTACCTTCAAATATCTCGATAACGTGAATCTTTGCGGTACCATGTTACATTCCAATTTTTGTTCGTCTATGTGTCCTCTACCCATACATACCAATTCCATCATGGGCCGTGATTTCTAAAAAAATCAAAATGGCGGTGGGTCGATATGCCAGCTTCCATGCAAAAAGTTCAAACTCCTTTGCTAAAATTATATTTCGAAATCATTTATGGAACCCATGTCGAGAAAATAAAATTGTAATGACACAAAACGCCATGTCACATTTACTCATATATTCAGTCTTTACGAATTTAAATTATGAGAAGATTATTCTGTCACACAAATCACAACATTGTATGTACAAAATATTCACAGGCGGAAAAACACTCTGTGTCATCCACTTCGGTTATTCATAGGGATATTAGCCACGTAATCAATAGCCCGGAAAATTCTAATACCTCGAAATATTTTTGGCCAAAATGGCCTCAATTTTCCCAGCAAACCGAAGGAGCTAATGGATGGTATCGAATTATCGTTATGTCGGGCGAAATACTTTTTCACAACAATTCTAGGGCCTCTCGTGTTTTCTACAATAATGTCAAGGCCTCAATATTGAGTGACATTAGGTATATTTACGTTTATTGAAATAATTATTTATGAAGCCATGTCTGGGTTGGTGTAATCGGGCTTTTAAAAGTTGTTTTGTGTTTATGACTTCTAGGCTTTGTTTTGAATGAAATGTTGGATTTACCTTCTTTAAGAAATGTTAAACTTAAAGGTTTTGTAATTTATATTTTAACACCACACACTTTTTATAAAAAAGTTCATCATATTATTAGTTATTGCACTACCGAGGAATAACTAATAATATGATGAACTTTTTATAAAAAGTCACTACATGTACAGTCATGAGTACTTGGATGTATACAAGGAGTAACTTTTAAAAGTGATGATTTTCTCGTACTGCTTTGATTAACGTTATACGTTTATACGAATATTTAATAAAATTTATTTGATATGAAAAAGCCGCTATTGAAGTGAAAACTTCTTTAGCGGCGTTTTGCACTTTTTTGGGACCATCAGTATAAAATGTTAAACTCTCGTCAGGAGGACACGTGCGTGTGCGTGTCTGTCAAATGTCACAAAAAATTAAATGTCAAGTTGATTTTTCTGAGAGATAAACTTTTTAATTTAAAATAATTGTATTAGTTCTGAATTGTTATATATTTTTTGTAATATTAATTGTCATGCTTGTGTACGATAGCGCAATAAATGAATATTGTGTATATAAAAATTCACAACGTAAATGTTCAAGTTTTTTCTTCTACTACTTCTGCCGGCACTCACAGAGTGCAACCCGTTGTTTTTTTTCTCAACACTATCGCACGCGGCAGCATCGACGATGAGATCGGTAACACACTCTGATTCTCGCCATATGTATGCGTGGCACCAAATTATGTTCAACCCTAAGCTAGCTCACTGCCGCACTCGGAGACGTTTAATGATTACTTAAGCCATCACTTAGTAAAGATTTTGACACTTTAGTGATGGGTTTGTATGTCAAATCTTTAATAAGAGACGGCTTAAGTAATTATTAAATATCTCTGAGTACGGCAGTTAGTCAGCTAGTGAAAATACCTGGCCATGTTTCTCACATGGCCGATGAAAGGGCCGGGTATCCAACACTGGAGTCTTTTTTTTTTAAAAAAAAAACGTTGTCCACACTAGGAATTTCTCCTGTATCGTGGGTGCGTTTACAAACATATAAAGTCGCATACACAAATACCCAGACCCGAAACAACTATCTGCAGGACATACATAATTTGCTCCGTGCGGGGATCGAACCCGCGACACGCAGTGCAGCAGTCCAATCGCTAAGCCACTGCGCCAACCGTGCCGTCGAGTCTGCATATAATAAGAAGAGAGAGCAGTTACTTAGTCTACTTCCAAGTATTTTCCACAGATTTGTTTTGTAATTTTAATACGTAACTCGGTTTGTTATTTCTCTGGAACGTCAAACGAATATTATTTTCCTTCGATGAATAAATTTTGCTTTCCAGTAAACGATTCTTAAAACGAAGACGAGATAAAGAACTTGTTCAAACTAAATACACTATTTTCTCAATAGTACACCTAACACGTAATGTACTTGTACTTCTATACATGAAGCTTTTAAAACCAATGAAACTGATTATATTATGTGTGTAACAAAAAGTGACTCACTGTGTTCTTTTTTCGTTTTTTTTTCAATGTTCCATTTAAGAATCGTGCATGGGACTAAAAGAGTGCTGAATACAAACTGTTTATCGATAGAGAGGGAGTGGAAGACCAAAGAAAACAGATGCTTTATGTAATGATATGAAAGAAAAAGGAGTAAATGATAACGTGTCGGTTGAAAATAGAGAATGGAGGAAAAAAACGAGTCACCGACCCCAAGTATTAAAATCCCAAAGAAATCTATTCTAATCACCTAAAACTAAAAGTTTAAAACGAATTAAGTTTTTGTAGCATAACGAGATTGTTTCAGTGCCATATCTTGGGATCGCGCTATCTGCCTAATGAAGCCTATTTCAAAGTAAGGACACGCCATAAGATTTAAACGTTTAAATTTTGGTGACAACACAGCGTTCGTAAGAGTTCCTAGGCGTATCAAAAATACCGCGAGGACAACTTGTAGAGGCCGCATAGACCACTCGTAGAGGCCGCGTAGACCACTCGTAGAGGCCGCGTAGACCACTCGTAGAGGCCGCGTAGTATGGATCTTTGTGTCTGAGATAAATAAATGAATTGAATTGAATTGTAGACCCTAGTTAGAAGGCTTGATCATCTCACCCTAAGGTAGCAGTAGGGTCCGGCCCTGGTGCAAGCCATGGTCCGGGGCGACGAGGAATGGGACGCCGTCGCTTCCTTCTGCGAAGCAGTGATGCTAGCGAAAGAGGTGGCGGAACGTAAGAGGGAGAGAACCTCTCGTCCCAGCCGCCGCGGGAGGCGCTCCGGGCGTCGGGGGCCACGTGATGGCTTCCGGCCACCGTAGACGCGGGCCTGTGGACGGTGAGTGATGGGTAAGCTCGCCGTCCGTCCGTCTCATGACGGCGACAGGCCGTGTCGACGGCGCGTTCGTGTTCCACGCGCGCCTCAAAGAGATGTCAGCTACATGGAAGGGGCCCGCAAGGGCTGACGCCCGTCGGGGCTGCGGGTTGTTCGCAGATACCGCGGCCTCGGCACAAGGGCTAAGAAGGAACATGGAACGCTCTGCCCAAGAGCGGGAGGGGTTATTTGATGACTTCCGTCCAAAAAAAAAAGGTAGCAAAGTAGTTGCTGGACTACCATTGTCACCATTAGTACCTCCAAATATTAGTTTTCCAAGTAGATTTAACTTCTTAGTAGCTAAGAATTTAAATTATGTTGTTGTTTTCTTAGGTGAGGGTTTTAATTGTTCCCCACCGGAGTGTTCCCACGTTGCCGTCGTGGTGGGGCTTGTGTGTCTCAATGATCCTTGGAGCTCTGCCGGTAGATATACTCATGCCGGAAAGGTCCAAGGGGAGAGACCAGACAAAGAGGGACACGCGAGGGGCACGCCGTCCGGAGATGTGGACAGTGTTCGGGTTTTCGGACGGTGTGCTTGTCGTAGGAGGAAACCCTACTTGCTGCCCTCTGGTTCGCGTCTGCTCATCAGACGTGACTGTGAGGGCAGTGAGTAGGCGGAGGGAGAGTGGATGGGGGAGACAGGGACCGTACCCTTAAAAGGAAAACATGGAAATACAGACAGTCGGAAAAGTATTACCCCAGGGCGGTACCAGCTGCTTAGCAGCTGGAGAATCCGCCACGTCTCCATCGGAGGCGTCAAGCCCCTCGTATTCTGGGGGGGGCAACGAATGTCGAGTACCGTTTGCCAGTGGCAACAAGAGCCGAGGAGGCTCCCGATCTCCATCTGAGGATGACGCGATCGGTAGTAATTTTAATAGGCCTGTCAAAATGTCAGGCGAGCGCAGCGAGATGGGTCCTGCCAAATTCTGGCAGAGGAGCTCGCCTGAGCGGCGGAGAGATGCGGGGTCGGAGTCTGACTCTGTGTCTAGTGCCAGCTCGGCGAGCTCTGTGCGCGAGGAAGCGGGGTCAGCTACGGAGAACGCAGAGCGTTTCCGTAAGCGGCCCAGAACGGAAGACGAATCCTCCAACGGAGGACTGACATCGGCCCGTAAAGTCCCCCGGAGTGGGCGTGGCAAAGGTGGCAGGGGAAGGCAGGTTGCTTCCCAGAAGACTGGCCGGCGAGCCACGGAGGGCGCCGGGGGGGGTACTCTCCTTAATCGAAGGGTACTGTCCCCGGCGTCTTCCGGCGGTGAGCCGGAGACCGGTAACGGCTCCGACCAGGAACGTATGGCCGGGTTTGCAGAGGTGGTTGAGGCCGCGATCCGCGATGTGGCCTTGAAGAGGATTCATTCCTCTAAAACCAAGGCCATTATCGCGGCCTCAGCCTCCATCTTGGGGGCTGCAAAAAAACTAAGCAGTGGGCCTCCGTCGTCGGACGAGTTGTCCACACTACGGGCGGAGGTCACCCGTTTGGCGTCTTCCATGGAAGATCTCCAAAAGGAGAATGGGAGGCTCCGAGCAGAGTTGGCTGGGCTCAGAAAAGGAACTCCCAAAGAGGTGCCTCAGGAAGGGCGTGGGCGCGGGCAAGGCCAGCCCCCAGCTGCCGATGACCAGGTTCTGAACCTGGTCCGGCAGGAGCTGGCTGCCTTCCACGCAAGGTGCTCCTTCGTGGAAGCTATCGTCCTGCGCCCCTCTCTGGGGGCGGACAAGGCAGCCCCAGGCCCGGGAGCGCGGTCGTATGCGGGTGCTGCGGCCGGTGTCCCCAAGGCAGGGCAATCTAGTGGGCCGCCCAGTCAGCCCGCTGGCGACCCCAAGGCGGGGCCGTCCAGCCGGCCCGACGGCGGGGCTGCAAAGCCACCCGGAAAGCCGGCTCCGGCGACGCCAGCGCCGGCTAAGAAGACGGTGACCCCTCAGGAGGACAAGGCCCCTCCTAAGAAGGGCAAGGCGCCCACCCAAAAAAAGGGCAAGGCGCCTGCCCAGAAAAACGGCAAGGCAGCAGCGGCCAAGCAGCCGGTGCCAGCGGCGGATCCGCCTCCCACACTCCCTCCGCCCCCAAAGCCTCCCGCGGCCGGAGACGGCTGGCTGGTAGCGGGAGAAAAGCGGAAGGGGCGTAAGGCGGCCCAAAAGGCCCGGCGGGCTGAACGAAAGCGCCGGCAAAAGAAACGGAGCCTCGCGGCGAAACTCCGTGCCCCCAAAACCGCAGCTGTAGTGGTAACACTACAGCCGGAGGCGGAGAAGAGGGGCATGACGTACCGCGAGCTGCTCCAGCAAGCGAAGGCGATGGTGGACCTCGGGGAGCTGGGGATCACCGGGGGCCTCCGGCTTCGGGTCACCGCGACAGGGGCTCGAATGCTGGAGATTCCCGGGGAATCCAGCGCCTCGGCTGCAGACGCTCTGGCTGAAAAGCTCAGGGCGTCTTTAAAGGCAGACGAGGTCCGAGTGTCCAGGCCCGTTAAATGCGCAAGCCTGCGCATCCTGGGTCTGGACGACTCGGTCTCCGAGGAGGAGGTGTTAGCCGCCGTCACCGCGGCTGGGGGGTGCTCTGCCGAGCAAGTCAAGGCGGGCACCTTACATCCGGACCGCGGGGGCATGCTTACCGTTACGGTAAGCTGCCCTGTGACGGCGGCTAAAACGATTGCGGAGGGCCACACCCTGAAGGTGGGCTGGTCGAGGGCGCAGGTCAAACTGCTGGAGCCCAGACCTCTGAGGTGCTTCCGGTGCCATGTGGGGCACCACGTAGGGTGCCGGTGCACCTCGGAGGTGGACCGCAGCGAACTCTGCTTCCGCTGCGGTCAGCCCGGTCACAAGGCCGCAGCTTGCCTGGCCACGCCGCACTGCAACGCATGTGCGGAGGCTGGGAAGCCGGCCGAGCACCGGGCAGGGAGCAAGGCCTGCGCTCCGACCGCCAAGACCAGAGGGAAGGGTAGGCCCTCCGCCACCACCTCTACCTCTGCCGTCACTAACGCCGCAGCCGCCGCCGCCGCTGCTGCCACCGCCACCACCGCTACTCCCGCAGCGGTGGTGCCACAGAAGGTCCCGGAGGGGGCTGAAATGGAGTGTCATTAATGGCCCCATTAAGCCTCCTCCAGGCGAACATCAACCACTGCGCCTGCGCTCAGGATCTGTTGCTCCAGAGTATGGCGCAGTGGTCGATCAACATCGCGGTGGTCTCTGAGCCGTATTTTGTCCCGCCCAGGGCAGACTGGGTGGAGGACCTAAGCGGCTCAGTGACCATCATCGCGTCGGCCGCCGCCGGCACCCCGGCCCTTGAAATGGTCAGGAAGGGTCAGGGGTGCGTAGCAGCACGGTTCGGGGAGATCGTAGTAGCGGGAGTCTACTTCTCTCCGAGCCGAACTCTCGCCGAGTTCCAAAACTCCCTCAGGGAGTTAAGTGTCGTCATCGGAGGCTATTCCCTCCCCGTACTTGTGCTCGGGGACTTTAATGCCAAGAGCTTGGCTTGGGGTTCCCGTTACACGGATGTGCGGGGTGGGATGGTCGAGTGCTGGGCTCTGGAAACAGGCCTGGACATCCTGAATCGGGGTTCTGTACCCACGTGTGTGCGGATGCGGGGCGAGTCGGTGGTGGACATTTCGTTCGCCAGCCCTGCTCTGTCACAGCGTGTCGTCGACTGGCGCGTCATGGAGGGGGTGGAGACCTATTCCGACCACCGGTATATCCGGTTTGAGGTCTCTGCCCAGTCCTCAAGTGCGCCGGTCCCACAGACCCCGAGTGGTCCGCGTTGGGCGCTGAAGCAGCTGGACCGGGAGCTCCTCCTGGAAGCCTCGATCGTGCGGGCCTGGGTGTCATCACCGGTCAGGCCCGCCGACGACAACAACGAGGCGGGTTGGTTCCAGGAGGCCATGTCCGAGATATGCGACATGGCAATGCCCCGAGTCCGGCCAGGAAGCGCCCGGCGTCAGGTGTACTGGTGGTCGCGAGAGCTGTCGCACCTGCGTGAGCAGTGTGTGGCGGCGCGGCGCCGGTACGCCAGGCATCGCAGGCTCCGCATTCGTCCTCCGAATGCGGAAGCCACTGAGGCGGAGCTGTATGAAGGGTACAGAGCGGCGAAGACCGCCCTCCTCGAGGCTCGTAAGCGGGCCAAAGATCAGGCCCGCGAGGAGATGCTGGAGACTCTCAACAGAGATCCGTGGGGGCGCCCGTACAAGGCGGTGCGGAACCAACTCCGCACCCGGGCCCCCCCGCTGACGCAGAGTCTCCGGCCTGAGCTCGTGGAGGACGTGGTGAGCGCTCTGTTCCCTTCGCGAGGGGAGCATCCTCCCCCGCCAATGGCTCCGCCACCTGCGGTGCCGGAAGCGAACCAATCAGGACCCGATGACGACATTCCGGAGGTGACTGGGGTAGACCTGAGAGTGGCGGTACGGAGGCTTAAGGCCAAAAATACCGCCCCGGGACCCGACGGCTTGCCTGGCAAAGCCTGGGTCCTGGCCTCAGAGGCTCTTGGGCCCCGACTGGAGGGGTTCTTAAGCGCGTGCATGGAAAGAGGCCAGTTTCCGCTTCGTTGGAAGACGGGGAAGCTGGTCCTCATCCAGAAGCCGGGGCGCCCGGCGGACTCGCCGTCCGCATACCGGCCCATTGTGCTGCTCGACGAGGTGGGCAAGCTCTTTGAAAGAGTAATTGCAAACCGCCTCGCCGAGCACCTTGATGGGATGGGTCCGGATCTTGCGGAACACCAGTTTGGTTTCCGCAGGAGGCGCTCGACGGTGGACGCAATCGCGCGCGTGAGAGCCCTCACGACGGGGGTTGCGGTCTCTCGGGGCGGTGTGGTCTTGGCGGTGTCTCTCGACATCGCCAACGCCTTCAACACCATGCCCTGGAGCTGCATTAGGGAGGCACTCCGGTATCACCGGGTGCCGGCCTACCTTCGTCGTGTAGTCGGGGACTACTTGACAGACAGGGCTGTCATCTACCCCGGTCAAGACGGAGAATGGAACCGGCGAGAGATGTCGTGCGGTGTTCCACAGGGATCGGTTCTGGGGCGGCCCCTGTGGAACATCGGTTACGACTGGGTGCTGCGTGCCGACCTTCCTAGCGGCGTCAGCGTCGTCTGCTACGCTGACGACACGCTGGTGCTAGCACAGGGGGGGTCGCACGAGGCGGCGGCCGACAATATGACACGCGGGGTTGCGATAGTCGTTGAGAGGATCCGGCAGCTGGGTCTCGAGGTGGCACTTCACAAGTCCGAAGCAATGTGCTTCTATGGGCGTGGGAATGTGCCACCGTCGGGATCGCAGCTAACGGTGGGAGGGGTTCCCATCGGCGTCGAGTGTACTTTGAAGTACCTAGGACTCGTCCTCGACAGCCGGTGGAACTTCGTGGAGCATTTCCGACGTTTGGCTCCCAGACTGGAGCGGGCGGCGGCTGCCTTTAGGTGGCTCCTGCCCAATCTGGGGGGGCCAAACGCCTCCTGCCGGAGGCTCTATGCGGGGATCGTGCGGTCCATGGCCCTTTACGGGGCCCCGGTGTGGGCGAGTGCTTTGAGGAAGCGGGCCGCCCACTACCTGAACGCGCCCCAAAAGGTGATGGCCGTAAGGCTAGTCCGTGGGTACCGCACGATCTCCCGCGAGGCGGCGAACCTCCTCGCCGGATTGCCGCCGTGGGATCTAGAGGCGATAGTCCTCGCGCGCCTGCATGAATGGCGCGCTGAGGCGCTGCACCGGGGGGTCACTCCGTTGCCGCGGCAAATTGCTGCGCAGCGGACAGACCTTCGGTGCGATCTCATGGCGGCATGGAGACAGCGACTGTCGCAACCCCGTGCAGGGCACGCCACGATAGTGGCGGTAAGTCCCCTCTTTGAGGAGTGGCTGGAGAGGCGCCACGGCGCCCTCACCTTCCGTCTGACGCAGGTACTCACCGGACACGGTTGTTTCGGGAGGTACCTGCACCGAATCAGGCGGGAGGAAACGCCCGGTTGTCACCATTGTGAGGATCGGCCGGAGGACACGGTGGAGCACACCGTGGAGGTGTGTCCCGCTTGGGCGGAGCCCCGCCGTGTTCTCGTAGCGGCGATCGGCGGCGGCGACCTCTCGCGTCCGGCCCTGGTGCAAGCCATGGTCCGGGGCGAGGAGGAATGGGACGCCGTCGCCTCCTTCTGCGAAGCAGTGATGCTAGCGAAGGAGGTGGCGGAACGTGAGAGGGAGAGAACCTCTCGTCCCAGCCGCCGCGGGAGGCGCTCCGGGCGTCGGGGGCCACGTGATGGCTTCCGGCCACCGTAGACGCGGGCCTGTGGACGGTGAGTGATGGGTAAGCTCGCCGTCCGTCCGTCTTATGACGACAACAGGCCGTGTCGACGGCGCGTTCGTGTTCCACGCGCGCCTCAAAGAGATGTCAGCAACACGGAAGGGGCCCACAAGGGCCGACGCCTGTCGAGGCTGCGGGATGTCCGCAAGGGATACCGAGGCCTCGACATGAAGGGCGAAGAAGGAACATGGGTGGTTTTTAGTCAGTAGAAGTCTGACACTCCCTCTCGCTCTGCCCAAGAGCGGGAGGGGTTATTTGATGATTTCCCACCCCCCAAAAAAAAAAAAAAAAAAAAAAGGGTTTTAATTGTTGCAAGGAACTATACAGGGTGGTTCCGACAATACGACAATTGATGAAACCACTGGTAGTTCTAGTTCATAGGAACATGTTTAAACTATCAAATAAATCCTAACACCTTCGTGGTGCCGACGATACGACAACAACCTACCTAAATATCTTTGCCAAATTCTTTTGTTACATTTTATTTCCACTCGATAATCGGTGCAAATTATTCCTAAGGTTAGTAAACCAATATTTGTTTGTAAATTGTAATGTATTTCGTTAACAGTTTTATGGTATTTAGTTTTATTGTTTTTTTTTATTTTGGTGTTAAAACTTTTTTGATAGTTTAATAATGTTCCTATGGACTAGATCTACCAGTGGTTTCACCCTGTATATAAAAATAATACTTTGAAAAGTTATTCATACTATAATACTATTCCAATTTGGATCTAATTTAGTTTAATTAAATCTGTGTCCGTATTGCTACACAAATATGTTTTATCTTAATATCCGTAGACAATGAATTTATGATTGGTTTATTCTATTACAAATAAATATCGTCGGATATGAATATTATAGGCAGTGTATATAGTTACGTGTTTGTTTATAATCATGAGGGTTTTTGCAAGAGGAGCTCGTGGCTTAATAAGAACTGCCACTCGGGCCGATCTTTAGGTAAAGCTGTGCTTGCCTAGGTCGGTCTGTGGATGGGTGACCGCCCAACATACTGAGTTTCCTCCGTGCCTCGGAAAGCACGTTAAGCTGTTGGTCCCGGCTGCTATATATAGATCTTTGGCAGTCGTTACAGGTAGTCAGTGACCTGACATTCTGACATCCAGTCTTCCCAAAGAGTATCGTATTACCTAGTATTAACTGGGTTGTTGAGGTCAGATAGGCAGTCGCTCCATGTAAAATACTGGTATTCAGCTGCATCCGGTTAGAGTGGAAGCCGACCCCAACATAGTTGGGAAAAGGCTAGGCAGATGATGAGGGTTTTTGCAAGTTGCGCTGTTTTTTGCTGCGTGGTTCTCCAGGGCTATTGCGTATCTTTTTAAAGGGCACCAGCAACCAGGTCGCAGGCTTACAGATTCGCTCGTTGTAGCAACGAAGTCAAAATAACTCTGTTCAAAGCTTAATCAAGGGTTCTACACGACCCGTCGGGGCTGCGGGTGTCCCGTCGGGGCTGCGGGTGTTCGCAAGAGATACCGCGGCCTCGACATGAAGGGCTAAGAAGGAATATGGGTGGTTTTTAGTCAGTAGAAGTCTGACACTCCCTTTCGCTCTGCCCAAGAGCGGGAGGGGTCATTTGATGATTTCCACCCACCATAAAAAAAAGGGTTCTACACGAGCAGTTTGTGGGTCAGCTATACGCGGAGGGCTATAGAAGCTCTGCGTGTGCAGTGTAATAATGGCTTCAGGGTTTTATAGCGGTTGCCCAGGTTCTGCAGCAAGTCAAGCATGTTTGCTGTAGCACGAACTGACGACTTTTATGCCATTATGAGGAAAAATTTCATTTCTCATTAGTCTAGTGGTCGCAAACGCGACTGCTGAGCATGAGGTCCTGGGTTCGATTCCCGGGTCGGGCAAAGTGTTATTGGCTTTTCAGGAATTTATCAGTTATCAGGAATTTATCAGTAACAGTCACGGATTTTGGATATGTGCCCGGTTGATGGCAATAGGCTCGCCTCCTATTACATGGGACTTAAACATAACTGTCGAAATGTGGGTGTACCTCTGCCTAACCCTTCGGGGATTATAGGCATGATGTTATGATATTTATGCAATGAAAAAACTACAATTTTCATTTTCGCAAGATTTCAATCTATGGTAACAGACATCCTAAGAATAGTAATCCCAAGAGTGGGCCAAATAATATTGCGGCATTAGTTTAGATTTCGTACGAGCATACAAAAGAAAAAGGATTTCAGACCTGTTAGATTTACCATGAGAAGGACTCGTGGCTTAATAGAACTGCCACTCGGGTCGATCTTAAGGTTAAGCTGTGCTTGCCTAGGTCGGTCTGTGGATGGGTGACTGCCCGACAAACCGATTTTCCTCCGTGCCTCGGAAAGCACGTTAAGCTGTTGCTCCCGGCTGCCATATATAAATCTTTGGCGGTCGTTACAGGTAGTCAGTGACCTGAAATTCTGACACCCAGTCTAACCAGAGAGTATCGTATTACCTAGTATTAACTGGGTTGTGGAGGTCAGATAGGCAGTCACTCCATGTAAAATACTGGTATTCAGCTGCATCCGGTTAGACTGGAAGCCGACCCCAACATAGTTGGGAAAAGGCTAGGCAGATGATGATGATTTACCATGTTATGTTAACTAACGAACTATTTCCTGTATTTTTTTAAATATGTGTCATGGATCCACATCCACATAACAATCTCTACTAGGAAGATTGACCTGTGAGAAGATATTTTTTAATCACAAGTCCCTAACGAAAGGTTCCAAAAAATAACTGCTGTATATATTTTACAGATAGCTAATGCCTTACAAACTAGGCTGATAATCAGCACTTTTCGAACGTCAACATTTATCTACAAGAGATTGTTCCCCAAAACGCCCACCGTTCGACACTTCTTAGTGTTTTAGCTGGGAAGAAGAAGTGGCGGAACAAACTTCCCAGCAACACATCTGTCTGTTAGGTTACAAGAACCAGACTCAATACAATAGTAAGGTGTATGTTAATACTCGGGGCTGCGGGTTGTTCGCAAGAGATACCGCGGCCTCGGCATGAAGGGCTAGGAAGGAACATGGGTGGTTTTTAGTCAGTAGAAGTCTGACACTCCCTTTCGCTCTGCCCAAGAGCAGGAGGGGTTATTTGATGATTTCCCACCCCCAAAAATGAAAAAAAAGGTGTATGTTAATATAACGATTTACTACAGACACAAATCAATTATAAGAAATAAAAAAAGAATATTAGGTACTAATACATACATAGTTACATCCACACATAATCTCACGCCCAAAAAAAAAATACATAACATATCAGTAAACTAATTTTGGAGAATGAACATAAATAACAAACATTGTCTTGTGTTCGTAAGTAAGTAAGTATCTCGAGGAGCTCGTGGCTTAATAAGAACTGCCACTAGGGTCGATCTTAAGGTAAAGCTGTGCTTGCCTAGGCCGGTCTGTGGATGAGTGACCGCCCGACATACCAAGTTTCCTCCGTGCCTCGGAAAGCACGTTAAGCTGTCGGTCCCGGCGGCTGCCATATATATCTTTGGCAGTCGTTACAGGTAGTGACCTGAAATTCTGACATCCAGTCTTATCAAAGAGTATCGTATTACCTAGTATTGACTAGGTTGTGGAGGTCAGATAGGCAGTCGCTCCATGTAAAATACTGGTATTCAGCTGCATCCGGTTAAACTGGAAGCCGACCCTAACGTAGTTGGGGAAAAGGCTAGGCAGATGATGTCTTGTGTTCAACTCAGCGACCAACTATTCTTATCATTTAATTAGTCGTGGTTTCTGTGAATGCAGTTTAAAACCAAACGAAGATTTTCAATGACCTTCACAGTAGGCCTCTTGTTAAATCCAATGAATGCTTCATTGATTTTCAATTGTTTTTGTCTAAGTTTTCAGCAAATTTTTTAGTAATAATAATATTAAGTCATGATATGAACTTGAATGATGTATTGCATTTGTTTCATTGCCAATCAATATAATTATGTATCATTGTATCCAATAACTCGATGCAGTATAACAAACGTAGGCGTGGATGGATTACAATTGCTTAATGACATTATAGTTTGCCCTTGAATGCAAAGTCAGTGAGAATCTCACACTCCCTTCCTCCCAGAGCTTGAGAAGCCATTTGATGATTTCTCATCCTTAAAAAAAGAAAGATGAAGCCATCGTTACTGTTTCAATCAGAAAGTAATACTTACACAAATTAACCACCGTTTCTATTTTACAGCCAAGTACTGCACTTCCAACCCCGAGGATTGTATCCAAGGGACTGTATATAATAATTGTTACTGCATCGGAAGTAGACCCCACAAAAAATGTGAATGCACTGGACTATTGCACCCTGGTATGCTAGAATGAGGACTGGCGTAGATTTAAATCTAATTACATGTTGTACTGTAGGCGATTTTTCAGTTTGCCGAGTGATTTAACCAATGTTTCAATTATAAAATTTCTTTTGTTTTATTTTTCTTTTGCTTCATTTAATAATGAATAAATGACATTAACAGAAAACTACTTGCATTGTAATTTATATATAGGGTGTTAAAGAACCCCTCAACGCAAACGAAGGGCACTTGTTTTCCCCACCACTGCGATATTTTTTTTGTTCTAGACCATACCTGGAAACCTCCTAGTTACGGAGATATAGGGGGTCAAAGTTCCAAATTTTTCACAGCTTTTTTTGTAAATACTAGTTTTTCAGGTAACTTTACATAAATTACCTCCATGACCCGTTTACTATTCAAAGCATCCACTAGCATAATGTTTTAACAGTACTATAAAAAAAAAAGTCGTTTCCTAGCAAAAATTTTTGCGTAGGAGTACTTAGTTTGATGTACAGAATGCTTGGTTGACGGCTGTGTGATGGGTTGATTTACACCCTGTATATAAAAATTAATCCCTATTTCCTTAGTCATCGCATCACGTGTGATTGATTGAAATTGATAAAACAACATACGTAAATGAAAAAAAACCTAAGAAAAATCGATTTTCCGATGCAGTGACAATGATGACGATTATCTACTCTCTTATTAATCTACTCTCCTAAAACTAATTAAGTTATACGATCCTGAAACTTCTGAAAATTCCAAAAGCTACCTATTAAACATTCAACCTTGATACGACTTCAGCTCACTTGCCAAGTCAATAGGGCGTAAAAATCTCATCGGCGTACATCAAAAACTTTCCCGGAACATGAAGCCAGTGGATCTCAAACTTTCACATAGCTTCGCTTCCGTGAATTTGACCGCGACCCGAAAACTGCCGAAGACTTACGAGTCAGGACTTCGAGAGTCACAACATAGATAGAAATAGAAGGTCAACTGCACACAAGAAATGAAAACGCACACACACACGGAGTGAGTGAGAGTGTTTCACTTGCAGCGTGCGCAGTCGAGATTGGCATTCATTTGAGATTCGCAGTACATATTAATGTGGTGTTCACTAGAAACATTAGTTAGGGTTTAGAATAAAACCACCAAATCATCAGTAAGTAGATAAATGAGGACTAGCCAACACGGAACCTTAAAGCTCACGCTACGTTTTATATCTACAGAATCTGTGTTTTTACACGTCTATCTACAGAATCTGTGTTTTTATAATTTTACGTCTTTTTGCTCGCTGTAAGAAACCCTCGATCGTTGCAAGAAAAGCTCGTTAAAACCAACCCGCTCCTGCTTACAAATAAGACGTCTGTGTCCCATCTGTGGGAAGGGGCACATTATTGGGAATTTTGGCCCACTCCCTCCCTCCACGATCACAGTCAGTAAGGTCCTGTATAGGCTGATTAAGTAGATATCAACCTTTTGTACCTAACTATTTAATAATAATATATATAATATATATAATACCCGAGCACTTACGGAGCCGGAAATCTTGATGAATGATGAGTTTCTTTGATCTTAGTTTCGCATTATATTGAGCGTAAATATTCGTTTCTCTTTAAGCTTTCTCGGTAATCCAAAGACAAAGGAATTAAAATGCTAATTCATTTGTTTTTCTTTGATTTCAATACAAGAACGTTAGAGGGACTTTTTAATGAATATCTTGTTTTTGAGTGTAATTTCTTAAGTTTGGTTGAATACTTTATTTTCACTGTCTTTTAAATTATTATTTTGTGTAATTATTCTTTTGTGTATAATATTACGGTCAGAATCAAATTAAATAAGGCCCATACAGTTTGCTAATTAACAACAGACACTCGGATCGGTCTTCAGATTAAGCTGTGAAGAAAAATGGGATAATATCCTCAAGGTGTTAGGAGGATTGAAACACCGATGACTTCAATTAAAGTGGACTGTATTATGTATAAGGATTTACAGAAAGTAAACAAATGGTTAACTAAATTTGAGTAGGCGAGTAAGACATACCGAGTTTCCTCCGTGCCTCGGAAAGCACGTTAAGCTGTTGGTCCCGGCTGCCATATATAGATCTTTGGCAGTCGTTACAGGTAGTCAGTGACCTGAAAGTATGACAACCAGTCTTACCAAAGGGTATCGTATTACCTAGTATTAACTGGGTTGTGGAGGTCAGATAGGCAGTCGCTCCATGTAAAATACTGGTATTCAGCTGCATCCGGTTAGACTGGAAGCCGACCCCAACATAGTTGGGAAAAGGCTAGGCAGATGATGATGATGATGATGGTATGCTAAAAGGATGCCTCGATACGCCTTTTTGCCGATACGATACAGATACCCATACTTTTATAAAAATATCGGCGATACCGATGACGATACCGCTACGCTTATTAAAATAAATAATAAAAGTAAAATAATAAAATAAAATACAACACATAACATCACGCCTGTAATCCCCGAAGGGTTAGGCAGAGGTGTACCTATTAGTACACCCACATTTCGCCAGTTATGTTTAAGTCCCATGTAATAGGGGGCGAGCCTATTGCCATCAACCGGGCACAAATCCAGACTCCGTAGCTGTTACTGATAAATTCCTGATGGAAAAAGCCAATAACACTTTGCCCGACCCGGGAATCGAACCCAGGACCTCATGCTCAGCAGTCGCGCTTGCGACCACTATACCAACGAGGCAGTCAAAATAAAATAAAATACAAGTCAAGTTATTTTTTAAAATTATTATAAAAATATAGACAGGTTGATATTATGTAATAGTTTTAGTAATTAAAATTAACATTTATAACATTTTTGTTTAAAAAACAAAATATTCTTAACTTTTGTGGAGAAAGGCGATTTTGTAAGTCTGACCTGCGGTGGAAAATAGTCTCTCGGATCCGATGCGACAGAGCTCATTTGGAAACTAAAGTTATTTAATTTGAGAATGAATTTTTTTTATTGTATTGAATTTAACTTTGTATATTATGTAATGTGACTGTTGAATTGTATGTCGATTATGATATGAGTCTGTGATACTCGAATTAAATGATTTTATTTTTTATTTATTATATAAAGTACCTCTGCGCCATTTTTTTCAAGTTTGGGTATAAGACGTCATTGCGCCAGAAAACGAACGCATCTCTCAATATATTACGAGACCTGATCTGCATCTCTCGATATATTACGAGACCTTAGGTACTCGTATCTCTCGACTTCTGCATTGAGAGAATTACAGCTCAGAGTAGACAGGGGCTCATCTTCCTCGGACTCTAATAATATTTTCACAAATAGCTCCAAAGCCCGCCTCTCAAAGTTTCATTGAATCGGCCATAAAAATATCGCCGATGCCGATATATCGGCAAACCCGAAGTATCGTCGATATAATCTGTATCGGTATCGAAATCGGATGCATCCCTACTATAAACGCTTGGTAGCGAGGACATTGACGCAGTGGCGAGCCGGCCGGTGCGCGCTCGCAGCTGGAGTGCCCCCTCCGCGCCTCAGCTCCCGCCCGCGGTCGCCCGGCACGGCTGATATTCTCAACAGCTGCGCTGGCCCAGGTTCGTCCGTGTATGGGACGACTACCCATTCCATACCGAGTTACCTCCGTCCATCAGAAAACACGCTAAGCTGTT
This sequence comes from Diarsia brunnea, assembly GCA_949774965.1. Taxonomy (NCBI): domain Eukaryota; kingdom Metazoa; phylum Arthropoda; class Insecta; order Lepidoptera; family Noctuidae; genus Diarsia; species Diarsia brunnea. The sequence goes on from OX459003.1 coordinate 18,705,141, forward strand.
GGTCCCAGCTGTCATTTGAAGATCTTTGACAGGCCACGGCCTTAAAGTCTGACAATAAGTCTAACTGCCGCACTCAGAGAGCTTTAATGATTACTTAAGCTATCACTTAGTAAAGGTTTTGACAGTTTTGTCAAACAAAAGTATTTCAAATCTTTACTAAGTGACGGGCTAAGTAATCATTAAATATATCTGAGTACCGCAGTAAGTTAGTGTGTTTTAAAAACTTTGACATCCACAGTACAACAAAAATTGTACTGTCTTTATTCAGATTGTTCTTCACAATTTTCTCCAGCATAACGAGATTGTTTCAGTGTCATATCTTGGGATCGCGCTGTCTGCCTAATGAAGCCTATTTCGAATTAGTAAGGACACTCCCTAAGAGTTTAAATGTTGCTTTTTAACTTGAGCGAGATCGATGGCTTGTCTTTTTTAAATTTTGGCACAAATTTCGGAATTTATAGGTTAAATAAATCAATACTAAACTTATTCGCTGGATAGATTTTTACGCAATATAACATCTATACTAATATTATAAAGAGGAAAGATTTGTTTGTTTGTTTGTAACGAATAGGCTCCGAAACTGCTGGACCGATTTCAAAAATTATTTTACCGTTGCGAAGCTACACTATCCGCGGGTGACATAGGCTACTTTTTATCCCTGTATTCCCACGGGGATGGGAACTACGCGGGTGAAACCGCGTGACGTCCGCTAGTATTTAATATTCTTAATCAGATGTTTTATTTTATTAAAAAAAAAAAAAATAATTTACCATGATTGCAATTTCATCAGCCCATTGCATTCATAAAACAGAAAGCAACGATGCAGTTTGCAAGAAATACAAGATGTTTTTAATCACGGTTTACGTTAGTTGACCTTAACTTTTCTCATCAAAAATATTTTCCACGTAATTTTCTCCTGTCTAGATTTCACCGGTCTTCAAGAAACTTCTCAACTTTGCCATTACTTTAAAACTCAAGCAGATTTAGTTGGAAAAGTCTCAACTACGTATTAATAGTACTTACTTGACCTTGAAAAGTGCTTAAGAACGTGGAAACTTTCAAAGATTCTGTGTGTGTGTCGTTTTAAAAATCTGTAAATATATGTACAGGTAAGTTGAGAATTTGGAACAGAGTTACCATAGTCTGAGGTATTTGCTTACCTCGTCGGGGTTGCGGGTTGTTCGAAAGAGATACCGCGGCCTCGGCAGAAGGGCTAAGTAGGAACATTCGAGGAGCGGGAGGAGTCATTCGATGATTTCTCACACCGCAAAAAAAAAAAAGGGTTTTTGCTTATTCATGATAAAACTAGTAGGCGGTGGAGTTCAGCCTTGCAAAATAAAGTGTGTAGATATATGAGTTTCATACTCGTGTGAAACGAAAATAATTTTTAACAGTCGCAGAAGATCTCAAAATGGATTTCAAAAGCTGTTTCTATAAAATTCGAATAAATAACAAAATAAAGCTTACAATATAAAGTAATACATTGATCAAACTCCTGGCAAGTGGCATATTCTCACTTTATCCTCCCTACTAAAAGCGAACGTAAAAATGTTCCCATCTTTTGAGGAGACGGCGAAGATTAATCATCTGTCAATCAAAGTGATCAATCTTTGACATTTTGAGTACGTATTCATGTAAGGTATTAAAGGTACCTTCCATACTGGTACCTATTCATTCTTTACAAGTAATACATACATAAACTCATGCTCTTTTCTCATAGGGGTAGGCAGAAACCACAGAACACCTTCTAATCGCTACATACTCCTTTTGCCTCGTCCACATTCATACATGCGCTCATACAAGCACTCTAATTGTGAGTACTACGCTCCTATCTTTTCTGAAGAACCTCGCTAATAAGGTCAGTGTATGTCTTTCAAGTAATATTTTTCTAAAAAGATTTGTAGATTTCAGAACCCTTTTGTAACCTATACAATAATGGCATCCTCTTTTCTTTGTTATTATTAAAATAAGAAAATAAAACGTATATTTACAAAAACCGTGTATCAACCTAATAAAAACGAATTGAGATAGGAATACCGCCATTTTTCGTGAAATGTGGGCTAATTTTGTCTCATACTTTTTGTGCTACCCTTGTGTATAAATACCAAGCTGAATACCTATATTTTAGAAAGAAAGAAAATTGTGTTTATTTGGCAAAAATTCCTTAAAAATGAACAAAACAAATTCAATATAATTAAAAGTAATAATGCCAATAGAGCCTTTTTTTTGGCGGGTGGAAAATCATCAAATAACCCCTCCCGCTCTTGGACAGAGCAAAAGGGAGTGTCAGACTTCTACTGACTAAAAACCACCCATGTTCCTTCTTAGTCCTTCATGTCGAGGCCGCGGTATCTCTTGCGAACAACCCGCAGCCCCGACGGGACACACACATTCCTGCAGTTATGTTTTAAGTTCCATGTAATAGGGGGTGGGGCACAAATCCAGACCCCGTAGCTGCTACTGAGATATTGAAAAAAAGGAATGTGTGTGTACAGTCTGTACCCAGCATTACTTGACCCTTCGTATAAAGATGAAGAAGGCATGTGGGATGAGAAGAGGGGTCAGGTAATGCTGGGTACATACTGTACTACCTATTAGGTCCACCTCTGGCTAACCCTTTGGGAATTACAGGAGCGACATTATTTTATGTTAAAAGGTTCTCAGTGCCAAAGAAAATATCTAGTAATTTCTAAATTCCGACTCCGGTGAGTTTTCCGCCTACTCCTGCGATAATAGCACAATGTTGTGAGAACACATCTCTATTATTCCTTTATAAGAAATAAGTCAAGTTCTGACAAAGTACACACACGGAAAACATTTCGTTTTCGACTTTTTCCTTGGACATTTGTATCTTCTCATGTACCTACAATGTTATACCTGTCTTATTTTAAGAACAGCTAAGTCATAAGAGGGAGCGGAATTACGATATAATATACGGCAACTACGAATGGAATACTGAACTTTGACGTCACACAAAAAAGGAAATATAAATTGTTCCTTCCTATTAGCTGTGCTGCATGTTTTTTCGACGCGAGGTTATTATTTTTCTTAGAAACACATTTTTTTACCAGCAGCGCCCTCTCATCAATGTATGTCAAGTGCTACAACAACCATGCTGCACATGATAAATTAAAAAAATATTTGTCGAAAACAAATGAAATCTCTAGCACGTAAGGACCCCTTTACTAATCCCCGGGAACCCGACACGTGGTAGTAGTAGGAACAGTAAGTTTTTAGTCAATTGCAGTCTGACATAAACATCCACTGGCCGCCGATGGAGGATTATCCATGAGCATAAACCATGTCAAAAAGAGTACCAAAAATCATTTTGGTACCATTTTTTCTTTTCTTTCAATTTTGAAGTATAAGTCCAGTTGTATCCAACTAACTAAGCTAAGCTCTTAACTTGGACCACACACGTATCGTGCCTGCAAACTAACTGGGCCCCAGGGAAACTCACGCCATTGTATTCTTCAATACACTACCAATTCCTGGCTGTTTGTGTCTTCTATGAGCCACGAGCCACGGATAAATGACGTCACTACCGGGTGAAAGAGCCCCAGAGGGCTATTAGGAGGAGGGAGCGGTCGGGGCTGCGGCCCCGTTGGGGCTGCGGGTTGTTCACAAGAGATACCGCGGCCTCGACATGAAGGGCTAAGAAGGAACATGGGTGGTTTTTAGTCAGTAGAAGTCTGACACTCCCTTTCGCTCTGCCCAAGAGCGGGAGAGGTTATTTGATGATTTACCACCCCCCAAAAAAAAAAAGGGGCCATTAGGAAGGATATGTGAACTACAGTACTTTCACAAGTTATTATGCCTTGTGACTGTGACTGTAGCTTAGGAGTGCAATACGTCGTCCCGGGGGTTGCTGCGTCGAGTTGCGCGTCGCCGGATGTCTGCGGCGGCGAGTGCTGTGGGTGCGGGGGCGCGCGGCGGCGCGTGCCGTGGCGGTGGGTGCGCGGGGCTCCGGGTCGCGGAGCGGTGGTTGCGCGTTGCGGCGTGCATTCGTTGTTCCGTGATTTGGAGTCTCGTACATTCGTTGTTGCGGTGTGCGTCGCTGCGTGCTTTCGTGCTCACAGTGTTCGTTGTTGCGGGCATTCGGCGGCGTGTGATTCGGCGTGGTGGCTTTCGGGATGACGTATTGCACTCGTAGTTTAGTTTTATGAATTGTTCTTCTGACATTCAAAAGTACCAGTAATGGTTTAATTGAAATAAATGCTTTGACTTTGACTTTATGAAATTGTGTGAACCGATACTGGAAAGATTTTGCCCGCAGTGGTATTACTGTAAAAAAAATAAGTTTTCTTCGTAAGTGCATCGTTGATTATTAATAAGTAATTAAACTTCCTACTAGGGAGACCGATGACCTGGTGAAGGTTACGGGGATCCGCTGGTTGCAATAAGCACGGGACCGGTCAATGTTACGACACTTGTTGAAAGCCTATGACCAGCAGGGAGGTATTTCGGGTGAAATAATGATGATGATAAACTAATTAAGACTCACTTACCCCTTCAATCACTACATGCATTTAGAGATAATAACGAAATGGAAATATTAAACTCGTTTGAATCGTGTTGATTTCTTCTTTTGCCAAACAAAAAATCTAATTAGTCCGTCAGATAGATTTTTTTTAAATATTGGACACGTATTTTTTCTTTTTTCACGTAAACAAACAATGAAGACGATACAGTGCTTTGAAAACTCGTTTGATGTCATATTCTAAGACATTAATATGACATTTTTTACCGGTGAATGACGTCACAACCCCTCACTCAAATCTTTGACGCGTTTTATCTTCGTCAATTTTTATTGATTTGATAAATAAAAAAATACATTATCCAATAATTTTCAATAATCTAACGGACGGACTAATTAGAATCATATTTTTTTTGTCAGTAAACATCCCTATTGACGGAGAATCGGTGGACATGTAAAAAAAAACATACACACGAATAGATAACCTCCTCCTTTTTAGGAATGGTTGAAACTAGACCAATAACATTTCCTAAAAGGTTGAAAATAATTATTATTGGGGAAGTCTTCATGCAAAGCAATAATCATTTGCCTTTTCAGCGAGTTCAACGTCTGTTTGCCTTTTACTAAATCTGAGACATTTTGCTGACAATTGGTTTATCTTAAACGTTCTAGCATATCTGGGTAAGGCCGTAGATTAGGTGAAGTAAGTGACTCTGTTTAGGTGATTCATACATGACTCCTCCCTGATGTGTTTAGTAGTGTTGCCCCACAAACGGACACTTGATGTCCTGTGTCCTGCCTGAAATGCTAAACTTGTCGCCAAATTTTGGGCTGAGTCTTTAATTTGAATTATCATCGACACGCTAAGAAGATGTGTTTGACTGGCAATCGAACCTCTCACACCTCAAACCGCTGATACAGTAACATCCACACTTACAGAATCCTAAAAATCTCTTTGATAAAAAGGTGATAAGTCATACAAATGTAATTTCGGATCAGAGAATCTTCCTTCCAGTCCAGTGTGTCTCACAAGTCGGAATGACAATTATTTCCGCTTGTCAACTCGATCGGAATTCGCTTTAAGACGACGACGTCAAAATATGCACAGATTACAATAAAGAAAAATCCAATTTCCGTACTACGAGCGTTCTGGATTAAAGGAACGTTGTATTTATAGAGTTGTACGTCGTGTGAACTCGTGTGTGAAAAAGAGGTGCTACACGTGCGGTCGCGGCAGATGTTGTGCGACAAAAACAGGTTATAACTTTACTTAAATTACCTCCATGATCCGTTTACTATCCAAAGCATCCACTAGCACAATGTTTTAACAGTGCTACATTGACTTTTACCGTAAAATGTGATCTTTCACCCAAAAAAAAAATTCGTTTCCCAGCAAAAATTTTTGCGTAGGGGTTCTTAGTTTGATGTACAGAATGCTTGGTTGACGGCTGTGTGGTGGGTTGATTTACACCCTGTATGATCTTTGCATTGTAATACTAACTATGTAAAACATTTTAACCACTATTTTGTATTCCTCATGCGTAGATAGATACTTCCGCCCTTATCAAAGGGTAGCAACATCCTGATTTGATTTGATTTGATTTGAATCCCAACCACTTCTTAGAATAGTGAGACCCGCCATTTTGTCTCGCAATTTCTTTCTATTGAATAATATTTTACGCAAAGTATCCTATTTAGATTTTTTGTTTACCCAAAAGAACCCTTTTTTAAGATTCAATTTCGGGGTCATAGGTCGAAAAATGAAACGTCGCTTGTCCGGACAAAAAAGGTGGCGTAATGAAAGGTTCTGCAGTAAATGTGGGACGAACATTTTGTTATGAAGTGAAAAAGTAGCCTACATATATTTACCTCGTGCGATCTTCGAAAAAAAATGACGAAGTGTTTATTTCTTTCCTTCAGCATATCATAATACTCAGGATTCACCGAAATGTTTACGATTGCCTATAACTACCGTAGATTTTAATAAAAGTCTTTTATATCAATAGCAGAGGTTTTATTTAAGAGGCCAACCTTCTCCATGGGAACAAAATTCTAATCAAACTTGCAAAAAGTATTGAACTATCCCATACAACACATTTTTTTTGTGGTGGGAAGTCATCAAATCAGCATCCGAAGCCCGGAGCGTCTCTCACGTTCCGCCACCTCCTACGCTAGCACCACTGCTTCGCAGAAGGAGGCGACGGCGTTGTGATCCCATAGAGCAAGGTGTTCAATATGATGGCCTACTCCAAATCCTTAAATATGACCACACTATGCTAATACCGGCTGTCATCATCTGCCTAGCCTTTTACTAACTATGTTGGGGTCGGCTCCCAGTCTAACCGGATGCAGCTGAATACCAGTATTTTACATGGAGCGACTGTCTATCTGACCTCCACAACCCAGTTTATACTAGGTAATACGATACTCTTTGGTAAGACTGAATGTCAGAATTTCAGGTCACTGACTACCTGTAACGACTGCCAAAGATTTATTATGGCAGCCGGGACCGACCGCTTAACGTGCTTTCCGAGGCACGGAGGAAACTCGGTATGTCGGGCGGTCACCCATCCACAGACCGACCTAGGCAAGCATAGCTTTACCTAAAGATCGACCCGAGTGGCAGTTCTTATTAAGCCACGAGCTCCTCCCCGCGAATGGATGCTAAAACCCGCTGTATTAAGCTTAATGTATTTTAAGTTTCGAAAAATAGCTTCTTCATTCTTTCTACACTGCCAGTTTTAATCAACAAAGTTACTGTGTTCAACACCCAAACATGTTTTCGAACTAAAGGGATAAGTTTTAAACAATATTATCAAAGGTGTTTCCAGTCGAGCACGCTTTGGGTCCGATTAAAGAAGTTTCAATTCATTCAAATGGAATCACTTCTGATGTAGCAAAAAGTCAAAAGTTCAATTCTTTGAAGGTTTTTTTTTCTTTTAAGTGACGAAGATAAAGTTCGAAATAAGTTTTATTGGATTTGAGAGAACAGTTTTGTGTCCCATCAATCTTACCAAAATCTCATAATTTGGAAGCAGAATCCAGTTAAACTTGTAGACGGTTGTTGTTAGACGGCCAGAATTTTATTGAATTTTTCACATTGATATAAAAACTAAAGATACGGTCGTCCGAACATTTGCTCGACGCGTTCGCCATACAGAGAATTGGTGTAGTCTGCTCGTTAACGTAACCTTGTATAAGCGGCGTGGCATTTTCGAGGTATAAAGAACATAAATAAAGCTTTTAATAAAATTTACGACCGCACCCGAAGAGAGCCGATCGTGGACTAGTTCACTTCGGCTTAGGAAAGACCTTATTGGGACCACGTTTGCGGCGTCATTTTAACATGCCGTCCGCCCAGTCCTTACGCAGTAATATATAAGTCAATGATTTTTCATTAGAAAAAAGAAGAAGTGACGCCAAGGTTGTATTTGTAGTTTGGAAAACCTTTTAGAAGGGTCTCTTAATAACCGATGATCTCTTAGAGAAATATATTTATAGTTAACCTAAGCAACTGTCCTTGTCCAGTATCACTCATAGTACAAAAAATATAAATTGTGCAACACATTAATAAATACCTCAACAAAATTGGGGGGGCTGGGAAATCATCAAATAACCCCTCCCGCTTTTGGGCCGAGCGGAAGGTAGTGTAAGACTTCTACTAACTAAAAACCACCCATGTTCCTTCTTAGCCCTTGCGCCGGGGCCGCGGTATCTCTTTCGGACAACCCGCAGCCCCGACGGGTACAGAAGTACCCTGATTTTTCTGAAGTAACATTTAAGCATCATAGAACTCCTGTAGCAAGGCACCGACATCGGCATCAGTATAATTTATTATTCATCTGTTACCCCTGAACAATGGTTTTACTAATATCTAAGGTATGTAAATATGAAACGCTGTCCATGAATATTCAGTTACTATTTCGTCTGAATATTCATAACATAACATTTGTAGTGTAGGCACGGCACTAAAAGCCACGCTTAACCCGTGGAATTTGTGTCTATCACCTTAATTAAGTAGGTAAGTTAAAGTATATAAAAGTATAACATGCTGGTATATTATATACCTTACTCGTTGGTGTGGTCACAAACGTCACTGCTGTGCACGAGGTCCTGGATTCGATTCTCGGGTCAGGCATGAGCTACCTCGCCGTCCATCCGTCTTATGACAACGACAGGCCGTGCCGACGGCGCGTTCGTGTTCGCGCGCGCCTCAAAGAGTTGCCAGCAATATGGAAGGGACCCGCAAGGGCCGACGCCAGTTGGGGCTGCGGGTTGTTCGAAAGAGATACCGCGGTCTCGACACAAAGGGGTAAGAAGGAACATGGGTGGTTTTTAGGCAGTAGAAGTCTGACACTCCCTCTCGCTCCCCCCATCAAATAACCCGCTCTGGACAGAGCGGGTTATTTGATGATTTCCCAACCCCCAAAAAAAAAGGCATAAAAGCATTAGGTTTTTCCATCAGGAATTTCTCAGTGGCAGCCACGGAGTCTGAATTTGTCCACGATTGATGGGAATAGGCTCAGCCCCATTACATGGGACTTAACAATAACTGCCCGAAGTGTGGAGGAACACCCTGCCTTACCCTTTGAGGATCGCAGGCGAGATGTTATATTATATACCTTCGACATCTTTACACTTTTTTTTTTTTTTTGTGGATTCGCACGATATGTGCATTAGCCAATGTCACGTTTTTGAGTTTTTATTTTATTTTAATATTTATACTTGATCACACTCTTCTGAAACACGCTGCATAGACATTGTAAGTATCAAAGCGCATGAATAGCTCCAAACTCCTTTCTTTGAATGATGTTTTCCGTTATCTGATTTGACCATTATTATTCAAACCAATAAAAGGAAATATTTCTCACAGTTTACGATTGTAGTTACGGATACAAGAGCAGAATCATAGATTATTTATTCATTTCAGCGACAATTCCAAGGACAATTTTTGTCCCTTCTCTTTTTTGTTTGTTTCCTTCCTTTAATCAAAATCCTGATTGTGGTCCATTGCTCCTAACTAGTAGCTTCAATGACCCGAGTTTATTTGACGTTTTCATGTTTGAAAGTCAATTTATACTATGCTTTAATATCTTTTTTGGATGGTACGGTTGGCGCTGTAGCTGAAGAATTATTGGCTGCTGCGCTGCATGCCGCGTGAAATCACTTGTTAAAGAGAAACGAAATACTTCGGTTTTGTTTGTTGCCTATATAATTGAAAATTATATTGCTAATAATATATAATAGCGACCATTATTTTTATTCATTAAACAAAAACGGTGTAAACGAACCCTTTACGAAACCGTCAACCAAGCATTATATACGGTCAGCAACAGAAGTAGCTTAACACTTCAGAATTTTAATTAATAAATGTACAGCACTCCAGCCATTATTTTTAATATTTCAGTAGATTATTCTTTAAAATATTCCTTACTCTTCAATAACTTGTTAATAACGAGTAATATCTAACAAGTTTTTATTAGAAAACCTGCTTTGAAACTTTGAATAGAGTTAATCTACTTCTGATGCTGACTGTACATAAAACTAAGTACCCCTGTGCAAAAATTATAATTATTGCTAGGAAATGACTTATTTTTTGTTAGAGTGAGTAAAACACATTTTACGGTAAAAATCAATGTAGCACTCTTAAAACAATGTGCCAGTGGATGCTTTAAACAATTAACGGAGCATGGAGGTAATTTAAGTAACCTTGAAAAACTAGTATTAAAAAAAAACAGTTGTGAAAAATTTAGAACTTTGACCCCCAGTATCTCCGTAACTAGGCGGTTTCCAGGAATGGTATGGGAAAAAAAATCGAAGTGACGGGAAGAACAGTGTCTTTCAGCTTCGTTAATGATACTTTTACAACCTTATTATTTACATTCGTGACCGTATACCATCAATTTAACCGGATCACCTGTTCTTACTCCTCCGCTATTCTTTTCTGATTAATTTCGTTGCGGGATCCAAGACAGTTAAATCGTTTCTCTGGGACTTCGTCGGGCTTCATTGTCTCGGCGCTTTTCTTGTGGTCGCCACTGTTGATTCTGGCTTACAGGAGTCACAGTGTTTTGGGAATAGTGTGGCGGGCTTGTCCGTAGATTATCATCTGTCCCTAATCACTTTTAGGCCGATTATCTCAGAACTGGAGGCCTGAGACAGATAGACAGCGGCGCAATGCATACTAATGTCTTAGAATATGACGTCACACGAGTTTTCAGAGCACTGTATCGTCTTCATTGTTTGTTTACGTGAAAAAAAAATACGTGTCCAATATTTTTTTTTATAATTTTTTTTTTGGTAATCTATCTGACGGACTAATTAGATTTTTTTTGTTAACTACCCTATTAATGAGCCGCTGTCTGTGTCGTCCCGCGGTTTGATGAATGGCAGTCCGCGCTGATTTTGCTTACATGAACAGTGTCCAATGGAGTCTCCGTCTGGCCAAGCGCAGGGACACGGAGGTTGGTAGCACATCCAATCTTCTACGCAGTGGTTACCTGGTAACAAACAGCTTTTTGAAATACTGTGTTTATTACGTACCTACTAGCTTTTCCTCGCGTACTCGCTCGCATTTTAGTCTGAAAATTTCCCAAGGTTACGTTTTAAATATAGCTTAGGCCACTCGGGGATAATAAATCATCCCATTAGTGAATTAATTTTCAAAATTTATTCAGTAGGTTCAGAGATTTTGTGAACTTTACGTATTTTTAATATTAGTATAGGTTTGGGGTTGGTATATTCATCTTACTGGGTTGAATTTCACCAATAATATGCAGTCAGTGTCTGGTCAGTGTTGGTCTAGTGGCTGCGGGTTGTTCAATAGAGATACCGCAGCCCTGGAACACAAAGACCTAAGTAGGAACATGGGAGGTGTTTAGTCAGTAGAAGTCTGACACTCCCTTCTGCTCCGTCCAAAGCGGGAAAAAAAAACCAAAGTTCAAAATTTATGGAACAACTGATAATATGTACTTTGAAATCCTTACTGCCTACGAGAACGTGAATGTAAAGACTGCCAAAGATCTATATATGACAGCCGGGACCAACAGCTTAACGTGCTTTCCGAGGCACGGAGGAAAGTCGGTATGTAATGGGCGATCACCCATCTTCAGACCAACCTAGGCCAGCAGTAAACCTTACAAGTACTTCATGATCAAAACACAATATATAAGACGTTCATTTTCTCCCTGACATTATATAACGGAACGATTTGTCAAGTTTATTGGTAGCGCTACAAACTTGTTGTTTAAAATCTGTGTAAAATTACAAACAGTTACCTACTTGTTTTTTTTTGTAGTGTGTTTTTTTTGTGTGTCCATGTACATAATTATGCGTCAGGTGCGTCAGGTGAATGCGGCCGGTATAATTATGAACTAAATACCTAACGTCATTTATTCCATTCCATTTGTTACTAACATAGTTTATAAGTAGTGTGTATTACTAACATCATATTGGTCGAGGTCTGAAATAAGTATTATTATTTTATTGGAACGAAGTTCCTTATCGCGCGTTGTGAAAGGGGGCTAGACGGAAAAAATTCTTACGAAAAGTTGTCACGACACTTTTTGCTATAGTAAGCTATTGTAAGCTGTGCGGCGTCGCATGTTTCTCTGTCTGTCTCTCTCTGTCTCTCTCTCTCTTATAGAAAGCAAGCCAGATATTTTCATTTCTACATTTTTTTTTTAATTCTTTTTTTTTTTTTTCTTTTTTTTTTTATTTCTTTTTTTTTTACATAATAAAAAATAATAACAGTAACTTCGTTCCATCCGGGTGTTCCTTGACACCTCTCAAGTTTTTTTTTTGAAACCTTCACAGTAAGTATAATAATTATTTTATATACCCCATACCTAGACACCATAATTTTGTGTTTCGGTAATAAATTATGTTGTTTATAATTAAAGAACTGTTAAATAAATTACCATTACCACTTACACGGTTATAACTATAATCTTATCAACTTTACGGTTTGTACTTGTTTAGTATTAACTCCGTTCAATTAATCTTTCCTTTTTATTATAAAGAAAAAAGTGCTGTTCACCTGATATTTCTCAGTAAGGAACCATTACCTGACATACAATTTTTTATATGCTAAAATATAAATAAAAACGCATCACCGAACTGCTGCTGAATTTATTACCACAGTTTGTCCGTCTATTGGCATAAATGGCCGTACGTTTGGTGCTATAAATCTTTGCTCATGATACATTGGAGACTAGAAATCATTAATTTGAATAAAACATAGATCACACTACAATCATGTGCCTCCTGGCAAGAAGAGTCCCGAAAATACTTTTTCCTAACCACATTTGAAAATAGAAAACCAACTGACAAAATAACGTCACAACATTTATAAAAAGCACACACACACGTTATCCAAAATTCACCAGTTCCGTTTCGATACCCGAAGTGTAACAAAGGGTACATTAACAATTTTGTCAACACTCGCTGGCACAATATTGGTTCAGTACTCGAGAGGCACCCTCGACTGTCTGCCGAACCTGACCAAACAAGGCCGGAGTTAGCACTGGCACGCCTATTGGACAGCTGAAACTATCGCCCATTCGCCTTTGTAGTTAGGAACAGGGTTTACTTAGCAAACTGGTTCAAGTATTAGCGAGCTGTATTGTGGATTGCTAGGGGTGGTTTTAATTCAAAGCTTTGCACTAATTTATGCTAATATTACGAGTAAAAGGAGCTCGTGGTTAATAAGCCGCGCTGGACTGGGTTGGTTCATGGATGGGTGACCACGCATAACATGCCGAGTTTTCTCCGTGCCTTGGAAATAACGTTAAGTCTGGTCCCGGCTGTATAGAAAGTCGGACAACCAGTCTTGCCAAAAGGTATCGTATTTGCTAGTACTAACTGTGTTGTGGAGGTCAGATAGGCAGACGCTCCATGTAAAATTCTGGAATTCAGTTGCAGCCGGTTAGACTGGAAGTCGACACCAACATAGTTGGGAAAAGGCTAGGCAGATGCTGAAAGAGATATTTGCTTGTAAGGTTGTACGTAGGAGCTACTCTTCGGCACTACTGATTCTATTCCGAAAATTGTTTCACTATAGGAAGCTACATTAACCCCGAGTTTTATAAATTATACGACACTAGCGACCCGCCCCGGCTTCGCACGGGTGCAATGCTGATACTAAATTAAATACACTACAGAAAAACTATGAACGTTGTATATAAAAACATTGCGGCCCGCTCCGACTTTGCACGGGCATAAAATATATATGCCTATGTCACTCAATGAAAACATGATTAAAATCGATCCAGTATTTTTGATTCATTCATTACTGCCCTTGGCCTGCACGCATTAAATTTGGAGTAAAACAATTCCTCTTTCCCTATACTTACTATGAAGATTTCCTGCTATCTTTGGAATATCTAAATTCATACAATTTTTATTACATTACACATTTTTTTTATTTTTACAACAATTAATATATTACAGGATGTCTTTATACACAACGTTCACAGCTTTCTTGTCATTAGACAATACAAACATGTTTTCTCTTGAGGTTACTCTTGAAAGAGCGACATACAGTTGCCCATGTGAAAAACAGTCAACGCTCAAATCTAAGCCTGCAACGTTGAAGGTTTGACCTTGCGATTTATTAATGGTCATTGCAAAAGATGTCTTTACCGGAAACTGTAAACGTTTAAATTGGAAGGGTAAACCCGATGGTATCAGAGGGATTCGGGGAATCAATACACCGACCGGTACCGCCCGCCGCAAACGCAAATTTTAAATTTGTAATATCTCCGAAAATATTTGTTTAATTTACATGCTGTAAGGAACCATATTGATCTATATTAATTGCACACTGTATTTAAGGTACTTAATTCGATAAGGATTAATGTCGTATTGCTTAAAATAGTTTGTAAATAAGCCATTTTTTCACGTAAAAAGTAAACAATAAAAATGGTTAATGTGGGTTATCCCTAAAATATAAACATATACCATCGCGGACTTTTTTGTAGACCTTTTTATGGTGTACAATACTGTAGTACATTAATTTGATCTAACTCGTAGGGTTTAGGCAGCGTTTTTGCTAAATTGCTAAATAAGCCCAAAAAAATAGGTTAATTTACGACATCACGTTAGAAACCTCTAAAATTAGCAATGTTGCCTTAGTATATGATGCATGTATTATACATATAAACCTTCCTCTTGAATCACTCTATCTATTGGAAAAAACCGCATCAAAATCCGTTGCGTAGTTTTAAAGATTTAAGCGCACATAGGGATATAGGGACAGAAAAGGCGACTTTGTTTTATACTATGTAGTGATTTACAATGTTCGGAGTACATTCCGTACATAACGGGAAAAAAAGCCGCGAGCAAAACTAGTTGAATATAATTTCGAACGCAACTATGTAGCAATCTAAATATTATGTACCTAAAGATTAAACGCCTCCCGTCGGGGCTGCGGGTCCCGTCGGGGCTGCGTGCCCCGTCAGGGCGGCGGGTTGTTCGCAAGAGATACCGCAGCCTCAACATAAACGGCTAAGAAGGAACATGGGTGGTTTTTAGTCGGTAGAAGTCTGACACTCCCTTTCGCTCTGCCTAAGAGTGGGAGGGGTTATTGGATGTTTTTTAACCAGCAAAAAAAAAAGGATTAAACGCCTATGCTATCGTGTATTCATGCTCATACATTATTGAGTGTCTATGTATATTACCTGCATCAGATTTCCATCATCACAGACACAAAACCCGCTGTCATTCATGCGGTAAGCTGGGTTATTTTGGGCATAGTGCACGATGCAATGAAGTTACTCGTTAGCAGGATGATACTGCGTCAACAAATGACAACACAGTTGTGTTAAGGCGCTACACACGTTACAAAAAATCGTTACGATTGGACATTTGGACGGTATAGTTCAAGCTGTAACGATAAATCTGAGTATATGAGAAATGTGTGTATGAGAAAAAACCGTACAGTTTGTCCGATTTTAGCACAACGAAAACTGTGCAGTTTGAAATAAATAAATAAAAATAAAATCTTTTTATTTCAGACATTTTGGTCCATAATATTTGTTAGCAGCGACTTAAAAACTATGTTACATTTAATAAATTAGGAGATTACATTAAAAATTAAAACTTTACATTAAAAAATTGTATTAAAAAATTAAAACTTTACATAAAAAAATTGCATTACAAAAATTTAACTTTACATTTAATTAATTACATTAAAAAAAAATTAAATTACATTGAAGAAATTATGTTACAAAATTGTATTTAAAAAAATTAAATAAAATTACGTTCAATTTAAATTAATTTAAGTATTTGCCCTGCGCTGGGGCTCCGGGCACACGCACTTTTGCTTGAACCCAGTGCCCCAGAAGGGGGCTGTCCAGCTTGTGACTGAGCACGTTCAGGAGTTTAAACTGTACCGTCCAAACGTTATGATTTTTCGTAAAGTGTGTAGCAGCCATTATTTGTGTAGTACCTATTGTGCAAGCTGCCAGTACAAAATGATGTCTATTTTGACGAAACATGATCACATTTGACCACCACAACTGAATTGCGGTTAGTTTAACTGTCCGAATCGTAGTCATGTATAATGCTTTAACACTGTCTAACGTACTAGGTACGTTTGGAATGACTTCAACCACCATAATAATATTCGATCGAATAAAGGAGTGGCTAGATTAGCGAGTATGGTCTAGTGGTCGCAAGCGCGAATGATGGGCATGAGAACCTGAGTTAGATTCCCGGGTCGGGCAAAGATTGAAGTCGGATTTGGATTGAGTCCCGGAATCTGAATTTGCGCCCTGTTGATGGCAATAGGCTCGACCTCTGATACATGGGACTTAAACATTCCTGGCAAAATGTGGGTGTACTATAAGCCTAACACTTCGGAATTACAGGCGTGATTATATATCGTGAAATTGTTTTATATCCATGTAATAAGAGCGAAAGAAAACGTAAGCAATCTCGCTTATCGGATTGCACAAAGTGACTCAATTGCAAGTGAACCTAAATGCGATAAGTGTCAGAGAGAACCAGGTATAAAAAAAAATTCCATAGTTTAACTTCCCACAGAACTTAAAAAGTTAAATTAAAACACAACATTGAATTACACTAATGACTTCCAAAAATTACTTTTCTTACCGCGGAAACATTTTAAATTTATCTTTTTGCCCCAAGCACCGCAAGAAAAATAAATATCTACGTTTAAGTAAGTACTACCATTACATAAAACAACCTTATCCAAGTTCGTTTAGAACTTAAACTCGATAAAAACTCGAAAGTCATGTCGTTTACATGTTGTTTACATAATTTCGGAAAATGTATCCTTGAGTTTACAGAATTGTGGAGAGTAATTTAGGTTGGGAGCCACTGAAGCTGAAGTTATAAATAACATATACCTACTTTAGGAAAGGTCTGAGTACCTAATTGCCTCTTTGGTCACATAAAATGGCCTTTTTAAAAGGGTTATGAACCTATTTCTTATTTTAGTCTTCGTTCTTTCTCGTGTGATCAGTTCCTAGCACGGTGTCAGAATTATTATGCCGCCTGTGGGCCTCTTTTTTTCTTGGCCGGTGAAAAATCATCGAATAATCCTTCCCGCTCTTGGGCAGAGCGAAAGCGAGTGTCAGACTTCTACTGAATAAAAACCACCCATGTTCCTTCTTAGCCCTTCATGTCGAGGCCGCGGTATCTCTTGCGAACAACACGCAGCCCCGACGGATCTCTGACTTGGCTTTACATGCCGTAGAGAAATATCGTTCAGGTATTCTGGTTACGAGTACCTCACGTCTTGTAATATCTTCAGCGAAACCAGTGATTATTATACAACAATTATACAACAGGTGAACGCACGATACAGGAGAAAAAAATTTTTATTATGTAAAAAAAAAAAAAAAAAAATGTAGAAATGAAAATATCTGGCTTGCTTTCTATAAGAGAGAGAGAGACAGACAGAGAAACATGCGACGCCGCACAGCTTACAATAGCTTACTATAGCAAAAAGTGTCGTGACAACTTTTCGTAAGAATTTTTTCCGTCTAGCCCCCTTTCACAACACGCGATAAGGAACTTCGTTCCAATATACAACAGGCACATGAATCTGAAGAATTAGTGGTGTGTGTCTTGGGTTCGAATTTAGGACCGGCAGTACGACGGTCACACCAGTAGGCTGTCAATGCTTCTTAGTGGCTATACGACTTAACATCTGTCAAGAAAATTACAAAATCCTAACACAATTTTCGACAGGTGCTGTCTAATAAACCAGAAATTGTAAGGAAGAAACTTTCGAAATTGATAAATTGTCGGTTTGTCGTGTCTCACCTGTCACCTGTAGAAATTTAATAAAATATACCCCTTTTCTTCATATTTCTGGGTACTTGATGCTAATCATTATTCGTTGGCTTAAATAAAAATCAACCGCTTCTGGATATACTGATAACAAAATTTTCTGTCTAATTATTTATCTAATTAATGTAAGTCCTTTGTAGGCGTTTAACCCAACTAACTTTATTTTCTTTAAAATAAACTTAAATTCGATCCCGAATGAAATGCAGCAGAGCAAAGCCGCGAAATAAAGCCATAAAAAAAAAGAGTTAAAAAAGAATTAAACTTCCAACAAAAAAATTTACTGACAGTTTTAACGACCATAAGCCATGACTTTGTAACAGCCCAATTTGTGTTCGAAGCCTTTTTAAAAAGATCAACGACCCAAGATTTTAGGTTTAAAAAAACCGGCATGTCCCAGAACAAAAAACCTAAAAATATGTGACGTCAACCCTACACCCAACACAGCGTGGTGAATTATAGGCAGAAAAACCTGCAAGCCTGCCGTGGAAACATTTAAGGTTGCTAATGCTGTGGCAAGACCCCTTATTAATTGTATGAATGATCGTGTCCATGGCTCTTATAGCGTTTACAGGAAGGTATCTATTGAGTGACAATCTACTGAGCGATGTATCCCTAATGTGATTGCTACAACATCTGACATGTAAATTGCTATTAACGTAATGTAATTAGAACCGAGTTCAGGCGCAGATAAAGTGATTTAGATTACGTGGTAAAGTGGTACACTTAATAATTTCGACGTAATTTGGATAGTTTATATTGTTAGTTAAATAAGAAATTAAAAGTATTTTTCTTTTTTCTATTTCCTTTAAATTACGTCGTGTTTTAAGAGGATACTGCGAATAGGCAAATTTCAGGAGGGACGCCTCAGTGAACGTGGAGTGACGAACTTTGCAGGGTGACTAATAGCACCAGGATGAAAGTTGCAGAGAATCGAGCTGAGTAGCGTGCAATTGGCTGCTGACTAATGCTGATGATGTATTGAGACATTCTGAAATGAGTTGATGGACAGCATATAAGCAGTTGGAGAATCTGACTGACTTGGAAACGTAGCGTACTGTTATTACAACATAGACGTATACTTCAAAGAACTATATCCTATCCATCATGTTGATCTATATGCACTTGAATAATGCACGAGGTCGTCCGAAACAAACATGTTGCATGGATTCACGGATCAGATACGAGTGGTATCCTAGCACACGTATAATCGTGTCTGAAAGGGGCTCAACCCAGCTTTAATGAGATTAATAAAGCGTCTAGGGGAAGTGACAAGCGAATATACCGACACAAGTATGCTTCTCAAGAGAACACAATTATCTTAACAATTGTATTTTCTAGGCGCACTTGTTTTATCTGTCAGATTCTGATTATTTAAGTTCTCGAGTATTTTAAATTCAGTTAAATTATCAGTAGCATAATCATCTTTCAATAAATAACATCTTCTTGACGTGTCTATGGCAAATCTTCATTAAATTAAAGTAATTAAAACCCTTTTATTTGAGTAATTTGATGGATTACTTTGCGAACAATATTCAGTTATGCGAAAAGTAAGAAGTATGGAAGAAGAAGACATGTTGCGCCGACCCCAAATAAATTGGGATAAGGGCAGAAGAATGATGAATGATGATTCAGCTATGCGAACTCCGCTCGTTGATGCGGTCTTAATATCGTCTAGTGTGCAGATGTCAGGGCACGCAGCGCAAGATGGAAGGTGGGCCATTGTCTGTGGAGATATGCTGTATACACACTTGAGATCTGTCTGTCTGTCTGTCTGTCTGTCTGTCTGTCTGTCTGTCTGTCTAATCTGTCTGTCTGTCTGTCTGTCTGTCTGTGTTTGTCTGTATACACATTGTGGAATGCAAATAAAGTTTGAGTATTGAGTATTGAGATCTGAACCATCCATGAACATGATGTTGTCTTTGCTACGGCCGACTTGGGTTCGGAGTTAGAGATTTCCGAGTCGGCCACGGCAAAGGTAAATATAACAACAATATTTCCACTTTGTCCTAAACAACTCTCAAAAATGTCAGCCGCACTTGAAACCGCTGCCGCTTCTAACTTGGCTACTTGAACATCCGTCATACCCGCCACTTGCTGTTTCCCTTGCATTATCTCTTAATTGGAACCCGGTGCCACAAAAAAGAAAAGTACAGAAGAGCGGTTATACACAATAAGCAAAAACAGGTAATGAAATAAATTAAAACCTGTAGAGGGGTCAACATGAACAACGTTTACTATCGATCCATTCATAAAAACACGAACGAATTTTCCCCAAATTGATCCCATTTATGCAAACAAAGAGGACGCAATAAGTCGATTCAAGGAGCAGCAGGTTTTTTCAGTCTAATTTTTATTCCATTACCATTAATTTCGCAGCTTCGCGAGGCATGCGCGCGAGGCAATTCATGCTGTCGTCGGTCGTACCTCGCCCGAGGAAAACAATGAAAAAATTAAAATGATCGTGACGCGCGGCATACGCGGCTAATGCACGTGCACTCGTTGTACATACGTGAAACGTGTCTATGTGTGTGTGAGTTTTATGTACGGAGTCGAACTTCTGTTCCCATCTTTTTTGGATGGGTACTCAACACTCTAAACCTAAAGTAACGAAAGCCACAGGAACAGCTAGCTTTAAATTATATTAATACTGAGAACACGGGTTGTAATTAAATAAGTGGTAATTTTATTACATGACTGTATTTCCCGGAAGGAGTAGGCAGAGATAGCATACATAATTTTCCTATTATGGTCCCTTCTCTCTATTCTAATTCTCTCTTTAGGTACTTTGGTACTATAATATTAATTATAGTACCAAAGTACCTAAAGAGAGAATTTTCATGTTTAACTTATTAAATTATACCTGGGAAGACGCTTACAGTAATATAATAAGTCCCGAATATCATTCAAAGTCATTCATTTTTGGAAAACGTGTTTTATAAGTGGTCTGCTTATGCTAAATGACATTGACATTTGTATTTGTTTTTATTTTAATTTTGACATTGATTTTAATGTGTTGTGTGTTGTGTATGATTTTGAGTGAATAATTTTGTTGTCCATTGTGTGCTGTTAAATTTTATTAAGTATGGATCCTGATATCCGAAATAAAGAAATATTATTATTATTATTTTAAATGGGTATAGAACTCCAACGAACAACAAAAGATTGTCTATCTGTGTAATGAACTCGCATGCAATCTTGTCATTTATCAGCATAAATTGAGTACCGTTTACTTACTGTATAAAAAGAAACCATCTTTTCTACATTCGTTTCTAAAGAAAAAGATGTCCTTCGCAAAAGCATGCTCTTAAAAAATATAAGATACTTTCTTATCTACTCACTCCTTTTTTTTTTTGGCGGGTGGAAAATCATCAAATAACCCCTCCCGCTCTTGGGCAGAGCGAAAGGGAGTGTCAGACTTCTACTGACTAAAAACCACCCATGTTCCTTCTTAGCCCTTCATGTCGAGGCTGCGGTATCTCTTGCGAACAACCCGTAGCCCCGACGGGCTATCTACTCACTCCTTCATTCCATTCTAATGATTTTCCCACACCTAAAATAAAAAGAACCTTATTTCATCTGTAACCAAAAGAAAAACAAACCATTTTGCATAAATCGCAAACTTAGTGCAAACTTTCGAAGAATCTGCAAACAGAAAGCGTCGTCCTTCCCAAAGTTTTCATATCCTCGGGCAACATTCGGAAACACTTACCTACGGTTACCTACCATACCATAACATAGAAAAATTACTTTGAAAAGTAGCTTGTTAAGTAACCTGGAACAACAAAGAAAGTGATAGATACAAAAGTGGTGAGATAACGGAAAAACTTCTTCTGGCTGCCTCGAAATAACTTGCTTGTCGTAGAAAACAATAGACATAACTTCACGCCTGTAATCCCCGAAAGGGTGTACCTAATAGTACACCCACATTTCACCAGTTATGTTTAAGTCCCATGTAATAGGAGGCGAGCCTATTGCCATTTTGGGGGGTATGAGAAACAGGGTGAGAAGTTCCTCATCCCCCATAGAAAAGGGAGGATCCTCCAACCAGACGGGCGTTGGGTCTGGTGGGCTAACTGCCCGACATATGTATGTCGGGATTTTCAATATAGGCTAATGTCGCGGATAAAGTTGATAGCGCGATGTAGGATTAGCCAATTAGTACGCATATGTTGCGATAGATATCGCTGTCGCCACATCACTCCCCTCCGAGACCGGAGGTCGACAGCAGGATAAGTCTTGATGCTTGACAGGCCAGTGGATGGTTCCAGTGAGTCGGAACCGAATGCCGCATAGTTCACGGAGAGTCGGAACTGTCTGCGGTGATGCCCCAGGGAGTCGGGGTGACGCTGCATTATGCTCCAGTGAGTCGGCAGTGCTGCGTAGCGACTGACTGCTGCGTCGGCCAGGAGAGATGTGCGTCCCTGCTTGCTGACCGGTCTAAGTGCAGTGTGCTATGCCAAGGTCGCTGATGAGGCTGAGGATGATGACCAGGTATGCGCTTCTGCTGCATGCTGGTGGTCAGGATACCCGGTGATGCCGTGGTTGCTGGCTGGCGGTATGACTCGCTGCTCGAAAGCTTAAGGAAATGATGATGAAGTAGCTGCACGAAGGCCGCGCTGACGTTCTTGCTCGGGGTCACCAGTTTGGGAGGTATGTGGAACAGGGTGTAAAGTTCCTCATCCCCCATAGAAAAGGGAGGATCCTCCGACCAGACGGGTATTGTGTCTGGTGAGCTAACTGCCCGACATTGTAACTCGGGATTTTCTATATAGGCTAATGTCGCGGATATAGTTGATAGCGCGATGTAGGATTATTAATCACACTTCGAAACACCAGAATAAAATCTATTCGTTTTACAAAAAACTTAAATTGTTGTCGTTTATTTTCGCCACTACGTATTTGTTTTTTATGTACAAAAAAGTTTATTGTAAACATTGCTGTTTGAGCATAAATATAAACGATCGTGAACACATATAATTTTTATAGTAATATAATTATAATATGTCGGAATGTCGGATTGTCAGGATTTATTCGTTAGGCTTTTATGTCTCCCGACGGGGCTGCGTGTTGTTCGCAAGAGATACCGCGGCCTTGACAGGAAGGGCTAAGAAGGAACATGGGTGGTTTTTAGTCATTTTTTTTTTATGGGGACAAGCCCAGTTGCCTAGCACCACGGATATTATTGTCATTAATATTACTGGGTCCTAAGTTGTGAGCTGTTATATTTGATTCCAATAATAGGTATGACAAAAATGCACGGAAATTTGTTCTAGTTTCTACAAGGTCCGTATAGTAAATAACTCCGGATGTAACCTTTACATTATCCAACATAATATTACGTTCATTCTGCCAAAGACTACACTCTGGTTTTTAGTCAGTAGAAGTCTGACACTCCCTTTCGCTCTGCCCAAGAGCGGGAGGGGTTATTTGATAATTTTCCACCCGCCATAAAAAAAAAGGCTTCTATGTCCGTACCAATAGCCCTATCCGATATATAATTATGCTAGCATATAACACAGATGTCAGAAATAAATCTCCATTTACAAAGCCAAAGCAATCACGAAAAGGCATTAAAGTTTCACAATTTCCACGCAAGAGGCACGTTCATCAGTGACGGAGCAATTTCTCGACGCGACGTGTCGCAATATCATCAGCTCTTGTCATAAATATAAAAAATATACGCTCCTTGTCTCGGCATTTTTGATATAACACTTTAGTATGATACCTGGCCTTTATGTTCCTATAACGTAGAAGCTCTGGAGAATATTAACTACGTTTTGTAGTATAAAAACAGCAAAGATATTACAAGTGTAAGGGTTATTATTGATGCCAAAGTTATGATTAAATTGTTGAAGCAAGTTTGAAGTGATTCGTTCTACTTTGGAAATTAATAATAAGTTATTGATGTTTTGGGTTCCCTTTAGATAGGATCACTTAAGTATTTATAGCAATTTCACCGAAATTGAAGTACGAGTTTCATATAAATAGGTATTAATATCTACTTGTTACTATGACGCCATGCGGAAGTCATAGACTTGCAAGTTCGAATCAAATATAATTTGGGACGAATATTGAAGATTGACGTGGTTACATCAGAATCAAAAAACAAATACTACTAAAAAAATAAAAACATACAGACGAATTGAGAACCTCCTCCTTTTTGAAAGTCGGTTTAAAAACATAAATCTGCTAAACTACATCAAAATGTAAATACGACAAAAGTTTTTTGTAATATTTTGATTATAGTATCCCATGTTATTGTATTATTTGTATTTAATGTCAAATTGTGTTATTTTTTATTAAGGAATAAACAAGACTTTATTATTATATCCCATGTTATGTTAGAAAAAATAGTTTCAAACATCGCTACGAAGTACCAAATTTTTTATACACGACTTTTCATTTTCAAAAACCGCACAGCGAAATGAGCTCCATTTTGTTTCGTATCCTAAGTCAGGAAAAACGCAACAGCCTTACTCACGGATGGTGGGAAGGTACCCAAACTATAACTACAAATCAAGGCTCCCTTCCTGCGATACGATCTCACATTAATTCCAACAACACACATAAATACACACATTTCCCTCCATTTCACTCGCACGGGAAAAAGAAACACTGTATCCTAAATTCCTAAGCGAATATTCCTACTTGCGTTATATCGTCAGTTCGTGAGGATATATTTATTTATTTATTAAGAGGAGAACCAACAGCTAAAATATGTGAGTAACAATTGTGTAAACGACACAGAGCCAATTACAATAGTACATGACAACGCTGTTCCGTTTAGCTCGAATTTAGTCGCGGCAACCTGAATATTCTTCAGTGATGACGAATGCCAAGCTGGATTCGCGGAAAGGCAAAAGTCGAACTAAAATCTGACTATTATATACAGGTTGGAACGGAAACCGACGCACATACAGTTACCAACTATTCTGAACATCATCCTGACCCCAACCATTTGGTCTTCCTCCCCCCACATAGAAATTTGGACAGGTTTCAGGTCGACTATATTGTTCAAATACCGAACCGAACGTGTGTAGTGCAGTAGTGTAGCACTTTTAATATTCAAACACATTCAAATATCACAAGCTATTCGATGTTTCCGCCACAGCTGTGCCGAATCATACCGCCGCGAAACAAGTATATCTATAGCCTTCTTTACAAGCCGTGTTGTCAATGTGTTTCGACCCGACACGGCCACAGTACCAAACAAGTCATAAAATTAATTTACTTCGCGATCCAATGTCATTGTTTGTTAGCTGTTAATGAAAAAAATGCCCATTTCAATTGTTTTCCTGTTCAAATACGAGATGACAGCGTTACTTAACTTTGTTTTTCTGGAACGACGTAGTTATTGTTGTTTCAATTTTAGGTTGTGAAAGGTCAGATTTGTTTGCTGTAAGATTTCCGTACTTTAATACTTGGACTGGAACGTTGTTGCTATTACTTGCTGAAGTGCTGCAGACCAAAATGATTCAAATCGCAATGGTAACTGAAATCATTATTCCCTGTTCTCTTTTAAATCTTTCCTTAAATAATCATCCATCTTTTCTTTGACCTCACTGTCTCTCTCCATGCATTAACACACACACCCCAAACCACCCCCCACATCCCAAACCACCCCCCACACACCCCCATCACATTTTCGTCACATGACACACGTTTCATTCCTTCTTATTGATTGCTAAAATACGAGCTGATATTACAACTCATTTAATAATTGACTGCCTCGATGGTCTAGTGGTCGCAAGCGCGACTGCTAAGCATGAGGTCCTGGGTTCGATTCTCGGGTCAGGCAGTGTTATTGGCTTTTCCATCAGGAATTTATCGGTAACAGCCACGGAGTCTCTCTCCCCCTATTACATGGGACTTAAACATAACTGGTGAAATGTGGGTGTACACCTCTGCCTAACCCTTCGGGGATTACAGGCGTAATGTTATGTTATGTTTTTAATAAATGAGATATTTTTACGAAAATGTAGGCTCATAAAACTATCAGTATAAAATTATTATGAAAACAATAAGTTGTTGTTTTTTCTATTACTTTCAATATAATTTTTCTCCTTCTGCCGTTTTCGCAAATGCGTTTCGTAACCAGTTGCGAACTAAGAATTTTCTACATTCAATAACGTCAAATCATAATAAAATCAATCACTCAAACGGTCTTAACACTTTAATATCAATCTTGAGGTACGGTGAGTGCACTTTAATTTATTTTATCAATAAACGTAAAATATGATTCTAGCGCTTAAATTGTCAGAGCAGCGTGAAAAACAAATTTTCAACGACATCTTAAGATTCACATCTCGGTTAATATTTCACCAAATAAAACACGCTATACAAAGGTCGTCCTATCTTAAATTTATTTGCACAGAAATCTCAAGAAAGAAGATTCTTTTCCAAACAAATTGCCTTAAACCAGCATGTAAAGAGCTACCTTTAAACGAAGCAACAGCAACACAAAAGGCTTTGTTATATTTGTTATTAAACCCAGTATAGGAAAACCGATTTGACTGAAAGTATTAAGAATTTAAAGTGGAGCTCGTGGCTTAATAATAAATACCGCTCGGGTTGATCTTGAGGTTAAATCACGCTTGCCTAGGTTGGTCTGTGGATGGGTGACCACGAAACACGTTAACGCTGGTCACGGCTGCCATATAGAGATCTTTGGCAGTCGTTACAGGTAGTCAGTGACCTGAAAGTGTGACAATCAGTCTTACCAAAGGGAATCTTATTAAATAGGCAGTCGCATGTAAAGTACTGGTATTCAGTTGCACCCGGTTAGACTGGAAGCTGACCCAAAGAAGTTGGGAAGGCTAAGCAGATGATGATTAAGAATTAAAAGTGATTTGAAGATAAGTATTTCAAATTCAATCATATTTTTTTTTTGTCAGGACATGATCGGTATGTATGTTACATGGTCTTGAATCAAATACCAATCTCACATATTTGTCGAGAAACATGCTCGCGAATTGCCTTTTTTCTAAGAAAAAATATTCATTGGCAAACTACTCAAATACTGTCTGAAGGATTGTTTCAAGTTTTGTGTCAAGATATTGAAGAGAATATTGATATTGAATAACTTTTTACTTACTCACTACTTTTCTGTTTCGGTGAAGTACTTCTCGTATTTGAGATTGGATTTACGTCATTGACGTTCCAATTTTCCACGGGGATGAAAACAAGGCAAAGCTGACTGACTGAGGATCAACGCACAGCCCTAACCCTTTTTTTTTTTTTTTGGGGGGGTGGGAAGTAAGTTTCTAGCCCTAAGGGTTTGGCCTGCCCCGTCGGGGCTACAGGGTGTTCGCAAGAGATACCGCAGCCTCGACATGAAGGGCTAAGAAGGAACATGGGTGGTTTTTAGTCAGTAGAAGTCTGACACTCCCTTCCGCTCTGCCCAAGAGCGGGAGGGGTCATTTGTTAAAAAAAAAGCTAGGTAATATAACATGAGTGACATTTTCATTTGGCTTTGAGGGTATTTAGAATCATTTGTTCGATTAAAATACATAATTAATAGAAATACGACCTCTGTTTACCTATTCCTGTGAATCCGACTGTATTAAATACAGGGAATGAAACTATATCACTCCAATTTTGTGTCAAACTCCTGTTCTTGGAAGCAAAACATTTCAGTGAACACCAATTTAGGTTAGCAAGCACATTTCCTAGCAAAAAGGTATTTTGTCTAAACACACTAAATAGGTGAGGACCTATTTAGTGTGTTTAGACAAAATACCTGGAATACATCTAAGCCCTGAATAAAGTTGTTACCTGAAACGTTTAGTTACGTTCCAGGAATTTTAGTATTTCGACTAAGTATTTGTTGTTTACTAGGTCTACCTAGTAAACAACAAATACCTAGTTAAGTCTCAAACAACTGTATACGTGACATAAACTTCATCTCATCAAACTGTACAGTACAAAATAATATTATTAAGAAAAGAAGATTGCCGGTGCAAACTTTACACACTGCCTTTGGCAACTTTTAAGAGGAACAGGGTGTAAAGTTCCTCATCCCCCATAGAAAAGGGAGGATCCTTCGACCAGACGGGTGTTGTGTCTACACACACATATGTAAGTCGGGATTTTCTATAAAAGCTAATGTCGCGGATAAAGACATGTTATGTCTTTTTTATGTTTTTATTATTATATACATTTTTATTTTTGACTTGTGTCTGTAATCAATCGTAATATTAAGTTACACCTTTCTATTGTATCGAGTCTGGTTCTTCTAACCAAACAGACAGATGTGTTACTGGGGAGTTTGTTCCGCCACTTCTTCTTTCCAGCAAAAAACACTAGGAAGTGTCGAAGGGTGGGCGTTTTGGGGGACTGTCACTTGTAAATGAGTAAAGTAAAGTAAAGTAAATTTTGACGTTCGAAAAGTGCTGATTATCAGCCTAGTTTGAATAAATGACTTTTGATTTTGATTTTGAAAGTTGATAGCGCGATGTAGGATTTGCCAATTTAGTTTTCATGTGTTGCGATAGATGTCGCAGTCGCCACAAGTGGTAGGTTTTATATTTTCTTTCTAAACTAATTGGTGGGTATTGGAGATTAAATATTATTGGGCATGTATGTGTAGCAGCACTACAAAAGGTACTACAATAACTCAGTACAAAAAGTAATAAAGCTAATAACTGCCTCCGTGGTCGACTAGTTTAGGCGTTTGCCTTATGACCCGGTGGTCGTGAGGTCGATTCCAAGCATACTTTGTAAAAGTTGTTTCCCGTTTGGCTAGGACATTGCAGGCTTGAATCACCTCATTGTCTGATAAAGAGATGATTCCGTACTTCGGAAGGCACGTATAAGCCGGTGGTCCCGGCCGACAAATGGCGGTCGTCAAACCATGTCAGAGGCCTTTGAGGCGGTTTAGAAACTCTGAATATAGGGTGTGTGGGGTCGTAAAACCTTACTCCACGATAAGAAGAAGATGTGACACAAATGAAGAACAAAGATCAAAATCTTTAAGACTTCATAGAAATACCTAGCAGCAACTACGGGCAGTAGCCCACCAGACTCATCACCCGTGTGGTCGAAGGATCTTCCCATCATG
Source organism: Diarsia brunnea (assembly GCA_949774965.1). NCBI lineage: Eukaryota > Metazoa > Arthropoda > Insecta > Lepidoptera > Noctuidae > Diarsia > Diarsia brunnea. Next base: position 18,733,997 of record OX459003.1, read on the forward strand.
AATGATGAAAAACTATGCACCCCTCGTTCTTCATACTTATATCCATCTCAGGGCCAGTTGAAAACCAGCGTCGGGCACTAGCTGCTCGGCATTTTGCTGAACTGGTCCTATTTGGCGCAGCCGTGAGATGCACACACTGTTTCAGTTTAGTTTTTTTAGTTTATTTTTATATATTTTTTATTGTTTGTTGGGTGCACTTGTGACATGTGCTAAATAAATATGTTTTCTTTCTTCCTTTTTCTTTATAAGTGAAACATCAACCCTGATTTCATCTCATACATCCATCCACGACCCCTTTTCTTGCTCAAAACACCTCTATAATATAATAGTTTAACTTACTTCTTGACAATTTGATCACTTTGTCCATACCTAATAACAGAAAGACAAGTGATACTAAAGGAGGTTAGTACTCGTAGAAACAACAGAAAAATTAAATAATCTTAAACGACAACATAGTAGTCTTGTTGGAACAGTTGCAAGAAAAACTTAGCAGAATATGTTACACAGTTGCACGAACACGCTAGCTCTAGTTCTCCAAGTTTGCTTAGTTTAGAAGCACAATTTTAAAACTGTAGAAAAGAAAAAAGAATCATTTGAAATTCGAAGTAGAAAAAGTAAGATGGCGCGCACCGGCTGTTTACTTAACTTTATGTATTACTTGCAATTCGTGAAGAAATGTGCACGCAATCACTGGACACGGGCTTCTTTTAAATTACGTCTCAAAGTTTTTGTACCGTTCGAATCCAGTTCAATTAAGCTTCTGTTAAGCCTATTCTGTGTCGTTTGTGTTTCAAGTCTGAGCCCAATCCCGTATATCTTAAAAACTATAATGACGTTCTCATAAAATCTGATTTGTAAAATAAAATGTTTGTTTTGAATTAAATAGTTCATACAGAAAATAGGTCACCTCCATTCCCTTTTTCTGAGAGTAAGTGAGGAAATCGTTAGTCGAAAGGTGCTTAGATGGGCGATTAGGCCGTCCAAGTTCCCGATAACATCTTATAGCGATCACAAATCCTTAGCGCCGTTGTGATTACAACTTTATCCCTTCGATTTTATTCGTAGAGGAAAGCTACAGATCCGTAATGGCTGATTACTGCCTATTTAGAAGAAACATAACATCACGTTCGCCACTCGTGTCGATCTTCAGTTTCAGCTGCCCTTTACATACCGGTTTTCTTCTGTGCCTCGGAAAGCACGTTAAGCTGTTGGTCTCGGCTGTCAATAGGGGATCGGACTGAGTCAAAAAAATATGATTATCAGTTAGATTGTCGAAAAATATTGGATACGTATTTTTTGTTTTATCAAATTAATAATTACGAAGATAAAACGCGTCAAAGATCATGAAGGGGGGGTTGTGACGGCATTTGTAGTTAAAAAATGTACTGGCATGTGACGTTTTCGAGGAGTTCACGAGTTTTCGAAGCACTGTACCGTCGTCATTTTTTGTTTATGTGAAAAAAGAAAAAAATATGTGTTCAATATTTTTTGGAAATCTATCTGACGGACTAATTAGTTTTTTTTTGTCCCATCCCCTAAAATCTTTGACAGTCGTTATCGGTAGTCGGTGGGCCGAAAGTTTGAAAAACAGCCTTACTAAGAGATCTGACCTCCACAACCCAGTACAAACTGGGTTGTGGAGGTCAGATTGGTAGTCGCTTTATGTAAAATACTGGATCTCAGGCTGCATCCGGTTAGACTGGAACCGACCCAACATGTAGGGATATAGACTAGACAGCTGTTGAGCCCATACTTGAAGTATAAGCATATTGTTAAAAAAATATATAAATGTATAATTATAAACAGAAACACCAAAAAAAAGGCAACAGTTTGTAGTAAAGTCATATTTTGCCAGTTATGTACCTAGGCAATAAGTTCCAAGTAGTGCGATGTGGGGCGTGAGGAGGGGTTAAGTAAACGACATAACGTGTGTTACTTCGAGGGTCAACCGTAGAACTGATCTCCAGCTCAACACCAAGTTCAATCTCTCCTTTAATTGATAGTATATATATACATAGATAGTACGTGACTACGTGCTAATACTAAGACTATGAAAACAGCTTATTTACCTTAACTTAAACCTTGAACACTACGTGACATGCTGATGTACAATATACGTGACATCACACCACAGTAAATTCTAAGTCCACTTACTGCTAACTCCAACAATTCTAAGGCCTTTTCGAAGGTAGAACTAGACCAGTACACTCACTTTCAGTGTCGTGCTTGCCACTGAGGTTTTTGGAAATTGAAAACTTAGAATATTTTGTTCTTCTTCGTATCGTGTCATTTTAAATAGAGTCAGCCCAATATTTGGCATCGAGTTTGGCTTTTCAGTAGAAATTTTCTGAAGGTAGTAATGTTGTTAAAGTTTAAAATAACAGTTCCACGAAACTCTATACAGAAACCTGCATTAACCGAGTACCCCTCACGCATACAAATTGTTTAGAAAACGAGGATTACAGATTAATAAAGGCCTCAGCACTAGGCTGAACATTCTGAATTTCAACGAGAAACCTTTGATAAAACACAATGTAGAATACAAATGTGTACCTTCACGCAGGGATGTTATGGAGCTCCGTAACCGTAACCGAAACTATCGGATACCCGAAATAAAAACTATCCGTAACCGTAACCGAAATCGATTTAAAAGTGTCTAAATGAGTTATTAATTTGTGGGATTTTAGGGACTTTTGATTTTAATTTTAGGGATATTTATTTTTGAGAGTTTAGAGGTGTCAGATTGTGTTGTAAGATTCTAATATCCGTTACCGAAATTATCCAAAACTAGCGGATAATCCGTATTTCTTTCTTTCTTTCAAATAATTACACATACGTAACCGTATCCGAATCCAGTATAATATTATTCCTATATACGTTTCCGTATCCGTGTCCGAAATTTCATATCCATAACATCCCTGCTTTCACGTTAGACGATAGACATTGTAGTAGTAATCTCGAAAATGTATGTGTTTGTACTACGTAAATATTTGTTATTCAAATACATACTTAGACTACATAATATAACATCACGCCTGTAATCCCTGGAGGGTTAGGCAAAACAGAACCTAAGTACACCCACATTTCGGCAGTTATATTTAAGTCCAATTTTATACGGGGCAAGCGTATTACCATCAACCGGACACAAATTAACACTGTATGGCTATTGGCTGCTAGTGATTCCTGATGAAAAACCTTAGACCTTTGAGTCGAACCCAGCAGCAGCGTTTGCGACCACTAGACTAACGAGGGAATCCCATTAGACGGAAGACATTGTAGTAATAATCTTGGAAATGTATGTATTTGTACAACACATATTTGTTATTCTTATACATAACTAGCTGATGCCCGCGACTTCGTTCCCGGTAACTATATATATAGAGAAGAAGAACAGAGATTAGACTATTAGTTAAAGGAATTCTGAACATGCTCTGTACATTGCCTGGTAATGTTTAAACATGTCCCACTCTAAATTCTAGAACACCGATGTAAGGCTCTGTGGGGCCAATCTCGTAATCACGAAAAACACAGCTACTAGGATCGAGCAGGTACTGAAATTTGGTATGGGATAGCTGTTCATTTTTCAATGATCTTTATGATTTATACCACATCTCGGGCTTCAAGCCGTCGCTCGCATAAGCAATACTGAAATATGAACACACCTTTCTAATACATACAGAGTAGAAGGAAGCCTAAAAGTTTCCTTAGCAAAGGATTTATTCAGGAAGGTATACTGTGAATGACTTGATTTAGTGCAGAAAGATTGATGTTATGGCATGTTACCATTACACGTTCGCAAAGATGGGGCGAGTCGACAGAATAAAACAAGGTCAAAAAAATTACTAGTACAGACATTTTTAACTAAGTAAATTTTGATTTTTAATTTGTTGAAGCTTTCGAATCTTTTAACTGTAAAGAGTAATTCAACATTTCCCGTCATTCCCAGAACCCAAATTAAATTAATTACGAGCAAACCCTCAAAATTCCTTAAAACAACTCGTCTTGTAACAAAATTAGCGGTTTTCAAGCATAGAGCAACTAACAAAGTTCCCGTTTGTAATATTAGTAGACACAGCTCGAGTACAGCTGACCCCGTGGGGTTCAGTCCAATCTGCTTGCACGTAATTACAAAGTTCGTGGCTTACAAAATAAACAGGGAAGAATAAACACATCCTGTATAGTTCACCTCGTGTTTGTTCGGTTCCGTTCGTAGTTTTGTCGCTATGTGGTTCGGAGTTTGAAGTGGAAGTTGTCTATAGCTCGTAGGTGAATGAAAACATCCAGATGCATAGGTCAGAGGTTCAGCCGACCTGATCGAGGTCAGCCTGCGGATAGATGACCATTTACTATTAAAAATAGTTTTGGCAATGGTTTAATGTTATCACCATGGTGTTTCTAAGCGATTGCATTATGTAAATGTTACACAATATGAAACGTAAGTTGCTTCCAGCTAACTCAATATTTACAGTGATTTTGTAAGTAATCTTTACCCAAAAATACCAGTTTATATTTTACATCTAACGATAAACATAATAATTGTTATCTAAAACGGCGCCAGCACTTTTCTTGTTTATTCTTTCCTAATCCAATTCTAAATATTTTATGTGATGACGGCTATCTGACGAACATTCCAACACATATATGCAGAATGTATAAACAGTCTATAATGTTCCCACTGCTGGGACACAGACCTCGTCGCTGTGAGAGGGAATGGGCCATAATCCACCACGCGGTCCCAGTGCGGACTGGTACACCATATGTTTACTATCTTTATTTTAAAATTCATGTAGACATTGTGCCACTAGCAGCAGCCGCTGATGCATATGCGTCCCTATGGAGAACTATAAATACCATAAACATAAAATCCATTATTTTATTTTACTTGACGACAAAAAGTTATCTGATTTTTTAGAAACAACAATTCGACGCATTTTTCCCTAATATCTCGAAAACTACTTTTTGCACTTTACGGTTTTCTAGTGAAAGGACGACAGCTCGTATACGTATTCTTTTTTTCAACCTTCAATTACGTCCAACCCCATCCTTCTTTTTTTATTCGTAATTTCGAATCACTTTTGTGTAGCAGTTCAAAAAAGACAAGTTTCCAACATACGGTGGGCAGAAAGACAGACAGACCGGCCCGAACAGGACAAATCTATAAAGGTTCCATCTTTGGCATTTCCCAATGGAACCCTATAAATCCAGAAAACTCAAACTCAAAGCATTTATTTCAATTAAACCATTTCAGGCACTTTTGAAGGATCATTCCCACTAGTTCTAATGCACAGTCTTACGATAGAACTAGTGGGTTTTTTTTTCCACTAGTTCTACGATTCAAAGTGGTATGAAATCGTAGAACTAGTGGGAACCAAAATTCCCACTAGTTCTACGATATATTTTAGGGGTGTTACAAAATCTTAAAACCTGCGGGACTCAAGTTTCTCATTCGTTCTATCACACAGTTTAGGGTACAAAGTAACTACGGCGCAAACTACCAAGAGAATAGAAGTAGCTAGGAGGTATTGAAAACATTTTTATTTGGAGATGAAAAATAAAGGATAGGTAGTAAAGTCCCACAAACTACCAGGAGAACAGAAGTAGGAAGGAGGTATTGGAATATTTAAATCAAATCTAAATTATTTCTTTCAAATACCATGCACTTTTTTTTGTTGGAGATAGGAAACCAGGATAGTAGAGTCCCACAAACTACCAGGAGGCCAGAATGGTGAATTATTAGTGTCATCATTGCGTACTGTATGTTATTAGAAATCTCATTTAATAATCAAATCTATATACATTTCTATATAAAAGGAATAATTTAGATTTGATTTAAAGATTCCAATACCTCCCTCCTACCTGTGGGACTTTACTACCTATCCTTTTTTTATCTTCACCAAAAAATAATGTTTCCAATACCTCCTGCCTACTTCTGTTCTCCTGGTAGTTTGTGCCGTACTTGCAACTACGGCACCCTAAACTGTATGATAGAACGAATGAGAAACTTGAGTCACGCAGGTTTTAAGATTTTGTAACACTCCTAAAATCCACCACCACCACCGATTCACCTTGAATCGTAGAACTAGTGGGAAAAAAAATCCCACTAGTTCTATCGTAGGACTGTGCAGTAGAACTAGTGGGAATGATCCCTTTTGAATGTCAGAAAAACAATTCATAAAACAAAGCTACAGTCACAGTCATAAGGCATAATAACTTGTAAGCAAAATATAAATTAATATTATTAAACCAGAACAAGCGTAGGTCGTTAAGGATAAGTATGAGCGCAAACTTGTAAATAAAATGTACCCACAGTGTACACTTGAACCGCGAAATAATGACGCAGCCGCGCTTAACAAGAAGTGTGCCCGTAATTTTGAGGGATTTGTACACTGCCGAGCAATTAAATGATATTAACAGACTTCTAATTAGTTCAGAACAATTTTCCAGCAATTTTCATTTACAAGCAATTTTGGCTTTCCGTGAATTATATCGCTTTTCTTACAATAAATGTTCTTCGAAATTGTGGTTTTGGACTGTGTGAAAGATGATATGTCTAGAAAGAAGGTTACCTTCTTTCTAGACATGCTGCAATGACGAGTCATAGACTAGAAACACCCCAAAGCAGATGAGATGAGATTGAGATGAGAGAAGAAAAAATAAATATTTATAGTATGCTGTCTAGAGTCAGAAAAATGCCTTGGCATATCAAGGCATGGCAAGACATGACACATATGATAGAAAAATACTCTAAAAAGTCAATTTATCATAAAACGAACACTAAATAACGTCATAATAACTTTATTTAGAGTGTATTGTTCGATTTTCAACGGTTGGCCTAGAGTTGATATTCCAAAAGGTATATTATCATGTAGAAATTAATTTATTAGATGTTGTGTGAAAGTGTGAATTAATCTACGTTGGTAAAGATCACTTACCTTAGTGCAATATGAATAGAGTTGTAAAACTATTTTCGTTCCTAAACGTGTGCCTTACAGTGTTTACATGTTCATGACAAACTAATACGACGTCTTTAGAAAGTACACAAGAATTATTATGAAGATTATTGTGTCTACGTCAGCTCATAAAACGGGGAAACTCAACTGTAAGCCGTGGTTGCTTACCGTCTACACAAATAATACGAATGCGAAACTTTATCTGTCTATCTGTAACGTTTTCACAACTTTTTCTACTTCAACACTTTTTGACTGAACGAATTGGGATTAAATTTTTGAAAATAGCATCATCATCTACCTAGCCTATTAATAAGAACTGTCACTCGGGTCGATCTTTAGGTAAAGCTGTGCTTGCCTAGGTCGGTCTGTGGATGGGTGACCGCCCGACATACCGAGTTTCCTCCGTGCCTCGAAAAGTACGTTAAGCTGTTGGTCCCGGCTGCCATATATAGATCTTTGGCAGTCGTTACAGGTAGTCAGTGACCTGAAATTCTGACATGTCTTACCAAAGAGTATCGTATTACCAAGTATTAACTAGGTTGTGGAGGTCAGATAGGCAGGCTCCATGTAAAATACTGGTATTCAGCTGCATCAGGTTAGACTGGAAGCCGACCCTAACATAGTTGGGAAAAGGCTAGGCAGATGATGATCTACCTAGCCTATTCCCAACTATGTTAGGGTCAACTTCTAGTCTAACCGGTAAAATAAATGCTTCTAGATAAATACTGTAACCATAAATCTAGCACCAGACACAAACTAAAAAATAGACTTACATCACAAAGGTTTAGTTCGTCATTAATCACAGAGTTAATTGAGTTTAAAACTCGGTCACTATCACTCCCGCCTGAGAGCCATTTACATGGCCGCATGTCGCGGTATCTAACCATTAAAAGCCTTCGCTGATCAACTGAAAATTGAATTTTAAACTTCCTTTAATATTGTATGTAGTTTATATTTTACATCCTGTGTTGAGACAATTTTGTTTTGCTTTTGTCTTTTAAGAACAATTCCATCTATTTGTTATTTTATTAATATCATACGTAATATAACATTTATATTTCGGGCAACTTCGACCCCTAAATATACACCTTACAGACTTACATCATCATCATCATAATTATCAGCCTGGCTTCCTTTCTTCTGCCACACTTCCCGCTTCTACAGACTGACATACATTATGAAAAAAAAAATTATTAGTAATAAATAGAGCGTCACTAAAAACTATGCTTGTAGGTAACACTTCAGTTGTGCTCTATGTCACTGTAATTTGTACGTTCATGTGTCAATAAAATATCACAAAATAGAAAAAACAGAAAATATTTACAGTGGAATTTAATTAAAATCAGTTTTCTCATTTTCATCGCGAGCTTGCACGAATGTGTACCAATTTTTCTGCTCGCCACTACACTGTAAATCTTGAGTGGCCATTAATGCGATACTTTTAGTATACACTGGCGGCCGTATTTATTGGCAATCACAATATTAATACTTTGTGCACGAATTGTAATGTCCCAATCCGAAAATATGGTGGTTTATTGTCTCCCAAAGTTAATACAAGTATAATCCCCTAACTTATAAATGTTACTTATTAGTTTTGGGAGAAAGTTTCCTTAATCTAAGGATAAGGTCGCCTTTAGTAATACCTTTTAGGAGGGTTTAGTGAAATATTAATAATTCTATGTGTATAATAAACGTTATGGTCGTGGATTGGTTTACGACGCCACACATATTATTTGTGTGTTTTATTTATTTATATGTAAAACGCCCATGCTGGGAACGGTTTTATGTACAATAAATGTTTTTTTTATGCAATTTTCATTTTAAGCTATTGTGCAAAAAAACCATCTGAAATACTCTTTACTATTTCAAGACTTTTTTAGCGGCTATTTAATGTTTAACCGATGTACAGACAAGCTTTCATTACTTATTCAGTTTCGATCTACAGTCCAATTTCTTATTCACTGCTGTGGCAATGAATTGTACCCGAAATGTACCACCTTCTCCCTTTCGAATATTTTATAAAGGCCAATAAAGAATTAATCTTGGTGAGAGGATGAAAAACCAGATAAGCCCTTGGCTTTAAATAACATTATTCATTTGTTTTCCGCAGTCGCGGATAGTATGTAGCTAATGGCCAAGGCGCTCATTGCACTTATAGGTATAGCTTTTTTATTGTTCTTTAAAATCGATTTAATACTGCACTCAAAAACCAGTCAATGCATCAACATTTTAAGGTTTTTTTTTTATTTTTCTTATTTTGGCCGGTTCTTCTCCATAGGAAACGACGCACCCGAACCCTTCATCTTTTCTCGACGTTTTATAAGTGTCCAATTGCCCACATTGTAAGCTTATGATAAATAATTTTTTTTGATTTTAAAGTACGATATTGAAGCTGACAACGTTACCTTATGTCACTATTTAACAATATGTTGTTTAACAAAATTTACTAGCCTTCAAAACGAATTCTAAAAACGACAAAATCAACCCACACTTCCCGCTGCCAATCGACCAAAACTTCGAGCCAATAAACTTGTCAAAACTTGTTCCAAACGAGATCATCAAAGAAGTCAAACTAATCCAATTTATGAAGAGTACGAAACTCTAAACCGGAGCTTAACGACGTCTTCAACCCTTTCGAGGGTTATAAGCTCATTTTGTTGCCACATATATGTAAATAAAGCCTCGAATATTCGTATATGATCATTAAATTGAGGTTGAAATATGGTTCAGAAGACGAGGATTTAAAGGAGCAATGGAAAGCAATATTTATTAGACTCACTAGTAAAACGAACTTTCTACCCAATATCCAAAGACGTCAGATAGACAGTCCATATAAATTATTCAGCTACATCCGTTAAGTAAGACTGCCAAAGCCGACCCGAACATAATTCAGAAAATACTGGATGCTGATAAAGTTGAAGGAGACAATCGCTAAGTTTGAAAAACGAATCACGTATTCTACTTATAAACGAATCACTCCACCTGCAAAGACATTTTCATGCATTCAAGCCTGGTATAAGTCGATCGCCGCAAAAAACAGGTTTTCAGTATTTTTCGGTTGATACTTTGTGTATAATTCATCATCATCATCAACAGCCTATTAATGTTCTCACTGCTGAGACACAGGCCTCCACTCTTTGAGAGGGAATGGGCTATGATCTACCACGCGGGCCCAGTGCGGGTTGGTAGATGTCACATGTCTTCGAATATTTTGGTTTTAAGACATGCTGGTTTCCTCAAGATGTTTTCCTTCACCGTTTTTGAGAGCAGTGGTGATCAAATAAATTACACAAAGTAATGCGCCTGCCGGGGTTCGATCACACGACTTACTAAACTAAGTCGGGGCCTCCACCACTGGGCCACCACTGCTCTGTCGCTTCTGTCTCAGTGTACTTATAAATAAATGTTTTTATAAAAGCCAAATACGAAAAAACTTCTATCAAATCAAGATTTTCTATTCGTATTTTACCAAGTGAGCTTAAATTATTAACTGTCTAGCCGTCCCTCGTTCGCCCAGCCATAATTTCGGTCTTGAGTGCGACACAAATTGTGCCACCAGGTGAAGAGCACTTGTGTATTCCGTGTCGCGATGTTCAGTTCTACAAGACTTGGTAAATGTACTCGTAGAATTGAAACTGTGAACTAGTTCGTTGGCAATATTATTATGAAACTTTCCAACTTTGATATTTACTTGTGGATGTAAATCATATGAGATTTTCTTCGTCAGTGTAGTTTTGAAACTTAATTTACGCGATCCCTTTAGATAGTGAAGGCACATAGACATGTGAAACACCATCCATAATAAAAGTTATGAATATTGCTTGATTTTACTTAGAAATCAATTATCCGTATTTTCGAAGTTAGGAACCCTGTAGCTACGCTTACTTAGTTGCCTGGTAAGGCCTCTGGACTTTTTAACATTCTGGAAATTGTCATTCGAGTAACTATGTGTACAAGTGTGAAATGACCTTCATTTCCAGTTTCCCGTTTCTATAACACATAATATATGATTCACGATGTTATGAGAAGATTTATGTCGTTTCATTAGAGAATTAGATTATTCATAACTGCTACCGTTATGCTGGCTGCGCCGGGAGGGGATGCCCTAGTAACACTTACACTACCTAACCTTGATAATGTTCATATATACCTGCTAAGATAATATTTTCCAGTATCTGAAACAAATATTTTCATATCATTTCTTCAAAAAGGGCAGGTGCGTAGTTCTCGCAACCGGCGTACGTCAATCACGAATTCACGACCAAATGTACGAACGTGGACAAGACAAAATGAGTATGTTAGGATCGTAGCAGGATTCGTTCTGTGGTTTCTGCCTACAACCATGGCAAACAGGGGTGAGTTTATTTAAGCTGCCATTATTTTCATACGATTAAAGAGATGAGAGGCGACATGAATGAAATCATCTTGGAATGCCGCATTTTGCATTTCATCACTCATCTCAGCCACAGCTGCCAACAACTCAACGAGAGGCAATTTGTCAGAAATGAGATGAACTCGTGTTTCATAATGCCTTCATTTTAGATCTCGCTTAGCCTGTTATTATACTGGTGTCAACTTCCAGTGAAATCTGATGAAAAGGCTCAAAGTGAAACAATATTACTGAAAAAAATACTGCCGAGATCCATCTAGATCTTCGTCATTTCAATAGAAAGACGTCCACTGCTGGACATAGGCCTCCCCGAAGTGTCGCGACATTGACGACTACTTAAATGATAAGAATGGTTGGTCGCTAAGTTGAACACAAGACAATGTTTGTTTGTTATTTATTGATTTGTCTGTAGTAAATCTACACCTTACTATTGTATCGAGTCTAGTACTTTTAACCTAACTGACAGATGTGTTGCTGGGGAGTTTGTTCCGCCACTTCTTCTTTCCAGCTAAAACACTAGGAAGTTTCGAAGGGTGGGCGTTTTGGGGGAAGCTGTCTCATGTAAATAAGTAAAGTAAATTTTGAGGTTCGAAAAGTGCTGATTATCAGCCTAGTTTGAAAAAATGACTTTTGATTTTGATTTTGACCAGTCTCATGCGCCTCGCATCCAGCGGATCCTCGCAACCTTCACCGGGTCATCGGTCCACCAAGTGGGAGACCTTCCAACGCAACGATATCTTTATCTTTGGTGTGGGCATGTCTCTAGGATGGATGACGAGAGACTGGCGAAGCGCATCTTCTATTCTGAACTTCAGGAAGGAAAACGGAAACGTGGTGGTCAGTTTTTACGTTTCAAGGATGTTCAGAATAGACACTTCAAAAGATGTGACATTGACCCCTTAGTGTAGGAAAAGCAGGCACAAAATCGGCCTGAGTGGAGAGGTCGTGTGCATCTGCAGGTTTGGGGCTTTGAAGAAAGAAGAAGGTCGCAGCTAGATCAAAAGCGCGATGACCTTAAAGCTAGACCACCTACAGCTGTACCCTATAATGTCGTCAATGGTGTTCTGACATGTCCGCTTTGTGCTCGTAGTTTTTCGGCCAAAGCTGGATATGCTAGCCACTTAAGAGCACACGGAAGAGCAGCACAACAAAGCTCTTGACAATCAAGCCATCGAATGCAGTCGCTGTGGCCGAAATCGGCTAGATGGCATCATCATCATCATCTTTGGCTAGACGTAATCAACGCTGTGATAAATTTTGTCCATCTATTTTAATGGGTCCTACTATATGGGACTTGATGCTACTATAGAATTTCCAATATCTGGTAGCTGAAACTACAAACTAGAATAGATAGATATCCATACTTGCCTCGATGCAGGCTCATTCACGTTGTTGGAATTCCATCGCTGTAATTGACACATCCAATTATCGATGATGTAATTAATAACCCAAGAACACTTGAGTTGGCAGTCAAACATGGCTGCCATTGTTTTCTTATCTGAAGTTGAATTATTGGTACCTATTTTGATGTAGTTTTTTTAAACGGTTTTATTTAACTAGCCCTGTGTGTTTGTTGTTTTTGTTTGGGTCTTAAGTAACTTAATTATAAACAATTATCTCTAACCGATTAGGCTGAGCCTGTGCGTTTAGTTTGATGACAATTTATTTATATTTTTTTTGTAAAAAGAATACGTTGCTCCACACTAGGAATTTCTCCTGTATCACAAACATATACAACTCACATACACAAATACCCAGACCCGAAACAAATATCTGTAGGCCATACAAATATTTGTTCCGTGCGGGGATCGAACGCGTGACACGCAGCGCAGCAGTCGACTGTTTGAGCCACTGCGCCAACCGTGCCGTCAATAGATAATTTGATCCTGCAGCAAGGGTCATCTCCTCACGAGTTAAATCATCGACGTTTAGTAGCTCGGACACGAAACTAAGTATACAAATTTAATTTTGATCAATTACCAAAATAGAAAGAAAAATTTTAGTAACGCAATAAGAACTAAAACATCAAAATAAAAAGATTTTTTTTCTATAGCATTGAGAACATCGGTGGCCCAGTAGTAGTGGCCCCGACTTACGAACAGTAAGTCGTGGGTTCGAACCCAGGCAGGCGCATTACTTTGTGTAATTTATTTCATCACCGATGCTCTTAAAACGGTGAAGGAAAACATCGTGAGGAAACCGGCATGTCTTAAAACCAAAAAATTCGAAGACATGTGACATCTTCCAACCCGCACTGGGCCCGCGTGGTGGATTTATAGCCCATCGCTCTCTTAGAGGAGCACTGCGTCCTTGCAGTGAGAAAATTATAGGCTGATGATGATGATGATGAAGTCCATAGGTCGCACAGTCGCACACATCACAGTTTCCTCATAAATCTGGGGTCTTGATCAAACCCAAATATAAAATTGTTGAGCGCGCGCTATCAACATTCAACCGCTCATATCATTATAAAATGCTTTTTACATATTTTTCTTTAATATTTGTTATGTTAGTTACGCAAGGCCCTTTACGCTACGCTATGTATTGATTAATTATTAGTATTTTGATTTGGTTTTATAAAATAATAACAGGTAAAGTCGGTGTGTCGGTAGTGATTTTTATATACATAGTCACAGCGAGTTTTAGATGGAAGTCAAATGGAGTTAGGCAGGACTGGTAGGTGCTCTTGCTAGCAAGGTGTGGTGATAGCAGCGGGAGCCTGCAGCGTGTACATGTGTGTTTGTGGGTATGCAAGTGGCATTCAAGAACTGGAAAGAGAAGTGTTGTTCGTCCGGCGCGTGGTGGCGAGATAAGCCGACGACATTACTAGCATCGCGGGAATTATCTAGCTAGTACGAGCGAAGAGAGGCCGGGCTACCCACTGGGGTGAAACCAGGCTGCGGATGAGGATGAGAGGCACAGAAAGCGGCTGCGGGTTGCTCGCAAGAAATACCGCGGCCTCGACACAAAGGGCTAAGAAGGAAGATAGGTGGTTTTTAATTCCCCACAGCGGGAGTGTCAGAAACCTCCCAACCTCCAAAAACAAACACAAAAGGCACATCATGTTCAAGAAAAGTTTGACTATGTAACATATTCGTCCCAGTCAATCACATTTTCTTTTTCAGGGTTTTTTTTTCTAAATCTCACTTGGAGCACAAATCATCATAAATATTTTTTTCATTTAATTTAGATATCTGAATTTTTTTTTTTTTTTCAAACTAGGCTGATAATCAGCACTTTTCGAACGTCAAAATTTACTTTACTTTACTTTACTCATTTACAAGTGACAGTCCCCCAAAACGCCCACCCTTCGACACTTCCTAGTGTTTTTTGCTGGAAAGAAGAAGTGGCGGAACAAACTCCCCAGCAACACATCTGTCTGTTTGGTTAGAAGAACCAGACTCGATACAATAGTAAGGTGTAACTTAATATTACGATTGATTACAGACACAAGTCAAAAATAAAAATGTATATAATAATAAAAACATAAAAAAGACATAACATGTCAGTAAACTAATTTTGGAGAAAGAACATAAATAACAAACAAACATTGTCTTGTGTTCAACTCAGCGACCAACTATTCCTATCATTTAAGTAGTCGTTAATGGAATAGTAAGCTTTTAAACAAAGATTAGATTTTACTTTGGCTTTAAATGCATTAAATGGCAAGTCTAGATCGTCTACCTGCCTCTACTAACTACACACTCATGCATTTCGTAGTACCTAACCAGACTTGGAATTCCAACTAGATCTCAGTCTAGGTTTTATATTTAGCTCATCATCTGCCTAGCCTTTTCCCAACTATGTTGGGGTCAGCTTCCAGTCTCACCGGATGAAGCTGAATACCAGTATTTTACATGGAGCGACTGCCTATCTGACCTCAATAACCCAGTTAATACTAGGTAATACGATACTCTTTGGTAAGACTGGATGTCAGAATTTCAGGCCACTGACTACCTGTAACGACTGCCAAAGATCTATATATGGCAGCCGGGACCAACAGCTTAACGTGCTTTCCGAGGCGCGGAGGAAACTCGGTATGTCGGGCGGTCACCCATCCACAGACCGACCTAGGCAAGCACAGCTTTACCTAAAGATCGACCCGAGTGGCAGTTATTATTTAGCCACGAGCTCCTCAAGGTTATATAGGCTCCTAGGTTTTATATTTAGCTATTCTGTTCCAATTACGAAGGTACTAGGAGGTGCGGAAACCGCTCGTTAAAAGCGAGGAGGCGGACAATACGATCAGTTCTGGGAGCTTGAACAAATATAACCTGGTTCTTAAATGTTAATTCTATTTTGTACCTTTCTTGTTACTAACAAATAACATCATAACATCACGCCCGTAATTCGAAGGGTTAGGTAGAGGCCACATTTCGCCATTTATGTTTAAGTCCCATGTTATAGGGGGCGAGCCTATTGTCATCAATCGGCCACATATCCAGACACCGTGGCTGCTACTGAGAAATTTCTGATGGAAAATTCCACTTACACGACCCGGGCATCGAACCCAGGTCCTCATGCTCAACAGTCGTGCATGCGACCAATAGACCAGCAAGGCAGTCAATTCTATGATTCCGGGCCATAACGTAAAATGTTGGCACAATAACCATTATTATAGGTACTATTTTATGAACAGGATTTTGAAAATTAATCAACTGTATGTATACCATAGCAAAAGTAATAACAAATTAATAAAAACAGCTTTACTTTTCCGATATAAAGTAACCTACTCCAATGCTGCCTGTGACCTAGATACCGCGGCCTCGGATACAAAGGGCTAAGAAGGAACATGTATGGTTTTTAATCAGTAGAAGTCTGACACTCCCCACTCCCTTTTTTTTTTGGGGGGGTGGGAAATCATCAAATAACCCCTCCCGCTCTTGGGCAGAGCGAAAGGGAGTGTCAGACTTCTACTGACTAAAAACCACCCGTGTTCCTTCTTAGCCCTTCATGTCGAGGCCGCGGTATTCCTTGCGAACAACCCGCAGCCTCGATAGGGCTCCCCACTCCGCCTCTGAGTCATTTGATGATTTCCTATCCTCCAAAAAAAACCTGTGACCTGCCTGAGACTGCTGCATTCATCGACTACAAACCCAAGCTTAAAATATCAGAACAAAGCTATAAAGCAATAGTAATAACAAATTGATGAAAATAGCTACAAGTTTCTGATATAAAGTAACATACTCCAAGACTAAACAAATGTTTGACTTTAATTTCGAAAGGAGGAAAACCGCAGCTCCGTCGATACAGGTAAAAGGCACAACGTGGTTCCCAAAGCAAACACCGAACGTTTGCCTGAAGAACAAATCATAAATGTTACATCGAAGGAAAACTAATATCAATAAATACGCCATATGGACCTACAGAGCAAGAAAAACGTCTAGAATGTGTAATCATCAGTCTAACCCTAGTCAGCTTCCAGTCTAACCAGATGCAGCTGAATACCAGTAGTTTATCTGACCTCTACAACCAAATAAATGGGTAATACGATTAGCTCATGATAAGACTCGTTGTCACATTTTCAGGACACTGACCGCCTATAATGTCATCATTTCAGCCATAAGACGTCCACTGCTGGACATAGGCCTCCCCCAGAAGGGGGGGATTTGCCATAATCGCCACGCTTGGCAGGCGGGTTGGCGATCGTAATATGGTTGTTACGAAGGCACAGAGAACGCTGCTGCCCATTCTCTGGTGAATCCCTTAGTCGGCTCTTACGACACCCACGGGAAGATATGGGATGGTGCTATTCTTTACGTCCGACACCGTACGTAACTGCCTGTAATGTAATGGTCGTCAAATATCCAAAAAACAAACATTGGTCGGTCTCGATATGTAAAGAATGGTCACCCATCTATAAACCAACCTCAGCAAGCGTAGCAACCTTCGATCGAACTGTGCAGCCTTTATTATTAAACCACGAGGTTCTCGTAATAGAGACGACAGAGCCAATCAAATTCATGGTCCTAAAGGTATATTGAACGCACGAAGTCTGTCACGAACCGCCTTCAAAGCCGTCAATTTGTATATTATTTGTGCGAGTAAGCAGTGCAGTTCTTGGTTTGTATTGAAAGTGTTCAAACATTGTTATAGCAGTGATCGACCAGTGGTGTGTCCAAGTTATAAGTCTCGAATTCCAACCCATGACACGCAGCTCTGATTTTGGATTCTTATGCGTATTGTAATAAATATCACTTGCTTCAGTGAAGGAAAACATCATAGGAAAATCAAACAAGCATGCCTGAGAAGTATTTCTCGACAGCATCTGCATCAAAACTTTGAGACCAGGTTAGACAATAAGCACATCGATAAATTGAAAAGTTATGATGATGCCGCCTCTAGTAGCGGTTGCCGAGACGTGTCCGCGCTCTACGCCAACACGCGATTGAAGTACTTCGATCTTCGGCCGCAACATGAATTTCCCTGGAGAAAATTTTCAAACTTACAGTTGAAGTAAAAATTTATGAGGGTCACTAATGAAGTTTTCGACTTTAAATTTTACTTTGATAGTTGTACAGTTCATTTTACAAGGGAATTCGGATTAAATGAGAAGGAAGTCTGATGGAAGCTTTGCGTTTAATCAAAAGTTGGTTTTGTATATCGATGTTTTGCTCATTAGAGAGTGTTTGTGGAACCACAAGCCGCAAAACCGATGCGTTACCTGTAGATTAAACTAGGTTAATTTAAGCCATTAGCTTGGCTTGTGGTAGTTAACAGAAACTTAAACGGAAAGCTCCTTAATGATGCTTTCATCATCATCTGCCTAGCCTTTTCCTAACTATCCTGTGGTCGGCTTCCAGTCTATTTGGATGCAGTTGAATACCAATATCTGCTTGAAGCGACTGCCTATGTGACCTACACAACCCAGTTACTACCTACTAGGTAATAATTATGATACCCTTTGATAACACTGATTGTCAGCCTATCACGCCACTGACTAACTGTTAAGACTGTCAAAGATATTCATAGCGGACCAACGATTTAACTTGTTTGCCAATTTGAAGATTGATCCGAGCGGCTGTTACTATCAAGCCATAAGCTCATATAGAAATAAAAATAAGTGGGTAATATGTGACTTGGAGGCCCATGTCATCATTGTCCTTCATATAGCCTTTTTGGTCCACCGACAAGAAGCCGACAACAACATAGTTGGGAAAAGGCTAGGCAGATGATGATAAAGGTGAGGATGATGATGATGCTAAGAGTTCGTTCACACAGACCGGCTCGGAGAGGAGAGCAGATTTTTATCACGTTTAAAACGGAGCTATGAACCATTGTAATTCATGAGAGCAAAGCTAACGCGCTTAGTGTGAAATAATAAGAAGAACCGAACGGCTGCCTCTGATGGCGTACTCTTCCGCGCTCGACCGGGCGACCTGATCCGCTTGCGTCCTCGGGCCGATCTGTGTGAAAAGAAGGGCGCTGGCCGATGTTCTCCGAGCCGGTCGTTATAGACGGACCCTTATCGGATAGCCCGACATAATGCTTGACAAATAAATTAAGATAAAAGTAAAACCAAAGAAAATCCCAGAGACGTGATATTTCGAAAATGTTACATGTGAACGAGTGTACAGTGTGTGAACAGTGTGATAAAATATCACGAAAGCATTGTTAACTACTTTGTTATATTACTATATAAAGTTATTTAATTCGATTGTATTTACCTGAAGCCTAAAAGTTACTTCGTCCTATCGTGATGGTTATATCATTTAATCATGTCAACAACCATAATATTTATTTTTTCGTACATTCATAATTTTGAACATGACGGAATGAATTCCTTCAGTAAGAGTTTTGTTATTCTTTGACCAGACTAAAACTAATAAATTATACAATATTCCGTCAACTGCACGTCGTCGCTGACGACCTCAAAAAGGTAGGACAAAGGACTGATAAAGCCTAGATACGGTCCAGCAGAGGATTGCCAAAGGCTAAGTTGATTGGTCTGTACTAACGCTGACCTCGAGCTGGCCTAACATAGTGAGGAATCTTAATAGAATCAGAAGCCAATTTATACTAGTTTTGTAATGTGCCGCACAAAGTGCACACAAACAAGAGGATTATTACATAATGACTATGAAAACATTCACATGATTTGATGGATGATTATTCTAAAAATAAGTTGACGTTTTACAGTAGCCATATAACGGGGACATTACTAGCGTATTTACCCACAGTATAAATCATATGGAAACTTACCTAATCTCTACATCATTGTTACTTACTCTGGCGTCAAAGATAAACCAATATTTGTTAAAGAAAATCTTTGACAAACCACAGTTATAAGTTTAGCGTGCTATCTTTACAAATAATATCACCGACATAATAAAAGACGAGACTGAAAATTATTTAATTAGTTCAATAAAGTTTATCGGCGACAACACAGCAGGGGAAACATAAACAAAAATGGCTGCAAAACAGACTCAAGCAGATATAGAAAACAAAGTGGACAAAGCAAAAGAAACTGTGGATTACGATGACCTCATATCAGCTGCTGGTGAATGTGGACGTTATCAATGGCTCCTGTTCTTCGGTACGTTTCCCTTCTACGCGTATGGAACCTTCGTGTACTTCTCCCAGATGTTCATGACTGAAGTGTCGCCCAACCACTGGTGCAGGATCCCCGAGTTAGAAAACTTGACTGATATACAACGAAGAGATCTTGGTGTACCCAAGGATAACAGCGCACGATTTGGATACTCACAATGTAAAATGTATGAAGCCAACTGGACCGAAGTGTTAGCATCCGGACTAGCACCTGATGCAACCTGGAATACAGTGCCGTGTCAATATGGATGGGAATTCAATAAAACAGAAATACCTTACCCTACTATTTCAAGTGAGTGGGAATGGGTCTGTGACAAGAACAGTTATCAAGCGACAGCTCAATCAATATTCTTTGTTGGATCTATAGTTGGCGGATTTGTTATTGGATGGATTTCTGATCGCTTCGGAAGAGTACCAGCTGCTGTTATCAGCAATGTCATCGGCTGTGTTGGTGGTGTGGCCAGTACTTATACTCAAAATATGGTTCAGTTTGCTGCTGTAAGATTCTTTACGGGTATGGCTTACGATAACTGCATGACGATGGCATACCTTCTCATTTTAGAATACGTCGCTCCTAGATACAGAACTTTATTAGCAAACCTGTCCTTTGCTGCATTTTACTCTCTATTCGTCACTGTGCTGCCGTGGTTGGTGCTGGCTTGCGGCCACTGGAAAACCATCTCTCTAGTAACTAGTTTACCTCTAGCCTTAGTTTTAATAACACCATTGTATCTACCTGAAAGTCCGAGATGGTTGTTATCGAAAGGCCGCATTGATGATGCTGTGAATAAAGTTCTAGTAATCGGTCGGATAAATAAAAAGGAAATACCACCAAAAATGATAGAACAATTCAAACTATCAGCAACAAATGCGAAGGAAGACAAATCTGAGAGTTGTTTAGAGATATTTAAGAGACCAGTGATAAGGAAAATGTTTATACTAGTGTGTATTGAATACATGTGCTGTACTATAGTTTTCGATGGACTAGTGAGGAGTTTAGGACAGTTAGATTTCGACTTTTTCATGTCTTTCTCAATGGTATCTTTTACTGAGTGTCCCTCGATGATCATAGTGGCATTCGTTATGGACTCCTTGGGCAGAAGATGGCTGACAATCGTCATGATGACTATTAGCTGTATATTCTGTATACTTACGATTTTTGCAAGTGGTGTACAAACAGTGATATGTGCAGTGGTCGCCAGATTCGCAGTAAATATGTCGTTAAGTGCTGCTATGCAATGGTGTGCTGAGATCTTGCCTACATCTGTAAGAGGATCAGGAGTGTCTATAGTACATATTTGTGGATACGTAGCCACAGTTATGTCACCATACATTGTGTACTTGAAGGTTTATATGTACTGGTTACCTTTAGCGGTAGTGGGCTCAATAGCTGGATTAGGCGCTTTGATTGCTTTTTCATTGCCTGAGACTGCAAGAAAAGATATGCCACATACATTTGATGATGCAGAAGAACTTGCAAAGAACCAGCGACTTTGGACTTTACCGATTTTGGAGTTCAGAAAACAGAAAAAGGGTGAAGTTAACGAAAGTTTTGAATCTGGAATGTGAAGTGTTTACATTACGCTATTCTATGCCTTAACTCAACGTGTAGCTTAGAAACACGTTTCTTGTGTTCAAGATGCAATCTCAGTGCCATAACTTGTAATCTGTACCCAAATATTTAACCAGTGTATACATGTTTTACAATCTTGGTTTTTTTATAGAAATTGTAAACAGTGGACATCTTTTGAGAAATAAGCACGACACGTTATAGTGATCGAACAAAAATAAATAAAAGACAGATAAAATTGCAATATTACTGTGCTGTTTTAATGTTAGTCTTATTAGGTTCTTCAAGACACGCACACACTATTGACATATTTGACTCCTTTTCTATGCCTCCTTCCTTTTCCAAATCATGAAAAAATTGATTGTGTTTTTATATTTCAATACTAGCGGACGTCACGCTATTTCACCCGCGTAGTTCCTCTTCCCGTGGGAATACAGGGATAAAAAGTAGCCTATGTCACCCGCGGATAGTGTAGCTTCCCAACAGTGAAAGAATTTTTGAGATCGGTCAAGTAGTCTCGGAGCCTATTCGTTACAAACAAACAAATCTTTCATCTTTATAATATTAGTGTAGAAATCATTAAAATCTAAAGCGGTCCCATATACCCATCAAATCAAATATTCATACATACAACCATTTGAACACCGACCACCTTTTTTTTATTCAAATTGAGGGTAGGTATAAAATCGTACCACACGTCTGTTCCCGAGTGACCCGATCACCCGAACGATTCAATATTCAATCGCCGACGGTTCCACAGATATGACGTGAATAAGTAATGTGACCGATACAGCCGTTAATGGAACGTTAGGAACAGAATCGGATCAGTATTTTTGACTCGTGGTGAGTGGATTTCTTTAGCGAAATATGAAAAGTGCTGAAAATCCAGATTTTTTAGAAAAAGATTTTGCATTGATATTTGTTTTTACGTTTATTATTATTATTATGAGCCTATACTGTCCCACTGCAGGGCAAAGGCCTCCCTTCCTTCCTTTCACTTCTCGCGATCCAGTGCGATAGTAAGCCAATCCTTAGAGAAAGAGTCCAGCTCATCCCGCCATCTTCTTTTTGGCCTGCCGCGTTATCGTTTCCTGCTCTGTGGTATCCACTGATAGGTAACTTTTGCCCATTGCTCCTCCGATATGCGGCAGATGTGCCCAGCCCATTTCCATTTTAACTTAGCAGCTGTTTTAACGTTTAGTTTTCGGAATTAAATTGACGTCCGTCGAAAACTACGCACGTCGCCGGACAAACTCTAGAAGGCAGACTACGCACGTCGCCGGACAAACTCTAGAAGGCAGACTACGCACGTCGCCGGACAAACTCTAGAAGGCAGACTGTCAAGCCGGTATTATCTTGGCGTATCTGAATGGGTGGTAACCGCACTTCTGGTTAAAGAGCAAGTCACAATCTGCACAGGCATAGACTCCAAATAAAAAAAAACATACAGACTAATTGATAACCTCCTCCTTTTCGGAAGTCGGTTTAAAATAGCAGACGATGTCGACATCAAATCCTACTGACCTCCACAATCCACTTTCTGGGTAGTTGGATAACCCTTTGTAAAAGAGTGGGGTGTTCAAATAAATGAGGTGGCATAAGTCCAGCAGATGATCATGAATTATACATATCTCTTCTCATCGTGTCATACCAAATGCCACATTTTCGTCAACCGTTTGCAAAGCGCGGGGGTTATAGGCAATGCCCTTTTACTGAATTTACGATATTCGAAAAGTCCCCATGTAGTCAGGCAGACGTGTTCCTAATAGCAGACCCACATTGAGAAACCAGCACGCTTGCAGGATAGGAATCGACTATTTTACACGCAGTAAAGTATTAGGCACTAACCAAACGGAAAAAGAATGCGGTGAACTGACTGTCACACACGTTTACGACCCCATCGACAAATTCAAAATACTTCTCCAAACACATACTAACAAGTTCGACGTATCAACTAATTGGCTCTGACAAGCTTGTTACATGAATTTCGTTGGCTGCAGGATTACCGATTTTAGGAAAAAAGTTACGAAAAGAAAGTACTTTCTGGAATCGTCAGGGAGGAAAAGTGGAATAACTCAAAATGCCAAGGGAACTTTCTGGACATTTTTTACCTCCGAGTCCAGTTTTCCCCTGATTTTCTCAGGGGGAAAAGTGGAAGAAGGCGTAGTTAATAAGTGTGGTTTAGAAGGAAACGTTCGCATTTGTTAAAGTAAAATATAATATTTACGTGATTGTTATGATTTGTCGTGTTTGTGTATTGAAATTATTGTTTTTAATATTCAGTAGAGAACAACAGTTCTCTAATGAATCATCATCATCTGCCTAGTCTTTTCCCAACTATGTTGGGGTCGGCTTCCAGTCTAACCGGATGCAGCTGAGTACCAGTATTTTACATGGAGCGACTGCCTATCTGACCTCCACAACCCAGTTAATACTAGGTAATACGATACTCTTTGGTGAGACTGGATGTCAGAATTTCAGGTCACTGACTACCTGTAACGACTGCCAAAGCTCTATATATGGCAGCCGGGACCAACAGCTTAACGTGCTTTCCGAGGCACGGAGGAAACTCGGTATGTCGGGCGGTCACCCATCCACAGACCGACCTAAGCAAGCACAGCTTTACCTAAAGATCGACCCGAGTGGCAGTTCTTATTAAGCCACGAGCTCCTCGTTCTCTAATGAATATTTATTTTAAATTTTGAATTGAAAAGGCCGAGTTCTAAATCAATAAAACAATTCTGAGTAAGTAAGTTACAATACACAGAATCCATAGGTACCTATTATAAAATTAAAGCAAAGGTAACTCTGTTTGTTTGTAACCGTTTTACAACTAAACGGCTGATCGAATCTAAATTTTTTTTTTTTTTTTTTTAAAAAAAAACGTTGCCCCACACTAGGAATTTCTCCTGTGTCGTGGGTGCGTTCACAAACATTTAAACTCACATACACAATCATACCCAGACCCGAAACAACTATCTGTAGGCCATACAAATATTTGTTCCGTGCGGGGATCGAACCCGCGACACGCAGCGCAGCAGTCCAATCGCTCAGCCACTGCGCCAACCGTGCCGTCAAATTAAATTATGCAAGAAAATAGTAAATATCCTGGGGAAGATCAAAGGCAATGAAATCAAAATATTTTATTTCACATAGGTCTACATGGGCACTTGTAAAACGTCGACAAAAATCAGTTTTTCTCTCTCTCATACACATCAGAATTTCCGCGCCATCGAAGTCGCTGGTAACAGCTAGATTAATATAATGCAATGCAGAATTTTGCAAAAGTACCCGTCGGGGCTGCGGGTTGTTCGCAAGAGATACCGCTGCCTCGACATGAAGGGCTAAGAAGGAACATGGGTGGTTTTTAGTCAGTAGAAGTCTGACACTCCCTTTCGCTCTGCCCAAGAGCGGGAGGGGTTATTTGATGATTTTCCAACCGGAAAAAAAAAGGGTGCAAAAATAGCCTTAACGAAGCCATAAGGCACTTTTTCTCCCCGTCACTGCGATCTATTTTTTGTTCTAGACCGTACCTGGGAAACCCCTAGTTACGGAGATATTGGGGGTCAAAATTCTAAATTTGTCACATCTGTTTTTTTTAATACTTGTTTTTCAGGTACTTTACTTAAATTACTTCCATGACCCGTTTACTATTCAAAACATGCACTAGCACATTGTTTTAAGAGTGCTACATTGAGTTTTATCGTAAAATGTGATTTTTCACCCAGAAAAAACGCCAGCCAGCAATATTTTTTGCTTAGGGGTACCTACTTAGTTTGATGTACATAATGCTTAGTTGACGGTTTCGTGAGGATTCGCTTACACCCTGTATACAGGGTGGTGCCAACCATACGACAATAAATGAAACCACTGGTAGTTCTAGTTCATAGGAACATTATTAAAACAATAAAACTAAGTAGCATAAAACTGTAAACGAAATACATTACAATTTATAAACAAATATTGGTTTATTAACCTTATAAGGAAAAATTTGCACCGATATATGTATGGAAATACAATGTAACAAACGAATTTGGCAAAGACATTAAGGTAATTTATTGTCGTATCGTCGTCACCACGACGGTGTTAGATAGTTTAAAAATGTTCCTATTAACTAGAACATACCAGTGGTTTCATTTATTGTCGTATTGTCGGCACCAACCTGTATACAACAAAGTCTTAATACAGAAATCCAATTCTTTTACACTCGTACAAAATTTTCCTTCCAAGTCCCGCCTTATTTTCAACTTCATAAAGTTTAAATTAATTTCTATTACTCTTCACCGTCGTACTTTCCTTGTATTTTCCCAACACATCAGACTTTTACGCTATTACTGTACATTCTCCGTTCTCGACAGAATAAAGTAATAAAAATTGCCTTAAATGACTCGAGATTCTGACAAATGGGTGCAATCTCTCAGATGTTGCTGTTAATTCTAGCTCTTATGACCCAAGAAATAAGGGTCATAGTTGAATGTTTTGTTGACCATTTTGAAATGAATTTGCTGGCGTTGAAAGCCTTGTATCTTTTATAATAGTTGAAGTGTTGTATGAGACGGTATCGTCTATGGAATGCCTTTTTTGCAGTAAGTCGACTTCATTTGCTTATGTTGGAGGTAAATGCCAACTTAAGTAAATGGGTACTAAAAGTTTTTGGAACGAAGTTCCTTAACGCGCGTTGTGAAAGGGGGCTAGACGGAAAAAAATCTTACGAAAAGTTGTCACGACACTTTTTGCTATAGTAAGCTATTGTAAGCTGTGCGGCGTCGCATGTTTCTCTGTCTGTCTCTCTCTCTCTTATAGAAAGCAAGCCAGATATTTTCATTTCTACATTTCTTTTTTTTTTTTTCACATAATAAAAAGTAATAACAATAACTTCGTTCCATCCGGGTGTTCCTTGACACCTCTCAAGTTTTTTTCATAGTATGACTAAATATAATGTAACATAGCATAACATCACGCCTGTAATGCTCGAATGGTTAGGCAGAGGTGCACTTTTTAGAATACCCATATTTCACCTGTTTTGTTAAGTCCCATGTAATAAGGAGCGAGCCTATTGCCATAAAAGTGGCCCAAATTCAGGCTCAGTGGCTGCTACTAGGTAATTCCTGATGAAAAAACCCAATAACACTTTGGCCGACCTGGGTGTCGAACCCAGCACCTCGTGTTCAGCTGTCGCGGTTGCGACCTTTATACCAACGAGGCAGTAAATGCAGATCGGCGGCGGCGACCTCTCGCGGTCCTGGTGCAAGCTCTAGTCCGGGGCGAGATGAAATGGGACGCCGTCGCCTCCTTCTGCGAAGCAGTGATGCTAGCGAAGGAGGTGGCGGAACGTGAGAGGGAGAGAACCTCTCGTCCCAGCCGCCGCGGGTGACGCTCCGGGCGTCGGAGACCACACAAAAAAAGGCAGTAAATGCAATGTATAGTTCTTTCGTGAATAGCTTAGCACGCGTTTGGTTAACCAAAGTATGTTAATCTCGTTTTCACTTAATCTAAGCGTTATCTATATCAATTCCCAAAATAAATTATAATTATCATTGCACTGTTACCTATCCTAGCTAATTAATAGAACATGATTAATCAAACCTTAAATCATGCAGACATAGCAATCATGATTATTACCACAAACTATTCAGTTTGAACAACAAAGGGCGAGTTACTCATGCCAAGTAACTATACTGTCTCGCTAGCGACGCGGCGACGTGGCACTGTCTACTGTCTATCAATGTCGGCCTTTGAAATACACCTGTATGTTCTCTTGGATATTATGAAGGTATTTATCCGTACAGACTCTTGAATATTATAAAGGTATTATTATCCGGACTAAAATTATAAATGCTAAAGTCTATCTGTTTTGTCAGTAACTTTATCACGTTTTATTTATTACGGAACGAATTGGAGTATTAGTTCATCGCACACATTCTGAGTATCCAGGTGTGGTAAAGTGTGGTTCACTTATACACTAATCATCGGACCCAAAACTAACTAAGCCGCGTTCAGATCTAAACGATCATTTTTCAATAGTATTATGTGGGCCGATCCCGGCGGCACTGCAATGCCGGGCCGACCCGCGACGGGAGTGGAGCGAGCCCCGAACATCCCGTCAGCTTACAAAAATCAGATTAATATACTGGTCCCTCAGTGAGGGAACTTTCAGATATTAAGCTGAAAAGAACAGATACTACACTTTGATCTTAGCCAAAAGGCCGAGAAGCGATAACGTAATTACAATATGCGAGGGTGGTCGTTCGGCCGCGGAGAATCTTAACACCGCGATTCAGGATTACGCGTCATATGTACAGCGCCATCTATTGGGCTGATGTGAAACAAAACCTACGTCATTGTGGTTGGCATTGTATTAGTCAACGGATACGTGAGTTGTGTTATCTTTAGTAACACGTCACACGTCGTACAATATTAGTAACTTTTAATAACTTCTCGTTAACAAGTTATGTTCTCTTTGTTTAAGTATAATGTTACCGTATTCTTCAATGGTTTTCTTATATTTTAGTCACAAAATGTTGCTACGCGGGTAAATCATTATATATTTTATCTACGCACACACTCAGGCTTCTGTAATCTTAGCCTCCCGACATGGAATACTCGATAGTCATGATAGAAATGGTCATGAGATTCACAGACCTTCGCCTCGGCAATGAGTTGCTTTCTATTATGGATTTCAAATATACTGTCATCGGTGACGTAAGTCATTGTTGTCACTTCGCTCCCTTCCTGACATTTATCATGACAGATGGCAATACTGGACCTGTCTTTAGACACATAGTCACACATAGTAAACACGTTTATTGTAGTTACCTTAGTATTGTTATGAACACGCGCACTTCCTTATTACGCTTTCTTTCATTGTTTGTTATTGTATCAGAAATAGATAAGGCATTGTAGTAACTTTGGAATAATCTATCTTATGTTGTAGTTTTTTTTTTCAATTATGTTTGGGGTGGGTTCCATTTCATCCAGCCATCTAAATACTAATACATATTTCACCTAGAGCTACCTGACCTGGACCTCCACAACTCAGAAACGAGAGGTATCTAAAACTTGTCAAAGATTATCTCCAATACCTGCTTAATGTTAACGCCCGTATCCACTACACATCTTGATGGCAACTTGGATAAATTAGGTTCAGTAGTATATCTGCTCTTTTTTTTAACTAATTTATACAGTAGGCGATACTTACTGTTATAATAACATAATTTTATTATTCATAAAAACAAAATTTTTGGGGGGGTGGGAAATCATCAAATATCCCGCTCTTGGGCAGAGCGAAAGGGAGTGTCAGACTTCTACTGACTAAAAACCACCCATGTTCCTTCTTAGCCCTTTATGTCGAGGCCGCGGTATCTCTTGCGAACAACCCGCAGCCCCGACGCAAGCAAATACCCCTAAATATTGTTCTGTAATTTCAACTCTCGACGCTTGCGAGCGCCGAGGGTATAAAATCCGACAAAGCGTTTTTATTTTCGGATCTATTAAGTTTCTGTCTAGTGTATGTGAAAACAGGGATAAATCTCACTACACCAGCCTTTTAACTACACAATGGCGTCTCCTATCTTTCATAATAAATTCCGTTGTCCATCCGTCAGTCAATAAGCGCTTTTAGGGACATTTTCGCCTCGTTCCTGTGACAGGGGGCCTGTGAGATATGGGCCATTTAACGTCCGGAATTTAAAATATGGCGCGGCTGTTCCCTATTGTAAAAAAACGCTGAGGAATGCGTTGTCAGCATGAACTTTTTCTGAGGAAGTTTTCGCGTGTTTTGAGAAACTGAAAAAGATCTTTAGATTACCAGCTTTCAAAGTTTCAGTCAGTGCCAATCGTTGAAACTGAAAAAGAAGTGAAATCAAATTAAAGTAGTCTTTCGTAAACAAAGGGAACACTTAATATTATGTCACGCTTGTCCTGTTGTTTGTTCATTACAGGAAATACGTTAGCAAATTATATTTCTGCAACTTCAGAAAAAAACATTGTCTTCGGAAAACACAATTATTTCACAAAGTTCATCATCTCATCGTACAATTCGGAATGAACAGCTTTCATTGAGTTTACAGTCAATTTAAAATTCATAACCCGAATAATCGCTTATTCCGTCCAAAAAGACGGATTACAATTTAAATTCTCAACAGATTTCAGGAACCTCCATCTCTCGTATCTCTGATATTTAAGATAAATTCCCGAGGCGGTCGTTAGATTCACTCTGAAGGCGTGCTGGTTATTCCATCCATCTTTTAATGTGAAAATAATACCCTTAGCTCGGCTAGATTATTCCTCTCGGAATTGTTATTATTATTGTAATTTAATCATATAATATAATAGAAATGGACACTTTATTGTATTTTATGAATTGACATTTGACATTAATTTTATACCTTTTATATTTTATTTGTTTTTGTTGTTTTTTGTATTTTATTCGTATTATTATTTTTCTGATTTTAATTTAATTTGGATTAAATTTTAATATGGATTGCATGTATGATTTTTAGTGTATTTTTAGTGTTTTTAGAAATTCAGACACAATGTTAAAATTGTAAGTGAATAAATTAATTGAATTACTAAGTCAAGAATTCATTTTACAGTTTTTATATAAAAGTTTTGTGTAACACTAGTTTTGCCTCGCGGCTCCGCCCGTGTTGAAGTCGAAGTAATCACAAGGGAACGTACTACCAGGGATAAAATACCGTCCACCGCCTATCCTATCTCTAGCTAATGGTCTACTTGTGCGCTAAATTAAAAATTTCATCGACATGCCTTTAGCCATTGAAAAGGTTAATTTGACGACACGGTTAGCGCAGGGGCTGAGCGATTGGACTGCTGCGCTGCGTGTCGCGGTTTCGATCCCCGCACGGAACAAATATTTGTATGGCCTACAGATAGTTGTTCCGGGTTTGGGTATTTGTGTATGTGAGTTTAAATGTTTGTGAACGCACCCACGATACAGGAGAAAATCCTAGTTTAGGGCAACGTTTTAAAAAAAAAAGGTAACAGACAGACTGAGTTACTTTCGCATTGAGAACATATTAGTGTGGATTTGTCTGATTATCCATTGTGTAACTTAGTGTCTGGACCTTAGGATTTTATTAATCTTTTCTGACTACCGTCAGAGCCTAAAGCGATTTTGGTAGCTATGGGTAATTAAATATTTCGAGTATCATCGATTTTCGATTCGCCCCGCTACGTAATTACCAACGTAACAAATTGGATTTCAACGTAAACTTCAAAAGTATTAAAGAAACTTTCAAAAATGTATTAAAACGTCACACGTTACTCGTCCGACTTTTAGTCTTACCCTTTTCTAGTTTTTCTTGGATGAACTCCAAACAATTCAACTTTGGACAAATCTTTTCTTGGTTTTTACAGTAAGCAAGAATCACATTCAGTTGACTTAAATCTTGGCGTTCTTTACTCATTGTTTCCTCAAATAGCCTTAAGTTCTGTTTATTAAGGTGATAGATTGAGAAAAATGTGGTTTTTCTAGGTCTACGAACTTGTTGAGTATGTAGAATAGGGATTTGACATTTTGGTGAATGGTTTTTGACTCTTTGGTCTAGTATCGACGAAAATGAATACACGATTCAATGAATTTTTCTCGATACAAAAAAATTGCAAAGTTATATCATTTTTTTTACTTTCTTAGAAATCACGGTGTAACACTTAAGAATTATTCAATGGAATTGACTTTGAAACATAGAGAATTATTATATCAAGTATCCAGGAAAGTAATTTAAAACTTTATTTAAATTTTCTGTTAAAAATGGAGAAAATTCTTTTTGGCACATACGTTGTTTTATTCCGAGCAGACGCACATTATTGCCATCTCTTCTTTTGCGTTTCAAAAGTATTTGCATCACTTTCGCTCGCTTGTCAGATCAGTCGCCCGATGGGCTTCATCGACGCAGGACCTATGACATTTTTTTACAAATCTGTGCCATCAGATTTTCGTGATTATAATAATTGATTATTCGTAAAAGATAGTAGATTGTTACTTAATTAGTGTTGAATAGGTATATAAAGACTATTCTTGAGATTTAACAGTACCTATAACGTATCGTTTTCCATTTGTGATGAGTATTTAATTGTTTATAAATAAAAATGTGAAGAAATATGAAACCAAAACTAAATAAAGTACAACGTTTGAAGTTCCTGAGGGTGAGGGCTCAGAAAATGAAAGAGAGTAAGAAGTAAGTATGTTATTTTTAATGTTATTATGTACAATAATTAATAGTTTCTATTTTATCAGTAACTATGAGCACGTTTTTAGCTGCAATCGAAGTCGCCACCTCTGCTCATATACTTAGATAATCAGCTACAACCTATATTTGCCTCGCAAAGTAATATTGGGTTAGCATTCTATTTGCTAGAGCAAAATATTTATGAAATAAAAATAAAACAGGCTAAAATGTACTAATAAATCATTTTAGGTTAGACATATTATGTCAACAAAACATCATTAATACGTCAACTTCTATTACCGCGTGTGAAGAGCACATAAACGAATGGAGTCACATTTGAATTGCAAAAAGAGGTGAGTTTAGTCGAAATTATTTTTTTGGTCTTTAGTGAGGTATGGATTTGGAGTTTATTAATCATTTCAGTTTTCCTTACAAGTAGAGTAATTTTTTTTGTGATTTTTAAAATAGTCAGTAGTAATATTGTTTTATAACGTTACAATTTGTTCTACTATAGAATCGATGTCCTGAGAGCATAGTCAACTGTCTAATGGTATTCAAAGTGATTTGCATTTCTGCAGAACTTTTAGGATCGACCTAAATGACTTTCAGTAGCTTATGTCGGTCGTTGTATTTGTTGTTGTGTTTCAAAGAAAGAGAATGTTAACGTAAGTAGTAAGTTAATAAAGGCTATTTTTATTTTATTTTATGTCGGTCATAGTCCAGCACCCCCTGGACCAAGACGTCCGCATGTAGTAACATAACATCACTCCTTGTGAACACTGGACACCCCACACACATTTCACCAATTATGTTTAAGTCCCATGTAATAGGTGGCGAGCCTATTGCCATCAACCGGCCACAAATTCAGACTCCGTGGCCTCTACTGAAGAATTCCTGATGGAAAAACGCAATAACACTTCACCCGACCTGGGAATCTAACCCAGGATCAAGCAAAGTAGTCGCACTTGCGATCACAAGAATATTCCCTTTTTTTTTTTAGCGTAGTTGTATAATGGTTTACGGCGCTCGTACGCCGAAACTATTGGTTTTAAATAAGGAAAAAAAAGGTTATGACATAAATTGTAGGAAATTTTCTCTACTATTATTTTGTATAGATATGTTTTTCTTGTAAAATGCGTCGGAAAGGAGTTATTATCAAAAAACTGCTTTTAGGCGCCATTTTTGCAATATGGCGGCGCGAGCGGCAAAGATACGAGGTGGCAAAGTTAAAATTCGGAAAGAGCACGTCAAAATCTATAAAATTACCAATTTTCAAAACTCCCGGAAAACTTTCCAGGTAACCTCTATTTTTTCGACCAAATGACTGTACTAAAAGCCGTAGAACAAAAATTATCAAAGATAAAAAACAATCTGAATGTTATTATGCTCCACTTGAATGTTGATGGTTTTTATTCCAGAAATAAAAGGAAGCAACAACATGATATTGATAACGAATATAAAGAAGTTGAAGAAAACGTGAGTTCTCTCATTTTATTTACTTCTAGCTTTTGCCCGCGGCTTTGCCAACGTGGATGTCGGAAATATCAAAAATGACGATTTTCCATACTACAAACTTTTATTCCCTGTTTCCCCCTTGAGAGTTGAATTTTGAAAAATCTTTTCTTAGTGGATGCTTACGTCATAAGAGAAATACGTGTGCGAAATTTAACGTTTCTTGGTCTAAGGGTTTGTATCCTCGGTCAGTCAGCTTTGCATTAATTTTATATATACAGATATATTAAGATCTTCCCAGTACTAGAGCTTGGCATAAATAGTATTTTTCCAAGTTGATTTATACTTCTTTCAGGGTTCTAAAACTGCCGACATCAGCGGAATAATAATATTAATAACAGTCATCAAATAATTAAATTTCCAAAATGTCCAGCTACTTCTGTTGCTGACCGTACAAATAGATACAAGATGTAGTATCTGACGAACGGGAAGTGATGGCATGGTAAGAGATGAGAAAATCGGGGGAACGGGAGAAAAAAGCGGCAGACAAAGTAGGAAAGGTTACTAAAGATGGTTACCAATAATAGATTTGTAAACTTAGATGGTTGTTGCGGTAAACGTTCATACAGAACTAATTATGCTGCACTATTGGCGATTTCGTAAAGTTCTTTTCATGGAAGTTAAAAACAAATACTGATGTATTTGTGCTTGAGTGGGAAAGGCAAATGAGATAGTAAAACAACATGAGTGTTTTAAAAATTATAGCGGATCTTCAACAGCTATGGAATCCACTATTATCGCCGAAGGATTTAAACAGTCTATAGAAATGCATTCGTATCTATGGAAGATCATAGCTAATGGAGACAGTACCACTTATACACAAATACTTGACAATACTGTATCTCTCAATCACGGTCGAAAAGATTGGTTGCAAAAATCATATATTTAGAAAGATCAATGTGCAAAAATGTATGGACACCGTCCCCGAAAACGAAATCAGTCACAATAATAATAGGGTAGTTCACAAAAAAAAAAAAATTAGTCCATCAGATACATTTCCAAAAAATAATGGACACATATTTTTTCTTTTTTCACGTAAACAAAAGATGAAGACTATACAGTATACAGTGCTTCAAAAAGTCGTGTGACGTCACAAACTTAGTACTTTTTTACCCTGAAAGTGACGCCCCTCATAGTCTTTGACACGTCTTAGTTTCGTAAATTTTGATTAATTTGATAAAACAAAAAACACGTATCCAATATTTTTCGATAATCTAACAGACGAAACAATTAGATGTTTTTGGTGAAACACCCTATTATGTTACCGATCCCGATGCTTGTTTTTTTTAATTATTACTGTGGAATGATATCGTTCGTAGTGTTCACACCTCGGAACCTCGGAAAACATAATTTAAAAATATTAACAACAAATAAGATTTTAAAGATACGAAAGTACATAAATGTATCGCCATAAAAAATCATGGCTTACAAAATCTGCAGCAATCAGACAACATAAAAAATCTGCACCAAGATATTACGAACCCTGCCATTTATCATGCATTTGAAGCCACCTCAAATATTTTTATTACAAGAATCATGGTGATTCTTGTAATAAAAATGTTTGAGGTGGCTTGATACAGGTAAAGGTCGCGTCATGTAAAAAGAACGCTGGCGGTCAAGATTTATCGGCCTATTTGGTGGTAAGAGGTGGGGGTGGTATTTATGTTCTTTCTATAAAATTAGTTTACTGATATGTTGCTTTTTTTTTAAATATTTTGTGTTATTGTATACTTTTGTCATTTCGTCCCATTACCTATTGTAGAAAGGAGGCCTGTGTCTCAGCAGTGGGAACATTATATAGGCTGATGATGGTGATGATGATGATGTAGTTTAAAATAGGTTCTCTTAAAATAGGTTTTCTTAAAATAAAGTTTTTATTTTATTTGTTGTGTGGAGCTCTGTCATTTTTCGATTTTATAGTTATAAGTCTGTTAATAAGATTGACATCTTAATATTATGTTGTACACTAAATCTATACGTCTTGGGCTTCCTAGAATATACCAGAGAATGAATTAAGTATTAAAATCGGTTCAGTAGTCTACGCTGAAATTGCGAACAAATATCACATTTCCAATTATTATCCATCGGGTAAACAGGTACAGGATGTAAATTTACCCTTCACACAGCCGTCAACCAAGCATTCTGTACATCAAACTAAGTACCCCTGCGCAAAAATGTTTGCTGGGAAACGCCTTTTTTTTTGGGGTCAAAAATCACATTTTACGGTAAAACTCAATGTAGCACTCTTAAAACATTGTGCTAGTGGATGCTTTGAATAATAAACGGGTCATGGAGGTAATTTAAGTAAATTTATAACCTGAAAAACTAGTATTTACAAAAACAGCTGTGAAAAATTTGGAACTTTGACCACCAATATCTCCGTAACTAAGGGTTTTCCAGGTATGGTCTAGAAAAAAAAAATTGGGATTGGTTGGGAGAACAAGTCAAGTGTATTTCGTTTGCGTTAAGGGTAGATACTTTTACACCCTTTTTAAACACAATGTTATGTTTAAGGTCCAAACTCCAGCCATATTCCAACAAATACCTTTGTCCAACATCTGGTATTCCAAGTATTATTGGTGCGCGTGCCTGTATTACTCCCGGAACATTAACTACGTGTCCGGGATTACTTGGGAAGGAATCTTTCATTCCACCAATATTAGGAACATTCCAATATAACATTGGATATCTACGACGTGAGTTCTATAGGGGAGGCAGCGTGTTGTTAGGGTATGTTATTGTAAAGGTGGGTGTGTGGTGTGACAAGAATGGATAAAGTAAGAAACGAGTATATTAGAGGAAGTTTAAAAGTTGTTCAAGTTACAGAAAATTTAAAAGGGAATCGACTGTCGTGGTATGGGTGGCATGTGATGAGAAAGAATAAATCATCATCATCATCATCATGTGACTTAAAAAGTAATGACGATGTAGACTTAATGCCTTGTGGCATTAAGTCCGCCTATGTACCACTCTTGTACATGAAGTTTAAATAAATATTTCTCGACGGTTTTAAAGCCAAGTCCAAGGCGTTAACAACATGATAAAGAAGACAAAAATGGAAATAGGAGAAGTATGTAGCGCGACCTCAAGACCAGAGATGAACTAAAAAAATTGTTCATGGATCGGGCCAAATTGGTTACAAATAGCCAATAATAATAAAAATAAATTTCTTTATTGACATAAGTTACAATAAAATTACAATATTGAATTCCCTAACACCTACGCTAGTAAAAACTGTGTTGCAGGTGTTAGTGTCTTCCCCCTATTAAAGTGACAATACCTTATGTCTGACAGATTTTTTTTTTTTTTTAAAGACAGAGAAAAACAAAAGACAAAGACCGGATTGCCTGATTTTTTTAAACGTTTAAGTTAACCAAAAGAATCTATCCTATAGGGAAGCTGGTAACGCTACTAAGCTACCCTGAATATGCATAGACATTACAATTAAAAGTTTGTCCCAATTTCGTAATGATAAGAAATGGGATACGACGTGACTTTCAGTCAGTGGTCGCAAAAAGATGGCAGATATGAAACTTCCTTATCTTCTTGCCATTAGGGTTTATTATAATTATGTCAATTCAACAAAATGGACGTGTAAAACCGAAAACTCTTTACGTAATTATTTGTCACGGTGTTATATTTGCAGTAATAATTTCAAACATTTATGCAATTTATTTTGAAATGATCTCATATTTAACGTCTTGAGATAATTTTCTAGATATCTATAATATATAGCTTGATTTGTCTTGTTGCCATAATATGTACCTACAATTAAACCGTTGGGAAAGTTCGATTCAAAGCCAATAAGACGAGCTCCGCTATCCCTTGCCTCGTACCACGAAACTGCGCTCAAATTTTAATTTCGCCTGGGCTTGCTCCAACTAACAAACTTTGACTTCTCGGGGCAGCATTTATATTCACAGATAAGTTTTAAAATCCTGAATAGTCTCAGTAAGGTACTGGAGTTTGGGAGTTCTCGAACGATGATACGTTAAGTGAAACTAGTTTCAAACTAGCTGTGCCTTCGTTCGCATGAAACTATTGTAAAAATGTAGTTATTTCCCTAAATAATCGGATTTTAGTAACAATTTCAGTCCTAATCTTTTTCTGAAATAAAAACCTTAGTTATCCCTCATAATACCAGCTACTTCTTAGTGACTTTCCCGTCCAATTCAGTCCAGCTGTTTCGGAGATTAGCCAGAACAAACACAGACAGACGGATAAAAATTAAGCAAACAATAAAGTTTTGTTGTCACAAGTACAACATAATAATAATACGTATGCATTCAGTAAAAAGCTGTTATTTTGATATTACAAACGAACATTTCAATTTTATTTATTTGTATCTGATCTGAGATATGACATTGACCTATTCGTATAGGCGAATATATCCAATGCTCTCTAACACCTCTATACATAGGTACAGAAATTATAATTTTACCCGCGCCAATCAAAACTGCTCGGTACCTACTTGTTAGTTATGGCAAACATGTATAAAGGGTGTAAAAGTACCCTTAACGCAAACGAAAGGCACTTGTTCTCCCCACCACTGCTGTCATTTTTTTGTTCTAGACCATACCTGGGAACCTCCTAGTTCCGGAGATATTGGGGGTCAAAGTTCCGAATTTTTCACAGCTATTTTTGTAAATACTAGTATTTCAGGTTTCAACTTTACTTAAATTACCTCCATGACCCGTTTACTGTTCAAAGCATCCACTAGCACAATGTTTTAAGAGTGCTACTTTGAGTTTTACCGTAAAATGTGATTTTTGTGCCAAAAAAAAAGTCATTTCCCAGCAAAATGGTTGTCGGATGCGTGAAGGGTTCGTTTACACCCTGTATTTTACAGGTACCTGTTAGACTTAGCTACTTAATCCTTGGCAAAAATATTGTCTCTTTTTCTGTTTGTCCAGTTACAAGTTCCTAGCTACATAAACTCTCAACTGCACAACATAAATAGAATGCACATTTTATTTTATCTTAATGGCAACTTTGTGCGGGTACACTCGCAGGAAATAGGTTAATAGTGTTATTTTTTCGAGCTGGCAACAACACATGGGAATTGGAATTACTTTTTAAATACGCTATTTGGATGTTGTTAGTTCCTTTTTCTAAATAGCATCTGGCACTTGGGACTCATATAAAATACAAGTGTTTACATTAAAAGAAAAGAGAAGAGATAAAAGAGAAGATAAAGCTTAATGAATAATGATTGGGAGGTCATGGAGGAGTCCGTCGCCCAGTTGTGAGAAGACACATGCCAACAGTACCTAAAGTCCATTTCACGAAAGAAGTCCCGCAGACGCAGCGCTGTATGTCGCGCGACATAATGTTGTTTCACAACTTTTGGCATCATAAACCTTATAACGCACTAATCCAATAATAAACTCACAAAATATCTACCACAACAAACGCACCTTGATAACATCGACAAACGACAACATGGCCGATCTGTTAAATTTAGTTCCACAATTATTGTCCGCGGGACTTCTTTCGTGAAATGGACTTTAACATTAAAGTTTGTCGTATAGTCTTTTAAAGATGTTACATCAAATAAATGTCAACGTCAATAAAAGTCGATGAATAGTGTATAAATATCACGCCAGTATTCCCCGAAGAATTTGACAGAAGTGTACCATTAGTACACTTACATTTCGCCAGTTATGTTTAAGCCCGGCCCCATGTAATAGGGGGCGAACCTATTGCCATCAACCGGGCACAATTCCAAACTCATTGGCTGCTACTGAGAAATTCCTAATGGAAAAACCCTCATGCCCAGCAGTGTCACTTTTTTTTTCTTTTTTGGGGGGTGAGAAATCATCAAACAACCCCTCCCGCTCTTGGGCAGAGCGAAAGGGAGTGTCAGACTTCTACTGACTAAAAACCACCCATGTTCCTTCTTAGCCCTTCATGTCGAGGCCGCGGTATCTCTTGCGAACAACCCGCAGCCCCGACGGGGGCAGTGTCACTTGTGAGCACAGACTAACGAGGCAGCCTAGTTTTTTTTATTATGTCTAAATGGGCCTGCACTTGACCTCTATCACGCCACAATTAATCGAAAACTGTATGTTTTCCTAATTTGTGCAATCATGCACATGTCCTCATTAAAAAAATCATCTACCTCATACATAACACCTCTTCAATAAGTCCAGGAGTCCTGCCATCAACAACTGACCTCGTTGACCTCTCTTTGTGATTAATTTATGATTGAGTTTCATCTCATAACAGCGTTGAGTTCCAGTTACCAATAATTCGATTCAGATTTTTCCGGAAAATACGATTTTATTCATATTTTGTGTTTGGGAATTTGCTATGATGCGTTTCTGGTCCAATAAGGGGGCTTCACAATTGTAAAACACTCACGTAAGTCTGTTTAATATTCTGCATTATATTGAGAAAAAAAATAGTTGTAACTTGAGGGCGTCGAAGGTAAATTCTACCTAGTAAATAGTACCTAATTTACTATCCCAACTGCTGGGCATGTCTTGGAGTTTCGATCCAAGGCCAATGTGGACCACTGGTCGAGTAATTATTCGATATAATCATTTCAAAACTAGACGAGCATTCATAAAAGCAACTGGCTGAATAACTTCATAATTGTCATTTCTGCATAAAAGTGGTCATTCGCACGTTTGAGCGGTACGAAATGTGTCAACGGTTTCGTTTACAAAAATGCACAGTCACTAAATGGGTGTTCCGTATTTATGCAGCAGTTTTTCTAATTGATATTGCATACAGAATACGAAATACCAACAGCCGACAATTTTTAAGCTGATTCATGAGTTTTGTGATTTATCATTAGGTACGCCTAATCATCCCCAAAATGTGTACCAAACGCAAGATGGTTTTCAATAGGAAATTCAAACAAAGCCCTTGCTAATTTTGGATTTCCAATTTTCTTGTACAGAAGCCAGTACTATTACAAGCTACCCGAAACTGTAAATTTTTCCCAATCAACTCTGTGCCTAATGTTTTAGCAATACAGTTGAAAATCTATTAAAGAAAATTGACAGATTGTGATAGCGTTTGACTTTGTTCATTTCCTTTCTGTAGGGTTTCGTAGTATCATGCAAAATAATTAATAATTTCTTCTTTCATGTCGGGGTTACTCTGGCTTTCTTGACGTAATCCCTGGCCGTTAATCACACTCACGGGCGATGAAAAGGATTTTCAGTTAATTATAATATATATCGTATATTCATGCCAGAGGCAAAGCTGGTAGCGAGAAGTTTCGATCAGCACCTGTTGTCATTTCACAGCTGGCTCAAAATAAACTAGGCTATTAGCCGCGTACTGACTGAGAGCGCAGCCTCGCGAGGCATGCGCGCGGGGCAATTCATGCAGTCGGTCAAGACGTGCCTCGCCCGAGGAAAACAATGAAAAAATGACAATGATCGTGTCGCGCGGCATACGCCCGAGGCTGTCTCGCGCGGCTGGGCGCTCAGTCAGTACGCGGCTAATTACTTATTCAGGAGATATATTGTAATGACCAAATGTGGGTGTGTATGAGATACAGAAGGCTAGAAGGCCTCAAAATATATTGTATTGTCATAAACTATAAGAGGAAGAGCTCGTGGCTAGATAATAAGAGCCGCTCGGATAAATCTTCAGGTTAAGCCGCGCTTACTTAGGTTAGTCTGTGGATAGGTTTCCTCCGTACCTCAGAAAGTACGTTAAGCCGGTCAACAGGATAACAGATAGTCAGTGGCCTCAAAGTCTGACCATCAGTCTTACCAGGGGGTATCATATTACTCAGTAATGACTGGGTTGTGGAGGTCAGATAGGCAGTCGCCCCACCAAAAGGCCAAGTCGCCTTTGTTGCTTTATGAGCATTGACTTATATATTACTGCGTAAGGACTGGGCGGACGGCATGTTAAAATGACGCCACAAACGTGGTCTCAATAAGGTCTTTCCTAAGCCGAAGTGAACTAGTCCACGATCGGCTCTCTTCGGGTGCGGTCGTAAATTTTATTAAAAGCTTTATTTATGTTCTTTATACCTCGAAAATGCCACGCCGCTTATACAAGGTTACGTTAACGAGCAGACTACACCAATTCTCTGTATGGCGAACGCGTCGAGCAAATGTTCGGACGCCCGCGCCCGTATCTTTAGTTTTTAACCGACTTCAAAAAAGGAGGAGGTTATAATTATGTTCGTGTGTATGTATTTTTTTTTTTTTTTTATGTATGTTACCTGATTTCTCCTCCATTTGTGAACCGATTCTCAAAATTCTTTTTTTATTTGAAAGAGTAAACTCCTGAGGTGGTCCCATTTATATTTTTATGTCAATGTTTATGAGTCTGAAAAACACACAAGCGAAACTGTGGTAAAAGCTA
Source organism: Diarsia brunnea (assembly GCA_949774965.1). Taxonomy (NCBI): domain Eukaryota; kingdom Metazoa; phylum Arthropoda; class Insecta; order Lepidoptera; family Noctuidae; genus Diarsia; species Diarsia brunnea. Next base: position 18,775,493 of record OX459003.1, read on the forward strand.
AAGCAAGATATTTAGGTCCGAATTCGTCACAACGTTTTACGTTCTGTTTGCATATCATTACGCTACGGGTCATGACTCCTACTACACTCTTGTCCACTGAATAAAACCCGGATTAAGTACGGTCAGCAGAAAAAAATCAAATGAAAATGCTTTTCTGGGTATTTTTAGATTTTTCTAGTAACCGTTCAGTACTTTTTGTCTTCCAAACCTTAGGGTTTGGAACTTATTTATTATATCTATGGTTTGGAACTTATTTATTATATCTATGGTTTTGAAATTATTTATTAAATCTATGGTTTGGAACATTCTAGCATTATTTTTAGTTTGAGACATAAGAGAGTAAATGACGAGTCATACTCAGCGTTTCAGCGTCGCGTCGTGTTAAAATCGCATTTATGCTGCAGTTCAACATGTTCCTTCGGTATTTCAATTTCAGACCATTGTCACTTCATACATTCCCAGTTACACTAGGCTTTGGCCAGTACAACTGAGTTGTCCAAACTGGTTAGGTGGAAAACATCACTAAACTTAGAAAAGTGGATGGAAAAAGACAACACTCACTCCGGATCATAACGCTTACGAGACTCACAGTTACCACCGCCTTTTGGGGGGGGGGGGGGTAAATCATCCAATGACTCCTCCCGCACAGGGCAGAGCGGTAGGGAGTGTCAGACTTCTACTGACTAAAAACCACCTATGTTCAGGCCACGGTATCTATTTGGAACAACCAGCTCGTCACATAATCTGTGAAAGTCTGAAAATGGAGACAGAAATAAAAAGAATGATTAAGTAAATCCCAACATATCTAATTACTCATCTATGTAATCAAATACGTTGGGATTATTATTTTTTAACTCTCTTTTTGCACTCCGTACACTTCACTCATTATACAGCATGCCCTCATTACGATCCCATGACACACATCCAACTAAAATCAATAGTAGACGCCTTCAGTCTACTGACATAATAATATTATTGGTGACGAGTTCTGTATGTGATTATCAAGTTTATAGTAAGTTATGGTTATGTTGGGAATATAATTGGTAGTTTCGAATACAATTGTCTTATCATAGTGACTTTAAAATAAGGAAAGAACTGCCTCCGTCGTCGAGTGGTTTAGGCGCTTGCCTAGTGACCCGGTAGTCGTGGGTTCGATTCCCACGGGAAGCATGCCTTGTAAAGTTGTTTCCAGTGTGGCTAGGACATTGCAGGCTTGAATCACCTAATTGTCCGATAAAAAGATGATTTCGTGCTTCGGAAGGCACGTATAAGCCGGTGTACCCGGCCGTCAAAAAGCGGTCGTCAAACCATGTCAGAGGCCTTTGAGGCGGTTTAGAAACTCTGACACTAGGGTGTGTGGGGTCGTTAGACCTTACTGCCCACACGATAAGAAGAAGATAAGGAAAGGAACAATGGATGGGCTGTGTGAAAGATGATATGGCAAGAAAGAAGGTGTCTGAAGACATGACGAGTAATAGAGAAGTATGGAAGAAGAAGACATGCAGCGCCGAACCCAAATGCATTGGGGTATGAGCAAGAGAATGATAATGATGAGTGACGGTCAAAATAAAAGTAACTACTTGAATTTATCTCAGTGTGTGTCATTCTGTATGATGATAACTAATCATCTGTTTTGTAAGCATGTTAAAATATAACTTGTTACATTTCTATTAACGTTAAGTTAGATTAAGGATAACTGTAACAACGATTTAATAAATTATTATTATTATTTTCGGAATGTGTTTTTTCTTCTCAGCTCTTAGACTGGATTTTTACTACATTTACGGGTCGAAACCAAAGTAAATGTAGCGTGTGGTGTGTGTGTGTGTGTGTGTTGCGTGCGAGATTTTTATGTGTTGCGATGATAGAAGAGAATGAAGTAGGACCTACTTAATTCTCTTCTATCTGCATAAACTTCCTAACTATTCTGCATGTGTTTAAAATCGCAGCTTTTTGTAGTGTAATGTAGAGGGTTTCTTTAAGGTCTAATAATTTTAAGCTATGGAAGAGATGAATTATTATTGAATTGAACCAAATCAAATTATAAAGCATCATCCAACATTAGTATTTCCATCCAACGCGTCCAAATGTTTAATGCTTCATTATTCAAGCCAATTTTCCACTGTAACAAAGCTAATCCCCATAGGAATCCTAATTTAGCTACTAGTTTATCATTCAGTACCCAAATTAGAGGGTGGAGAGGATGAGTGAACGGTGACTAACAAATTAAAGGTACAAGGCAGAAGGCAGTTGTGAGTGGCCTCATTTACGGACACGCCGGGCGTCGCGCGGCGTGTTGTGCTTTTTTAATTCAAACACTTGGCGATGTATGAAAACGTTTACGATTTCAAACGTCGATTTTACGATAAGCGATTTTTTGCTCGTTACTTTAAAATGCAGCGTTCATTGCGGTGGACCCGCCTCTCAATAAATGGATAAAAAAAGCACACGACGAGCCCTCGGCACGCGCTGCGCGACGCCCCGCGTCTCCGTAAACGAGCCCTTCGGGGGCTTCGAAGGGCACTGACCTTAATAGTCAAAGAGACGGGACTTCGTCAAGCTTCATTGTCTCGGCGCTTTCCTGATGGTCGCCACTGTTGATTCTGGCTTACAGGCGTTTCAGTGGTTTGGGAATAGTGTGGCGGTCCTGACCTTAATGGTGAGTTTCTTCAGAAAAGTCAGATGGGTTGTACTCGCAACCGCCGTGCGTCTATGAGCAGATATATGAACGTGGCCACTGCAAAAGGAGTATGTAGGGATCGTAGCAAATGACGCTCTGTGGTTTCTGCCCACCCCTATGTTTGTACTCAAACTTGAAACTGACTTGGCAAAACCTACATATGTGTCCCAGATTTTTACGCACCTCTTTTTTTTTGGAAGGTGTGTAATCATCAAATGACTCCTCCCGCTCTGGGCAGAGGGAGTGTCAGACTTCTACTGCAATAAAATCCACCCATGTTCTTTGTGTCGAGGCCGCGGTATCTCTTTCGAACAACCAGCAGCCCCCCTACATTCTTGCGCACCTTACGTCCGCTCATTAGCGCTGAATAAATACGAAGCCGCCATTGTGTCAGCCCCGCTGAAACAACCTCCTCGTAAAGTGTCACTCACGGCACGTGATTGCGACACTTGTAAAGATTAAAATGTAATTCTCATGACGTTTTGTTTTACATCACTTCACTATCAACATAATAATTATTATAAAACATAGTCCTCCACCTCGTCTGTCTGTCTGTTAGCGATAAACTCAAAAACTACTGCACCGATATTCATACTGTTTACACCAACAGATAAAATAGTTCTCGAGGAAGGTTTTAGTTTATAATTTATCCCTGGAATAGGTTTTCATGGGTTGCGGTAACAGGATCAAACTTGTCATCATTGACATACGCGGGCGAAACCGCGGACATCAGTTAGTTTCATGATAAAAACTCTCTCTTATAACCACATGCGGTCTAACTACTTCTCTAAGTAATTTTCACGTTTTCAGCAAAGTACATAATTACGTTAGAATAGTACCAGCTGTATCCGGTGAGACTGGAAGCCGGCCTAAACATAGTTGTGAAAGGGCTTGGAAGATTAATGTTGAAAACATAATACATATTTTATATACACATTAGCCATACAAAAACACGCGGCACGGAGGTAACTTACGTAGTACAAACTAATATTACCCACTATCTCTAAGTCTTAAAGACTCCTACAGTTCTTCAATAACCTTTGCACCCACAAAACTAAACATTTCATTCAACGTTTTTAATTGATCGCGTTTTCAAGGTTTCCGTGTTCCAATTTGTTAATTTTCACGTGCGAACAGAACACCCACGGCTCTACAGCCACGTTCCTGCCACGATAGATTAAAAAGGATATTTTCACGTCAATTAAAACATTTTGCTGAACGGATTAAGTCTGATGAAAAGGTGTTAGTAACTGTCAGGAGATAATGAGATGAGCGTGGGCGGGTTTACGGGAATATCTGCATGAATTTATGAAGGTTAGTAACATAACATCACGCCTGTAATCCCCAAAGTGGTAGGTAGAGATGTATCTAATAGTACACCCACATTTCGCCATGCCCATGTAATAGGAGGCGAGCCTATTGCCATCAACCGGGTGCAACTCCAGACTCCGTGGCTGCTACTAAGTAATTCCTGATGGAAAAACCCGCTAACCGACCTGGGATTCGATCCCAGGAGTCTTACACAGCAGTCACGGTTGCGACCACTAAGCCAACAAAGCTGTCAAACGTTATAGCTATTATTATTATAAGCCGGTATTCTCCCACTGCAGGGCAAAGGCCTCCTCTCCCTCCTTCCACTTTTCGCGATCTAATGCGATTATAGGCCAATCCTTTGAGAAAAGTCCAGCTTAGCTCATCCCGCCATCTCCTTCTGGGCCTCCCGCGATGTCGTTTCCTGCTTGTTGATGTCCACTGAGTGGTAATTTTTGCCTATTGCTCCTCCGACATGCGGCAGATGTGACCAGCCCTGTTCCATTTTCACCTAGCAGCGTAATGTTACAGTATGGACGCTGACATTACGCACATAGATAAACCAAGTAATAAACGGCTGTAATTCTCTTAGATACAGGGATCCATCACCAGAGGTACGTGTAGAAACTAATCCATTTACGGCCACCGTACTCGATCTTCTGCCGGCCGCTCTATCTGACTCCCGGCTGGTACTAGATGGATGAGAGTCACTCCTAACACCGTCGATTATCCAAGCCTTTTAAAAAGCCAAAATAGTTGACTTTCACTTCATCTTGGGTCGAAAATCGCTACTTGTAGAATGATGTTGATAAATAAATCTCGATTACTAAGTAGATTTCAGGTTTCAAAAAGATTCATTACAGAAAAGTTGAAATGGAATCGAATGTCGTGGTATGGACAACTTATGAGGAGAGACGATTCGATGTGACTTAAAAGAGTGATAAATATAAATGTTGATGGATGGAGAGGGAGAGGAAGACCAAGGCAACAATGGATGGCTTGTGTGAGGAATGACATAAAAGAAGAAGGAGTAAATGATAGCGTGGCGTGGGAGAATGGAAAAAAAACGAGTCGCACCAATCCCAAGTAACATGGACAGGATGATGATGATAACTAATTTCTCGTACACACGTAAATAACATAACATCACATAAATTGTCACTTAGGTATGGAAACATAACATAACAAACATAACATAACAAATATAATATAACATAACCAACATAACATAACAAATATAATATAACATAACCAACATAACATAACAAACCTAACACAAAATACATCAAACATAACATCTTGATTATCCGTTATTCTGTTCTCCTAATATATCGATGCTGTTACAAGCGCCATAATCGCGGGTCGACTGTCACAGCGCTTGGAACAGCGCCTGTAAGTGACAATATAATTAAGTTTAGTTATAAACCGTGAACTTCATCTGGAAGTTACATAACATAACATCACGCCTGTAATCCCCGAAGGTTAAAGCAGAGGTGTACCTAATAATACACTCACATTTCGGAAATAGTGTTAAAGTCCCGTGTAATTTGCCCAACTCGGCAATCGAACCCAGCACTTCATGCTCAGAAGTCGCGCTTACGACTACTAGACCAAATGAGGAAGTAACAAGAAACATTACCTAACAGGTAATACACATTTCCACATTTAACTTCGTTAGATCAGTATGTAAATAACTTCATTTAACATCTGAGACGTCAGAAGTTTGTGGAGCTTCAATTTTCCGCAAATTTGCTCACACATGTAAGAGGGATAACGCTCCAATAAGTTACGGAAGGTTTTCTCACTAATATTATGTGAGCTTATCGAGTTTTACCTTGGAGAAATTGTCGCTAGAACTCGATAAGGATTTGGTGACGTGTTTACGAATAAATAAAAACATATACAGCGAGATCTCAATATATAAGTACTTAACATAGAACCACGCCTGTAGTCTCCGAAGGGTACTTATTTAATAGGATGCCAACTTATTGTCATCACACATCCGGACACCGTGGCTACTACTGAGTAATTCCTGATGGAAAAAATCCGATAACACTACCGTCCCGAGAGTCGAACCCATGACATCAGGTTCAGCAATCGCGTAGTGACCACTCGACCAACGAGGCGGTAGAGGTTGAAGAAAGGTATCATATCCAAGTTACCAACCAAGATGGAACTGGGGGTTTCACTTGGCGCAGACTGACACGGGGTGTCATGAAGTGCCTACAAAAAACCACATAGCAAACACACACATCAAGGGCGCGCGTTGCATACGCGGACCCACTAGGCCCTAACCTAAATAGACCGTTTAACAACGGGCCTGTTTTTAGAAGGTTAACTTTCCAGTGTCTGGTATGTGGAGGCGCAATATGACTGAAAAAGACCGTAACCAATGACAATGATTACATTATTTCAACGCCACCATATTATCTCATCTATTTCTGGTACAATAACGACACACAATGAAAGAATACATAGTTAGGAAAGTAAACACACGTATACATACGTGTGTTTATAAACCATAACAACAAAGATCCAAACAATACTAAAAACAATTCAATATAAACGTGTTTACTTATCTAAAAACCGGTATTGCCGTCTTTCATAGTAAATCTTAGGAAGGGAACGAAGCGACAACAATGGCCTTGCAAGATGCGTCACCGGTGGTGGTAGCAAAGTGAACATAATTTAAAGTACTCTTGCGAGATAATAATTGTTTGTGATCATAATAGAAAGCAACTCGATGTCAAGGCGAAGGGTTGCCATTATATCCAATACCAATAAGATTGAAGAACTGTTTTGTATGGGAATACCTACTTCAGTGCGAAAGCCGTATCATTGAATTTCGTTTCTTCGAAACCCTTTCATCGATGTTACTATGCAATGCCTTGTTACTGTGATGTTTCGTTCATGAAGAAAACATTTAACTGTCGAGACACATGCAGGTTGAACAAGTCTATTATTATAGCTAGCCTATGTTGTCCCACTGCTGAGCAAAGGCCTCCCTCCATTCCTTCCAACGGTCACGATTCTGTGCAACGTCTCTCCAATTCTCAAGGAAGACATCCAGTTCGTCCCGCCATCTCGTTCGTGGTCTGCCACGACCTCGTGTAACTGTTTCAGGGCACCAATCCTGAGCTCTACGGGCCCACAGCTCGTTCGGCATGTGACAGACATGTCCTGCCCAGTCCCATTTAAGTGTTTTGAGCCACGTCAACAATTTGCGTTTTGGAGTCAAGTCTATTATTTTTGCTAAAATAGTTTAAGTAAATGTATGAACATTGAGTACCTATATAATAATTACGCGCACGTGGTGATAAAGAAAGATAACAAAACTATAAGGTACCCGTTTGCCAATACCAACCACAGTGACGGCCGTTTTTGTTTCACATCAACTCGATAGATGGCGCTGTACTTATGACGCGCAATCCTGAATCGCGGTGTTAAGATTCTCCGCGGCCGAACGACCACCCTCGGATATTGTAATTACGTTATCGCTTCTCGGCCTTTTGGCTAAGATCAAAGTGTAGTATCTGTTCTTTTCAGCTTAATATCTGAAAGTTCCCTCACTGAGGGACCAGTATATTAATCTGATATTTGTAAGCTGACGGGATGTTCGGGGCTCGCTCCACTCCCGTCGCGGGTCGGCCCGGCATTGCAGTGCCGCCGGGATCGGCCCACATAAACCACTATTTACTTAAGATCTCAAGGTCTTGGAACATGCCGCAGACGCAGAGCTCATTTAGGACTGGTTGTGTGGTTTTCGAATGTTCCGATTGGCTGTATATTGATTGAATCATTGATTGCTATACTATTATCAGTCTGTGTCGGGTCGCCGATTTTAGTGTATCTCAAAACCATATTCATAATATTCGATTTTTTTTCTATGAATTATGATAATTCAAATAGATAAATTCTGAGGAAAAGAATAATTTGTGGTCTCGTAGCATCATAACATGTGGAAACGATAGCGATTATCATCTGTTTGTCGTATAATATGAAAGCATTCAGCCGTTTTGTTTGTAGATCTAAGAATAAAAGATAAATACGGATTGTTTGAGACGAGTTGATGTTTGCAAACACAGTCACTATACAGGAGACTTTGCAATCTTGAAATAAAGGAAAGAGATAGAGAGGGAATGTATCCGACGTCATCGTGGTTGCAAGAAGAGCAAACTACCTCGTTGGTCATGCATCAGTAGTGTAGTTCTGGGATCGATCCCCAGGTCGGGCAAAATGTTAAAAGGTTGTTCCATCCGGATTTTATCAGTAGCAGCCTGGAGTCTTGTTGTTTTACCGGTTGATCTCAATAGGCTCGCCCTTTATTGTAAATAATTATGTGGTGCCATTCCCAGAAGATTTTTATGAAATACCGTTTTTTTGTGTTGCCTACCACTTATACCTGTGTCGCGAGCTGTGTAGACGAAAATGTGGTTGTACTACGCTGCCCTCGTAACAGTAAATGCAGTAATCGAAATATTTACGATTTTACGTTTTTGATACATAAATCATCATACAAAAAATACATCTATCTATACAGGGTGTAAACGAACCCTTCACGCATCCGTCAACCAAGCATTCTGTACATCAAACTAAGTTCCCCTACGCAAAAATTTTTGTTGGGAAATGCCTTATTTTTTGGGGTCAAAAATCACATTTTACGGTAAAACTCAAAGTAGCACTCTTAAAACATTGTGCTAGTGGATGCTTTGAATAGTAAAAGGGTCATGTGCTGTGTGATGGGTTGATTTATACCCTGTATATGTATATAAGTAGAATTATTTGAAATTAATTTGGATGGCTAGAATATGGTGAAATAGTAAGAAAAAATACAAGAATTCATGTGAAATTACTACACATACGCGTTTTTCTCAAAACCGTTATTTTGCAAGTACTGCCTTTGCCGTTACGAGGGCAGTACGGTACACCTCTGCATAACCCTTCGGGAATTCAGGCGTGATGTTATAATTATGTGAAAACTACTTCCTATGCCTATATGATGCAGCATTCTACCAATATTGCGGTTGCGGGGATCCGCTGGTTGCGAGACGCACGGGACCGGTCAATGTGGCGACACCTGGAGGAAGCCTGTGTACAGCAGTCAGCAGGGACATCTTTCGACTGAAATGACGACGATGCATGACGATGATTCTATCAATATAAATTGGTGTGAGTTTTACCCAATGGTATCCACGTATGTTCCTAACAATTTATCCACCATTAACAGATTACAAAATATTTCAACAAAGCACCGAGTCCCACATAAAGAAGGAATCGACAACCTTTGGGTTCAGACGTTCCGCTTTTAAATAATTCATGAGCTTTAACTCTAACTGGATGTTCGACGTCTGAATATTGTAACGGGTAGTTACCGATTCAACCGGCTAATGCCTGTACTCGCAGGGTTCACAAAGGAATTGTCAGCGGTCTTAGAGAGCAGATAGAATTCAGCAAAATGTTGACGAGAACTGCAATTATTTTTTTGTTTTTTAACCGACTTCAAAAAAGGAGGAGGTTATATATACGTGTGTATGTATTTTTTTTTTTTTTTTTATGTATGTTACCTGATTTCTCCTCCATTTGTGAACCGATTCTCAAAATTCTTTTTTTATTTGAAAGAGTAAACTCCTGAGGTGGTCCCATTTAAATTTGGTGAAGATCTGATCCTGATCTTCGGAGATATACAATAGAACTCTTCAAAAATAGACGGCAAATCTGTCGTGATTGCTGCAATCGCTTGGATGTTTATTGTTTATACAACATCATGACGTAACATCACGCCTGTATGATCTGAGGGGGTACGCAGATGTGTACACCCAGATTTGGACAGTAAGATATTATGTAATGTTCCATTTATTGGGGATATATAAAACCTATTATTTGTTTGGGAACAACTAAAAATGGAAAAATAAAAAACTTTTTTGCAAAAAATAAAACCGACTTCAAAAACACAAAAAAGTGAAAAACACAAAAACACAAAAAAGTGAAAAATAAACTTCACAAGAAAAAGCAGCTTCTGAAGTCGGTGACATTTTGTTTGTTTGATTTCGTTTTCTTTGCCACCGACTTCAGAAGCTGCTTTTTCTTGTGAAGTTTATTTTTCACTTTTTTGTGTTTTTGTGTTTTTCACTTTTTTGTGTTTTTGAAGTCGGTTTTATTTTTTGCAAAAAAGTTTTTTGTGATTCTGTTCATGGTCGAGTTGATTTTATTTAGTGTGAGTGAGCACTTTTGAGATCATTATTGTCATGGCTGTTTGCGATTATTTTAATAAAATGATATGATTAGAAATGAAGATTTTGGCGCTAATACTGTACGTTGTCGAAGGAATTGCTAATAAGATACCAGATACCAAGATCACAACATAACATCACGCCTGTAAACCCCGAAGGGTAGGCAGAGGTGTAGTCTAAAGAACAAATACAAACTTATTTCGCCTAAAAAACTACACAAAAAAAAAACAACAAAACAGTCTGTACCTTCATGTTTTTTTAATAAAATGCGAATAAAACCACCTTTAATAATTTAATTCGAACTATGAACTTTCAACTTCTAGCGAACAAGCAGATGCTGAAATTAATAACGCCTGGCAGATGAATATTTCACATTAAAGTTCTCTCCAGTCTCCACGCTACAATTTCAGCTTTTCAACTTTCCATGACACTGAAATTGAAGTCAACTTCAGGAAATTGAACTTTGTTCTGCTCTAAGAGATGCTACACACATTTTCGAGTCGGGTGGATCTCAAGCCGAGACGGCTGAGCGCGAGCCTAGACGGCATATTTTTTTTAAAACTCCGCCAAGTCCTTCCGAGTCTTTCGAGACTCTTCTACGCTGCCTTGAACCAGTCCTTATAGTAAGCGACCAAGGGTTTCGCATCATCTTGCAGCTCGTAGTTTCATTCATTTTCCCTTTTCCGTCGCTCAGAAGCCATTCGCTAGAGCGAGAAAGAAGCGGGAGTGGTATCGCACACGGCACCAAGGACGACGCCTTCTACCTAATGCCCTAGATGGAAGACCCTAGATTCTAGGGTATGTGGAACCGGGTCTCGGTCCCGTTACGGTAGTCCTGAAGATAAAAGAGTTCGGTTCTAACCGAAACCCCATCTTTTAACCCATTGTGAATGTTTATTTCGCCGCAGTCCGAACGCAAACGAAGTACCCTTAACGCAAACGAAGGGCAATTGTTCTCCCCACCACTGCGATATTTTTTTTGTTCTAGACCATACCCGGGAACCTCCTAGTTACGGAGATATTGGGGGTCAAAGTTCCAAATTTTTCACAGCTGTTTTTGTAAATACTAGTTTTTCAGGTTATAACTTTACTTAAATTACATCCATGACCATTCATTACTTCATTCAATTCATCCATTTACTATTCAAAGCAACCACTAGCATAATGTTTTAACAGTGCTACATTGAGTTTAACCGTAAAATGTGATTTTTGACCCAAAAAAAAAAGTCGTTTCCCAGCAATAAAAATTGCGTTGGGGTACTTAGTTTGATGTACAGAATGCTTGGTTGACGGCTGTGTGATGGGTTGATTTACACCCTGTATAGCAATTTTGAAATTCACGACGACAGCTCAACAAACTTTATATGAGCTAGAATAATCTCAGAAAAATAAAACCCCAACGGAATAGTTCGAGACACTCCCTATTGAGTAAAAACCCAGCGATAATGGAAATTCAATAAGAACCAGGGAGACTAAATGACCGTCCCGATTCAACTATTGTTTGGCTGAACGTTCTGTGCCAATTCGATTGTGCTATCTAGAAGATTTATTTCTTCGGGTTTTCGACCTTTTTATTGTGATTTTCTATTTTTTTAGATCATTTAACGTTTAAATACACTGACGGTTGACGGAGCGAACGAACAAAATTGCAATCGCCCTTTATTTGCCCGTTAAAAAAGTGCGCGGGGATTTTCCGTTCGATGGAAACTGACCTAAACCAACTGACGCACCACGAGACCTATTTTTGTGTGAAAATTTAATAGTTTTATCCTTTTCAGGGTAGTATTGACTTATTGGGAACAGTATATAATAGAAGTAGGGATACCTAGGTATCAGTTTATCACCCTTTTAATAACCATATTTGTGAAAACTTAAACATTAAACGTGTCTGAAGGTTATATTAGTTACTGTGTCGACAGCGCGTTCGTGTTCCACGCGCGCCACAAAGGGATTTCAGCAACATTGCAGGGGCTCCGCAAAGGCCGACGCCTGTCGGGGCTGCGGGTTGTTCGAAAAAGATGCCGCGGCGCCGTACACAAAGGGCTAAGAAGTAACATGGGTTTAGGTAGATTTTAGTCAGTAGAAGTCTGCTGCTGAGCGGAAGGGAGTATCCCTTCCGCTCCGCCCAGAGCAGGAGTAGTCATTTGATGAATTCCCATCGTCAAAAAAAAAAGGTTACACACTCCATGCATAATTTCGTTACACGCTTATATAAAATAGACATAGCAAACGGTAATATCCTAACATTTACTTACCCACAACCATAATATTGCAAGAATTTCCTCAAGCAATAAAATTAAATGGATAGCTATTTTTAGCCCTTAAAATCTACGAATCAACTCAAGAAAATGGCCTGTACCTACTCCCTAAGTGCAGTACTTCTGGACAATGGGCCATATTTAATACCCAAGTCGTTGATGTCATTCTCAGACGGAGGTAGGTATGTAGTTTATTATCCGGGCGATTTGACCGGGGATGGGCCGGGCGTGTAGCCCGGATAATAATGTTATGATTGTATCTCTTGACAGTTTAGATCTCCGGTCGTGGATACAAGAATTTTGGGCTTGTACTTGGGAAGTTAGGCTCTTCAAAGGAATCGTGCGTGAGTGACCATTTGCCTCTATTTCGAGATATTGAAGCTGATCCTCTTTTGTTTTCATCTGTCTGTCGTTTCAACGATGTTCAGTATTGATTCTAGTTTAGAGGCACATTGATAAGTACGTAAATCGTTCATACAATAACAGTATTAGGCAAAAATATCTATAGGATACCCACATTTTGCCAGGATACACCTTTCGTTATATTTATGGGCCATGTGTTTGCCACGTAGAAATTCTTGATGAAAAATCCATTTAACACTGCCTAGTCAGGGTATTGAACTGTAGATTTTATGCTCAGCAGTAGCGATTCCGACCGCTAAACCCATGAGTATATATATGTCGTAGGATAATTTGATACTTCGAATCTTCGCGGAAATCCTAGGGGTTTTGCGAAAACGCGGATAATTAGACATAGGTAAACGCGCGCTCGCTTCGCTCGCATATTAAATAACACTAATATCTTCTGTCCCCGAAGTGCCGGGCCTCCGCCGGCCTCCTTCGTCGGCCTACGGCCCGGTGCCCATGCCGCCCCTAAAAATTTTTTAGGAACCGAAAATTTTATTTGGTGCCTAGGCTTAGAGTCTTAAAAATATTTTGTGGTGGCCGTCTAAATAGTAACGAGTATTTTCGCAAAAATTCTGACTTTGTCCAGTAAGATTTGATAATTTTTCGCCTATGTCTAATTATCCGCGTTTTCGCAAAACCCCTAGGAACCCCTAGGATTTCCGCGAAGATTCGAAGTATCAAATTATCCTACGACATATATATAGATAGGTACTGATTGAATCAAGTCAACAAATCGTGGTTTCACGAGTAGTTAACCAAATATGTTTGCAGTTAATTATGTATCGACAGGAAACCTAAAATAATTTAATAGAAGACTAGACTTAGCGCCTCAGAACTCGTTGACAGTGAAGAAGTAAGCTTAGTTACCTGCGCCCGACGTCTCGCAATGCACACAAACACGATCAAATATCTTCCGACATCGTCGAGTACCTTGCTATAGTAACCAAAACATACGGGAAGGGAAATGTGTAATAACCTCTCATGAAAAGTTTGTAGCTAACGTGTAAATGAGATGTTTCGGTGTAGACATGATCAGTTAATTATTCCTTATGAGTGATGGACTCTTACTGCCGCACTCAGAAAGCTTTAATGATTACTTAGGCCATCACTTAGTAAAGGTTTTGACAGTTTTGTCATACATTATTATGTCAAACCTTTACTTAGCTACCCAGCTCCTTCTCCTGTTTAGCCCAGACAGGTTTTCAGGCTGGTCTATCTAGCTAGGTTAGGTATATCTAATAGTACCATCATCTGCTTTTTCCCAACTTTAATGGGGTCGGGTTCCAGTCTAACCGTATGCAACTGAATACCAGTATTTTACATGGAGCAACTGCATATATTCTGACCTCCACAACCCGGTTAGTTGAGTTAGTACCTGCTGTGTATTACAATACCCTGTGATAAGACTGTTTGTCAGACTTTTAGGCCATTTTCTGGTATTTCGAATAGTACCAAACTACATTAATTTGCATATGGCCGATTCGCGTCTCCGAATGAAATTACTGAAAAATATATTTCAATGAAAGACGGCCGTGCTCAAAATTTCCACCCGTAAGTTTCCAACAAGGAAATTCTCGGTTGAATGCCAAATAAACGACGATGCGCCTCGCTTTGTGGTCGACAACGTACACACAGTTGAACGTAAATGTTATAATTTGCTCCACTGAGCCTTTGTGGTCTCTCTGTGTAAGCTAAGCTTATTTTATTCGCAATCTTGTAATTTCCGGTGGCATATGAAATGGGATTAGGTACTTTGCAAGGCTTACATAAGGTACATGTTACGTATTACATCATTTTATGTGTGATAATGTTATAGGTAGTTTTATCCTTTTCAGGGTAGTATTGACTTTGGGAACAGTATCTATTAGAAGAAGGGATACCTAGGTATCAGTTTATCACCCTTATAATAACCATATTTGTGAAAACTAAAACATTAAACGTGTCTGAAGGTAATTTTAGATAACGTGTCGATAGCGCGATGTCAGCAACATTGCTGTGGCCCGCAAGGGCCAACGCCTGCCGGGACTGCGGGTTGTTCGAAAGAGACACTTCGGCCCCGGATACAAAGAGCTAAGAAGGAACATGGGTGGTTTTTAGTCAGGAGAAGTCTGACACTCCCTTCCGCTCCGCCCAGAGCGGGAGGCGTCATTTGATGATATCCCACCTTCCAAAAAAAAGTTACTTTACTGGTACACCGCTGCCTAATTCTTCGGTAATTACAGGCGTAATCTTTTTTATCCTTGGTAAATTGCGGCTACTAGCACCAGAAGCCACATAGCGGCGCGAGCAAGATACGAGAAGTGGTAAAATAAAGAGACTCCCTAAAAAATGGAAGGAATCGAGGAAGTTACATTTAATTCGAGGTAACGAATACAGGCAATCCAAATACGTTCTGAGTATTACCTACCTACCTACCACCTACCTATGTATCTTCTCACTGACTCCTAAGACACAGGCACATACACCTAGTTTAGGAGTCAGGGAATTTAAATGATTGTGTCCTAGTTTATAAGCCTTATTATACTCTTGTTTTTGTGTCTTGTATTGTGGTGGCTTTTGGTGAAAATAAAGAAAGAATTACTTAAAAGAATATTATACTAAAACCTTGAAACACAATTTCGGTCCAATACCTATCAGTTCTCAGTCCTTTCCAAATCCAATAATCCCGTAAATTGGGGACTCACTCAATTACTTACCGTCCTTGCCCTGAAACTTATTTGAAAATGTCTCAGAAAACGACTGTATTGAGTAATTCAGTAGGCATCATTTGAATTGTCAATAGAACTATTAAAATTCAAAACTCTTTATTTCAGACAAGTGTCCATAGTGTATTGTTAAGCAAGTTCCGAAAAAATCTTGAAAGTTGCTAAGGCTTTGCACTTCATTAGCACGGAATAGCATTTTTCCATGCTTCTTACCTTTTCCATCCCACGCGGTAGCATCGGCGATGGCACATATACAACATAACATCACGACCGTCATTACCGAAGAGTTAAGCACAGGTGTACATAAAAACAAAACTTGTGAAAATTGAGTGTACTAATGGGGGTATACTCAATTTTCACAAGTTATGTTTGAATCCCATGTAATACGGGTTAGCCTATTGCCATCAAACGGGGCACTAACGACGATGATGCTACGTTGTCACAGCTTACGATCCTTTATCCAGATAATATGTACATTTTATTCCGTTGTCACTTTATAATATCAATGTTTGGGGTAGTTAGTTGATAGTCAATAAAACAATGAAATTACGTCCTTATCATTTTATTCTCACAAGAAAAAACGTTAACGGATCTCTTAAAAATTACAATAACGAAAGAATTATCCACAGCTAACAAACGCATAGCTGCATAATACGATATATTTACAATTAAGCTCTTTGGCTTCTAAAAAGAATTTACAAAAAAAACTTTAAAAAAATCTTAATAATCTTGCGAATCAAGTAACGCAACATAACATAATTTAAAATTATCAATAAAATTTCAACAGAGGACTTAAATAAAATAATGTTAAAATACACTATACAAAGTGCTCAGAAATTCTAATGTGATTTTTATACAAATGTGTCGAATACTGCGTCGGTAAACGATTTTAATCACTAAATGTACAAACAGAACTTATATTTTTACTTTCCGTAAAATTAAAATGAATTAATTTTCTAATATAAGTAAGTAACATTTACAAGACGTGTAACGTTTTAAGTAAAACGAATAGATAAGAAATATTAAACTTTAGTTAAATTGTACAAAGCCCTCTTAGAGATAGCCAATAATGTTCTCACTGTATGTTCAAAATGTACAAGTCCAGTCCGTGGCCTGAGTAGATGAAATTGGCCTGAACGACGAAATATTTGAAAATCTATGAACTTGTCATCTTTACAAGCAGCGCGGTGAGATGATAGGCTATAGGCGCATTCACAGCCGATTAATATAAATAATAAGAGAAAAATGGCCTTAGCGTCTAAAATCTTTTGCATTGTTTCGCATACGTCAGGCCAGAGATACTTCCAGGCCACGGCTTGAACAGGCTGTACCACAAATAAAAATATTTTCTTTAACAAAATCTCCTAAAAAAGTGCTGAGGCAGACTGATATTAAGAAAGTACGGTAAATACCTACAGATTGGTAATTATCATTTGTACAAACAATTTTGTACAGGACAGAGAGCATCACAAAGTATTTTTAGTTTTCTATAACATGGACTGCACCAATTTTGTGTGTTTTAGTAAGAGTACACACGGCGACACATCAAGGTACACATTTCCAGTATACCATGGCATCACTTTGAATAGAGTACAATGAGAGATCCGTATATACTGATTTAGTATACTTTGATTGGTCGTCATTTATGTCAGTAAATATTATAACAGTTACAAAGAATGGTGACTTAAATTCTCTATTCCGTTCAGTCCAAGAATTAGAACAATTCAAAACACCAGTCCACACTCAGGCCAAAAATCAAAAAACCTCAATGAAATTGTCATCAAAATAAATAGAAAGCACAAACATCTAAAAGGATTAATTGTAAAAACGCGATAATATTACAATGAAGTACTTTACAAATTGGAAATATTGACAATAGTCCAGGAGCCTGTGATGTATGTTTCTTTATCTTTTTAAGTGTACGCCAGCTCCTGGCCTATAGTCGTGAAGCGTACTACCTAAGAGTAGGCACAGAAGGATCAGTACATTTTGGTTTATTAAGGGAGACCTTAAGTATATCACATCGACTATTTAGCCTTTGGGGTGCTGAATAATTTACAAATTGGAATGTTAATTTGTCCGTGATTCGTTAACTTTGATTTTTGTTAATTTAGCAGTGGTGCTAAAATGTTGGATTTTATACAATCCTGGGAGGATGCCAATTCGTTACCTAGTTATAATCTAGATTTATGACTAAGAATGTTTCTGGAATACAGGCGAAAATTGGTAAAAACCTGCACTGCATGTTGGCAAAAATATATACAGAAAAAAAAATACACCTTGGTAAACTTTTTTCGTAATTTTCCACACAAAAATAAATCAATAATTTTTATTTTAACTACAACAGATTGTTGACCCCTCGGCCGTCTAACAGATAACCAGTATAAGTTAAAGAACCACGGACATCACACCCAAAGGCTCTAGGGTAAAGCATGAGAAATTACCACTAAATTATTATCCTATACCCTAAATATAGCATTGAGCTGAGATCTCGCTTCTAAACGATTAGTATAACATCTATGCTAAACTGTGACTTTATGGAAACTTGGTTATAAGTACCGAGCTGCTAGATTACTGAGGTTGATTTGTAAAGGGAGCGTTCAAGTATTACGTAACGCAATTTATGAATTATTGAACCCCATGTAACGCGCCGTAACGTTTTTCTGTACACCCCTTCCCCCCTAGTAACACGTTACGTAACTACCAAGTGACCATTTTTGCCTAGTTTGATATTTTGAGAAAAAAAGCGTTTTAAAAATGTTACGTAAAGCGTAGTTCAAACCTCCCAACCCTGTAACGCATCGTAATGTTTTATAAGACCCCCTCCCACCAAATTCGTTACGTAATATTTGAGCGCTCCCAAAGATAGATTTTTCCCACATTCCTGCCCTTCGGAAGAGCTGTTTGCTACATCATTGTGTAAAAATACAATATCAACCTGACTACAGTAATCTTTCACAGATATTTTGTTAATCCTATTCAAAACTTCGACTACACAAATTTTACTAACATACAGAAATCACCAAATTCAAACCCACATCTAAACAAGCAGTACTTCGAATTTTTAAAGCCGCCGTGCCGCATGCAAGATCCGTGTTAGCAAACTCCGTAGATCCGGTGTTAGCAAAATCCGTAGTCTCCGCCTAACTCGGTACTTATTTGGTACTAACTCCGCAACGCCACGTAGACTAGTTGTTCTAGATAAAATTACGATTGCCTGCTGGCATATTATTGGCTATTACAGTACTTCGGTAGCACACTATTGCTGTAACACTATTGTAACTATATAGACATTTACTTCATATTGATAAGAAAATAAAGTGTAAAGATAATCGTATTTTAGTATAAACAGCTTTGCAGTACAGATGAAATGATTATCTACGTGAAAATTATAATTTTGTAACTTGTAAGATACATTGCGTGTAAATATTTTTTATTTTATTTTATTTGAAAATGAAGAGTTCCTAAAATGCAATTGGTACCTACACTACGCAACTAGAAAAAAATTGTATTTAAAAATTTGAACTATTAACACCGGATATGTAAAACTGTAATACGTAATGAAAATACAGATTGACATAAAACACTTATTAGCATCAAAGATACCAATGGAATTAATATTTGCATATACAAATGTGTTTACATAGAATACAATAAAGTGCATTGTAGATGGTTGTGCCATTATTAGTTCCGCTATCCGCCGATAGGAGCGCTAGCGAGCTGCCATTTCTGGTCACCGAGCTAATAAGTGTTTCGAGCCAAAAGTATCTCTGCCTAGTGACCCAAGCATGAAGACACACGAAAAATTTACAGAAATTCAATTACACTAACAATTTGTCTAATTTAATTAACTTTTTAAATTGACAGACACGGAATTTTAACTAATTTCGTGAAGTTTTATTTATGTAAGAATCAGAGATTACGTCAAATAATGTACCGTCAGTCGTATGTAACATGTATACGTTTTACATATGAATACACTACATGTATTATACAAAAATGTGCGGCCCGCAGCTTTGTAAGCAAATAAGTACTTACCTACATAAATAAATACTTTGAATTTGGGACAAAGTACTCGTACGACGTTTTTGTCGTTTAAATTAAATGGCAACTAAACTATTATTTTAATAAATAATCTCTCTCATATTAATCAATTTTGTAACGAAACAAATTTGGAAATAACAAGACAAAAACGAAGCAATATTTGCTTTAGTTAGCGATCCTCGAAATCACTGGGCTGTTGAAAAAGAAATAAAAAATATTTATAATAACTAAACGAATCATAAATATTTAACATAACATCGTGCTTCTATCATTGAAGGGATAGGCAAAAGTGTATGTATAACGCCACATTTCGCCATAAATATTCTGTCAGTTAAAATTATCAACAATTATTAAATAACTTACAAAACTGCAGCACACACGCGAGTCAAGTATAAATATACCACAACGGTAACAACGTTCAGTCACAATATCAACATTTATTCAAAACCGACAATAAGATGTAGAAAAAACCGTATTACACTACGCTGCCACATTTTCCATTCGTTAGCGATAGATTAGGGCCAAGCGAGGGCCTTCCTAGAGTGTTGTGTGCGAAGCTGGCAACACTGATGTTGTGGTCGTAGCCGTTCATGTATTGGTTGTTCTGTAAGCCAATGAGGAGTTCTACAAGGGCTTTGCTGGCGCTTTGGGCGTTTAGGAGCTCAAAGATGATGCAGTTGCACTCTGGTTCTGGGTTCTTGAGTGAGCTCTTGGTGCTGGAGTTGGAGCTGGTGGAGTTGGTGGCCGAGCTGGGGGTGGAGCTGTGTGGGGGGTTGGGGTGCAGGGGGCACGTGAGCTGGAGCGTCTTGGGGTACTGCGTGGGGATGCCCGACAGGTGATTGGCTGCGGCCCGCGCGTAGAACACGCACGTGTGACCGTCTGCGTCCGGGTAGTTTGGGTTGCCGTTGTGCTGTGGGTGGAAAATTTCATGATTAGTTGTGGTGTTTATAAGCTTTAGTATTTTGATTGTAGAATTTAGAATAAGTTTGTGACAGCTCACTTTATGAATATTAGAAGTGTGAAGCTTTGCTTAAATTCCTATTTATAGAGAAGAGTAAAACAAGGTAAACAGTTTTTTAAGCTATTGCATAGCTTCTATCGCGGGCCTTGAGCGTGGGGACCGAATCCAGAAATTCCGTAACGAAAAAAACCTAACACTCATTTATTTAATAAAAGAAAAAAAAAAAAAATTATCGGTCACCACGCTCAAAGTGTAACTTGAATTAATATCAAAGAAGAAAAAAAACAAAGGAAAAAAATACTGCATTAATAAAATAAATAAATAATTATAATTGCATAAGTTGATAAAAATGCTATGCAATAGCTTTACCGCGGCAGTCTCCAGTGCCACACGTCTTTTTTTTGTGTTTGGGGTTTAGCTTACGTTTCCATACTATTGAGTGTTTGTCTTATGAAGCTGGCTGAGTACGTCACGCGGCCGGACGCTTATGACACGTTGCGTATAGTACGTACAATAATGGTTTGCGCATCTACCAGTCCCACATTGAAGACCTACCCATATGAGCAGCTGCGCGGCGGCCAGATGCCCCGCCGCGGCCGCCGCGCGCAGCGCCAGCGCGCGCTCGTGCGGTGCGGGCGCGCGGGGGGGGGGCGCCGTCAGCGCGCGCGCCAGCGCCAGCACCGCGCCGCGCGCGCCCGCCGTGCGCAGCGCCTCTATGCCTGTGGCCACCACTTCGCTACTTAGGAAAGCGCGGCGCTCGTATTTTAGGCGGATCCACCTGAAAAAAACAAACGTGAGCTTAGAATTTTTAGAAACATAAAAAAAAAACGAAAAGTAACGCCAGCGTCCAAATGACGACCCGAGGAAAATTTAAAAAAATACGGAATGAGTCACCAAATATGTTTTTTTTTTAATTTTAGACCCGCGCCGAAGCCACCACGTGACCCCTGACGCCCGAAGTGCCTCCCGCGGCGGCTGAGACAAGAGGTTCTCTCCCTCTCACGTTTCGCCACCTTCTTCGCTAGCATCAGTGCTTCGCAGAAAGAGGCGACGGCGTCCCATTCCATCTCACCCCGGACTACGGCTTGCGGGCGGGCCGGACGCGAGAGGTCGCCGCCGCCGATCGCCGCTACGAGAACACGGCGGGGCTCCGCCCAAGCGGGACACACCTCCACAGTGTGCTCCACTGTGTCCTCCAGTAGATCCTCACAATGGTGACATCCGGGCGTTACCTTCCCGCCTATACAAGTGCAGGTACTTCCCGAGAGTGTCACATGTACATTGTACATTATATGGCACATAAGTAAACATCCCACCTAATTTTAAGCCCAGTTTTCACTAAAGCAATAAGATGTTTTTAAAATATTGTTAAATTACCCACTTACTTATTATTTTACTAAACTAAAGCTACCACATTTAGCATACTCTATTTCTCAGTCTCAAGAATGCCTTTTTCGTCAAATAGTCACACAAGAGACTTATATGGACTGAGACCGTTGTATTGGTGATATTAATCATTATTACTTAGTAAATAGACATTTGTTACTGCAGCGAATCCTATTTTATTTAACATACTTGACACTGACTGGCAAATTGCAAAAAACGTAAGAAAATTCTAATTTCGCGGGCTACCTTGTCACATTCACATTAACAAGTAATAAAGTCCTTACCTCTCTTTCTCCTCTCGACTAGATGTGGCCATGGGCTTCACGTGACCTCTGAAGTCTGCCTCCCATATTGAATTAGCGAGGTCATTGCCCAGAGACACCATTACACTAACGTGGCTCAATCTGAAATAAAACAACACATGATAAATAGGAATAAATACCTAATGAGAACATTCTGAGGTTCCTCATATCTTTAGAAGATAATCATCAAAAAAACAATACAAAAGGGACTAAACTATCAATAAATACGCATCTAACTGCCGCACTCAGAGAGCTTTAATGATTACTTAGGCCATCACTTAGTAAAGGTTTTGTCACACAAAAGTATGTCAAATCTTTACTAAGTGACGGCTTAAGTAATCATTAAGTATCTCTGAGTACCGCAGTCAGACTTAATTCTTTTATATATATTTAAACCTAAAATGTACTACTATCAAGAATTGTCAAGGCTTCGAAATCTGTTATTTGCTGTAAATTTTGATTCTACGATTTTAGCTATCAGGAACCAGTACAAAAAATTGAACTATTTCTTTCGTTCATATATACTCGTATTTAAACAAGACGTGCCATAAGTATTATTTTTCAGAATCAACCGACTTTGTAGAGGATCATTTCGACTACAAACGTTTTCAATAACTTATAATACCAATTCTCTACATGAGGATTGTAATTGGCTTTCTGTCTTTATTAGCTTTGTGTCTGTAATAGTCCTTCATGTACTAAAATGAATGTCATGTGAGCGAAGCCACGTACACAGTTAGCCAACAATACAAATACATATACTCACGGCCACTCATCGAGATCCAGCGAGCGCACTCGCGATATGTGCGAGCCGAGGTTCCGGTGGATGCCCGAGCACTCGATGCATATCAGCACGCCCAGGTTCAGGCTCGCCCAATCTGGGTCTGGAAATTGAAAAACATGTTAGTACATTAAAAATAATATTATATAGTAGTAAAGATTTTTGTATCAAAATCAAGTCATTTATTCAAACTAGGCTGATAATCAGCACTTTTCGAACGTCAAAATTTACTTTACTTATTTACAAGTGATAGTCCCTCAAAACGCCCACGCTTCGACACTTCCTAGTGTTTTTGCTGGAAAGAAGAAGTGGTGGAACAAACTCCCCAGCAACAAGTATGTTTTTAATGACTTGGGTTATGAATCGAGCTACACGATGGCTGACAAATGCTAGCATTGACGGACAGGTCCAGTCAAATCTGTGTGGTTTTTATTCAAAAGACCATCTCAGACACTAATCTGCATGGTCCTCGTATGCCTGGATTTAAAAAAAACAGTGACCTCTGAGTCTGTTTCTTTTCCGACCGGCCCCATCTAGTGTTAGTTTTTATAAAATGATGTGACGTGTAAAAGTGGTTTGTAAAACCAAATTATTTCGCGTTGTTATGACATTGATTCGCTCTGTGCCACCAAGCTGTACCAATGTGGCATTAAGTCCGCCTATGTACCACGTTTGTGTATGAAGTTTAAATAAATAAATAAATAAATAATGTAGGCAATTTGGCCCACTGGTGAGACAGACTGGAATAATCTTTTGTAGTCAATGTATTCTTTATTCAAGCCATATTTTTCCACAAAAAAAAGAAACAATTTATTATCAAATCTAGATGTTGGGAAAGTTTAATAACCTCATTAGCGAATAGCCTTGCGCTTGACTTTCTGTGCTGCGATTGCGAGTTCGATACCCGCGTCAAGTATATTTTCTACAAATATAATTATTTGCATAAATATTCTTGGTTCAGGTGTTTGAGTATGTAAAATAGGTGTCAACTTTACTCATGATGGCACTATAAATATGAATGACTTGTAAATGTTTAAAAATCAAAATCATTCAACTAATTGATTCTATCCAACTGTTGTCTGCTATTTACAACTGAAGATTCGGATTCGGATTGTGTCACACTGCAGGGCAAAACTCTCCCCTTTCTCCCTCCAAACCTCTCTGGTATGTGCAATTTCTAGCTACGCTTGCCCCACGAACAAGATTCACTTATACTGAATCAAAATGAATATCCTAGAAGATACAGTGCTCAAATAAGGAGTAAAATAAAGCAACGTTACCTGCGGCGCCACAGTCGCAGCACTTATCATTCCCGTTGACGCGACGTATGTAGTAGGTAGCGCGCACGTCGCCCGTAGAGTTGGCTCCCGTCGGCATCGGCTGGCGGGACGTCTGCAAGGGACATACAACGTTACAGTAATATCACTAGGTCGATTATGGGGGATTTTACTCCCCTCTTAATACAGAGCTGGTTAGAATTTTAGTATTTATTTCTTCTTTATTGTGTGGTTAGTGTACCTATACTGGTATTAGATAAGACACACTAACCATACATATTGTACACCCTCTAACCATGCACACAGTGTCACAGTTTTTATTGCCTACTATTAGCAAATAAAGCGTGAAAACATTATAAGCAGATAGGGTATTTTCCTAAACAATATGTCATAAACCTGTCAATTACATTTTATTTCATCAGATAGGTATTATGAAATATTGGCCATAAAATGGTTGTGTGCAAAAATCAGACATATTTCATCATAATGTAATTACATAACATTAGTTCATTTCATTTCTTTATTTCACTACACTCATTAGTGATGAACTGATGGTGAGTATTTTAGACAGATTAACCTCTAACCAGACGGGTATACACGATAGTCCAACTATACTGTGGATCACCCTCTTCCAGAAAACTTTGGTTGCGTGATGCAGGACTTAACGTAACGGCAGGATCTTGTCTCGTGCCCGTCAGAGCTGCAGGTTGTTCGCAAGAGATACCGCGGCCTCGACATGAAGGGCTAATAAGGAACATGGGTGGTTTTTAGTCAGTAGAAGTCTGACACTCCCTTTCGCTCTGCCCAAGAGCGGGAAGGGTTATTTGATGATTTTCCACCCACCCAAAAAAAAAAAACAAAAGGATCTTGTCTCGTTCCAATTTAAGGTGCATTTAAAATGCCACCATCAACATCCAGCCCTTGCAGCACACCAGTTACTTGGTGACGGCGCAGCAAGCCCCACGCGGTGGCGCGTCGTGTTCCGCGCGCACCTATTTCATGTTGCGGAGGGAGTTTTACACCTCACTCCCCGCTAACTTGAGGCACTAGCCGGGGTCGTGGAAGGCGCACTAGTTCCCATGATCCCCGGTACAAGTGTGGGAAGGGAACACCGGGATGGTTTTTAGTCAGTCGAGTCGACAGACCCCTCTAGTCGCCCCAGAGCGGAGGACATCCATGACGATTTTCCGGGCGCAACAAGTCAGCCATCGTTTCATTGGTCTACCTCTCCCAGCACAATATAATAAGGTATATCTGACCCGTCCCTGCAGCGAGGCCAGTATTTGCGCCTCCACGGCGGCGACCCACGCGTCTCGCTCTGCGGCCGCAGCGCCCACAGCCGCAGCGCCGCTGCCAGTGCCGCACACCTCCCAGCGCCATCGTTTGCCGTCCAAGCTTACTATTGTGAACTCGCATGAGGTAGCGTATTCGCCTTCTGCAATTGGGAGAATGGGACGTTAAAGCATGTGGAATTACAAACATGTAACATAACAAACAGTACGTTTATTCACTAAAAGGATAGCCAGAGCTAGTGTTTGGAACACCCACAGTTCTTCATTTCGACAGTTATGTTCAAGTCGCATGTAATACGGGCCAAAATACACACTTAAGCTCCTACAGGAAAGGTTCTCATGAAAGAACCCTATTGTTATTCGGTGAAAACAACAAGTGTTCTTTACCCAAGTCTCAGGACCGCATGCTCAGCAAAAGCTTGTGACAATATAAACATGAGCTGATATTTTGCAATAATGATATTTTAAGTCAGATTTCGATATCTTATAGATTCTAGTCGTTGATATTTGGCAACCCTTTCTCTCGCACACACAAATCAAATCAAATCAAAAGTCATTTATTCAAACTAGGCTGATAATCAGCACTTTTCGAACGTCAAAATTTACTTTACTTTACTTTACTCATTTACAAGTGACAGTCCCCCAAAACGCCCACCCTTCGACACTTCCTAGTGTTTTTTGCTGGAAAGAAGAAGTGGCGGAACAAACTCCCCAGCAACACATCTGTCTGTTTGGTTAGAAGAACCAGACTCGATACAATAGAAAGGTGTAACTTAATATTACGATTGATTACAGACACAAGTCAAAAATAAAAATGTATATAATAATAAAAACATAAAAAAGACATAACATGTCAGTAAACTAATTTTGGAGAAAGAACATAAATAACAAACAAACACTGTCTTGTGTTCAACTCAGCGACCAACTATTCCTATCATTTAAGTAGTCGTTAATGGAATAGTAAGCTTTTAAACAAAGATTAGATTTTACTTTGGCTTTAAATGCATTAAATGGCAAGTCTAGAAAAGAAGATGGCAGTTTGTTATAAAATGTTATACCGAGCCCTACGAATGAATTATGAACTTTGTGAAGCCGGTGAAAAGGAGCGCGTAGTTTATGCTTATTTCTAGTGTTAAAATTGTGAATATCACTGTTTTTAGTGTACAGGTGAATATTTTGTCTAATATATAAAATGTTGGCAAAGATGAACTGAGAAGCAACCGTGAGAATACCAATCTCCTTAAAAATATCTCTAAGAGAAACTCGGGCACCCAGCTGATAAATTGCACGAACCGCTCGCTTCTGCAGAACAAATATATTTTGAATATCAGCAGCTTTGCCCCACAGCAGAATACCGTAGGACATAACGCTGTGAAAATAACTAAAGTAGACTAACCGTGCTGTATCAACGTCAGTGAATTGTCTTACTTTTCTGACGGCGTATGCGGCCGAACTTAACCTTCCCGCTAGGCTTGATACACACTTACCTTCATCCCCATCCTTCTTGACCCCACTGCTCTTCATCCGTCGATGTCTCTTCTTGACATGCGGCGTGTCTTTATCCTGACCGTTGGTGGAGCCGACCTCTGCCTCAGAGGCCAGTGACTGCCGGCTGGTGGCTGGCTCCTTCATTGTGTCAAACGCGGACATCAGGGCTTTGTCTGTCGCTCGGGTTGGCTTGTCTTTGTAGCCTGAAAGGAGAGGATAGGGAGTTATTGGTCTAAAAAGGACAGAAATTAAGAAAAAGTGTTAACAAAAAAAAACAGCGAGTTAGCAAAGGAAAAAGGAAGCGTAAGGGATGGGGGTTCCCGTCGGAGCTGCGGGTTGTTCGCAAGAGATATCGCGGCTAAGAAGGAACATGGGTGGTTTTTAGTCAGTAGAAGTCTGACACTCCCTTTCGCTCTGCCCAAGAGCGGGAGGGGTTATTTGATGATTTTCCACCAGCCAAAAAAAAAAAAAAAAGTGCTCGTGACTTACCGATAGACAGTCCTCCAATACTATCATGTATATCCAGACTGCTGTACCCGTTGTAGCCCGGCACAGTCGTGATGATAGACTTGGAGCCGCGCGGCTTCTGACCCGGGACCTTCACCGTCACATACTGCAGGGATATCTCCTTGCCGTTTACATCTTCCATGTAGTCCTGGAAAATATGGTATGTAAGTTATTATGGTTGTTCACATCTGCCTAGCTAAGAAAATTAAAGAAGAAGATGCAAGAATGATAATATGAACAATATTGTCCTTGATATGTGGATGGCAATAAATAAGATTAAAAATAGATTTGTTTCACTACTAGAAATATTTTTTGTCTGTTGACTAATATGAGATCAGGTTTGAATGTTTGCCATCAGATTTGATTATGAAATTGGACTCGTTTTGTTATAAGTTTCTGTTTATTTTCCACAATAAATAACTCGTTTTGTCACCATAAAACTGCAGTATCTCACACCTAGGATAAATAGCTTGGTCTCAAAAATTTGGCTGAGAAAGGCATACTAATACCTGTTTTTTTCTCAAATTCTTATAGATTATATTTTAGGAAAGACAATTTGAACTTACATGTAAGCTGGGATGGTACGTCAGCCTCCCATCATCACACAAAGTCACATATTTCTTCTTCCACTCCTTATTAAGAGCCTTACTACTCTTCTTGTACAAGTAGCCCTGCTTCAGAGGAATCGCTCTGCCAGAGCCTAACTCCCCATTCTTCAGTCTATCATCCCCCTTTTTGGAAGGGGTAAAGAGATTCGATCTCCTTCGAGACTTCCTAGACGTCGTCGGCGTAGACGATGGAGTGGGCAAGTCCTTAGAATCTTTCGGTAGTTGTAAGTTATCGAGACAATGTGGGGCGGTGAATTTCACGTTGTTATTCTCCGTTGCTATGGATACGAGGCCTGATGAGGAGCCGTGGCTACCGAGGGAGTTGCCCCATCGGGAGGACGTGTCGGAGCCATTCGTGCTGTGGATTTCGACGACATGTGTGGAGGAGATCCCGCTGCTGTTTGATGAGGCATCGAAGGATTGCGCGCCTCTGTGTAAGTGGTGGGATGAGGCGGAGAGTGTGTGATGGCCGCGAGGTAGGGAGTCCTGGAACAAAGATTAATGAGATTAGCATTAGAATAGCTTTCAACAGCGGTGATACTGAAATGTCCGTCTGACGAGCCTAGACAGCACCTTACAGATGGCAGCTTTTGGGCAAAGATCGTGTAAATACGAGAGAAAAATCAATAATGTAATGTAGGTTAGGACTAAGAATTACCAATCCTCATTGCTTAAAACTTGGAAGATAATGAAATGTATGTATGTCAAGTCACACTCCTCAATAAGTATGTCGTACTAATTTTTTTCAATGTCAAAAGATGTGTAGGTTGGTTAGATAGCTCCATTTTCTTATAAGGGTAAAATAATGGCTTCCTACGGATATGTAAATGGAAATGAGGTACTGACTCAGACATTTCCATAAGAAAACGCGTTGTAAAAACGTCGATATGAATCAGCTAAGGATTTTAACAGTCTGAACGACCTTGTCCCATTGAATGCTATCGAATCTAATCATTAATCTGTACGTTAAATGCGCAGTAGATTCCGTACAAAAAAGAGTTAGGTATATAGGTAATCTATTGGTACACTAGCACTGTACTTATACACCAATTGAGTAGATATATACGTAATGATTGTTAATTGTACTACTTGTACGGGTAGTAGCTCCGCGCACTGAAATGTAGTATGTAGATGGACCAATCACACGGAATCCGGCTCGAAGGACCAAAAATGTAGGAGCATTAGTCTAATGCCCGTACACTACTCTTAAATTTGTACGGCAATGTAATGGTCTCATCTATTCTGTCCAGACGTTACCGAGTTATTGATTGACAAACATACAACAATCTTTGAAGTGAAGATGCGATGAGATTATTTCAGTTGTATAGGTACTACATTCTTAGACTTAGTTAGATTTTATGATTCACTAATAACATCTCAAAACCGTAGCCATATTGTTTTTGACGCCACAAGACTCAAATATAGGACAATGGGTTATTGTTGTCCTATTTTAGGAACAGAACGTCATCGAGATCCTCAAACGAGATATTTATATGGGATCGATTGAATTGCATTGAATGATTGAAGTTAATTTGAATGGTTGTCTGCCTCTTTGTATGAGTCAATCGTTGTGCGATGCATCGCAATTGTAGTGCAGTTCTGCGCAATTAGAAGTTTATTGAAGAGTTGAAAGACAGTATTTCTTCTTTGCCGAAGGAACGACTTGATTAAATTTCCTGGGTCCAGTGTGTGGCCCCGGTAATTCTGAATCGTGAAATCGTTTGAAGTGACCACTTCAACATCTGACTAATGCAGGCTTTGTGACGAAATACGTTTAAAGTATGTACACTTTCTCAGGTAAAGAAAAAAAAGGCTTAAAAGAAAACTAGGTCACTTTTAGAAGTCGAGTAAGTTGCAGTCGGTCTCTCAAATTTTAAAGTAAAACAAGTAGGTACCTATTACTTGTATCTATCAGCTATTAAACTTATTATGATTGTAATTTGTCTTTGTTTTTATTTAAAAACTTTGGCCATCAGACGAATTCGTGAAGGGCAGCCTATAAACAGGAAATCGATTGATAACAATTAAAGGGTATGTGTGCAGAGAATAATTATTTTTAAGTACTCGAGTGATATCTTTAATCTTGACCTTGTGAGTTGAGCAGACGATACAAAGAAGTTCGTTTTTAGGGTTCCCCATAACAAGTTTTATAAATAAGTAAATAACGTAATGTTTTTAATCTCTGAAGGAATATTTAATATGGGTTCAGCTTATTGCTGATTAAATTCTGAACTTCTAAAATCAACTGCGTTTTGCCGGAGAATGGACCTCATGCTCAGTGTTATTTAACAACACACAAAATACTAATATTTGTTTTAAAACTATATCAATCACGTTAATAAATTGGACGGATATCAAAGTAAACATAATAAATCAAATAGCCAGTCCATCCAGTATGAATCTACATAAAAACGGTAAACATTTCACTCGGTTCCATGTTTACGCAATGCGTGGAATTATAAAACTGACTGTTTGTTTGATATTCGATATTATTCTAAAGCAGCGTAAAAATATAATACTGGCATGAAAGTTTTGGTATTACGTCATGCGTCATTATAATCATTAGCTCAGTCCACGATTAGACATAGGACTCTTCAATCGCACGAAATTCTACTCGATTTTGCAGCTGCTAACAGTCACCCTCCGCAATCGACGCTAAACCTAGTCTGAGGGCTGATTAGGGACGTAAAAGGACGAGAAGGGCATGGGCAGGCAAAGGTGTACCTAATAGTACATCCACTTTTCGCTAGCCATACGACTCCCTGGCTGCTACTGAGCAATTCCTTATGGAAAAGCCTCATAACACTTTTCGCGACCTGAGAGTCGAACCCACCGCATGCTTGGAAGTCACGCTTGCGACCACTAGACCAACGAGGCTATCTTTTACTCAACACTGGGTAAAAATAAACGGAAAAGATAGAATTCCACCAAAAACATGTTATCACTTTATATCATTAAATGAATAAACACATTCGAAAAAGAACAATACTCCGATTCCTGTATCAAAGCAAGATACGCAATATGATTTTGATTACCTATCTACCTACACACCTTCGCTAACCTTGAAATACCTAGGAACTCGTTTCACTAAAATATGATCAGTAATATTTGAGTTATGTGAATGTTCATATAAATACTACATGTTATGAGGCAGAGAGACACACCTTAGATGGGGCTAAATTAAATAAGCAATTGTCTATGAAGAAGCCCTCTACAAATAAATAGATGTAAGGAACTGCCTCGTTGGTCTAGTGGCCTAGTGGTCGCCATCGTAAGGCCCGGTATCCACCAAACCGGGGACGAGCAGAGCGGAGAGATGTGACAATTTCGACCAATCACAGGAAGGGCGAAAGGTGACCAAATGTAAATTTTAACGTATGTGATTGGCCGATCTCCGCACATCTCTCGTCTCCGCTCCTCTCCGCTTTGGTGGAAACTGGGCCTTACAGTTGTAGTCTGAACATTGAGAGGTATTTGTTAGAATCGCAGTTCAGTC
Organism: Diarsia brunnea; assembly: GCA_949774965.1. Lineage (NCBI taxonomy): Eukaryota > Metazoa > Arthropoda > Insecta > Lepidoptera > Noctuidae > Diarsia > Diarsia brunnea. The sequence continues at coordinate 18,807,227 of OX459003.1, forward strand.
AAGAGATATTGGGTTTTTCTATCAAGAATTTCTCAGTAGCACCCTGGAATTTGTACCCGCTTGACGGCATTGATGACAACATGCTCGCGCTATTACATGGGACCTCATAACTGGCGAAATAGAGGTACACTACAGGCGTTACACCTGTGCCGAACCCTTAGGGATTGATTACAAGAGTGGTGCTATGTGACGTCATACATATTTCAAGCAAGTTGGGACCAGGTCCTCGGGGTCGCGAGGTCAAGCCATACATCAAGACGATGCTAGTTCACAGATGTTGTTAGCAATAAATAGGGATGTGATGTTTATTTAATGCATATGGTTTATATGTGCATAATGACCTGGAAATCATTGGCATGGAAACAATCCTTATCGAATCGCGAAATAGGATTTAATACTAGTACAATGGGCCAAAAGGTTGATTTGATTTCTGTTGATAAAACCCTCATAATTAAAATTATTCAAGCGGGAATATCTGGCTTGTCATCATCAGCCTAGCCTTTTTTTTTGTCGGCTTCCAGTCTAACCGGATGCAGTTGAATACCAGTATTTTACTTGGAGCGACTCCCTATTTGAACCCCTCCACAACCCAGCTAAGACTACTCAGTCTTAGCTGGGTTGTGTAGGTCACCACACGAGTCTTACCTAGGGATATCATTATTACCCAATAATGATACCCTAAGCCTAGACTGAGTAGTCTTAGCTGGGTTTTAGAGCTCAGATAGGGAGTCGCTCCACGTAAAATACTGGTATTCAGATAAGCTAAGCTGACAACCAGTCTTAACTAGTTGTCAGCTTTTGGGCCACTGACTACCTCATCATCATCATCATCATCAGCCTATAATGTTCCCACCGCAGGGACTCGGGCCTCCTCTCTAGGAGGGATGGGCTATAATCCACCACGCGTGCCCAGTGCGGGTTGGTAGGTGTCACATGTCTTCGAATTTTTTGGTTCTAAGATATGCCGGTTTCCTCACGATGTTTTCCTTCACCGTTTTGAGAGCAATGGTGATGAAATAAATTACGCAAAGTAATGCGCCTGCCTGGGTTCGAACCCACGACTTACTGTTCGAAAGTCGGGGACCTGTAACGACTGTAATATCTCGCTATTCGCAGCTTCCAATTTGGGACAGTGACATTAGAAATGACAAGACGTATCACTTATCGCAAACATGATACGAAAATTGTATAGATTTTAAGATTACGTGTGAGACAAAATTATAGCTTTCACTCTCGCGGCGAAGTGGTACAGTCACCTACTTTGTATTACGCAACGAGATTAAACATTGATATCATATGTGATTAGATTTATCACCGTGTTTATTAGGACGTCGACTCTGAGTGTCCGAATCTATACGTCATGTTATTTATATGAGCATTATACAAACGTGGACGAGGCAAAAGGAGTATGTACCGTAATTAAGGACCGTAGCAGGTGGCGTTCTGTGATTTCTGCCTACCCTCCTGGTAAAAAGATGTGACTATATGTAGGTATACACAATAATACACATACAATGTATAATACAAAATACAGGATCGAATTGACATCGATACAGACGATACACAAACAATTACAACGTTCCAACCTGCACATAGACAAGTTGTATCGTTCATACCCTCCCTCAAGCAGCAGCTGTTCTCATATAAAACGGAAAACGGCTGTCCCATATATTTCGACCGTACAGGTATTGAACCAGCCTATAATGTTACCACTGCTGGGAAACCGACCTCTTTGAGAGAGGGAATGAGCTATAATCTACCACGCGGACCCAGTACGGGTTGGTAGATGTCCCGTATTTTCGAATTTTTAGTTCAAATACATTGCCGGTTTTCTCACGATGCTTTCCTTCATCCTTCAAGTTCAGAATTTTCAAATAAAAGGATAAATTAATCGATTATTCGTTGGGAAATAACAAAAAAGCGTGTATATTCTGGTCATTTATTACGGAAGTGAATGGGAAGTTTGTAGTAGTAGTATTAAACTAGTTCCTATGCTAAGTATAGGAAAAACATCATCTAGAGTGTGATTATGGCATTTCCCCTTTAGTCACTGATCATTATTTAGTGATCATTGGGATTTCCAAGTATAGTAGTGAAATTATAATTGCAATCTGTTTTTTACAATTTTCTGGCAGAAAATACAATAAAGGCACTTGGAAATTCTATCACTACAGTTAATGGAAAAGAGTTCTTTGCTTTGAGACTACCACAAAAGTATAGTGCCTTTGTAATGTAGTTTCCAAATAAGAAAATAAAAACTTTCAGTTTGCACTACAAGTTCAGACATTTTCTATAGCAATACACATTCTGAAATCAACTTAATTTACATTTAGATAATGTTGATATTCACATAAGCGGAAATAACACCTGTTAGAAATAATGACTTGAATAGACTTGAGGTATTTATTTGTTCTTTAGCTTTAACCATGTCACGTTAGTACAGCAGCTGTACTACAGCTAGTTAAATAAGGGGTAGGCAGACATACGGGTGGGGTCAATCAAAACATTTCATTTCACACTAGCTGCTGCCCGCTGCTTCGCCCGCGACAAATCACTTATTAAACAAAGTCCTCCGCCGCGTCTTTCGTCTGTCTGTCTGTACGCGATAAACTCAAAAACTACTGCACCGATTTTCATGCTGTTTTCACCAATGGATAGTGGTTCTCGAGGAAGGTTTCCGTATATAATTTGATGCGGGCGAAGCTACGGGCATCAGCTAGTTATATACTAAAACCGTCCTCCCGTTATTGGTGAAAACAACATGAAAATCGAAGCAGTAGTTTTTGAGTTTATCGTGAACAGACAGACAGACGCGGCGAAGGTCTTTGTTTTAAAATATGTAGTGATAGGCCTACATGGCCACTTATAAAACAACGACAAAAGGTGCACAGTTTGGGTTAGTTGTTTCCTATAGAGAGGAGCCTGCATTAATGGGTGGGATAGGTACATCAAAGTAGCTGTATATCCCGTCGGGGCTGCAAGTTGTTCGAAAGAGATACCGCGGCCTCGGCGCAAGGGCTAAGAAGGAACATGGGTGGTTTTTAGTCTTCTGCTTTGCCCAAGTGCGGGAGGTGTTATTTGATGATTTACCAACCGCCAAAAAAAAAAAGAAGGTAGCTGTATATCTGTCTATCCCTTTAGCATATCTATGGCCTACCAACATCAAGCCCTTAACACTAGCACAGCACTCCATGTCCCTAAGTGGTGGATTATGATAGGATGCTTTCATGACAGCAAACCACCATTATTTTAGTTGTCAATACAGATTATTCAGTGATAGTGGTTGTGATAAGCGGGGCAGGGTTGCTTTCTTTTCGGGAAATAGTCTTTATTTTAAGATTGTAATTAATACAAAAGTAGGTATGTTAAAAATATTATAATAAAAAATGATGATGATAATAATGATTTTCAGTTATCAAAGACCCATAGATAAATACCTTATCCACTGTAACGAGTCTTTTAAGCCTGTTACATACTATTGAATTCTTTGCTTTGATTTGTAGGCTCTAATGGTGGTGTTGCCTTATGAAAATTAATTTTTTGGTTGACTTGGATTCGTGAAGTGGTCACACTGAGTTTTATTTTCGATGCTGTCAAATTGACTTTGACATCTCTCGCTTTTCGACCTACAGCCTTGAATCAATGGAGTGATTTTTGAGCGCTCCAATAAAATCTCAAAATATAACTTGAGATGGGCGGCATCTAGTCCCTAATTATGTGGTAGCCGATTGCCCTTGTCATGATCCTAATTGGATAGCCTTTATTTTTTAAGGTAAGCGAATTCTTTGTGATTTCGGTCCGTTCCGCGTTGTCATGGCTATTTTGATAGCAGACGCTAATAGTTTCCGATATTTAATTGTTTCAGGATCTTTTAACTTCATTTTATAATTATTTGCTTGGATTCATTCATCTACTGATGACCACATTTTGATTTTTGGAAGAAACGGTGAGTTTAATTGTATATTGCTCGTAACGATTTCTGCAACGATTTCTAAATCGATCGCCATTTTTTATCCGCTAACGATTATTCATGTTTGTTTTCAGCCACAAGGCGTTTTTTTCCATATTACTTAAATTTTTGAACGCACGCCCCTACCAAAATGCATATATCTTGGACCGCCGTTGGCAATCTCGGCGAATATCACCAAGATGCTCTTGGATAATCCATCAGGTTCCTAATTTAGTCGACGGAGTTTGGTATGGTTTATGATACATAACTTCAATTTATTTTAAAAAAGTGCAATAATGACAGGTCTTAGAATAACAGCGATGTCATCTTAATTTTACACATTAGAGCTGTTAGCTTTAGAATTAGAAAGGAATTTTCAAACCAGCAGCCTTCGGGTAATAAAGTCGTTCTTACTTTTCATGATCGATTTTTATTGATACCTTCCCGCTTGAAGATTAAAAGTCTCAAGCTCCCGCAGGTAAGTCTATCCTTGGCATAGTTTTGTGTGTACTCCAGGCGCCCGAATTTTCACTTTTACTTATTTTTATTTGGAGCACACCACACAGTTTAATTTCATTCATCTCACTCTCATCACACACACTTTTTTTTTATTATTACACCACTTATCCAACCATCTCTAGAGATTATTTGTTATTTTCCACCTGAATCTTTACCTATGCAAACAAAACCAGTTACCTCTGCCTAGCCTTTTCCCAGCTGTGTTGAGATTGACTAGTATATTTTTTATGTCACATGTTATTATTTTTCTGGTACATTAAATTCAAATTCAAAATAACATCTACATCTATTTAGGTAAGTATTTAAAAAAATACACTAAAGACTTGTACAAAACGTCAAAGTACAAAACTACATAATACATAGATTACTACAGCTTTTTTTTTTTTTTTGGGGGGTGGGAAATCATCAAATAACCCCTCCCGCTCTTAGGCAGAGCGAAAAGGAGTGTCAGACTTCTACTGACTAAAAACCACCCGTGTTCCTTCTTAGCCCTTCATGTCGAGGCCGCGGTATCTGCGAACAACCCGCAGCCCCGACAAAACAGCTTGGATTAGTTATGTTTAGCCTCCACTTAGATAAGCAGACAAACCAAATATAATAAAAGGTGTTGAATGGAGTCATAAATCTAATTTTTTAAATACTAGATGATTGCTTGAAATCGGCATTTCGACTGTCAGTAGAGCATATAATTAAACTATTAAATGAAACGAATGAGGCGCGAACACAGTTGTCTAGGTTTTAAAATACAATAAATTATCATTAGCTAGAAATGTCTTAGCAGAACTCTGTCTAGCAGTAACTGTTTTTGACCGACTTCCAAAAATGGAGGAGGTTCTCAATTCGATTGGTATTTCTTTGGTTTATGAATTAAGGTAAACTGTTCTAAGTAGACAGACAAGAATTAGCACTTCGCCAGTGACGTCATCTGCAAAAATTGTTATAGCATGGCCAATATGCATGATATAAATATAATTTATAGCATATAGCAACCATGAATATTGTATCTATAGCTGTAAAACAATTTATAGAAATTGATCTTTAGTTCCGAAGATTACCCCCTACATACAAACATACAAACTTTTACCTCTTTATAATATTATTAGTATAGATAAAATTGTTTTAGAATCAAAACAACATCCTGTTTATCAAATCATTTTGACATATTTTTTATAGAATAATCAAACAATTAACGCAGTTGACTACTTTAAATGGACCCACAGTATGGCAAAGCCATGCCATGGTCCCCATAAATATAAATATATTGCCCATGACCAACAAATGTGTCATCACTTCATCAGCATAACACAATGATTCAATTGATTAATTCAAATCATCACTTAAGAAATAAAAATCTTGTGCAACAAAGGAACTATTGATTGGAAAAAGTACATTGGAAATCTGTACAATAAATTATTGGAGAGCTATCACATACTTAAATAAAAATTGATAACATTTTGAATTGTCACTGAGCTCGGGGCTAGGGATGACAACAATTAATCTGATTCTTTATATTTCCCATGAATCAAAGATAAAAAATTAATAATAAGATAAAAATTGGAAATTTCATCATCCCTCACATAATAAGTCTATCTAAACATCTACCTCTCCCTCCCTTTTTTCCAACTCTTAAAGCCACATACCATAACTATCATTCTAAGTCCGAGGTTTTTCATTGATAGGTATTGACATCAAACAATTAGCTCCATACTTCAATTAGCTGAAGTTGGAAAAAAACAGCCAGGCTGAAGTGAGAGTGGGCAGGCCATGTAGCACGGATGCACCGAGAGATGGGCAAAGGTCTTCACACACTGGACGCCTGTGACAGGACAGTGCCGTCAAAGTCAGCCGCGGCGAAGGTGGTGTGACGATCTGATCATGTTTGCGGGGCTAACATGGCCAGAGGTTGCACGTGATAGAAAGATTTGGAAGGAGAAAGCAGTGGGACACAATGTAGGCTTGCAAAAAAAAAAATATATATGTTTGCTTATCCTTCAGCAATACATACCTACCTACTACTTTATATATATAAATAGTTACCTTATAATAGATACCAATTATACCTATCTCATGAGATTAAACTGATTGTTTCAAAAGACATGTACATAACTATGATAATAATACTGGTTGTTTTCTTACATTATCTTGTCTCTAAGTCTTGCTTTTCCTCTTTAAAGAGTTTAAGCAGGTATGTAAATATTTATGGATGAATGGAATCGTTCAATAAATAAAAAATATTCTATCTTCACCTTGCTAGTATTTGTAGATGGCTGGTTAAACAATGAAAACCACACCATATGTTTTGGAAAAAAAATGCACACATGCTATTTTTTTTTTTTTGTCAATGAGACTAAGGCATGTGTGTACAGTGATACACATTGCACAGTTCATGACCTCAGTAAGTATTGAAGACTATCATTTACTGCCTTTTTGTTCCTAATTCAATTTTATGATGATTAATGCTTGTCTGTTCTTGTTATTCAAATGATAATAACATCCTATTGTGTAATATTTAAGATGGGATACATTATGTGAGATAACATGTTGTATTTAAGCCCTAACTAAAAATAGTTGGCACATTTCTTTCTGTGAGTTCTTGAACTATTTTTGTTTGTGGCTTTTTATAGAGTTGGTAAGAAAATGACAACTTTAAAGAACTTTTATGGTACTTTTCTGAGATCGTGAAATTGTTAATAGCATCGTAATCAAAACAAAGTTGGTTCACCGAACACAGTCGAACGGTAGGAAGTAATAGTACAATAATTACCTTGTAAAGGAATGTTGAGTGGTTGTGGCTTGGCGAATTCACTAACGGCTGTGGAGTCACAGGCCTGGAACCTCCAGACAAGCATTGGGACGATGCCGACAACCTAGTGCCCACAATCTTCTGACACGCTGCAAAACAAAACAATCACTAAATAATCACCATCACACTGAAAACTTTCACAATTTCGATACCCAAAAAGCACGACAACTAGATCTAAACGCTTAATCGAACAATAACATTTTCACGCACATTCAAATTTAGACGATTTCCTACGATCGCGTTCTTCCGCTCTTTGTATGTTGTAGCACGAGCTGCGACGCCTCAAACTCGATATAGGCGACATGTTAGACTTGAAAATAAGTGTTCTCTCCATCCTTCCATTCAGGATAAGATTGAAAATAATCGTAAAATTTACACAAACGACGCTATATTAACGTCAAAAAAATGTAAACAATGCGATGTCGCGGCGACGAACGAACGAGAACGAACTAAACGACCGCGCGGTTGGGGGCCGGTGTTGCCACTGCGTGCGCTAGAACACCCCGGCCCGCAAGCGAGACGAGATCCACAGACCAGCTAATAAGTACGCTCGTAGTCTCATCACACCCGTAGCATCACGCGAGACGATGCGATCGCAAAAAATCTCTATTATGTAATTTTATAACTCTCTATCGATCTCAATCACAATCAGTAAAATTGTCGATACGTCTAATATCATTAACGGATAGGTATGCTTTGAAATTGTCAGAATCCTCATACTGTAACAAATACCTATCTACGTTCATCAGATAAGTAGATTAGTTCTCAAAATGATAAAAATTTCACGAGTATTATATCAGTCGAGTATTTGATGTATTTCCGATTGATGGAACAGCAAAATATTTTGTACGACCAATTATTCGCAAAATTCTAAACAATCACAACATGATTGCATGAAGCTTAAAATTTTAATGTTAACAAGCTGTTCATATATCGGTATTTTGAATATTAAATCAAAATTTGAAACAGAATTGGAAAAACAAATTAATTGAAAGACCTGTCGCCATTTACGCAAAAATGTAAATTCTATCTAATGTAAATAACAATTCTGATTATGTAAATTAACAACGGTAGAAACATTCCTAAGACAGCGTTGTAGAAAAAACCGCGTAAGCTGACATCATCCGAAATAAATATTCAATGTTCGTTTAAAATCGTTACACTTACCGTCTTGGAAGACTCGTTCTACGTTCAGACCATACGTAGCGCAAGTCTCATAGTAAGAACATCTTCGCAGCTCATTCGACAGCTTGCGAGCGCGGTTGTCGTCTACCACGCGTGGACTACTTTCACTTATGGCATCTGGAAGAGCAACCAATCATTTAATAGGAAATGGGTACGTCTATCGGACGCGTGTACGTAATTATGTAAATCAACTGTGTAACATATTTCTTTGATAGGAAAACTGATTTTATAATTAAAGTTAATGTTTGTGTCTTCAAGTATATATAACAAGGCTTGGATCTTTCATCGCATTACAAAAAATCATAATAAGTCGTAAACAAAAACAGGGAAAATGTGATTTTCACATAAACAAAAAGTACACGAGGAAAACCCAATCAAGTGCAATAATTTATCATTAAAATTATGAGCGTTAATAATACCACGGATAAGTCAATAGAAACGTAAGATTAGATAAGGAAATGGAGAAATATCGGGAGCAAGGTGAAAACCTCAATAAACCCACCTTGAGTTCCCACCAATATGATCGGAATCTCTGCGGAATTCCTATAATGGGACATTTTACTGAAGTAGTTCGACACCGTATTATAGCTGATCTCGTTGTCCAAGCTGAACACGAAGATTACGGCGTCCACCCAAGCCGTAAACTGTAACAAAAGATAAAAGTTATAAACATATTGCCGCATCAACCTGATAAGAATATGTACAATTTAAGAATCAATTTCCTCCGACAACCGACAACCCTTTATCGGATTTAATTTGTTAAGCGGAAACGTATCTATAATGACGTTTCCCTGTTCCAAGAAAATTAATAAAGATTGTTCAAAGCTATATTGGGTATTTTATAGACTCAGTGACTCGATTATGGATTTATGAATATAAATATCCTCGCCTCGACTCTCCCACGAGACCTTGGTTCCGTCGTGAAAATCAATAATATTATAATTATAAGACGTATGAGTGGATTAACTTCTTCGTCGTTTGGCAATGGTAGTTTACGTAAACGTGAAAATATTACTGTTTTAAGTGTAACCTGGGACTTTAATGTACAATCGGCATTTAAAGTCTTGCTAAAATTGCAGCTTTAAGACATACGTTTACGGCCTACACAACAAACTACAATAAAGTAATCCAATATTCTTACGCAAAGAAAGACCCTAACTTGCAATAACCCCGTTGCAAAATATCTTGTACAGAAAAAAACTGCGCCCTACACGGGGACCCATAATAATTACGTGGGGTAATTTCGTGCAGTCGTAGGGGTTTACAACGGAAGGGTTATGTGATATTTGCGTCGGCAAACATAATGCATGTGGTTTGGACAAGGTAATTGTATAATGGTAGAGCTTATAGCATTCGTAATGATGAAAGGAAAATTATATAATTGAAAACGTGTGCAGGAAAAGTGTCCCAAATCTTTAACAGCTTCCTAAGTTTAAATTAGTAGTGATTGATGATGAAATATAGAAAGGAGTGTGTGACAATTATATTTTAGTTTTTCGTACTTTTGTGTATTAGTATTTACGTAAGAAAATGTTGAAAGACAAACAGTTATATACGTAACTTAACAAAAACCACTTTCTTGTCACACCATCGGGATCGCTATGCATGACTTGACTCATTAGTATGTAACTGTGACATTTGTGTTTGTCTAATCTGCATAATTTTCGCAAACTATTGAAGCGTAAAAGATGTCTGTATTATCATGTACATAGGTAGTACAAAATATATGACTAACTCAGCTTCCACTTGAATGAAGATGCGTGCGTGGGAGGGTGTCACCCTTTTCCTCTGAACAACAATCGACGGCTGAGGAGCGTCATCCGGCGGCAGAGTGTGTGACGATGACACGAGAGGAAAACCTTGGAAAAACTACTCCCCCTCTTCACAACATAGTCCTTTGTCTTAACGGAAAGCCATTTTGTATAGTTTAAAAATACAACACTAAGCACTCCATAATATTGTTCTAAAAGGACATGACAAAAATAGCGCTTAATTTCTTCGACTCATCACTTAGAGGGAGGAAGAAAAATATATCGACGTCTCACTTAATAGTTGTATTATTCCCAAGGCATTAACTGTAGTGCTGTATAAAATATAAATCAATTGTTGAATGAGCAGAGAACTTACGGATAATTCAGTACAGACGTCCGCATTTATTCATAAACAATAAAATACTTTTATCAGTGTATCGGCCAATCTTATCAAAATATCAGGAACAGATAGCTGAATCGGAATAACAAAAACGCACGCTAATCGAGGCCTTATTGAATGAGATGTCTATTTCTAAAAACGTCAAACGAATAAAGGATTATGGGTAGATTGCATGATATAATGAAATCATAGCCGTGAAATTTGGAAGCGAAGGTTGTTGCGCCCGGCTCGCAAAATATGTGAAATACTTTAAACGACGCGTGAAATGATATTGCTGATGACATATAAATTTGACACACATAAAACCTGATATTACAATATCTTGCATGAAAGAACTTTACCCATACGTGTAAAAATATACTGCCTAGATAGAATATAGCGATATGTTTTTACCGTTGCTATTAAAACTATAAAAGTGTAGGATAATGGCATCTATGTAACTAGTGGTAACATGAACTTTCACACTGCTTACATCCATGCATTTTACGTATACATAGGTACATATATTACAGGCAATATAAAATTGATAAAAATAAACTTAGTTTTATAATAAAACTCTTACCAATCCATGAATATATCACTGGCTTATCACAGCGTATCACATGTAATATTCCACCGTTTTAAACTTTATTATTCATTTTGGAACAATTATAGTGCAATGACATTAAAAAAAGATGATCGTTTAAAGCGTCACGGTGTATCCAGGGCGGCGCGCTGTTGGCGACTGGGCGGGCGGGCGGCGGCTCCTAGCTAGGGCGGCGAAGCCTTCGTTTATTTCCATTTCGCTCCCTCACCCTGTCCGCTCTTTACATAAAAAGGGACAGAAACATTGAGTGCAATTTCAATGCAACCACTGCAAGCCTTTACTACTGGTTTCGGATGTCAGGATTAGCATTACAGAGATAATGAAACTAGAAAGATTAGAAAACAATGAAGTCATTAGGTAGTAATGTTATTTAAAATATTCTGAATGGTGGTTCTTGTTTTTGTTTCCCAGATATGTAGCTGGTGGCAGAATACTCGAATCGAATTATATGACATAGATCGTCATAATCTTCCTGCCCTTATCCCATGTCATTTGGGGTCAGCGCTACACGTTTATTATTTTATGACATAATATGATATTGTATATCAAGTCAGAAGCGTCAGCATGAGCATCAATCAATTTGTCACGTCATCGTTTATAATTATATTAGCAAATAGACCAACTTCGGATATATTCTAACTTATCCTTTGCGTTTGAACTCAGTTCATTATAATTAGGTATGATTATGACGTTATCAAGCATTTTAATTAATGACACCCGAAGAAAACAAAATTATATAAATTCAGAATCCACATAGTAATAGCAAAAATAAGCTGAAAACCTACATCATCCAATTATGTATTTCAAAATGGGTTCTAACGGTCTAATATGAGATTAACCACACTGTAATACTCTTCATTGAATAATCCTATATAATAGCAAAGAAATTTCTTGGCAAAGGACTCTGGGGTTGTGGGTGAATGGACTGCGAGGGCCAACTTTCTAGACCTTGAGCCTCAGACGGCCTAAGTTCAAGCCGTGTCGGTTGAATACCCCTGTTGTAAGGTCAGTCAGTGACAATAAATTGATTAATAATCATTTGGGATAGTTCTCTAAAAATAATATTTAATAAATTGATGAAACTGGATCGTTTTTATTTTAAAGTGGTGCATTACATATAAACACATACATACAAGTTCGAGTAGGTATGCACTGCACTCATTATCTAGAATGCACTTTCATCTTCTATCACCGCCGTGGGGACGATGAAGCGAAACTACGAGGAAGTAATCGAACGAAACTCGATTCGAGGAGAACTTGTGCGTGCAGTGACCGTGCGTCGCGCACAGTGCACTGACAAAATTACCCCGGAATATGGGAAAAAATAAACGTATTTTTTTTGTCAAGGAATTAGGCAATAATAAGGCTACAATTTAAAACGATATTTGTTACTTTATATAATTTTCTTTTATCTTTATCAATCGGACGAAAAAGGATGTTTTGTATACTTAACGCTTTTCAAGTTAAACCCATTAAGTAGCTAAGTAGGCTAAATGCTACATGAAACTTTTTCCACAAAAGAATCTCAAACAACAAAAACTCAAGGAAGCGACAACAGGAAGTAGCTAGTGATGGGTACGACATTATAGCTATTAGAACATTTTCGCTATGGTTCTGCTCATATCTCTCATTATCTTTTGAGGCCAATGAACTAGAAAAAGCGGTTGTGCGTCCGCAAATCATAATGATAACATATCCGGTTTAAAAAAGATATGCATTGTGATGCAAATTCTACTTACTAAGCCCAACGCAATAGAGGTTGTTATATGAGTTTACTTAAATTGCATGTAGCCTTGGGTTTTGTATCTGTTAGGTAAATTTATAAAGTTAAATGCGTGTTCATATCAGTATCCATACAGCTTGTATTGTTAAGCTATTCTACATTATATAGCCTCGACAGCTCTTGTACTTCAACAATGTGCTACACTACAACGACGGACAATTCGAAGCATACCAAATAAGTACCTTCCAAACCGGTTTACGTGTCCTCAAAGCCGGGTACTGAAGACGAACAATAGGTTCTATCAATGTAGGGTTGGCGAACGTGCTATTTGCCCAAATTTAAAAGGGGCCTGGATGCCTGCCTATCCTGCTATGTGAATCTAAATGTTTTTTTTTTTCACAAAGACGGATGAAAAGTAAGAAATTATAGGTTACAGAAATATTTAAAAGAGTCTAAAAGGTTAAGATTTGTAACGAACACGCAAACTCTATTTGAATTGTAGGAAATGTATTATTTTTTGTTAAAACACGCATTCTATTAAGTTAAAATCACGGGCTACTTCCGTCAGCCCTACAAAAAAAACAAGTTAGTTACACTTTACTTTTTTTTCGAAGCATGAATAGGAGAGTGAATAGCGTCGTCGGCCAGGTAACCCGATCTAGAGACGTGACCCGCTCTCGCCTACATTGTTCGTGGCATACGATACTTTTGCTGGACCGCGCATAAATCACTAAACATCGCGTCATGGTTGGTGAAATGTATCGTCGACTCACAATTTGTAACTGATATAGGATATGTTCATTTCCCAGAGGGGTCCGTGGCCAGACATTGCAGCAGCCTAGCTTTTTCATAAGTAAAAGATGCTACAGTCAATGATTTTAACCAACCTCAAGTAAATATGGCTCATCCTATTATTATTATATTGCAGTGAACATTCTAGTCAATACATTAAATCATATCTGTCCTCAAGTCCTTTCACCCGTAGTCCTAAGCTTCCAAAGAGTAATTACCACTGCTAGTACAAAGTTGGATGAACGTTGAACGCCCTTTAAAGAGGTTACCGACAACTAAACTTGAGGCACATCAATAGAATAAATATGTATTACGCACGAGATAAGGGTCAAAACATTGTGAAACCTTTTTCAAATGCATGTTTATCTTCATTTGTTCCAGGGTTGCTGAACTCCAACTGCATAATATTATCTTTTGGTCAGATAATGACAAAAATATTTCGATTTTTGATACACTAGACCACAGATATTATAATAACTAGACTAATACACCGTAAAAGTTTTCTATGTAGCATTGAGCATGAAAAGAAAAATGACACGCGACGTTTTGGAAGACCAAACTTAAATGGGTTATTGTCACGATTATGGGCAATGGGCCAGCTTTAAAGAACTTTTTGCAACAAACTGGCATGGCTTCTGGATGCGGTTTTTAGCAGAGGCAATTACCATGCCAGGGTAATATTTACCGACGTTGGATTTTGTAGTGAAGTACCAATACTACCAACGTTAATAAATCAATGCTAGTTCTACTCAACACTACGCTCCAGTAATTGTTTTAATTAATGATGTTAAGATCAATGCTGCTGACCGACTTCCCATTTCGAATGTCTCGCAGAATGGACGTTCCGTCCATTTACTTTAAAACTGTCAACCCTACAAGGATTGTATAGCAACACCGCGACGAATGAGCCAATAATGGCTTTGATCCTATTCACAGAGCAAAGGAAACGTGACTGAGAGATTTACGTGTAACTTTGTTGTTCATTATTGTAGATCATCATGAAAAACAGGAAAAATAATATAAAAATAAATAAATAAAGCAAATAAATAACAACAAAATTAACATTTCAATTAGCTAATCGTATTAAATATACAAACAATTAATTGTATAATATGGAAATGTAAAAAAAGTTTTATAGTTCCATTTAGTTTGCTACTGCAACAATAGTAATTACTTTCATACGAGTACATAATAGTAATTACGTTCAAACTGTGCAACGAATATTAGATTATTATCGTTAATGGTGCACTTATACACACACCCTAACAAACTTGTGAACATAACCATAAATTAGCTAGGTATTAAGAACAAATTAAAGATCACATTTAAAAAAATATTATACTCCCCTTTTTATCGCAACAAGATCGCTACGACAACACGTGTAAAAACTTAAATTAACTGTTTCGTATAAAATATTAAGGCAATTAATGTAAATCGAGTTTATTTTCTGGTCAAAAACTAACAAACAGGGCCGCAGTCCGCAGCCAACGAAACTAGGAAATTACGACCTAATTAAAAAACCCCATACTAATTAAATTGTCTACGACTTACGATACGTTCAGTAAAGCATTTGCGGTCAAGAAAATCCTTTTATGCAATTTTCTGCCTTACTGTTATTGCAACAAAACTGACTGGGTTTAAGAACCAATTTATTAGAGAAATCCCCACAGGAGCCCCATCGCATTTGGATAATAACAAAATCGTAAACACTTTTTATTTTGTTTCCCCGTAGTCAAGTAAGAACTAACTGATGATATTCTAAGCGGTATGTTAATTTGAAATGACAAAATTGTGTGTGACCTGATTTAAAAAAAAATCCCATAAAATGGGGTAATTTTAAAAAAATAGCAACTTTTTTATTTTCCGGGAAAAAGAATGAATGATTTATTAGTTGTTTATTTTGAGGTACAGGATCCACTTTTCGGACTAGCAGTTGATGTTATAAAAGTAAATCAAAACAATGTTTTACCCTTGAACTTAAAAAAATAATGTTTCTGATCTAATTAAACAACTAACGAACCAATGGCGAGGCGTGAAGTATAAGAAAGGGGGAGCCGATGAATAAAAAAAATGGGTTATATTTCTATTTATTTTAGATATTTTTCTGTTTAATGTTTGTTTTTTGGCGCTTGCTGTTGCTTTTTTTGTTGACATGAAAAATGTTGGCATCTTTGAAATCCTTTATCTTATGATGCATTTAATATTTTTATCCACAGATCTGATAATATACTATTGATCTAAAGTACATAATAATTAGTTTTTTACTATTTTTTTTCTTCTTCTTAATTTTCAAAAGGGAAGCCGGTGAGAATGGGCTTATAGGCACGCCTCGGTACTGGTACCTACCTATATTTGCAGTTTTATTGAGCCTTTTAAAAGCGTAACGTGCCACCGACAAAAACCATTGAATTTGTCGCCGTTTTTATACACAAGTAGCCCACCATAATGGTTTAAAAGACCTTGATAGTGTACGCTTCAATGTTTCCGTGCAACTATTCCTTTTTTTAATTATAGTAAGATGAGAGCTCGTGTTTCTTTTTATTAGATTTTAAATCGACTCTTTTGATATACGAGCGTAACATTTTATAGACCTCCTCTCTTCCTTGTTACTTTATTTTAAAATAAGGAAACGACATTTTTCTCTCTTCATTCCGTTCATGGAAAACAATTTTTTTTTACTTTCCTTTATAAATCCATGTTTCTAGACCAATGCTTTTATACTCGCCTTTTATTTCGTTGCCAATGTTGTTTGCTTAGGTAGGTTCCTAAATGGATTAAGTATCAGAAGTGGAAGTATTTTTAAAGGTTCCTTGTGGTTTCCGGGACGGTAGCGTCGGTCCACCCCATCCACACTTGTGGGTGCCATAAAAGGCGACTAAGAGATTATGTCAAGCGAAAGGGCAGGAAGCAGGCCTCAGCGTCCTCTTGTTGGCTAATAACAACAAACGGCCGTCATAAAGGCTGTTATGAGCCGAAGCTGAAGTGACGTGTAGCTACGGATTACCTATCTGTTCTAAACTTCTAATGCAGACAGAAAGTACTATGGCTTGAACTTCATTCGTAAAATAAATAGTTCGAGAACTATCTCACCTCTATAAAAAGATGCAAATCTAGCTCTCTTCGTGGTCCTATTTACGTACGCGTCGCGTAAAAACCGGCTGCACGTGACCAATAACACCTCATTCATAAAACATTATGCTTATCTAAGTTGGGTACTAACACACTATTAAGTCTATTTATGTACTTGGGATACCTTAGCTTCGTTTTTCCACTGTTAGCATTAGAGAAAAACAAGTCGACTTCACAATTTTCAAATGAATGCAATATTGCATATTTTTAAATTGCCTACAAGCTTATGCTGGTAATTTCTAACTCACTGTCTATCCTCAGTTCTTGGAGAAGCTTAGAGCTTTATCATCATAAACTGAATAGTTCTAGTTATTTAACTTGGAAACGACATGTCAATTTAAAGGTATCTGATAGAAACGCTACATTTCACTATGAGAAAACTCTTAGGAAATTTTATGCACAATAATATTACTTGCACGGCATAAAAGTTTCAGCGAACGAGGGAAGTCTCATCGAGTTACCTATGTTCACGAAAGTTTTGTCGAGAAATATATGGGTTGATATCTCTAAGAGGGTGAAATGAATAAATTAGATAACATTAAATGTATTGTCACCAATTTATTACGGAACAATCTTGCTGATCAATTTCACTTGCTGAAACAAACGTGGGGATGGAGAAACTGGCAATCAATATAATTTGTGTTAGGCCAATTCTCAGCCCATAATTAAGGTACCTACTTCGCGATGCATTAAAGTACAGAAGAGAGGACTTGAAATATTTAACTTATTACCCTTTTTTTTTTTTTTTTTTTTTTTTTTTGGGGGGTGGGAAATCATCAAATAACCCCTCCCGCTCTTGGGCAGAGCGAAAGGGAGTGTCAGACTTCTACTGACTAAAAACCACCCATGTTCCTTCTTCGCCCTTCATGTCGAGGCCTCGGTATCCCTTGCGGACAACCCGCAGCCTCGACAGGCGTCGGCCCTTGCGGGCCCCTTCCATGTTGCTGACATCTCTTTGAGGCGCGCGTGGAACACGAACGCGCCGTCGACACGGCCTGTTGTCGTCATAAGACGGACGGACGGCGAGCTTACCCATCACTCACCGTCCACAGGCCCGCGTCTACGGTGGCCGGAAGCCATCACGTGGCCCCCGACGCCCGGAGCGCCTCCCGCGGCGGCTGGGACGAGAGGTTCTCTCCCTCTCACGTTCCGCCACCTCCTTCGCTAGCATCACTGCTTCGCAGAAGGAGGCGACGGCGTCCCATTCCTCCTCGCCCCGGACCATGGCTTGCACCAGGGCCGGACGCGAGAGGTCGCCGCCGCCGATCGCCGCTACGAGAACACGGCGGGGCTCCGCCCAAGCGGGACACACCTCCACGGTGTGCTCCACCGTGTCCTCCGGCCGATCCTCACAATGGTGACAACCGGGCGTTTCCTCCCGCCTGATTCGGTGCAGGTACCTCCCGAAACAACCGTGTCCGGTGAGTACCTGCGTCAGACGGAAGGTGAGGGCGCCGTGGCGCCTCTCCAGCCACTCCTCAAAGAGGGGACTTACCGCCACTATCGCTACTAACTTATTACCCTGGGCTGGTAATATTTTAATTAACACTGTTGCAATGAATAACCTTGCGGTATTCGTTTTACGTTAATACGTTAATAATATGAATGGAAAATGTGAAAACGTTTATTGCAAAAAGATAGGCTAATCTTCATTTCATTTTTCTAAAGTAACTTGTTTACTTGGTTATCCAAATCTTAAAAAGAATTTAAAGAACGCAGTAACATCAGACATAATTATGTCCGCTTTGCACCTAAAAATACAGTTCTTTGAACTTTCTTCATTAAGATTCAGTGCATGGTATCAACTATCAAGCATCGAAATCTGGTGTAGCTCATCTTCAAATATTTGACCTTCGGTACAAGTTTGCAAGTCGATCGTTGTGCGTGACCTACGAGATCAACGCACTTTCAATGTGAAGTAACGGTGTCTCTTGAGTCCAAACTATTATGAAGCCAATTTCAAATCTATTGACTTTTAACAAGTCATTGATTTATGACTCCGTCGCTTTTCTTTATGTGTGAAACAATTTCTTGTACATGGTGCAAGTTTATAACTTGTAATTTTGTGGTTGGGGAGATTTTTGTAATAAAGAAGTTGCAATTACTCCTAATGTGAATGCTTCGTATGAAAGTCAAACTGAAGTGATACTTTCTTAATATAATATAGGCAAATCATGTGGTATTCTCAGCAAGGTACCTACTACGTTAGTAGTAGCTCTCGTTCAAATATTGAACAGACATGCGGTTACGTGTACCTTCACGTCTTAATTAAACCACAAGATTTCGGGATGATAGCTACTGGTAGATTGAATAATTAACACAAATTATCATTCCTATTCCTTGAAAATTATTTCAAACATCATACTCAGGCAAAAGTTTCCTATACTTCATATTCCCCGTGAGGTAAACAACTTCACGTGAGCAACACACAATTCTGTAATTTGTACACAGTGTGCCTCTGCCAAGTATTTCCATTTTTGCACAGGCGAAGTCCCTGTGGAGTGTATTTGTATGTAAATAATAAATACATAAAACTTATTTACGATTCGCACAGGTGCAGGTAACACGCGCTGCAGGGTCCGAATTTATGAATACATTCCATCGACGACGGGTCTAGGCGCTTTTATTCATTATTTAAGAATATTAGAGCGTGCATAGCTTTTAAATGTGTTGTGTTTTCAAACTACAACAATTCATCAAAATAAAAAAGTCTCCGTCTTGATTGAGTATAACTTCAATCGTGCAACGAACGATTATTAAGTACGGCCTGCAAAACATACTCTATAATGGACAACTGGCAAACGATGTTTACGAGGAAATTAAAGAGAAAAATAAAAGGAAACATTTCGGAAAACTTGGGTGCTGCGCGGTGCTGAAGGCATAAACTTTAATTAAGTTAAAAAGTTCAAAGTACCGGCGGAATAGCCGGCAGTTCTAGGTTCTTATTTGCACGTTTCTACTTCAGGCTTCTTTTTGTCTACTTATCAGTTCAGTGTAGTTCCCGCTGTAAGCTATGGCTGATTTCTTATCAATGTCCAATAAATATGGCTTGTCGTAATTAAAGATTTCATATAATTTAAATGTTAAAGAACTTTTTATTGAAGTTTTTGTTTAGATACAACTTAAGAAATAGATCTTTGTAAGAAGGGCCCAAGGAGGTGTGATTTAAAATAACATTTCATTTAATAAAATAATCTGCCGAGGTTAATTTGTATATCCGTTGTATTTTAAGCTACAGCCTGAACTAACTAACCAGCTTTAAAAGCCTCGACAAAGGTGTTAAAAGTTTTTGTGGAGTAAAGGGTAAAAGGTACCAGTAGGCCGTAGCTATATTTATTTTATGGTCGCGACTCGTTGAAAAACAAGAAAAATATCATACGTTCTTTATACACATCATTTTAGTGTGAAATGTATGAACTTAACGCTAGAATACCAAAAATTTACATAATCATGCTGTTTCAACGTGTTTATTATGTCTAAGCAAATAAAGAACTAGACGTCTAATTTATTATTCAAGTTCTTTTTAGGGTTCCGTAGCCGAATGGCAAAAAACGGAACCCTTATAGATTCGTCATGTCTGTCTGTCTGTCCGTCCGTACGCCACAGCCACTTTATTCGGAAACTATTAAGACTACTCAGTTGGAATTTGGTACGTAGATGTATTCTTTGAACCGCTTTACGATTTTCATAGAAAAATAAAAGATTAAGGGGGGTCTCCCCATACATGGAACTGAAAGTAAAAAAAACTTTTTTCATCAAACCTATACATGTGGGGTGTCTATACACAGGTCTCAAATATGAAATTGAGGTTTCTAAAACCATTTTTTCACAAAGTCAATCGTTTGAAAGATATACACTTCCAAAGTGGTAAAATGTGTGCCCCCCCCCCCTCTAACTTTTAAACTAAGAGAGTGAAACATCTAAAAAAATATATGCTGTAGATCACAATAAAAACTTTGAACCAAAATTGGTATGAACAATATATGGTAAAAAGTTTTTGAGATATAGCACATTTAAAAAACCGCAAAAATAATTTTGTCATTCATGCTTACAACTTATCACAAAATATATTTTTCTGTTGCCGCTTTAACAAGAAATAATACAAATTAAACGGGGCTTTCCTACTATGATGGTACGGAACCTTTCATGTGCAAGTCCGACTTGCACTTGGTCAGTTTTTTTATATTTGTTTTACGAAACGCAAAACTTAGTGTTATTTACCTTAACTTTCGCGGAACCATTATGTGGTAACTACATAATTCTTAGCTATTAACAAGGAGTAATTTTAGACAGACGATCACTTTTTTAACGACATAATTAAGAGTGGAAACTGTTACACTTAGTTTCCTTGTTTACGAACTTAGTAATAAGCTAGTTTTTGTAATTGATATAGGTAGCGTAATTAGAAACACCTAATGGTCGAATCCAATTTACGGTTTTAACAGCTAATACACATGAGAAAAGTGTTCAACGGTTACACCAGCTGTTAAATTTACCTAACAGGCTATAAAACGTATTGTCCGCGTGACGATTGACAGGTTTATAATTAGAGCCACCAAACCCTGCTCTACAGCTTTGTCTACAAAAGTGGCGACTCCATGGCGCCACACGCGATCCCACCCTACCGACTACAAGTACTTCCACCCTACGTAATTCAACCCTATGGACAAATGTCAGTTGATGACAGATAATGTAGGACTCAAATCATTCGGTCTTTCATTCAGTTCCAATTACATGTTGTTTTCCGTTATTCAGCTAATTCAGTATGTAGGTATTTTGTCATTTGTGGTGTTTGTATCCTTTGACTAGCCGTTTATGTATCAACCTTTGATGGCACTGCATTCATTTAACAAATTCAGTCAGGCATTCTAAAAAGACAGACAGGGAATAAAGGATGTATCGGTGGCGGGAATCTAATTGAATCGAATGGTAAAAGCAGTCACCTATGTTTTGACTTACATAGGTACATAGGTGTATACATGGTGTGGGTCATTGTAGTTCAAGCTAAACAACACCATCGCTCCCTCGCAAGCAGTCAAAGAAAAAGAGTCATAAAAGAACTAACCACGACAAAACGACCAACACACTAAGCAGTATGTTGATGAACCATGATTTTGTTTTGTGGCTTTGCCCATATTGTTCCCTCGCTTTCGCACGAGTCTCGTCTAAAAAGGGAACACAATACCCCCATCCTTTGTTTGGTCCCCCTGACGTCGCCTGCGTCCCTTTGACCTCATATGCAGCAACTTTCGCTATCTCATTGCATACTTTATCCGCTTCATGTTCATTCAATAAATAAGGTCTGTGGACGTCATTTATCATAGAGGGACACCCGTTTAGGGATAGTGTTGTCATCGGCAGGTTATTGGGATTCATTTTGTGGACTTGTGATGTGGGGTATATGGAAAATTTTGAGTATGAATGCAGAGTGCTTTAAGAGTAGTGGAAGACCAAAAAAACGACGGATGGACTGTGTAAAGAACGATATGGCTAGAAAAAGGTGACTGCTAAGGTGACGAGTAATAGAGAAGTGAGAAAAAGGAGACATGCTGCGCCGACCCCAATAAATTGAGATAAGGGTAGAATGACGAGAACTAGGACCCACACTAGATTCCTGCATATAATTTAAATTATGGTATTTTTTTCAGAGAGAAGGTTTAAATAGGTTATGTAGTCTATAAGGTTTGAATTTAGAGCGCAGTGATTCCTAAAAACTTTCATCTCATCAAGGTAAAAGCTTTACTCTCGAAGGCAATAGCCTTAGGCTTTATCAAAGTCGCGTGGAAATGAAAATTCATGAGAATCAAGCGGAAAGCCGTACCAGGAAACTAATATCCTACCTATGTAGACTACAAAACAGAAACTATACGGCAAGCTGTTAGGTTTTTTTTGCCTTCAGCACAGACAGGTAAAAACTGTACGAGTCAAAATAAAATTCGATTTCCATAACCTAGTCCTACAACATGGATGCAACAGAAATCTGTCAGCCCCTAATCGATTAACTTGCAAACTCGATATCTCGAAGTTTTTATTAAATGGCAACAATTTGTCGACGGGGCGCCAAATTGTCGCGCGTCGCCGAACGACGGCCATCTTTATCTAATAATGTTGTAAAACCATTTTAGGACCTTTAAAATTATGACGTTAAGGTTTACTATCGAACGGTGTTACGGTATAGTTTATTTTCGTGGAGTAGTAAGTTCAGTTTAGTTAGTAATAGAGGTGACATTTTGGCACACGCACTAAGTTTCACGCACTTATAAAACGTACACACACTTATAAAAGCTTAACTTTGGGAATTACAAAGAGTACAGTTTTAATCTGTAGGTAGAGTTAAGTAGGTATACAACAAAGATACCTTTGACCTTACCTCTTGAATTTTAAATTAATTTAACCAATAACATTATCCTAAGAGCAGTTTGATCACTACGCGCAAAACATTTTTTTACTACGAAAACTATTTGAATAAGTTTGGCAAATGCCGCATCCAGTGCTTCCAACCGCTTTTCAGTCCGCGTTAAAACCCGGAGGGTTAAAGTTTTTCCATCGTACTTTCCGTCAATTAGCGAGGGGAATAATTTGATCGAGAATTTGCTGTCGACTATTTTGTCGTGCCAGGTAAAGTGCTTGTTTTACTTGGTACTTAATAAAATTAAAATTAATGATAGTGGTACGTCGTCGAGATTGTTTATCGTCAGAATTATTTAGTTTTAAATAGATAAGTCTGATGAGAGCATGTACCGAAGTTGTTTTTGTTAAAACCCGTTTTTTGGGTAGGATCGTATATAGTATCCCATGAACCTGCAGACTTTATAAAAGACTTCATCTAGCTGGGCTATCCAACAAGTTCGATGTTAACCTTTAGTATTTTTTTTTTTTTATAAAACGTTGCCCCACACTAGGAATTTCTCCTGTATCGTGGGTGCGTTCACAAACATATAAACTCATAAACACAAATACCCAGACCCGAAACAACTATCTGCAGGTCATACAAATATTTGTTCCGTGCGGGGATCGAACCCGCGACACGCAGCGCAGCAGTCCAATCGCTCTGCCACTGCGCTAACCGTGCCGTCAAATGCCGTATGCCGTGTAATTAGACACAATTAAAAAGCCATTGTGTCTCGCGTAGATCTACGTTCCGGCGGCATACGAAAGGTTAATGCTGCAATAATATTGAACATCATTATTTGTTCACTCTCATCTGTAAATGAGACTGGGAACGAGCATGTCTGTCGCATGCCGAACGAGCTGTGGGCCCGTAAAATTCAGGATTGGTTCCCTGAAATAGTGACACGGGGTCGCGGCAGACTTTCTTGAGAATTGGAAAGAAGTTGCACGGTATCGTGACCGTGAGAAGGATTGGAGAGAAGCCATTGTCCAGCTGTGGGACAATATGGGCTAGCTATAATATAATATTTGTTCACGAGACCAGAAAAGGCGAAGTGTAATTAAAATAATGATTTGCCACTTATTTAGTTACTTACTAAATATTATGATATTTACCCAAAAACCTTTTTAAATTAGTTTCAGGGCACACCGAGTTTATTCAAGCTCGTAATTAATTTGTTCTTTGAAAACTTTCGTTTGAGGTTAAGGTTCTACCTTCCACCTCGCCTCGGGCAATGCTCAGATAAAACATCCCTCGACTCATGTTAGTCCAAGGTAAATATTATAAATATTACTTACAAAGACATCCGATACCATGTTTTTCTTTTTACCGAATAAACATTGATGTAATTAGTCTGAAAATACATTTTCCTTATGATTACCAATAGATTGGCAAAGGGGATCGTTTTCGTTTCCTTGTTTAATCTTGTTAGAGGTACTATTATTGTATTCATCATCATCATCTTTCTGCCCTTGTCTGATTCTACTTGGGGTATCTTCTTCCATTCGTCCCTGTCGGACGTCACGGCATCATTTACTCATTTATCTTTTATATTATCACGAGGTGTTGCCAGCGGCTTCGCCCGCTACAACTCGAAAATTATCAAACGGGAAGATAAAATCGGGAAAAAAACTATCCTATGTGTTAATCCAGGTTATAAACTATCTGTGTACCAAATTTTATCCAAATCCGTTCAGTAGTTTTTGCGTGAAAGAGTAACAAACATAAACAGTCACACACAAACTTTCGCCTTTATAATATTAGTGTGATTAGTGTGATGTGATTCCTCACACATCCATCTTTTCTTTGGCCTTTCTCTCCCTCTTCGTCCATCATTCTTTTATTATACACACATTATCAGCATATAATGTTCCCACTGCATTTTGGTAGATGTCACATGCCTTCGAAATTTGGTTGTAGGGCTTGCCGGTTTCCTCACGATGTATTCCTTCACCGTTTGAGGACCGCTCATCAGCTAATCGATTCGATTGATAATACCCTTATCAAGTCTACCCAACCTTACATTATCAACCCCGTATTTACTAAGACCAAAGCAATCCTAACTTCAATACAGCCACACCTAGTGATAACTTATTCAACGAGCTAGCGAAGTTTTCTAACCTTTATGAATAAATCAAGGAGCTAATCTACGTTTCATGGACCCTGGTTTATTAATAGTAAAGGATCAAGTAATTAATTGCGATTAGTGTTATGAGCTGAAAGGTGTGAGCTCAGCTGATGATGGGCTTATTGTTGTTCAGGGAGAACCTTCTTTACTGATCACGGATTGTGTGAGGAATATGAAAGAAAACGGAGTTAATGATAGCGTTACGGTTGACAGAGGAGAATTGAAGAAAAAAACGTATTGCGCCGACGCCAAGAAAAATGGACCAAGGGCAGAAAGAAGATGATGCTCTCAAAACAGTGAAGGAAGTGGTGGCGGGGTGGAGGTGTCATCTTCAATGAACTTTGATTAACCTCTCCAAAATCAAAAGATCTCAAGTAAATTTTTCCTCAGTGCTGTTGAAAACATACTACACATTAATAATGTAGTGCAGATATTATAACGAAGAACCACATAAATCGTAAACACATTTCCCAGTTTTCCTCTTAAAAGCCTACGATCCAATTTTCTAGGAAGGCAACCTTTTATGCGCCTAGCTGATGCAATGAGAGTGCAAGTAGGACGAGCATGTTAGAACTCTCATGACGTGTATTATGTGACGACATAATAGAACTACTTATGTAAGGACCTCTTTACGTGGCGTAAGGAGGCCTTATGTGGTAGCTTTATAGGATGAGAATGTGTTACGGTGATACTGCGCCTTGACTTAAGCACATGACCCGAGAATAATTTAGGAATGAATTTGGGTGGTTCGTAAACTAAACGTTCGTAGACTAAAGAAAATATTGCGAGAAGGATCTTTTGGCTGATATGATGGTTATGCCACGCCAATCATAAATGAATTAGACAAACTAACGTCCTGAGTTCTTAGGCACACAAAACACTATTTTCTATCCTACGTTTTAAAAGATAATTCGTATTACATAATACAAGTGGGATTACAAAAATCAACTTCTAAAACAAGTTCTTGGAAAACAGTGAGATAAAAATGGCACTGGCCATATTTCTAAACTTTTTAAATGTGGAACCAGGGACTCCACAATTTAAATTTAGAACAACATCAATGGCTGGAAACACGCGTGACCTTTCGCCATTTTGAACTAGCAAAGTGGTGCTTAGCTAGTTATCCGTTGTTATTTGAAACTTCCCTTTCTATTTTAAGCTGGCATTTTCCGACCCACAGTATATATAAGGGAATCTGATGCAACGGCACTCAATGCAAGTGGGTCACAGCAATTACTCGAAGGACAAAAGCGGGCAGGATACGCATGACGTCACTATCTGCGTTTCTCAGAATGTGACGTCACTAATTCACAGCACAGACAAAGCCTTTTGATCTCAAGCACTTGGGCGGTTTAATCTGTTGGAACCAGGAGATGTGAAGGGATACCAACATAACTTGGCACTTTGCAGTGGCGCTGCTTGTAAAGGAAATGAGGAAATGGCGTATGATATGTCAGTTCCGGTACATTTGAATTTAGTTCTCTGCTTTGCCTTCTTCCAAGTTACAGTGGTTTACAATGGTAAGCCCGCAGCTACTGTTTGAGCTTTGTTAAGGCACAAAGTAAATACGAATTTGGTTCGTTTGTAGTTTTGGCCAAAGACTTGTAATTTCTGGAAACTTGGCTTAATATTGATCTGCAGTTCAAACGTGTTTTATGTGGTTATAAAATTGCCCTTTCGCTATCAGCTGCTATCCGTATCTATTAGAATGTGATTTTTGCGATAGGATGTCGAAAGAACATGCATTGTGCTAATGGGCTAAATGGATTATCGATTCGTTTACTTTAGCCAGATATAAATCTGGTGAAGCCCGTCAAGCATTATCGGTGTAACAGACTGGTACCTAGCCACAAGTTTGTTCTTCTTTACATCATCAGAATCTTTCAGCCCTCAGGAATGTCCTAAGGAGTATAGGCGCAACACGGTTGTTGTTGTCATTTTCATGTTTAAGTAAGTACGTGTTCTTGGTTCTTGTTACCAGCCTTATTCAAGATCATAACCATCTCATCCCAAGATCCCACTCAACAGTAAATTACTTTCAACTTCAAGATTCCTCCAAATAAACACACAGATAATATCATCACAAGTGGAGCAATTAAAAACTCTTTGCGGAACTTCCCTTAGCGGTTGCTTCCGACTTTGCGGGTTCCGAGTTAAAATGGGGCAAGCGGGCAAACGGGAGAGAACGAACAATGCGGGGCTTTTTCCAATTTCAAACTATTAGAAAGACTCGGAATGGGCACAGAATCGGCTCAGCTTAGTGGCCGAGTGCATTATGAACTGGGCAAGTGGGCAAGGTATGTTTTTGTAGTGTAGAGTTTGTTAGGGAATTTGAGAATGCAGACGAATTGGCTTTGAGATAAACGAAAATAGGTGTTTGAAAAAGAAAAACAAGGCAGAAATACGATTGTAACACAATTTGGTGCAAGGTTTAATTCTAACACTTGTCTTCAGTTATATTCAGGCATTCATTTAGGCATTGCATCGGACAAGGGAGTTTATAACATACAGGGTGGTGCCGACAATACGACAATAAATGAAACCACTGGTAGTTCTAGTCCATAGAAACATTAATAAACTATCAAAAAAGTTTTAACACCAAAATAAAAAAATTGGAAAAAAAAAGACAAAGACATTTAGGTAAGTTGTTGTCGTATCGTCGGCACCACGAAGGTGTTAGGATTTATTTGATAGTTTAAAAATGTTCCTATGAACTAGAACTACCAGTGGTTTCATTTATTGTCGTATTGTCGGAACCACCCTGTATACAAAGTAGTTGCAACTCCACCTGTAAAACTACACGGAAAGAAAAATAGTCTTAAAACAAGAATATATTTATTGGTCAAGAATAATACTGTTTCATATATAAGCAGAACTATATTTGGTTGTTTTGAGAATTTTATTGTTTTGAAACCAAAACAATAAAATGCTCAAAACAACCTTTTATTATCTCAAATAAAGAGGAAATATTCTCCGTTGAAGAAACCAAGAAGTCTTTATAGAAGAAGAGCAGATTTCTTGACCTCTGAGACATCTGATTTTCTTGAACAGAATCAAATTTAATTATTTAATGTTAGTTTTTCATTTGTCCGAGTAAGAGAATGCTGTCTTCAATAGAAAATATATTGTGCTTCTAACAATAAATTTATATTTTATTCAGAGAATATGATTTTCTTGCATTGAAGTTCTTTTGTTTTCAGTTAAAAATAATGAAATTCCCATCAAAGAATGCAGCTTTATAAGGTGAATATTAAAATTCTTAATTAGAAAAACCGGAAGTTTCGTACCAAAACCAGACTAGTTTTGTTGAATAATTTCTGTGGGTTCTCTTAAGAATATCATTTGCTTAGCTCAAGTATTTTATTTATTTAAAGGAAGAAAGAGTGAAATTTGAACTGAGAATTTTAGTGTTTTGAGGTGAATATGTTGATATTCTTAATTGGAATATCCAGATGTTTCATACTAAAACCAGATTTATCTTAGTTGAATAACTTCTGTGTGTTCTCTAAAGAATACAATTTGCTTAGCTCAAGTGTTTTATTTATTTAAAGGAAGAAAGAGTGAAATTTGAACTAAGAATTTTAGTGTTTTGAGGTGAATATGTTGATATTCTTAATTGGAATATCCGGATGTTTCATACTAAAACCAGATTTATCTTAGTTGAATAACTTCTGTGTGTTCTCTAAAGAATACAATTTGCTTAGTTCAAGTATTTTATTTATTTAAAGGAAGAAAGAGTGAAATTTGAACTAAGAATTTTAGTGTTTTGAGGTGAATATGTTGATATTCTTAATTGGAATATCCGGATGTTTCATACTAAAACCAGATTTATTCTTAGTAAGTAAATCTGGTTTTAGTATGAAATTACCGGGTATTCAAATTAAGAATATCCAGATCTTTAAAATGAAACAACAAATTACTTTATTATACCTTTTATTCAAATAATAAAAATGACTTATAATAACATCATAAATCTAAATACATATTTTAGAATGATTGGTAATTGTAACCATTGATTAGTTAGGTACTGAAACAATATTTAAAATCGCAAGTTCTACAAAAGGATGCTCCAGGGTAGCCCGCGAAATTGAAATTTTCTTATGTTGAATTGTAAAAAAACGTAAGAAATTTTCAATTTCGCGGGCTACCCTGGAGCATCCACCTTAATACTCAATTACATCTTACAATGATATAAAATGAATGAAACAATTTAATTAGTTTGCTCGCACAACAACCTGTCAATATTACTTATTTACACATTATTCAATAAAATAGAATGGTAAGTTAGCTGCGCTCAACCGTAAGTATGAATAATCAATCAACACCCCTTGGGGCCCTCAGTACCAGACATGACGCCATTAAAAAAAAAGTATACCTATAAAACCCTAAAACCAAGCTATGATTTTACTCTTTGATTATACAGCACTACTCACAAATATTTATTAATACTCAATTACATCTTACAATGATATAAAATGAATGATATAATTTATTTAGTTTGCTAGCACAACAACCTGTCAACATTACTCATCTTATATCAACATACATTATTTTAGAATGATTGGTAATTGTAACCATTGTAATTACTAAGTTAGGGACTGAAACAATATTTAAAATCGCAAGTTCTACAAAAGGCAAATGTACTAAGTACCTTGATTAATACCTTACTCTTTAACTATACAGCCGTTCTTACAAATCTTTATTAAGGTGGATGCTCCAGGGTAGCCCGCAAAGTTCAATTATTCTTAGGTACCTTTTTTGCAGGCCAGTGCTAGGTTGTATGTTGATGAAAATTTGATTCACGGCTGTAAGACGTACCTACCTATGTAGTTACAGAATTATAATCATCAATACAACCCACCAAGTTCATGTAACTGTCAAGAATGACCTTTTGATGAAATACTCATTCTTGACAGTTACATGAACTTGGAGGGTTGTAATGATTATTTTGATGATTATAATTCTGTAACTGCATACGTCTTACAGCCGCGAATCATATTTTCACTAACATACAACCTAGCACTGGCCTGCAAATCGCTAAAAACGTAAGAAAATTTGAATGTCGCGGGCTACCCTGGAACATCCACCTTATTACTCAATTACATCTTACAATGATATAAAATGAATGATACAATTAGATTATTATTATTTTCTTATTACAAAAAGATAGATATATTGAAATGTTAACAAGACATCATTGAATCAAGGCTACATTTTAAATCTATTTAGCGTCTCACAACAACAATCATGCAAAGCAACGATTTCTGTAACATTAATTTGCTTCACTAACAAAACAAGCTATGTTAAGTGAAGAATAACCTAGTGTTTCCAAAACTGTACCTACGAAAACCACTTTTCTTCTTAACTTCCGTTTACAAAACTGGTTAAGAGCGTTTACGCGCTAGATCTAAAAAGTTAGTAAAAAAAATTTTTATGTTTGTACGTTTATATTAGGTATATGTTTTCTACTAACTTTTTAGATCTCAGTATCATGAGTATGCATATCAAGTTTCATAAAAATCGGTTTATTCGTTTACAAAAATTCATCAACAGCAACATAGAAATTTTCAATGCATTCTAGTGTTGAAAATTTTGTTCTTTTGTTTAATCTCCCTTTTGGAGGAATTAAGCAACAGAGCAGCTTAATTTGTTCTGAAACTTTTTGATCTGAAACAATAAAAAGGACACTGTTAAATAAATTAACAAACACACTGTACTTATCAATATACTTCCTAAAACGCAGATAAAATTATGTTACTTACCATCATCATGTAACCAAAATGCTGGTATTAATTTGCACAAAGAATAAGCATTGCCATACAACGTGGCAATACTGTCAGTATTTTGGAAACATTGTTTACTGGTAGCGGTATATTATACTACTTTTCGTGAAAAAATAAATACTTACCATCATCAGGCTGTTGTTTTATATTTTCGTATAAACTTGCCAATGTGTCATATCTGGAACTATCAAATTTGATACTAATAATTTTATTGATGAACGGATGCCACTTTGTATAAAAATTTGTAGAATTTTCCTTGTGTTTTTGATCAAAATCCAGGTTGATCTGAAATAAGAAGGAAGGTACACCAATGAACAAATGGCTACCACACGAAAAGAAAAATAGTCTTAAAACAACAATAATGTATTTATTGGTCAAGAATAATATATTTTGGAATTTTATTGTTTTGAAACCAAAACAATAAAATGCTCAAAACAACCTTATAATATCTCAAATAAAGAGGAAATATTCTCCGTTGAAGAAACCAACAAGTCTTCAACGAAGAAGAGCAGATTAAGATATAACTAAAATTAAATTATAAATAAAATACTGAATCCTGATCTATAGAGGTGAACTAAAGTAAATGTAATAAATAAATAAAAAATAAAATTATTTTTATTCAAAGTCCATTTGGTTAGTACAACACACATAAGCCTCTTCTAAAATGTTTAGGAATGCAGAATACTCACCAACACCTCACCCCTTGGGTCATTTAGAATATTCCATTCTTCTAAAAATTCTGCCACACTTGGTTTGCTGGAGCATTCTCTTAGAGGATAGGTTGAAAGCCAGTACTCAATAACTTGGGCCCAAGGTTCTTAAGAATGCAATTTTATCTTCTTGCTCATCTGAAAAATAAATTTACAGGTAGTTAGGAACTATAATAATATATATCTATTTAAGTTATAGGTAGGTACTAGCTCCTAATTTTATTATAGATAATAAAATTCTACAGGTAGACAAAATAAAGATGAGTAATTAGACTTAATACCTATTAATAAGATTGAACTTACATGACGCGTTGTGAAATGTTCATTTAATTTTGATTTAATAAGTATTCTGGGGTCTATTAGTGGGCACAGCTTCTTCAGAATTTCTTCGCTTATATGCCTTAATTGATTAAGTTAAATTTCATTTTCTGTAAAATAAAGATATCCTTACTAAGTACACAAGATCTGCCGCCCCACCGACCGACAATACATTACATACACATACTTAGTAACAAGGTACCTATAATGATGAGAATGTATTTACTTACCTTGAAATCGGTCAATAATTCTTTCTGGAACATCCCATGATCGTAAAAGAACATCTGTGCCCGGCTCTGGATTTTCTGTGTCGTCCATCTAATAATAAAAAGCTATAATTAAAATTCTAGAACAAAAAACTTAACGGTTGGGTACCTGTACCTACCTCAGACCTTACCTTTGTTCTTCAACGCCTACTCACTTTTTTTTGATACTTCCTTTATATACTTGAGAAAACACAACACAGCAATTGGAAATGGCCTTACATGTCACCACTCACCAGCTAAACTATACGACTTTTTAACTGCAGGCAGTTGGTCTTCAAATGAGGTTCGCATCGCACACCGCACGACGCAACTCGCAACCGTAGCATGTCGCCATGAGCCAGGGTTACCAACTCCCAAAAATATTTACCCCTAAAGTTACAGTCAAAAACCCCTAAAATTGCCACAATTACTTGAAAATCCCAGCGAGTGCGATGAAAGCATGTATTATGGACAATTGAACTGATTTTGAAATCAGGACTAAGATTTAGACTAGGAGTATAAATTAATATTATGCTTTCAAACTATGAAAGTTCTATGCAATTTTACTGACGGACAGAAAAGACAAAAGTTTAAAAAGAAACGTGTCGACTTCTCTATAGTCGGTCTCAATCAGTTTTAAACCCATGTAATAAAAAAGATGGTTCCTATGTGGACTTGTCCCTACGTATGAAATCTTGAAAGCGCAATATTAGTAATGTCTTTAATTTTGGTCAGTTAAAAGTCATTGGGGTCACTTGCAAAACCAAATAAATGTAGGTAATAAAGTTATGATAAGGCAAGATTGCATAATACTTTGGAAGTATATCACCTACCAGCATTATTTTATTACCATAATAAAGAGTAGAAGCCATTACTCGGTAGAGCTTAATCTAAAATGATGCGCGACTTCAGAGTGGACAAGCTGTACTGCATTATGTCGCTGGCTAAATGGCCAATGTTTATGTGCTTTATGTGGTCTATTTGAGCATCTAAAACAAATCAAATTTCGTGGATGTACTCATGTTTGTTTATCCAGTTTGTAATAATTTATTTTTGTAATAGTCTTAGTGTTTTCCTTCCTTAACTTAACCAAATAGTTTTTATATTATTTAAGTTCATTACAACCAAACGGAACGAATGGCTTTTGTACTCTATTTCATACACTAATGAATCGAACATCGTGCCTATAAAAAACAGATTGGTATAAACATATCAAACATACTCCCAAAAATTGGGGAAACAATTTGTGGAATTGCAACACTCGTTACTTTTTGTTGACGACCGTTGTGACGTAGCATAATATTTCAAGAAATACGGATTTGATTTAAGAATAACGAGTCTTATATCAAATTCGTGATTCTTGAATGATGTAATAATATTAATGTTTAATTATTGGTCGCCCAGTGGTAAAAATTCGACCATAATTAATTTTATCAACACCTCTGTAGGTATCTGAAACAGTTAGCTTATTACCAACATTAAAACAGCGCGTGCGTGCATGACAAATGACAATGTTCTTTTACAACCAAAGACTGATATTGATATTGTACCTAGCCTCCCGTTTGAATGACTATGACTCTGGTTGTTTAAATGTTGGCAGATTATAAGGAGGATTCATATCATGGATGTAGATATTAATCTTTTAGGCAACTGTACATAATTAGGTATTAAAACACTCATATATTGTGATACCAATTGCCAACCTACCTACCTACTATTATCAAACCCACATTCGTGTTTTAGGGGGCCGGCGGAGCATGCGTAGTTCATACAAACGTAATATTAAGTCCAAAATTATTTGTAAATACAACAGTTATACAACAGTTGCACATAAATAACTATAAATTATAATTTTGAACATTATTAAGGTTTCTTATATTGTCAAAGACTAGAAATACTTCTATTATCACAGATTTCGTTTTTAGATTTTTTTATGTGAGTAAACTGTACCTAAGTAGGTAGGTTCTATAATTTAAAAAAAAAATTGCATTCTGCACTCCTTCGCTATAAAAACTATAAGAACAGAATATATAAGTAGGTACCTACTACTAAACTATAAGTGTGCGAAATTTCATACTCCTCCGTCCACGCAATTTTCGTAAAAAGGGGTTTAGTTACCTAAAAACATTTTTTTCTTAAACCAAGCATATAATTTTCATAGTAAAACAAGTTAATATATCTTATTTTAAAACAATTTAGATTCCTAGTTCAACACCATAACTTCTTTCCACAAAACAAAAATGTCTAGTTCGAAATCCTTTGACTCTTTACTTGAACATTTTAGATTCTTACGTCAATGCAACTATTTACTTACCAAAAAACACACTTTTCTTAAACCAAGCATATATTTTCTTACTAAAACATGTTAGTATATCTTATTTTGAAACAATTTAGATTCCTATTTCAACACCATAACTTCTTTCCACAAAACAAAAATGCCTTGTTCGAAATCATTTGACTATCTTTACTTGAACAATTTAGATTCTTACGTCAATTCAACTATTTACTTACCCAAAAACAAACTTTTCTTAAACCAAGCATATATTTTCTTACTAAAACACGTTAGTATATCCTATTTTGAAACAATTTAGATTCTTAGTTCAACAGCATAACTTATTTCGACAAAACGAAAATGTCTTGTTCGAAATCATTTGACTATTTTTACTTGAACAATTTAGATTCTTACGTCAATGCAACTATTTACTTACCCAAAAACAATATTTTCTTAAACCAAGCATATATTTTCTTACTAAAACACATTAGTATATCTTATTTTGAAACAATTTAGATTCTTAGTTCAACAGCATAACTTATTTCGACAAAACAAAAATGTCTTGTTCGAAATCATTTGACTATCTTTACTTGAACAATTTAGATTCTTACGTCAATGCAACTATTTACTTACCCAAAAACAAACTATTCTTAAACCAAACATATAATGTATTATTACAAAATGGAAGTCTAACTTATTTCGAATAATTTTAGATTCTTCTTTCAAATCCGTTATTTTCTCACATTAAATGTATTCTTCTTAGAACAAAAAATATTTTTCTTCATCGAAAACGTGTCTGCTTTCTGATTATGAGAATCGTCAATTACTTACAGGAAGAAAATGAGATTTTGTTTTAATGATGTTTTGTTTTTAGTTTAAGTAAATGGTACAACTTTTGGTTCAAAATATTAAAGGCTCTTGAACTTAGAATATGTTGTTTTATATTGAAACACATAAAACTCTTAGTTCAAAAAAGTAAATTATTGTTTAGACAAGACTCAAAACTTCTTAAAAAGACAATAATTGTTTTGGTTCTAGTAAATATAATGAGAATAATATTGTTTTTCATGGAGAATATCATTTCGATTGGACCAAGACATTATTTTTAGTTCAAGTAAATTTTTATTTGACATTAAACAATATTCCTGAGAATAAAAATATTCTTGGAAGAAAACTTTTTCCGCGAGCATTTTTTTCCGTGTAGGTTCATGAATTCTGAAAAGACATTCGATCTGATGTTTCACACATTGACGAGGAAGATGTGTGAATATTATCAAAACTCAACGAAAATAATTCTTTAGACTTAGATTCTTGTTGTTGTATAACATTTGGCAAGGCCACGTTTTTCCTAAAAACCAAATAACGAAACAGGCAATAATATCTTGTTTGCGAAACCGTGTCTATACTTTTCATTGGCCCGAGGGTTTATTGCGAAAAACACTTCTTATTATAACCCTGAAAGTTGAAAACAATTCAACATGGCCTCCGAAATACAGACAGTAAAAAAGCTTAGACTAAAAACAAAACCTTCGATTAACACGAGCATTGTTTCAGTAAAATCGATCGATGATTGGATTCTGTTCCAGGGAGTTTCATCTGAAAAATTTTATATCGTACACGTTCATATAGTGAAGCAATTTGTATCAAATTGCTGTGGCGAGGTGCCGATATGTGGCGCGTGCCGGAGTAGGGAGACCATGTATCGGAGCTTTATATGTATTAGAGTTCACCAAAAACTTAGTCACCCTATCGGACACGCGATTTGTGGGCTTGTAACCTAAGTTCAGCGTGGATTTCTAAAAAAACTGACAACCACTTTTTCGAAATAAGATGTTTTGTGTGCATCATCATCTGCCTAGCCTTTTCCCAACTATGTTGGGGTCGGCTTCAAGTCTAACCGGATGCAGTTGAATATCAGTATTCTACATAGAGCGACTGCCTATCTGACCTCCACAACCCAATCAGTATGGGGTAATATGATACCCCTTGGTAAGACTGGTTGCTAGGGTTTCGGGCTACTGACTACCTTTAAGTCCTGTAACGGTTGTGAAAGATCCTCAAATGACTTAACGTGCATACAGAAAATAAAAAAAGGGTTAACCGGGTCCCATCTGACTGACTGACAGCTTATTTCCTCCTTATATTGCTTTTTATTTTCGACCACTTTCGTCGGACCGATCTATCATAAAATTCTGAACCATAAAGGTTGTTTATACCCCAAGACTTTATCACTTTTGGTCACAACACAGGGGACGCGTGCGACTATATTTAGACGACTTTATATCGGGACAATCGGGTTGCGGGTTTGCGGGTCATTCTGACCTAATGCGATGACGTCACTGCGAGCAGCGGAAGGGTTAGATAACGCGGCGGTGCGTGATCGTAAATCTAAGCGATCGAGGGTTTGGTCTTAGGATTTGAAGGTCTTTAGCTTTCGTTTAGAGGTTTTGACGAGGGTGTGGTATGAGCGGTTGGAAAGATAGGTGGGTCAGTGGGGTGACAGGTCGAAAAGAAAATGGCGATACGTTTTTTTAAGACTGATTAATGTTGGGTCGTGGACTCGTGGTGTAGGTAGTACTTTCAAAGAGTTGTAACAACAAGCGTGAAAAAATCGCGAGTAATGTAAACTTAGAGGGTCGATGGCATTCTTAATTGTGAAGGCCCAGAACTGAGCCACCATTCTAGAGCCTTCAGAAGCATCTTTTTTTCTTTTTTTTCTTTTTAAAAAAAACGTTGCCCCACACTAGGAATTTCTCCTGTATCGTGGGTGCGTTCACAAACATATAAAGTCACATACACAAATACCCAGACCCGAAACAACTACATATCTGCAGGCCATACAAATATTTGTTTCGTGCGGGGATCGAACCCGCGACACGCAGCGCAGCAGTCCAATCGCTTAGCCACTGCGCCAACCGTGCCGTCATCTATCAGTTCTTGTAAATGAACTAACTACAGGACACGCAGGACACGATAGGTACATCATTATTTTGTGGAACAGTACCACATTTACACTCCAGGGCAGAGTAAGTCCAACTAAAAACTAAAAGCACATAAAAACTTTTTAACTTTATAAAAAGTAGGTGTACGTACGTACTTACGAACGAACATAGTAACAATAACAAGCTCAGTAGTAGACTAGCTCTTGCCAGCGGCTTCGCCCGCTACAACTCGGATATTATCCCACGGGAAGATAAAATCGGGATAAAAACTATCCTATGTGTTAATCCAGGTTATAAACTATCTGTTTTCCAAATTTGATTCAAATCCGTTCAGTAGTTTTTGCGTCAAGGAGTAACAAACATCCATACATCCATATATACATACTTACAAACTTTCGCGTTTATAATATTAGTAGTAGATAATGAATGAGGTACAGTCGCGGTCTTTTCCGTCTGCCCAGTTAAAATTTTTTTCGCATAAATCATGCGTAGGCGCCAAACCCCGCCCCTATTAGAGAAGCGTCAACGTAATTAGTTGCAATCTGCACTGCGCAGCTTAGTGACGTATCCTCTGTACACCTTTTGCGAATTTTACGGACGAACTTTGGCGCGCTTACCGGACGTTTTGAACATTGACCATTGCTCTGCTTACCTGACCTTTGATTGACTAAACGTTAACCTGTGCAATAATATTGGACTCCTGAGAACCTGTGCTAGAACATTTTCTGCATAATGTCTTCCAGAAATCTCATACACGAAGAACAAAATGAAATTATAATTTTGCATGGACAAGGATTTAACATCAGTCAAATCGCTAAGCTGAGTCCCAAAATAAAAAAAAAACAATATGAATCACGTTAAAATGTTTAAATTCTTAAAATGGACTTTTTAACGTGATTCATATTATGTTCTGCAAAAGCGGCTATTTTAGGCCCGCTGGCTAGATCAACGTTTCACCCCCCCTAAAGCCCAATTATTTCAAATTTTATCGAAATCGTTAAAGCCGATTTAGAGAACACGCTTACAATTGCCTGTTAAATAGCATGGGATTTCATAAGATTCTTATAATAAATTTAAAATTACTCACAGATATCATTGAGTTTTTAATTTACAATTACCAAACCAACACACACGCACCATTAGTAACGAAAGTCAAATTCAGTTTAAGTTTTTTTTCTAATAATGGCAGTTTGAAAATAACAATAACTCTCGTTCGGCGTGCGTCGGACTCGTCAGTGCGGTGGAACGGTATTGTATTTCATTCATTATTTCTATACAAAGGCGGGGCGGAGCTAGAGAGCGCTTCATGTTGTAAGTGCAAGCAAATATGAGCTTAGTGGTGGTCAGGCGGGAGTGTCCACGATAGTACCAATTGATCATTTTCAGCCAACTTTTACCCACCACCAACAGATCAAAACTTAAACTAATCCACAAATATAAACGACCCTCCTACAGCACCCATCCTCAAAACAATACAACAAACTAATCACAAATCCATGGCGGATCGAATGAACTATCGAGTAGTGTCGAGCTGTCGACGCCATGTTGTGCCTCTCGAATCAATTAAAACAATAATCGAACTAGCTGCTTGAATAGATTGCCTTGCCGATAGCAAGACGAGTTCCTGCTCTGTTATGGTGAGATCTAGATATTCTCATGGGTAAATATCTAACGTAAACAAAGACGTTAAAATATAACATTTAAAATTTTAAATCTATTTTTCTGCCTTCTTGGTCCAGTGGTCGCCAGCGGTTCCATTCCCAGGTTGGGCAAAATGGTATGGGGTTTTTCCATCAGGTATTTCTCCGAAGGCCACGGAGGCTGGATTTGTGTCAGTTTGATAATAATGGAGTCGTCCCCTATTACATGGGACTTTAACATAACTGGCGAAATGTGGGTGTACCCTTCGAACCCTTCGAGGATTACAGCCACAGAACAGAAAAAAAGGTCTCCTCTTTTATCTGTTCTGAGATTACAGCCATGATGTTATGTAAACTAACGTATGGAGAAGAAGAGAGCGGTGTGGCCAAGTTTATCACTGGCACAATGCTAGGAATGCACACATGCTAGTGACTTGTCAAAGACTTGTCAAAAATGGTGCAAGTTGCTTGCAATGGTTGAGTGCGATACGTGGTCTCGAAATATGCTACATCGAATTATACACAGTGCCGAATGCTTGCAACAGCGAATGATGTGACGATGAAAGCATGCAGCAATGCATAAGGTTGTATCTTGTGTCACCTACATTCAGCAAATAAAAAACGAAATTCACACATTAAACGACTTTTATTAATGAGAATTAGTCAACAAACCACTTGATCACAACCTAAACCTATATGTACCAATATCTACCGGTAGAACTGACGGTAGATTCTACCGTCAGTTAACCTATGTCAGAATATTTACTTCATTCCATTCAACTCTAAGTAAGTATCGATTTAATGAACTGGTGATAATTCTATACAAGCAAAACGTAATTACCCGTAACCAATAACGTGTCTAAACAGTACCTATCTACTTTATTGTTTTAAAGGAAGGCATTGACCTCTATTACTAATCACTACATAGTTACAGACCTACTTATTTATATATAGGTAATTAGGTACATCCTTAGATTTTGGTTACATAAGCAACGAACTAAAAAAAACCTTTGAAAATGCTTCTAAAGAATCCAGATTAAACCACTGTAAGAAAAACAAAACAGAAAGTATATGAAAGAAGCTTAAATGAGACGTTCATTACATACAAGAGGATGTACAGCGTAAGTACGTTCCATCGTCCTTCGTTCATCACACAATCCAATTTCAATATTATTTACTTCTCGAACAAAACATTTACCTGAACAACTTTGTGTACCTTCATTACATTTGACTGAAAAACAATAACAACGAACTTTTCAGACGAGGTACGACAGAAATCGATAGAATTTCAATGAAATATTCAAGACAATGGGCGTCGCGTGTGAGGAACGATTGATAACGTGGTATCGAAGTGGTATCGACGTGGTATCGATGTGGTACTCGTCTATGTGGTACAGGAGCGAGGCGTCGGCAGTCAAGCTTCAGAACATGTATTTCAAAACAGATAGTGACCTACTCTTATTGGTGTTGCTCCATTGTGACGCGGTACGGGAATTATGCATCCGTGAATTTTTTGCTGTTCAGTGAAAAATTACAGCAGCGTTCCTTATCTATGTTGATAATGATTAGATCAGGCTGGTGGTTCTCGAAGAAGGTTTTAATATATAATTTGTCAAGTTCTGAGATCCACGTGGGAGAAGCCGCGGGCATCAGCTGGTTAGATTTAAATGTGAAGATAGTGTTTAGTTTCATTGGTCAAATGCACTTTGAATCGCTTTTGATATCAGTATTTTTCTGATAATTTGAAATGGAACGGAATTCCAAACTGCATCCAAGATTCCCGTATCATACGCAACAACGTAACCAAACTGCCTCCGCCTCCAGGATGCTCCTATCGATTTGCGCTATAAAACGAGGGTACCTACCGTTTAATAGAGGTTACATCTTATTGACTCTACACTACGATCCTATTTACTATACACAACAAAATCGTGAACTTTTACGAGCCTGTCGTATCGGAATAACAAGCTGCTTAGCGAGTTTACGATATTTACGAAAACATTCAGTTTTTACTACGAGTTGCTATGTTGAGGCACAATATAAATATGTAATATAATCCATATTTATACTGTGGTTGAGGTGAAGCTTCCAAACTGCATGTTTTTCTCCTTCCTTTCTTTGTGAGAATGTTTTGCCAGTTGTAGCATAGGTAAGGGTATAAGTAAGTAAGTACCTACCATAGTGGAAATGGCTATAAAATTCCCAATAAGAGTAATGGCTCCATAAAGTATCGTGAGGAAACATAGGAATATAGCTACTCAATCTTTATTATCTTGATAAACAAGATTCATTAGGAATCTAGTATATGTAAACCTATGAATTTCGAGTTGTTTATCATCCTCGACCAACCCACGGACGCAAACAACCTTCTTTTAAATGCGTTACCGTAAAAGGGTTACGCGAGGAATAGAAATCTCCTAGGATCCTATTTGTAGCTGGTAACCTAACGAGGTTACTTACTGCGAAGTGCAACTAAATAGAGTCTGAAGCTCGGGCTAGGATTTTTGTATTTTTAGAATTTCAACTGTGTTTGATGCTGAAGTTACCTAGTCTACCTACCTAGTTTTATTTCATGAACTCCTTTTATTTTCGAGAAGCATGTGTAGTCATCACCTAAGCGTGCTACAGGCCTCAGCTTAAAAAAAGCATCATTATTGTCACAAGTAAAATCCAATAACACGAATCTTTCAGTACCTAACTTATTTAGAATAGTATAGAATATTATTTATTTCTGAGTACCTATATGGTAAAGTTGATTCCTAGTTATATTTACGATAGGTTCAATAACATTAATTTCATCTGCTGACAATTGTCAATAATTCATCTAACGAATAGGGTAGTTAACAAAAAAATCTAATTAATCCGTCAGATGGATTTCCAATACATTTTTTTTTTCACGTAAACAAACAATGAAGACGATACAGTGCGTTGAAAACTCGTGTGACGTCATATTCTAAGACATAAGTATAACATTTATTACCGGTGAGTGACGTCACAACCCCCCAATCAAATCTTTGACGCGTTTTATCTTCGTCAATTTTTATAGATTCGATAAAACAAAAAATACGTATCCAATATTTTTCGATAATCTAACAGGCGGACTAATTAGAATCATAATTTTTTTAGTCAGGCAACATCCCTATTACCTGCTGAATCTAAACTTATGGTATAGAGTGAATTTGTGAATGCAACTGACCTGCATTTCTGGCGAGCCCCCTTCGTCCCTTATTAGAAGAAGGTAGCTGTGGCCGTCGATTATCACTTCTTTTTTGAAGCGACCACCTGGGAAAGAAATAAAAAAACTTAATTGATTAATTACAGATAACCAGCAATAATAAGAGCAGCGGCGGTCTCGACTTACGAAAAGTAAGTTATTTCATCACCGCTGCTCTCTAAACGGCAAAGGAAAACATTCTGAGGAAACATGTCCGAGAACCAAAAAATTCGAAGACATGTGACATAATCAACCAACCCGCACTGGGCCCGCGTGTAGCCCATCACCTCTCCTAGAGAGGAGGCCTGAGTCCCTACTGTGGGAACGTTATAGGCTGAGGATTATGATAATCAGCAATAACGATCCTACATGACATGCTAGATAGAAAGAGTGCAGGTACCCTGTAAATCCTTATTTCAATGCCGTGACTTTGGAACTTCGAACTGAGTAGTCCTTAATAGCTGCAGAAATAATGGAGGAAAGCTGGAAGTAGGTACTCGCATGATCGTATCTCTTGAGTTTACACTAAGAAATTCAGAGCGTCTGAATACGAACTCATTGTTCAACTGTCAAGTAAAAAACCCACGCAAAGTGATCAAAAAGGTTTCGTCAACTTATGAAAGGGCACTCGGCATCCCACGTGTATAGTAGGACGTATTGTTCAATGTCCACCTCCTCGTGAAAACTAATAATAAAATAGCAAGTGCGAAATACGATACGCAATATATCTTGGGAATAAGTATCTAAATTTCTACCACTATCGCTGTCTCTGATAATGATCGAGTTTCCAGTGTGTGGGTGAAGGCAAATAGCACTTGTAGTCCTACGCTCTAATCAAACCCTCGAGGAGAGTGTAATCAGTGCAATAACGCCCTCAGAAGTTCGTTGAACTTTCCAAAAGTTAATGTTCCTACACGTACTGCCACCTAGTGTCGTTGTTAGCAAACTAAACAGTGACGTGAGCTGGTGCTGCCATCTAGTTTAAATAAAGTAAAGTTACGGTTGGTTCACTTCAAGTGTACGTAGTTCTGCTACTCATCGCTAGATGGCAGTGTTACAAGTATGGGTTACCTTAAAAACATTTTTTTGCGACTAGTTAAAAATTATTGGACTAGTTAAAATTTAAATTACGCACCTTCAGGACTTTCTTCTTGCATATACGCCCCAGTTAAGTACCGATGGACTAGAGCCGATTTCCCGCTGTCCGGTGAACCCAAAACTCCAACCCGAAGTTCTGTTACACCTCGTGACGCGGTCCATTCTTGGCTATTCACGAATGAATCTGTAACGAAAG
This sequence comes from Diarsia brunnea, assembly GCA_949774965.1. NCBI lineage: Eukaryota > Metazoa > Arthropoda > Insecta > Lepidoptera > Noctuidae > Diarsia > Diarsia brunnea. The sequence continues at coordinate 18,851,001 of OX459003.1, forward strand.
ATAACAATAGGTTAATATTATTGCAGCTTTTATCAACTATTTTACCAAGATGAAATTGGATTATGAATGGCCATGTCTAGAGCTGACCTCTAGCGGTCGAGAAAGGAAGCAAAACATTTTTATAATAAGACAACAGATGGCGCTGACAACAAAAAGTGTTCGCAATAACGTAATTTCAGTTTCTAGTTGATAAAAATACATTGGTAAAACTAGTTATTGTTGCGTTGTCAGATATACATTTTAGAGTTACGTGAATAACATGATTGGTTCGATAACACAAACACGAAAATTAATCACTGGGAAGTAGGAAGCCACTTATCAAAGACATTTTATAAGAAGTTAAATAACTTTATTGTTACAAAATAAATTGTATTTAAATGATATTCATGTAACGAAGCAACTTTCACTGGTATCCCCTTACTTCCTGGATATGGTCAGAATGTTAGATAAACCGAGGAATGAAACCAGTTCTGTCACTGTTCCAATCAACCGTGAACGAACGTAACTTTAAACCGGTTTGTATAAATTGTATAATTATTTACACTAATAAATTATTGTAATTAATGCAATGTTATCTCACATTCGCTAATCCGTTGGCTGATTAACCTAAATTAATATGGTAATTTGATTAGTGAAAAATTGTGTAGTTTTCAATAGAATATGTAGGTGGTAGCGACTGTTGTCGTATCTCATAAAAATGAGATGATGCATTAGGCACATCATATATTATAAAGATTAAATTATTATATAATGGGGATGACGTACTGTCTAGTTCACAGGTGGTCGACCAATTTTCAACCTTTTAACATAAGATATAACGGTGAAAAGTGGCAGAACGTCAGTGAACTCGGGCGACGGTTGTACTTAGAGAGTATTCATCATCATCATCATCATCGGTATTCCATAGACAACGTATGCCACCTTCTCTCTAGGTACTACTGGTTTTCTTATACCGGATAGCAAGCCAGACTGCTGAACATGAAATTAATTGAAAAATGAAAACTGACAATCATTCCGTCTGCTATGCGGTCACTTTGTTCTTGAGTCTCTTGTTAGGCTCAACACTTTTTTTTTCCCGCTCTTGGGCAGAGCGAAAGGGAGTGTCAGGCTTATCTACTGACTAAAACCACCCATGTTCCTTCTTAGCCCTTTATGTCGAGGCCAAGGTATTTCTTGCGAACAACTCGTAAGTGCTAAATTGCGAAAAACGCCGATAGTAATGTTATGTCGACTTGTGCTGAAAATGTTCTGTTACATAACTTAATGGTGTATTACTATTGAAAGGATATTTTAGCATATTCATGACTACAGCTAAAAACGTGAGCGGTATAGATGGATATATTTGTAAGACCAAGATCTTATCTTATTATTATCTTTTAGCCTCTTGAAAGGATGGGACGTGTTCTTCTTACCCATGAGTTCGCTAAGGGTAAATCATATTAGGTTCGCTTAATAACCAATCTTAATATAGGACATTTTGAAAGGCTCCCAAGAGAAACTGTTAGAACGTAAAACATTGTAGGTAATCAGCAGCAAAATTGAGCTGATTGCCATCAATGGTATTAATTTTAAAAACATTAAATCACAGTGGAATCCGATACACTCTCTGTCAGAGACGGGGCCAGTGTCCCAGCAGTGGGAACATTCGAAACTCACAATGTTATGTAATAATAAAGCTAGCGAAGTTAAAGTGACTGCCGCGCGTTCCAAAGAAAAAGCCATAAAAGATATAAGGTACAATAAAATTCCAATAAAATGGTATTTTCTATAAGTTTCTTCTAACATAAAACGTTTTGCGCGTGCCTGCAGCTCAATGGATGTCCGATAACATTTGTCACAGTGTGGCCATAAAATTAGTTGGTTCAAACCATAGGCGGTAGCGAGGCCATGTTTTTTTTTTCGTAAGACGAGGATAGTAGTAAATAAGCTGAAACAGCTACTAGTTAAGTGGAAGGAGTATGAATTTTAGTATCTAATTATTTATGTGTGAGAGTATTAGAAATTCTTCAGCAGTTTTGGGCTCAAATCTCATTCCTATCAATAGACCAATCATTAGTTTTAGTTTTTTTTAATTTTTTTTTACATAACATTTTTGGTCGCGTCCATTGTCTCTTCCCTTTTTTATCGGTGTTGAAATATTCAATGGATGTCCTCCGCCATGGGGACAGTGGAGGAGTCTGTTGTTCGATTGTTCTCTGGCCTATGCCACAAATCGCATAAGTTTTCAAATTGCGACTACTTCCGCGACGAATCCACAAAAGAACTTAAATGTGAATATCTTCCACCATAACATTGCAACATTATTTTACAATGTTCACGGTTGGAGGTAGTTGAGGTTTGTCATGATGACTTGGTATTGGCAAGTAAATCGTCAGCTTGTGTAAGTATTATTAGAAAAACACACACACACACAACAATCACATATTTTAGTGTCACATTGTGTAAAACAAATAAAAAACAAACGAGGATCATAGTTTTTGTTTTAGTAGTGTCTTCAGATATTTATATATCTATTTAAACAAATTTAACTTCATTTAAACCGATTTCTCATTTGTAAACCGAGTTTTTTATGCTGATTTTACGAGACAAAACATAAACAGCTCAAACTCAAAATGAAAGAACTACGTAAAACCTATGATTTACAATTCGCAAAAGAAACAGCGCAGTTAAAAACTAGTTAGTATTCACACAAACCTCACAATCACATACTCCATAAAATAAAATCAAACAAAATAAAAGTAGGTAGGTACCTCAAAAGACTTTTTACGACATGTTTACAAGCAAACGAATCGCCGTCATTAACGCATGGTTCCGTACTAAATTACTTTTATTGCTAACCAGACACCTATAAATCAGATTTGAGGTCCGGGGTCCTTTAGACCCACGTATACAGGGTTAAATTAACATTCATGGGGCAACCATGGGGTTTTACGGCGTCGTCAAGGTGTGAAACGAGAGCTTAATCGTGTTTTTTGGCACTCGAAGTTATGGGGCTAATCTTGTAAGTTGTCAAAATTTATGGGACTTCTTTGAGAATAGGGTTTGAAAAAGTGCGACATGAGTTTTAGTGCGCAGTTATGGGTTCTATTAAAACAGTGAGATGGTTCGTTGTCATGCATGATACGATAAAGTTAGTTATTAGTGTAGAGTCAGCTTGCACTTAGCAACGTTTTGAAGCAATTTCACCTACTGTATAGATTTCATTTTCATGTTACTTGCAATCGTTATTTCACAAGAATTTTGAACTTTGCTAAGTGTTTACATATTATTACTCGTGACTGTTCCGTATAGTGTCGGACGTAAAGAATAGCACCATCCCATATCTTCCCGTGGGTGTCGTAAGAGGCGACTAAAGGACTTACCAGAGAATGGGCAGCAGTGTTCTCTGTGCCTTCGTAACAACCATACTGCGATTGCCAACCCGCCTGCCAAGCGTGGCGATTATGGCAAATCCCCTCCCATCTGGTGGACTTCGATGATGATGATGACTCGTGACTGGTACGTAAAACAAATCGTCTGTCTGTATTCTTTGATTGTTTTCAAAATACCTGCCATAAGACATCTGCCAGTAGACGTATGCCATAATAAACATTCTTGCCAACCCGAGTCGCGGGCACAAATATGTAGCACAAAAAGATAAACTAGCACAAAACGTTTCATAAGTTAAATAGTAATTGTTTTCATTTTTTATTCATTTTAAAATGAAAGCTTTTCCTTTTACAAAGTTTAGCTTTGTTCAGGATTTTTCCACTAAAGGTCCTTTGAAACAATATTATTTTAATCTCGTCTCGTTTTTATTAAAGCTGTGTCTATTTAGCTTTGTCATACTTATAAAAGCAATTTAGGTAAAAGTATAAGGATACAATGGACGAATGAAGTGACGGAATGGTGCCCTAGATATAAACAGTGAAGCAAAGGCAGGCAGCATCGAAGATGGGAGGATGATATCAAGGAGGTAGCAGGACCATACTGGATGAGGATAGCAAGGGATAGACCGTTGTGGAGAACATTTGGGGAGGTCTATGCTAAACTGCCTAACCCTTCGGGGATTACAGGCGTGATGTTATGTTATGTGTGATGTTATGCCTATGCTAAAGAGCAAGACAATCACGAAACCGGTGTCTAATACAAATAATAACATTTAATTCACTTACTCTCATAAACATCCATGTTTAATATTAGTTAGTAGTATATAAGATGAAATGTAACATTTATAAGATTGTTATTAAAGGCTTTTATTATTATAATAAGGATACAATGGGGTTTTGTTAGGAGAAAATGATAGTGTAAAGCAATGGGATATTTAGACTTTAAAACCTATGTTCTTTTCAAGATTGCTATTAAAGTGTTGTAATTTCTCATACTTATATTAATTAATTCGGGGTCTTAAATCTTTTTCTTTCATAAGTACAACTCTATAAGGTCTTTGTTTAGTGTTCACTTCGTTACAAGTCATAACGTCTTTCACACAACTATTGATAGCCTAGTGGTGTAACCGTCGTACTCCCAAGTCATAGACTACGAGTTCAATCCCAGCTAGCACCTCTTAGTTTTCCGATTCATGTGTGTACTGTGTCATTGAGGAGCTCGTGGCCTAATAAGAACTGCCACTCGAGTCGATCATTAGGTAAAGCTGTGCTTGCCTAGGTCGGTCTGTGGATGGGTGACCGCCCGACATACCGAGTTTCCTCCGTGCCTCGGAAAGCACGTTAAGCTGTTGGTCCCGGCTGCTATATATAGATCTTTGGCAGTCGTTACAGGAAGTCAGTGACCTGAAATTCTGACATCCAGTCTTACCAAAGAGTATCGTATTACCTAGTATTAACTGGGTTGTGGAGGTCAGATAGGCAGTCGCTCTATGTAAAATACTGGTACAGCTGCATCCGGTTAGACTGGAAGCCGACCCTAACATAGTTGGGAAAAGGCTAGGCAGATGATGTGTGTACTGTGTTATTATCAATTGCTTCGGTAAAAGGAAACATTGTGAGGAAACCAAACAGAGAAACATAATTATTTCTCGACGGAATGTAAAGTCAAGTCAGCGGCCATGCGTGGCATAAAATAGGAGTACAAGAAGAAGAAAAAATCGTATTGGAGTTATATCAAATGACACCACAGAAATCCCTAGAAGAGGACAATTTAAAGCCTTGGTGAAGTAATCAAGGATTCCTAGAGTCTAATATTGCAAGGCTGACCTAGTGACCTCACGCAGTAAGCTTGAATTAACAAGATTAAATGACCTAGTTAGGGTTCTTGTAAAGTTGCAAGGATTTCTCGGTGAATGCAATTTCACCTTCGATCGCTACCTACTCTTTTACCTTTAATAGATTATCTTTAACTTCAAGGAGATGCAAAAGACTGTTTTTGTTTGTTGCGCTAAATTAATTTTTATCTATGGCTTTTTTTAAAAGAACGATGGCCTCGTTTACTGCTGAGCATAAGGTCCTGGGTTCGGTTTCCGAGTCGGGTAAGGCGGTATTGGGGTCTGTCATCAGGAGTTTCTCAGAAGTAGCCCGGTGTCTGGATTAACGCAATAGGATGATCACCTTCGGACCTGTGGACGGTGAGTAATGGGCTAGCTCACCGTCCGTCCGTCTTATGACGACGAGACACCGTGTCGGCGCGCGGCGGCGCGTTAGTGTTCCGCGCGCGCCTCATAGAGATGTCAGCAACATAGGGCCGACGCCCGTCGTGGCTGCGGGTTGTTCGCAAGAGATACCGCGGCCTCGACATAAAGCGCTAAGAAGGAACATGTGTGGTTTTTAGTCAGTAGAAGTCTGACACTCCCTTTCGCTCTGCCCAAGAGCGGGAGGGGTTATTTGATGATTTTTCACCTGCCAAAAAAAAACGGTCATCACCATTTACGTGGAAATTAAACGTAACTGGCGAAATGTAGGTGTACTTAAGCCACTTCTGCCCTTTCAGGAGATCCCTATCGCTCTGCTCGGCTTCTAATCTCACAACATGAAAGGGCCAACCTTGGTGGAACCAAAATATTGCATGTTAAAACCTGGAATTATTATCAGTAAGTCAGCTTTAAAAATACTATAGTTTTTCTAGTACCAGACATTTTTAAATTAACTAATTGACCTTTCCCAAATCTGGTGTTAATTAGAGCGACACACGAAAAGCGCTATGATTGCTGGATGACCTTGACCCGCTTACTGTGACGTGACGACACGCCTACGTAACGACATTAACAGCTAGTCAACTAGACCTAACTATGATAAAGACAATGACGTTGGCGGGTTTAAAATAATAAGGCTTTTAACACTAGAAGTAAATCTAAGCCAGCCAGCAACTGCTACGTATATTATCAGACTGAACAATTAAGAAATTTGTAATTCAAGAGACTCGACAGCTATGTCGACTTATCACAATATTGTCTCTTCATCAATAGCCCATTAATGTTCCCACTGCTGGGACACAGGCCTCGTCTCTTTGGGAGGGAATGGGCTATAATCTACAACGTGGGCCTAGTGCGGGTTGGTAGATGTCACATGTCTTCGAATTTTCTGGTTCTAAGACATGCCGGTTTCCTCACGATGTTTTCCTTCACCGTTTTGAGAGCAGCGGTGATGAAATAAATTACATAAAGTAATTTGCCTGCCTGGGTTCGAACCCACGACCTACTGTTCGTAAGTCGGGGCCGCCATCACTGGGCCACCGCCGCTGCATTGTCTCTTATCAACAATCTATTTATTGCCAAAGAAAAAACGCGAAAATTAGGATAAAACGAACGAGGAAAAACAAATGCACTGTTGGACACTAACTACACTGGGGCACTTAAATCTGTATGGTTCTGTATGGGAAATCATCAAATAACCCCTCCCGCTCTTGGGCAGAGCGAAAGGGAGTGTCAGACTTCTACTGACTAAAAACCACCCATATTCCTTCTTAGCCCTTTATGTCGAGGCCGCGGTATGTCTTTCGAACAACCCGCAGCCCCGACGGGCATCTGCATAGTCCTCATATGACTTGGCCAATGTCTGGACTTTAAAAGAGACAGTGACCTCTGAGTTTGTTTCTGCTGTTTCTACTCAGAGCAGTCCAGTATAAAACTCCGGCCCGATCTTGTTTTGTGAAGTACCAAGGTATTAGCACTGTTAGGTACCTTGTTGAGTACATTACAGAAGACTGCACTACGGTAGACTAAAAAAAAAACTTTAAAATTGTTCCAAGCACAATCCCATATTTTTTTGTTTTAAAAAGAAACGTCGCCCCACAGGAATACTAAACTAGGAATTTCTCCTGTATCATGAGTGCGTTTACAAACATTTAAACTCACATACACAGAACACCCAGACCCGAAACAACTATCTGTAGGCCATACAATCGCTCAGCCACTGCGCCAACCGTGCCGTCAATAATCTTGTCCATCTAACATTTCAATAGCACCATCCCTAATTAAAGTCTGTATTGTAGCGTGCCTTATCCTTTTTACCCGACTGTCAAGGAAGGGTTATGTTTTTCGCGCGTATCTTGTTAACCCTTTACTTGCCGTCTCTCCAATGTTGAAGGGGAAGGGGGGAACGCGTTGTAGCGTGCGATGGGAAGCGTCGGAGCATCCGTGTGGCTTCCTTCCGTCGCCAAATGGCGGGGACTTGTCACTGGCTACTGGGAATATGGCTTTTAATTTTGCTTTTTGGTTTAGTGTTAGTTTAGCTGATGACGTCAAATGAATGTTTGGAGTTGGTTGCATTTGTATGCCGTTGTAAGGTGTAATATGTCGAGGATTTTTGAAATTTTGTATTGTTGTTTTGAAGACAATGATTAATTCAATGGCATTATTATTAATAAGGGCAGTGAAGAATAGAGGACTTAAGAAACCTAGTACTAAATGGATAAATTATATAAAATTTTAATGAAATGCTTTTTAAATGCTTAAACTGTTTTCAGAAGATATAGAAGAACGTTAACAGAAACACTACAGTAATAATAGAATAGAGCTGATGGAAAATGCCAAACTCGTCACCAAATTATGGACTGAGTCAATTAGAATAAGTATACAAAGATCGGAGCTCTGGGCAGAGCGGTAAGTGTCAGACTTCTACTGACTAAAAACCACTCATGTTCCTTTTTAGCTTTTAGTACCGAGGCCGCGGTATCTCTTTTGAATAACCCGGAGCCCCGACGGGCGGATAGCAACACCATCACACATAAACATTAGCAAATAGAAACAAAGCCCGTAAAACCTCAAAAGTAACATCAATGCAGTAACACAATCCTCCGCAGCGTCCGATAGATTAGTAGTGTTAAGTTTCCTCACTCTGTAGAGCACACAAAATGGTAAGAGCTTTTAGTAGGAGGATTGGATTACTCAACATAGCTTAGATGGGAATCTGCACGGTTGCCATGGTAACGGCATGTGCGAATTGGATCAGACGGGTAGTGGTTGATGGGATCGGTAATGGGAAAGATTTACACATGATTTTGTGTATGTTGAAGGTAGATTAGAATGTGTGAAAATGGATGTAAAAAACACGGATAAATGTAGGACTTGATAGTTGTTTATTATACAGCAAATGACAAAGTAATAAGTCGTTGCTAGGACCGTGATTTTCCTTAGTTGAATTCTTTCTTTCTTTCTCGTGTGGCTATCTGGTGCCAAAAGTTTTATGCCACCCAAGTGTCTCTGACATGTTTTTACATGCTGTCGAGAAATATGTCTCCTTTTCTTCACTATGTTTTTCTTCACCGAAGCAAATGATGCGTGTCTTCAACTCTTGAGTTCGCACTGGAAACCTATGATTTGGCAATCCAACGGTCACACAATTAGACTATCACTACTTTAGCTGAACTTAAAAACTACAATGGATGGTCAGCAGCTGAAACTATATTTTTCTGTAATTCTCCTAACGGTGGACCCAATATAAAATTATTTCCAGCTTCAACTATAAGAAGACGTTCCGCCATGTCAAATATATCAGACCCATTTCCGACGGATTTACATAAAAAATCTGTTGAGATGTCCGAAAACTGTATCTTGACCAATTTGTTGACACGACTACCAATATAATTCTATCAACTTTAAAAACCTCAAATTAAGATCCAAAATCGAATGGTTCTAACGTTTTTCAAATGCAAAATGTTATTTGTATAGTCTATTCATCTATTGTGTAGCCACAGATATAAATCCCGCGATGCCCTGTATTTGCTAAGGAATAGTGACATGAATGGAGAGGACATCTGCCTATTCAAGTAGAATTTACTACTAATTCCTTGTGTTATTTTTTCTTTGAGTGGACACACGCTGGGCTCATTATTTGGGCATTCTTTTGAGCACGCTTTGGACCGCCTACGGGATTTAAAAGATGAGTATTAGAAGTAATTGTATGGTGATAAGAGTCTAAATTTCGCAATATGCAATTGTGATGATATATTTTAATATAGCAGCATGCTGTCAGCAACTGATCTTCAAATGCACTAAATCTGTTTATTTAAATCATGGCAGAAATTCTAATGGAGACGAGAACAATGAAAATGATGAATTAATGATGTGGAATGAAATCCAGCACGCTGTGTAGGTAAGCGGGCTAATCAATAATTGTTCTATATCCGTGTGAAAAGAGGTTACATCACAACAAAAAGACCGCTAAAAGCTGATAATATTACAGATAAAAATAATAGCATAAAAGGTCTTCAATCGAAAAACTAAGTAATTAACATTCAGCGTAACCTTTCCTGGCGAAAAACTTATCTCAAGAGAGTATTTCCAGTGGTTTTAAATAAATAATTGTACTTAGTTCACGTCTACCCACCTGACAGTCCCTGGCCGTGATGCTAAAGGTCGGAACAGAAGTCAAGCGGAAACAATGAACTCGGACACAAGGGTATAAGGCTGTGGGTAGGAATTGTACAGTCGGGATGAAATGTAAGTGGTCATTGTAGGTAAATCTTCATATTTTATACGAAGTAAAATATTTTAATGGGCACTCAAAACGTCTAGAAAAGGTGCACGGTAGGTATGGGGGACCACGTATACGCCCTACGATAAGTCCTAGGTATACACCAAAAACGTAAAACACGATATTTACAATCATCTAGGAATCTGAAAGATGAACACTTACTAGAACTTGATGCATAAAAATCAAATTCAAATCTATTTATTGGTCAAATCTATTTGGTAGCCTGTATTTTATCATTTAAATTTTGGATGTTAAAGTATAGAGGGTATCTAATAGTTTCTCTAAAACTGGTAGAAACGCGAGTGATCGCGAGACCTGACAGACAAAGACTGATATACTAATACGAACAATGACAGACGTGATGTTATGTTATGTTAGAAAAGGGGTAGGAAGACTGTTTCCTCTTCTAGGAGGCCCATCGTACTACACCAATATTAACATCAAACTTATGGCGCTTACTGTACAGAAGGTATCTAAACATTTTCTACGTGGGAGTTTCTAACAAAGATCACAGAGATCCTCCGCCCAGGAATGTTCATGATAATATTATTTTATCATTCCAAGTGTTTGTAATTCCTAAAGAGTACTGTGCCTTGTTGTAGTGGCATTAATTAGCTGTTATGAATTTAGTAAACGATTTTGTGTTTGTTTTTAAATTATAGACTGTTCCTTTTATACCAATTTCTGCGAAATAAAGTGGCTAATAATACTTACTATACTCGTAAATTAGATCGTGTTCGAAAAATTACACTGCGCTGCAAAAGGCAATCCTCGAAGTTGTTTAAAAGGCTCCCATACTTAAATGGGACTGGGCAGAAAATTTCCGTCGTATTGTGAATGAAAAGCTCAGGATTTGGTGCCCTGAAACAGCGAAGGAGATGGAGGGGCGAACTGGATGTCTTCCTAGAGAGTTGAAAAGAAGTAGCATAGAAACGTTACCGTAGGAAGGAGTAGAGGGAGACCTTTGCTCAGCAGTTGGATAATTTCGTCTAGCAATAATTAATGCTATTAATATTTTTACCTGACCCTCGTTAAACTAACGAAGTTTATGGTTAAGCATTCCAAGTATTTGTAGAAGATCCTGTGTTTTCATTTTTGGCTCATAGAAAAACTCAAAGCTCATAAGAGTAAATCTCTTTTTTTTTTTATTTATTTATTTATTTATTAAGGAAAAACAAACAGTAACATATTACAGGTTAAAACAAGGCTTAAATACTAAAATATAATAAATATGTTACCCACTACGTTTTCCACAGATTACTTTAAATGATTAATAACTAGAGAGACATTTATGTATATGATATAAACTAAAATAACAGTTACAATAAGTGATGCATAATATACGAAAAGTTACACAATAGGCCACACACACACATTTCTATACCTACATATTACATCACAATGGTCGACTGCCGATCCTTAAGAGCTGCGTGGATTTGCTTCCTGAATACGTTTTTACTGAGGAATAGTATGTCGATTAAGCTAAACTCATTGTTATAACATAAGTCTCAACCAAGCGGTGAAGAGGTGAGCGCGAGCCGGCGTTGGATTTACAACAGCCGGTAGCAAACAAGCGCCGTGTGCGCACCTCACGTACATGTACTGTTCGAGGAACAAGGTAACATAGATTCTTTACTAAGTCAGGACAATCGAATTTATTGCGGCATATATTAAACAATGTCATAACATCAAGGAGCATTCGTCTTGATTGCAAGGTTAGGAGATCGTATTTTCTAAGAAGTAAGCGGTATGAGAGTTTTTTCCGGAAACATCTGTAGTTTACAGCACGAAGGTACTTTCGTTGTACCAATTCCAAAGCTTCGTTATATTTTTTATATAGAGGGTTCCATATAGGTACCGCAAACTCTAAATGTGGTCTAATTATGGATTTGTATAAATGTAAAAAGGTTGAGGGGCGACGAAATTCCCTAGATGCTCTCATTACAAAACCAAACAGTTGGTAAGCCTTACTAATTATTGCATCTATATGAACGTCTAGATGCAGCTTCGAATCCAGCTGAACCCCAAGATCACGAAGGAAAGTAACTTTATCTATTAATGTATTAGCAAGGCAGTAGTTAAATTCAGTTTTATTTTTCTTTTTGGTAAACGTTATAATGTGACATTTTGGAAGACTGAGATAAAGCTTGTTAGAGGAACAATAGTCAGAAAAACGGTCTAGATCTTGCTGGAAATCAATACAATCTTGCTTATTTGAAATATTTTTATAAACTTTTAAATCATCCGCATATAGAAGAAATTTAGAATGCTGAAAGCAGAATTTAATGTCATTAATAAACAAAATAAATAATAATGGACCCAGAATGGAACCTTGGGGGACACCAGAAGTGACCTGAATAGAGCTGGACTCGAAGCCATCAATCACTACCTTCTGAGTTCTGTTGGTTATGTAAGATATAAACCACCGCAAAAGGTCGCCTCTGATTCCGTTATAAGCAATCTTACTCAGTAACAGTTCATGATCAATTTTATCGAAGGCTTTTTGAAAATCAGTATAAACCGCATCAATTTGCTGTCTATCGTCAATATATTCAAAGAGATTGGATGTGAAAATAAGGAGATTACTAATACACGATCTGCCCTTGACAAAACCATGCTGCTCATTTATTAGCACACTGTGAACAACCGGATATACCTCGTTATGTACAAGCCTCTCGAAGAGCTTGGAAAAAGCAGATAGTATAGAGATAGGTCGATAATTCACTACATCATGCTTGGATCCACTTTTGTGAACAGGGACAATATTTGCTTGTTTCCAGACATCTGGAAAGACACCACAAGATAAACATTTATTAAAAACAATAAATAAGGGATAACAAAGTGTATCACACGTATTTTTTAAGAAAACTGAGGGAATCCCATCCGGACCTGGACCCTTAGACGAATCGAGTGATTTTAATTCTCTACGTATTGCATCAAGAGAAAGATGCAGCTTAGACAAGTTGACATCATTATCAGCGCTGTTGGTGGGAGGTTTCCAAGAGTTGTGGTCAAAAGTTGAGGGCTCATATACGGAACGGAAGAATGTAGCAAATAAGTTACAAGAAGTGGTAGGGTCATTGGATGAGAGTTGATTGAAGTGAACCGTTGATGGTATTTTGTTTGTAGTTTTGCGACTGGCAACATATGTCCAAAAGGTCCTAATATTGGCAGCAACACTGTCCTCAACAGCGTTGATATAGTTATCATAGCATCTGTCAGCTACTTTTTTGAACCTAGTTCTGTTAATGGAAAATACCTCATAGTCTCTTAAATTTCCGAACTTCTTCCACCTAACCCAGGCACGAGTTTTACTTTTAAAAATGGTAATAAGAGATTTAGAAAACCAGTTTGGGTAATTCACATTTTTAAGTTTACAAAAAGGAGTGTGCATTCTTATAATTTCATAAATTTTTTCATAGAATGTTGAAACTGATTCTTCAGGTGTTAAGTTATCAAGTAAGTAAGTAAGTAACTCTTAATTTTTTTTTAATCAAATTACTTCATTGCAACACATTACCAAGGTCTAAAATCATATTTTAAACGCAATGAAACAAAGCAATCACTGCATTTCCGCACAATCGACCATTAAAAAAAACTGTCATGGCCGCCAAAACCATTGACATTTTCTTCTTATTTCCCCAAGTTAACCTTAATCTCTGAAAGTACATGCAAATACATAAAAAAGGCTATTGTTTTACAACCTTTAGAGCACAATGGTGCGTGACTGTACCGGCCTTGTTTCCACTGGGACATTTATGTTTCAGTGACACGGAGTCGAAGCAAGAGTATTATATGTATAGATTAGGTCCCTAGCTTATTGACAACTGAGATACAGATATTCTACGACACTTCTTGTAAACTAGTACTATTGTATTTTCAGGTTAGTGTTCAAAATCCACGTCCAATTCCCCGTATTTTGCGTGTGGATACAAGAATCGATCACTTGTTTAAGAAAGGCCAGCAATGCCTTGGTGTTACTATGGATCTTAAGGAGAGTACCTCGATTAACGAAGTACTTGCCCTGGTATTATCTCATCATCATTCTCTTGCTCTTGTGGCGCAGCATATCTTCTTCTTCCATACTTCTCTATTATTCGTCATCTCCGTTCATGCACATATTTTCCAAAGAAATCGTACCATGACAGCTAGTGACAGATCACAAAAGTTTGCACACGCAAAAGAGAAGGAAAATACATATTTTGTCTCGTTTACTCTTACCACTGTATCTATAGTAAATGTGTCCTTGTCTATTTCATACTCTGTCTACTCTCAGAGTAAATTAGATAAATGATGATTATAACAGCAGTATGCCATTCAATTGTGTAAAGAATTCTGTTGATTGCGATTTCATTGGACATTGATTTGGATATGATGTGCTTTTTGAATATGTTGACGGTTGTTAATGTAACTTTATTGATAACGGATTGCGTGCCGATTATATTAGTGAATGGAAATAATTATTTCGATCGGTTTATGTAAAATGTTTAGTATGACTTCTAATTCTTGTAGCAGCATCATTGAGATTTATCACAGTATAGTGTCACTGTTTTAAGTAGTCCATTTTATGGAGCACTCGGTTTATTTACCAACTATGAAATCATTTTTTTATTTATCAACCGTGTTTTAAAATATAGCGTTAGGTACTGGCCGAAATATACAAGCAAGTATCATTAGTACCCCATTAACTTGCAACTTTATTATTAACGTTACCGATATTTTTACTTAACAAAGGCCATTTTCTGAAACCAGTACTATCTAATTAATCGTTTCTTCTGCAAACATCACTTACGCGTCAGCTTACCCCGTAATTACTGTGACGTCACTTAGTCGGGTGCGCCGGCGCCGCGTGGCTGCATCTTAAATTAAGTTGCTATAATAACATTAGTGTTGACTAACATGCTGTGATAGTATGGTTGTCAACTTCTGCATCAAATCTAATTTATCAGGGTATAAGTGTGTGTGTTTGTTTATCAGTCACGCTTTAACGGCTGGACGCTTTTGGATGAAAATTGGCATAAGGATAAACCATGTCATTGGGTCACGTTTTACCATGATAATGTTTGACATCGGTTGTCGTGGTATGTGCATGTCGATGCGGAGGAAAAGGAACGTTTTGAGTATGAATGGCATAAGATTATCAAAGAAACGATGGATGGACTGCGTAAAGAAGAATAGGGCAAGAAAGGAGCTGTCCGATGAGATGACGAGTAATAGAGAAAGAAGAATGGAGAAGAAGACATGCTGCACCGACCACTAATGAATTTAATTTTTTAAAATTAAAAGATTGATGCAGTAATTTTCGAGATTCGGTCATCAAACCATCTTTCTTTATCGTGAGGTTAGTCCCTACACTAGTGTCAAAGTTTTTATGTCACCTATGGACCACTTTTTTTTACGGCGGTTAGAAAATCATCAAATAACCCCCCCTCCTGCTCTTGGGCAGAGCGAAAGGGAGTGTCAGACTTCTAATGACTAAAAACCACCCATGTTCCTTCTTAGCCCTTCATGTCGAGGCCGCAGTATCTCTGGCTGCAGGCAGGCAGGCTTCCTCACTTGTTTTCCTACACGGAAGCAAGTGATATAATTATCCAATACGCTCATAGATCCGAAACACCAGAGGCGCGTGTCATGGGTTCGAACTTGACAATATGACTCGCAGTTCGACGGTCACATCTTTAGGCCATCACTGCTATCAAACCACCATAACCAATGCTTATCAGCAGGGCTATTGCGTATCTTTTTAAATGTCAGTGGCTATCATAGTGTCCATCGATTAACTGTCAAATGGTTATGGTTTGGTACAAAATGAAACCATTTGACAGTTAATCGATGGACACTATGATAGCCACTGACATTTAAAAAGATACGCAATAGCCCTCCAGGAAACCTTTGGTTTACGTTATTTTCAGTATTCACGTAGCAACATTAGTTACAACCAGTTTCCACGTAGTTTTACTAGTTACAATGAAGTCGTTATATTTCCAAAAGTTCCCGGAAGCTTTTTTTTATAAACCTATTACAATCACGCCATAGCTATTAAACAGCATAATAAAGTATGTTAAAATTGAATAACATAATAGTTTTCCACAATAACCATGAGTACCTACAGCCATTTTATTTAAAGGCCTTGTTAAATACGTATCGAGGTTGTTGGCAGTTATCCTTGGAACGACATGTTCTATATCGTTTTCATGCTAATTTCTATTTTCTTGTTTAAATATAGCGCGACTTCTGAGCATGAGGTCGTGGGATCGATTCCCAGTTCGGGGAAAATGTAATTGGACTTTTGCATCAGGAATTGATATTATATATACCTGAGCTTAACTAAAGTTAAGCTCAGGTTGATGGCAATAGGCTCGCCCTCTATTACATGGAACTTAAAGATAACCTTCCAAATGTGGGTTTACTTATGGATACACCTCTGCCTAACCCCTCGGAGATTACAGGCGTGATGTAATGTATGTATATATATGTAAATAAAATAAACGAGTAAAAAATAATGTGTCGCTTTTAAATACTCACTACAAAGTTCTATGTTGAGCAGAAATTATGGCAATATTAGTCAAGTATTTCGTCGAAGGAATTAGGTAAAAAATACTTACATTAAATTATAATTAATTTAAATAAATCAACATAGCAACGTGACCGACAACCCTATTTAAACAAGCTTACAACTACAATCAATACACGCGAAATAAAACCTTATTTACTACACAACAAGAAATAACCAGCCGCATTTAACACAAGCAATCAAGTTAGAACTAAAAATAGCCAAGTAAATGAGCTAATGAGCGCAATTTTGCGTTAAATCGCTGTGAGATGTAGCTTTAAAAGGAACTGTCACCGTTAACGCAATGTGCTGTTAAGCCTAAGTTGTATGACTTGTATGATTATGAAACACTGTGCTTCATATTTGTATGATGAGGGATACAAGAGAATGTTATGGGAATGTGTGTGTGTGTAGTATAAGGTTGGTACTATATTTACTAAATGTTGGGTGTTAGCAAAGGTATGTAGAATCTAGAGGTCTACGAATTCGTAGCCAATTCGTAGCAAGATGTAAAAGGAAATACATTTTGAAGTTTTTTTGAGGAATTTTGGTTGTTTCTTAGTCTGGTTTAAAATAAGGTATTCGGTTTTCGTATGTGGTTGTAGATCTGATGCCAAATAAGTAACGTCAATAAAAAGGAGTAAATGACGGTTGAAGAACGGAAGAAAAAAACGTGTTGCGCCGACCCTAAGTAAAGATGATGGTGATAAAATCAAATTAAATCGAGTACAACATTTAACTAAAATTCATCATCATCATCAGCCTGTAATGTTCTCACTGCAAGGACTCAGGCCTCCTCTCAAGGAGAGGATAAGGCTATGATCCACCACACGGGCACAGTATAAATATGGACAGTAGCGAAACTAAGCCTAGTTGATGCGATAACTACCTACGCTCCATTGAAGCCATAGGGTTGTCCCTTTTATGCACGGTTGCTGAAGTCCCTAGATAACTTCTCAACATAACATTTTTATTCTGTTGTGATCAATCAATCGAATTAAAAAAAGCTAGCTTACAAATACAATATAAATACCGCGGCTCGCTCCCGCCAAGACTTGTAACAGGTTAAGCCGCGTGCGCCGTTATCACAAAGTTAAAGATCTATAGTTCTACAAGTTGTTGTGTACTAAACTGTTTTCCGTGTTTAAGGGTCCTCTCTCGAAAAAGCTTAAAAACAGCGTGCAGATGAAGCGGTTTTTCACCGGCACTTACAGAGAAATTACATCTGAGAATTTTTTTTAGTAATCTACATGATATGACACGTAATTTGGTTTAGCCACAATTTTTGTATCGGTATCACATAATAAGAAAAAAAATCCACAAAATCACCTCCAAATCGTTGAATGGAACCATTTTACTCCTTCATTTTTTAACAAAATAATATAAAAAAAATATCTACTGCTTTGAAATACAAAGGAAAATAATTTGGTTTTGTTACTTTTTAAAAACATGTATTATTTTAATTATAATAAATGAAAAACGCGTCCGTTTAGAGTCCGTATCTACGACCGAGAGAGGTAGTTTGTATGCACAAGGTCATTGGCGTGAATACAAGCCTTAAACTACATAAATGTCTTTTGTTGAGATTAACCGACGCCATAAGATAACCTGAAAGAATACAACCCCATAAGATTTTATTTAAGAATTATCCTCCAACTCCTAACCGTTAAGGAGTTATTCCTTCCATCATCAGCTCATCAACATGAGGTAATGACTGCCAGATGTAAATACTTAAATAGCATTAGAAAAAATACGAAACACGTAATACGTGCCTATAAAATTTGAGGGTTGCCCTCGATTTCGTTAAGATTCCATCATCAGATCCAGACATGGTAACAGTGGGACCATCTCGGGAGTATACTTTTTCGATTAAATTTTTTTTTTTTCAAATCGGTTCATAAATGAGGGAGTTATGCGGAAACAAATATGATACAAAAACAAAACCAAACCGACGAATTCAGAACCTCCCTCTTTTTGGAAGTCGATTAAAAATACTTTCTTCTGCTGATGAAGCCGAGTTGACACAGCCGTATACCGCGCAATACATTCGTTGCATTTAAAAAAAATATCGGGAGATATGAACTTATACGTGACCAACTGACCACTCGTCTCGGCGCGGCACGCACAACTGAGCGCACTGCGAAGACTTGCCAAGTGCCCCGTCGATGCGCATGTTTGTGTGAGTGTGCGGTTTCGAGCGTTTGTAGATAGTTTCCGTACTGTCCATATTTATATTGTGACACGGGCCCAGTGCGAGTTGGTAGATGTCACATGTCTTCGAATTTTTGACAAAAATCCAGTTTGACTAATTTATTGAAGTTTGTAATTTGGGGATTCTTTTAATTGTGTAATGTAATTTAGGAAATTCACAATGTAATTTTGAGCCGTATGACTAATTGAAACCCGAAAGTGAATGACTTGGACCGCTTGCAGCCCCTGAATCATACGGCGCCACATGTCGCCTGAACGCTGATTAATCGACGCAAGCGCATCCGATAATGTTGCAAGTGAGTGCTTCTCGCTTCTGTATCGTTAAGTTAAATGTTAATGTTGGGATACAAAGTTATAATGGTTGGTGCGTGCGGTAATGTAACTATGGAGAACTAAATAATTTGTTGGGTTTATAACTTTTTTGATATTTCATTACAGTTTTTTTTTCATACACGAATTTTCAGATCACATCTGACCTAAGTAGTACTGTCGACATGGATATTCAAATTACAATACATATTTAAGAAAAAATATATAGACCTTTTTTGATAAGTGATAACATAACATAACGTCATATGCCCGAAAGGGTAGGCAGAGGTTTTCCCAAAAGCACACCCACATTTCGACAGTTATGTTTAAGTCCTATGTAATAGGGGGCTAGCTTATTGTCATCAACCGGGCACAATTCTAGACTACGTGGCTGCTATTGTAAAAACCCCGATGGAAAAACCCAATAACACTTTGCCCGACCTGGTAATCAAACCCAGAACCTTATGCACTTGCGACTACTAGACCTATAAGACAATTTTTAATGATAAGTCGTGATTAAAAGAGATGTACCGCCAGGAAACCGCACTATCGATAACTTATCGATAAATCAACAATTATTCATATTAAAAAAAAACCGTTCCGTGATTGACCTATCATCGATACTAAATTCATATCGATAGTAAGTATTACCTATAATATCAAAATGAAGTCTTCTCTCAAGCAATAAATAACCCGTAATCAGTGGCAGCAAACAACATAACAATTTAAAATGATTTACTTTGAAATAAACACGTTACAATCACGCGAACAGCTATTAATATGAGCGATGACTAACGAGACCGCTCCTGTGGACTAGGCTAGATTTATAGATAGTCCTATATTGTGTGTAGTCAGGCAATGTAGTGGGTTCTAGGTACTGCGTTACTGTACGGGATTTTTTGGCATGTGTTTATTAGAAAATATATTTTATGACGCAGTCAAATGGTAAGGTAACCGCCTCATAAAGTAGACTGTCATGTTGGTCTCCTGGTTACAAGCGTGACTGCTGAGTATGAGGTCCTGAATTGAATCTTATAGAGTTTTTCCATTAGGAAGTTTTCAGTAGCAGCTGCGGGGTCTTCTGCCCGGTTGATGGCAATAGGCTCGCACCTCTATCACATGGGACTATAACATAAATGGCAGAATGAGGGTGTACTTTTATGCACACCTCTGGCTATGCCTTTGGGGATTAGAGGCGTGATGTTATGTTATGTATATTTATTTATTTATTTGACTATTTATGTACACACAGTAAATAGCACAGGAAAAATACAATAATAAAACCTGTGACTACAAAGGTACTGCTTATTTCTAAAGAAATTTCTGCCAGCAGACCTGCAAAAGGAGAAATGAAAAAGAAATGTAGACGATAGTGTGTGAAAAAATAAATAATAAAAATGAAATGAAGAATGAGTTATATGCTTTAACTAACTTAACCTATAATAATAAATACACACATAAGTAAATATGGATATATACTTATATAAATACATAATGCTAAGATATATAAACATATAAATGTATATTGAGTGTTGTCAGGCAATGTTGTGAATTTTGAGGTCTGGTTCTGTGTTACTGTACGGGCTTTTTAGGCATGTGTTTTGTACAAAAGGTATTTTATGTTGCAGTCAAATAGTAACTGTTTCGTCTAGGAAAGTTCTTTTAGGTTCAGCTTCTAAATTTCCACAGAAAATGTATTTCTGTTTCCGCAATAACAACAAACAATAAAAGTAAATTAACAATTAAAGGGGGCTCTCCTACTCCCCACCAGTCCAACTCGTACTTGGCCGGATTTTAGAAGTTTATATAACAGTTGCTATGTGGTTACCGTTGCTATTTAGCCACATTGGATGATCTTAATAAAATTACATGGTTAAAGTTAATTAAGTTCTCAATATCATTTATGTATGTATACCTCCTTTGGACTGCTACATCCGATAGGAAACCGCTGCTCACTTTTTCTTTACTACCTAGTTACCTACCCAAAAACAGAAACGCGGAAAAGTAGTTCTTTTTATTTCCTTCCAGCGCTGCCTTTAGTATTCGGTTTATAGTTTCGAATCATCACAAAAAGCACTTACGGTACATCGTAATGGCACTCGTTTTGTAAAAGATGTATTCAATGATAGAAAAAAAGGGGTTGGGTAAAAAGAGTATTATGTTTTGCGTAATGCTCAACGAAGCGTGAAATGAGCTGATGTCGCGAGAAAGTCGTTGGGTAATAGGATAACTATTTGATGGCAATTTTTGTAATAGGAAACACATTTTAGTTCGGTTTTAAGGAATTGACAGTTTTTTTTTAAGCACAAAAAACATAAAATCAATTTTAAACTGGCATACTCAATGGCATTCAAAAATAAAATTCGTTTTTAAAATGGCATACTTTTATAATAATGATTTCAATTTTATTTTAACTCATCAATTTTAGAAAAAGCAGTCAACAATTTTGTCACTAAAAAAATTTACTATCTCAAAAGAATGTTTAAAAACTTCAGACGACTCAGAAAGCACATGCTTACAACTGTATTTACGTACGAAAATCCATTTAAAAACGAAACGTGACTTCTAACTTCTTATCCAAACCGTCACGCTCTATTTTATCGCAATGAAACCTCTCCAAAAATACAGTAGTATCCTTAACATTAGTAGCTCAACTTCGCTACAAACGCAAGTGTGCTCAAAATAATTAAATTAAATCTTCAATGTCGTCCGTTTCTTACGGCTTTGTTCTTCCAGCATCTGCTCCAGTTTACCTGGTGAACATCTGCCCACAAATAATGTGCCATCGAGCCCTTCGCGAATAGATTAAGGAAGCTTTGTGTGTACGCAAACCCTAATCTTGAGTAGTGGTGGGACGTATCGTGATAATTTTGTCGATAGTTTTAGCGAAACTTTTTTTTTTGCGATTTGAAAAATGTGAGGGAGGTTAGTCATTGAAAATTATAGAGAATGATGCATATTATTGAAACTTCATTATCAACACATTTTGTTTGTATGACTCTTGTGTGGATGACTTTTACCTACAAAATCAATAAGTAATTAGCAGATAATATTTGATGTTGACGTGTGGATCAAATAATAAATCATTAAATAGTTATTATTAGTTCCATATTGCTAGTACACAATCTATGATAAGATATAAAGTTAATTTACGATTCTTTGTGACGACATATTCAAAGTCACTGATGAGTATCGTAGGGTATTGAACTAGTCCGTCGGGGCTGCGGGTTGTTCGCAAGAGATACCGCGGCCTCGAAATGAAGGGTTAAGAAGGAACATGGGTGGTTTTTAGTCAGTAGAAGTCAGACACTCCCTTTCGCTCTTCCCAAGAGCGGGATCCCGATTATTTGATGATTTTCCACCCGCCAAAAAAAAGGGTATTGAAGTAGACTATCTTTTATCGATAGATAAAATAAGGAAGTAGAGTTGTGTTACGAGATACGAAGATAAGGTTGAGTACATATTTGGTTTGTGTTCTCGTGGGCTACTAACATTTTTTAAACAGTGTATTCGATTTCAGGGTAGATAAATATTATTTGTTACTTCTGTAATCATGTAGAACATACAATGTCAGTACTTACCCTATATTCTTAAACTACGTGTGCTAGATCGTGATCTAGTACTGGAAATATTTTGTTTTGTTGTTGAAAGTAATTACTGGCAAAACATTACCATAAAGTCTTAAAGGTAAAACAAGATTGGAAAAATTGGTAACTAGGATTTCTATCGATAACTTTACTGATTTTTAGCTCAATCTCATCCCTAAAACCACTCCTTACTCTTCCAAACATTTGAAAGCATAATTACATGTTTCCTGATACGTGAATTTCGCGATCATTATTAAACAATTTACCGGCGGTTACCATGGTAACGCCTACTATTTCAAACAGGCCCCTTTTCTTACCCTGAGTTCAACAAGTGAAAGATCTGTTTGTGTTTATGATGCAAATAATTCTTTTATGACGTTAATTGATTTAGAATTATGACAGATGACACGTCCATGTGAATGCATGGGAATGAACGACGTGAAAGTGAATGGGATTGTATTCTTTCCGCTTTCTGTAAATGCTGCGTTTCTGTGAATTCTGCGTTTATGTGTATGCTAATTTGTTTTCTTGAGAAAATTTCCCATTAATAGATTTAAGGATTGATATTGATTTTTGTCGTTAATTCGAACTACAAATTATCGTTTATACAATTTCTTTAAGTGGCATATTATATTCATTTTAAAGCTCTAGGTACCATGACAACTTACGTAACTGGTGACACAGGAAACTCTCGGTACACTACCACCACTTTTACTTTGCATTTCAAGGTGGCGCTGTTGGTCAAGAAAAAATGCATCGATATGTCAAACTTGGTATATTTAGTTTAGTTCTGCCGTTTCTCACCTGCACAGATAAGTTGGTTGAACTTGCTATTATGTATGACTTACACCTGGCCGAAGGAACTAATTTGCAAATACACTGATGTAAAGCGGGATAACTATATTCTGAATATTACTAAGCAATCGAACCATGTAAATTCAACTGACAAAGATGGAGTGGAAAATAAATATCAAGGTTTTTATAAAAAAACTTTTCTACTTCGGCAAATAAAAAAGAACGATGAACCTCTATATTTAAAGTTCAAATTTTTCTGAGGTAAAGATTGAAAAAATAAAAAAAGAGAAATCTTTTCAAGCCACTGAAGTATAAATCTAATAATTAGGTGGTCGACCCCATAGTGCTAATATTAGTATGTTGATACAAAATAATATAAAACATAGTTTATACCCTAGAAATATTTTTAAGTACTTCATTTGCGTCAGATGATATCAAATCATGATTTGACGTCATTCATCCATCATCTGATGATACACCTCACTTACAAATAAATGATCTCACAGAAAATCAAATGAAGGTTATCAATGAAAATCATTTGATTTTTCACAATGTGTAATTTATTTAATTAAGGCTGCACTTGACAAACGGAACTTGAAAAAAAGCTAGCGCTTTCTAAAACCCCATGGCAACAAACATCTAAACAAAAAATATCAACACAAAAATGGGGTTGCGCCACCTAAAATATAATATCGATAGTGCGATCGAATCGCGATTTACGATTCAGCTCGTGTGGCGCGGCTAAACAATGGCTTCCGTTTCCTGCACGCCACGTGCGCCCGCGCACCGAAACGACCGAAATTCGTATATGGAATTCACATAATTGGACGAGATGAAAATAAAATTATGGAAATGTTTAAAATGTATGTTATTAATTTGGCTTATTTATCGCCTTTAAATTGATTTAAGGGGAACTGATGTTGTAAAAGTTATGTAGGATTATGAAAGAATGTCTGCGTTTAAAAATATATGTGTTTAGTGAAGTTTTGTTTGCATAACAATGTGTTTGTTTATTTTCTGTCTGGCAGAAAAATGTGCAAACCGTATCAAATACAGCAAATCCGTCATGGAAAAATGATTAAATACACAAGATTGCGTAATACGAATGCAAATATTATTTTTCAGAACTCGTAAATTACCGCAGCAGTTTTATTTTGAGAAGAAAAAATAATATCATCTTGGAAGATATTATGTGTTTCAAATATCGTTTGATTTTTACGACTTGCTGAGAGCGTGTGCCAAATGTGCCAATATTTTTTTGTTTATAAATAAAATAAAAATGTATATTTAGAATTTTATGTGAGAATACTAACTTTAGATTATTAAAATAAATATTGGGGGGCAAGACATTTGAAATTGTTTTGTAATTAGTTAATAATTTAGTTTTGCATGGAACATCACTCAGAATAACATATCATACTTAGGTAAAAAGGACAAAGCGACTAAGAAGAAAGCCAATAAGAAAGAGTGAGAAATGTAAGTAGTACGCGGATCTAGAGAACAGTGTCGATTGAATAGATTTCCATTCATCTTTTTCCATTTCAATAAACAATGTATGGGAATCGAACTGATTTGTATTGTTTTGTTGCTTGTTATGCACTCGTTACCTCTGTTGTTCTTTTTTAATCATTGTTGCGCTTGCTTTTTAGTAATCTAGTGGAATTAAGTGAGAATGTAATTTGCAAGTTGATTTTAAAATTTATTTTTAAGGCAATCTCTTTTAAAGCCTATTAGTAAACTAATGTGCAATACATATTGAAATACTCCTTTTATTTAAATCTTCCGCAGTCCAGTCCCATTTGACTTAAAGGTTGACTGGTAGAGAATACCTTGTGGCATTAAGTCCGCCTATGTATATCTATTGTATTCAAAAAGTAAGCTTCCTAAAATAAGTATCCATACGTACACACATAATATCACGTCTCGAATCTCCGAAGAGGTAGACAGAAGTATACCTATTATTACACTCATATTTCGCCAGTTGTCTAAGTCTCATAGTAAGTATCGATAGTTCTATCAATATCGATAAATCTATGACAACAACACGTTACATCTCTAGTTATTATTACATTTCAGTAAAATCACACCTGACTTTATTACATACGTACCTGAAGTACTTATACAATTCCATATTCAAAGGGACAGTACATAGGGAGTGTAATCTGTACATAGGGACCTATCTATATGTTAATACCGGCCGATATCCCGCTTCATTTGTCGGTTGCATCTAAACTAGGGTTGGCAGGCAATCTTTTTATATTACGAGGCTTAAGCCAGAATTAATAAGCAGGGAGGTTAACAAGGTTATATTAAAAATTGTGATGATGTATTGCCCCGTCTATTGCATTTTGTTGAAGAGTCAAGCTCCCTGCGATTTTTCTCTAGGTATTTTATGGAGTTCTTGGTTCCAAATTACTACTAAATCTAAAAGAGAGAGAGAGTAATATAGCTACGGTTTTTATTATCAAGGGTCTATTACCATTACTTAGCAATTCAATACCAATATAAAGTATCTTGCTTTGCTATCTAACAGGAGCTTTACTGAGATTCTTCAAAAAACAGACAAGCCAGTAAAGAGCACGACGACAAGAAACGGCTTTCATTTCTCTTCTTTATTTCCCATCTGTTATCGCAACTCGATCGATTACATCCCGTTACTTTTATCATGTAAAATTAACTAAAACTCGCAGTACTGATCGCGATCAACTTCAAACCCTGGAATAATCTATAACTGATCGTAGGTGTCACCCCTGATTTCCTGCACTTTCAGTATCCGCTGTGCGTTTATTTGCTTTCATATCGACGGGACGGCTTGCGTAACGTCAACGCACTAAAATGCGTCAATTTGCAATGCTGTTGCAGTTCTGCTAGTGATATAATGGTCGGTGATAGGGCACGGTTCTGGTGGGATGGAGTTCTATTTTCGTTTATGTCGAAAGGTATGTCTGCAGCTTGTTCTTCCTATGAATCGGTGCCTTTAAAAAGACAAAAAAGGAATTAATATGCTATGCCTCAACTTCTTTGCCGCCCTCAGTTTCCAAAAAGCTGCAGATGCCGTGGAAGTATTGGGTCAATAATATTTAGAAGTAGGTACTATCAACACGAAGATTAACAATTAACTTCACGAAAAGAGAAAAACCGTCCATCCAGTTAGTAAGAAAAAGCCAACTTCTCCCATATCACTTTAAAGAAACTTCAACTCAAAAGAACCGCGAGAATAAAACTCTCTAAAGACTAAACACGTCTTGAAGACCTTACGACAGAAAGTTATGAGTCGCGACCAATTTCCTAGCTTCAGAAACTTAACGAGTTTCTATTGTAGTTATAAAAAGGGACGGTGCAACTGGGTCGCCTGTCATGGCGACGCCGACCTCTGTGCTTCGCAAATGGCTTTTCCGATTGCACTATACGCCACTATAGTGCGGTAAATGTGTCGAGGATAGCATTCCCTTTACGGTTTTCTATTAAATTCTAATGTTACGGTTTATTGTTATGCTTGTTGTTTTGTTTTCGTCGTTCATTGGTTCGTATTTGCTAGTTAGTATTTAAGTAAGGACTAAGTAAATAAGCCAATACTCATTTGCTTTACGTGTTCAAATAGCTATTCAAGATCGTTAGAACGGTTTTTGGCGTGATTTCAAACTACTTATCTGAACGAACAAACATATATGGAGAAATGAACATGCTTTTCATCATCTGCCTAGCCTTTTCCTATGTTGGGGTCAGCTTCCATTCTAACCGGATGCAGTTGAATACCAGTATTTTACATGGAGCGACTGGCTGCACAACCCAGTTAGTACTGGGTAATACGATACTCCTTGGTAAGAAATGTGAAAAGACTAAACTGACTATCTGTAAGGACTGTCGAATTTACAAATGACAGTCGGGAGTTGGGACCAACGGCAACGCGCAATGGTTCGAAATAAAATATGATTTGCCTAAACCGTTTATACACGGCACATCACTAGTAGTAGTTACGTATGTAAGTATCTCTATGTACATAGTACGTTCCAATCCCGATATTTCCATTATCGTTGTGCAGCACTATTTGCGACCTATTTTCTCGTCTCTTGGTTTTAAAGTTTTCAAAATTGGAACGGCACTATTCCGTTAGGTTGGACGGGATTGCTTCTTTTTTCAAAGTTCAAGCTAGGCTAGTTTTATTTTTAAACGTTTTCATTGGTGTACCGTTAACGTTCGATTTTTGAGATGACAGATTCTTGTCAGATTCGACACGGTTACTTCAAACGATTATTCTTTCTTTACTTCAATTCGATTTAATTTATTTTTAAATCGATAAAACGCGCGTTAAATCTAAAGGTTATTTTGTAACTAATTGGATAATTTCGTCAACTAATTTAAAAGATTTTAGTGCTCATTTCGAATTGGAAAGGAATGGTATAATCATTGATTGTAATTTGATTTTAATTTAACAACGAAATACTAAGTTTGGGGCAGATGAAATATCTAAATAATATAATGACATCATGCTGGTTATAATGTGAATATTAAAGCTGGTTGGAAAAATAAAAATACCTCAATTTAAAAAAAAATAAATATGGTTATAAGATAAGATATTATTCGCAATCCCACCTTTTTCTATTTTGTTTTTATGTACTTAGACAAATACTTTGTACCTGTTATTCACTGCTGTTTACAAACAAAACAACACAATACACTAAACTACTACGTTTTAATGCTTTACAATAGTATAAAGGATCACGTTTCGAACACTGCAGTACTGCACCTAGAGTGACTGTGCAAACTGAGGTCAAAATCAATGTCGATATGAGTCACATCACTATTTTGTATCGATATGACGTATGATGTTGATTTTATCGATTACATCAGTGCGATTAAGTTGTAGTATGTTTGTGTTTATTTTTTGCGTAGTAAACTGTTGAAGTGGTATAATTATGCAACTTTGTTTGCTTTAAGGTAAAATTAAACTTGAAATCGCTTGAGATTTAAAAGGATGCTAATGTTTTTAAATAAATACTTAAAAAAAACCGAAGAAAAAGCCTCGTTCCTAAACGCAAGCTTACCTGAACCTTCTTTCCCTAAGATCCACGTACATCAGCCATATTTGATCCGGATATTGATCCCGGGAGTGTTGTGCCCATCCGGACTCCACCGCAATATGTTGCAGAACCTTTTCAATAACGTAAGCCCTCCGTGCTGACCCCAATAAATTGTTAGGCGCACTCGTCTTGGCAGGATGAGATCAAAGTGATGGGAGGAAGCGATTATTTATCGAACAGTTTCTGCTTTAAGTGTCGATGTCGGTCGAACTTTATCTGATCCTCAGGCACATCTCTATTATTGTCGTTTAAAACCTAAAAGATGCAAAAAGATGCAGGCTGAACAGTGTTCAAAAAGTTTGTATTGATATCCAGTTTGTCTATGATTTTTTTAAACGGGTGCAGTTCTAATATAGAGCGCAATTAGGCGGTCATCGCTAGTTTGCGTGCACTGAGCTCATACAAAGTTGATAGAGTCCATCGTGCGATTGTCTATTATTCTTATTTGTTAGGTATTGTATGGCCAGACCATCGGGAGTCTAGTTCACGTGACAAGCTACGCCAATACTTAGGACCTTTTTATTTTACCTTTGGAAATGAAGTCATTTCTTTAGCAGTGGTGTGGTGTGATATCGTTCTTGTATTTGAAAGTATCCTGAAAACTTATTATAATTTCAGGATATTTTCTTTATCGTGTGATTATTGCCTAACCTGGTGTCAGAGTTTTGGCCATGAGCCTCTTTTTTTTTGGAGGGTGAGATAACCTCCTCCCGCTCTGGGCAGAGCGGTAGGGAGTGTCAGACTTCTACTGACTAAAAACCATACATGTTCCTTCTTGTGCCCATGGGTGTCTGGCTTGGGTTTACAAGCCTTCGAATATTTCATTTGTCAATTTCAGGTTGACAATTCATGTGCAATACATTGATATCTTTTGTAAAGTTTGAAACACAAACGCACAAACGCACAAACGCTATCTCTTGTGATCCTGTTAAATTGTGCTCCCTATTCATTCTCCTCTGCCTCTCATAACTTGTGTTGATGCAACAGCGCCCGTGTAAGCCGACATTAAATGAATTTATTATGAGCACGGCGCGGCCGCGGGAAACTTTTGCAATTTCGATAGTGTCTGTATCATCTGTATGCTGCCTAATAGTCAGGTTTCACATACCGTTTGTCTTAGTTGGAACAATGAAGTTTGGACGGCAATAAGTTAGAAGACCAATGGTATTATTTTTTGGGACTTTGATTCGGTTTCTTTTGCAAGGATAGGTATGACAGATGGCAAGGATACAACTACATATTTTTTATTGCAAAATGGGACCTCGATCCCGCTTGATGGAAAGCGATGAATGAGGTAGGTATATGATGGAACGAGCGTGCCCAGAAGAAGTTCACTCTTGGTGTGGGAGGGGGACACAGTTGCCAGCCGAGAGTAACTATTATGTAGTACTGATCCAGATCAGTATAATTAATGGGTCCATGAAAAATATTGGTATTCAGCAACATCAGGTGAGATGAAGCCGACCCCAACATAGCTGGGAAAACGTTAGGCAGAGGATGGTACTGGACTAGCCCGTGGTCTATTTTTGGGGTTAGCTGCTTCTAGTCATCACAGATATTTCGGTAAAAGTGCCTTTTGTTTTGTCAAAAGTATTATTGGAGAAGATTTTCTGCAGCAAACGTATCACATATCAGTTAATTGAATTGAGCAGATGCCAGAATCTTTGATATTTGCAGTATGTTGTTTTAAGAACAGTCTAAGGTGATGGCTGGTTTTCTTTGTTTATTTCTTGACTATGTTTAATACTTATTATTCATTTTAAAATAAGTAAGCCCGTAAAGCTCAGGAACGGTGCCCTGAAACAGTTACACGAGGTCGTGGCAGACCACGAAGGAGATGGCGGGACGAACTGGATGTCTTCCTTGAGAATTGGAGAGACGTTGCACAGAATCGTGACCGTTGGAAGGAATGGAGGGAGGCCTTTTCTCAGCAGTGGGACAACATAGGCTAGCTATAATAATAAAAAAGCACCTTATTCAGCAGCCTACGTTTAGACGAAGTTGACCCCAACATACTCGTAGTTGGGAAAAGGCCCGGCGGCACATGATGACGTCAAAAACCTAATTAGATAGAAAATGTACCCGAAATGTTTGAACAGCTTTTCTTACAGCGATATCTGCCAGAAAACGTTTGGATGTACTGAACGAAAATAAAAGGGAGTAGTCAGTGGATATATATCTGATTAGGCACCTACCTTATGGAAAGGTGGCAATAGAGAAAACAAGCTCCATTAAGCAGCCAAAAGCCCAATAACAATGATCCAAAACATTACCCCCAGCAGTCTCCATAACCATTCACGGCATTCGGAGACAATGCCTAGAGGTGGAAGAGGTCAATTTAAATTCAAGGTTGGCGCTAAAGGGGTGCGCCAGTGAGCAAGGAATTGGACTGGATCCAATGGCCTGTTCCGACACTTCTGACCCAATTGCCTCCATATTGGGTCACTGGCTCCAATGGGCAATTTGCATTTATATTGAATAGCTTTTACCTGCCATGTTGTCTATGTTTATTAGTTTATAGTTTTAGTATAGGAGATAATACATAAAATAGAGGATATTTACTGTGGGTGGCTTTATTGTTTTATTTTGGTGTTGCTATTAATGAATGAATTGTCTCATTGCGATGCAGTTATGTCACCACGCTTGGCAATACGATTAATAGATAAATCAATAAGGTGGTTGCCAATCTTCTAATTTATTTCACGTCTTCTTTTCTTTCTTCATATACAGGTGTTCATTCCTCGCATGGTTAAACATCATCATTTTGTTGGTATGAGCATGTGATGAAAAGGTACAAATCGCATGTGACTATAAGAGTATTGAATATAAATGTTGATGGGTAGAGAAAGAGAGGAAGACCAAAGAAAAGATGGATGAATTGTGGGAGGTATTGTATGAAGGAAAATGGAGTAAACGATAGTGTCGTGATTGATAGGAGAGCATGGAAGAAAAAAACGTATTGCGTCAATTAACATTGGACAAGGGCAGAAAGATGATGACGTTTCACCCGACACGTCCACTGTTGGGTTGGGCATAGGTGCCCCAGGCGTCTAGACATCGACCGGTCCTACACTTCTCGGCCATCACAAAAATTTACTGTCAAAAGTATAAATCAATACAAGTTTCTACAATTCTACCTATCTGGCAGTAGCTATCTACTTATCAAATGCACCAATAAGAGTAAATGTAGGTTTTAATCAAACTCGCTTGTATTTGGACGGGGTCCAAAGAGATGTGGGTGGAGCAAACACTCTTATAACTAGTCTTACTGAACTTGTTAGGTAACATGTCTCTCAAAGCTTTGGAAGGTAGAATTCAAGCTGTCCAATGAGCTATATCGGTGGTGAAGTATTGCTGGTGAGTTGGTTCCGCTAGTTCTCAGGTAATGGTGAAGGGCAAGCATATTGGGAGACTGGATTTACTGATGTTCAATAAGTGCTGATTCTCAGGTTAAGTTTCATAAATTACTTTTATGTTTGATTTTTTGTTTGAGGTTGGGAATGATGTTTTCTTATACTAAGTATGTAGGAACACAGAATGACTCAGGACCTGGAACTGCTTCCTATGACGAGATACGTATCGTTGAGTGCCAAGATAAAGCCACACCAAGTCGTAATTGTCATATTACCTACTAAAATATTAAAACCGCAGATATTCCGTCGTTTTTAGCTACAGATGTAACATCTGTAAAATCCGTACAAATGACAAGCTAGATCCACCTTGCCAGAATCGCACAGAAATAAGCTTTGGCAGAGTATCTTTGTGATCTTTAGCATGTCAAATTGAGATGAGGTGATGGCTTTACGACGTACAAACGTACATGATAGACTTCTAAACAGTTTTAATATTTTACTTCAGTAAAAAATACAATCACATTGCGAAAATTACTAAAAGCAATGATAAACTTCGTAATAATTTTATTTATTCCCACGCATGAGCCAAGTGTCAAAATAATTTGTAATTTTAAAAATAGAAAAAAGACGTTTTGACTCGCGCGTTTCACACGAGGTCGTGTCGTCTTGAGTTTTAATTTTTTTTTATTTCACGACCAAGGCTGAATGTTGTAAGGTTAAATACAAAGAGTTTGCATAAAATAGTTTGTGTCGGAGAAAAATAAATGTGTTTTGAACACAGAATGTTGTTTTGCAAAATAGTAATAGATACAAGAGCGTTGTAGAATGTTTTAAAGAAAAATCTTCAGTCAATGTCTAGACATTCCGTTAGCAAATTGTTGTTTTGTTGGTACTTATGTATGAATCTGCTGCATCTTTAAGTACAGAAGTCCAAACACGTGAATCACTTGGCGCATCTGCAAGTATTTATATGTGGGAAAAGATCTTTGTACGAAATAAATGTTGCTGAAGATTATAAAATGTACATGTTATTTGTCCTACGTTGCCAAAATTCTACAAATCCTTCCATAAAAATACGAATGATATTGCATTACTATGCACTGACGTTTAACGGTTAAAGTATGAGGAATTCAGTAAATACTTTGTGTAACGTTGACATTCCACCCATGACAATTAAAAACTGCTGTATTAGATGCCAATAAATTACAAAAAATAAACAGTTCTTTATTTAAATGTACTCGGCAAACTAAAAAAAAATACTCATTTGCATAGAATTTTCGTTCTCAAAATACAATTATAAACGCAGAAAATTCAATACTGAAAAACTATGATTAATTATTACTAAACCTATAAAAAAGGACCAATTAATGGTAAGTGGTTGTTTATAAAAAGGGTCAAGTTTAATTGGTTTCGTAACGTCAAGTGTGACATTTAGGTAGGCACGCGCTAGCCAGGTGCATTCTACTCATAATTAGTGTTGTCCGTTGGCGGAAATAAAAGTTTTAGTCGACTTTTATAAAATAAGTTATTTTTATTAGCTCGTTTATTTGAAAAAGTGCATCGATTTTATTGTTATAACTAAGATACCGTTTCTGGTAATTTAATATATTTTATAGCATTGAATTTTTTGTGGATAATTGTGAACTTCTTCCCAGGTTTTTTCCACAGGTGTGTATTTATGAGGTTTTAAATAATGATATCAAGGTAGGAATATATAATATAGGTATTTGCTTATTAACTAATTAACCGCAGAATGTCATACCAATTAAAGCACTGTGTAAATAAGTAAATCATTTTAGCGTTTATGGATTAAGTATGAATTTGAATATATATTTATTTATCGATAAGGATGTGGTCAGTTGGAACTAAACTAAAAACGCTTTTGTGTTTTTATTATTCAAATTTACAGGCACTAAGCTTCATTTTATTAAATAATTCCACCACCGCTTAGCAGCCATTAACTATCATTATCAAATCCATCTTTAAACATATCAACTTAATTCCACCTTTATTTTGTATTAAAGAAAGTAATTCAATTAACAGAATTAAACTCCTACAGCTCACACCGGCTTGCATTAAACAAGCGGTCGTTGCATGTCTGCCCTCCAATTAATTTAACATAAAAAGATTTTATCGCTCAACTCATCGATCTAAAACTTAATCAAGCTTGGACGCAACGCAACTGATAAATGTGCAACAGATTAGAAATATTTACGTTATCTGTGGAAAGAGGCCTTGCATTCATTAGTTGGATTTAGTCGATTTTCGCCTACGGAAGTAACAGATCTTTCTGCAATCATCGGAAAGCACCACCTTCTCAACATGCCTCAGTTGCAAGGTTGCAACCCATTAATAATATTGTACTCCTTACTATTAATATACATAATATTAAACTTGGTTGTCTTATGTATTGTAATAGTGATCCGATGAAGACATACATGTATGTGCCGTATCGGCCAGCAGCTTTTTTTAAATGTATGCAACTTTTTTGTACAAATAAATTCAAAGGAATGCTGTAATACGAAATTTCTTGAGGCTGAAAGATGGATGGATGACGTGCGAATACACGATGCTACCACAGAAATGTGGGAATCGTGTCAAGAATAATAAAACAACACTATCGATAAACAATCAGGCTTGGAAGAACAAAGAAGACCAAAGACCACATGTGACCCATAAATGACCTATAAATGCACAACATATGGCTTTTTCATAGTCGTTGAATATAAAAATATTGTCAATTGCGCAGTAAAGATCAAAAGAACAATGTAAATAGCAGACATTGCAAAAACCTTGAGACGTAAAAACGTTACGATTGTACAAGACTACGAAACAGTTGCAATAAGATTCTGTTGATCTGTATCAGGCAGTTCAATTAAAATGTTAAGGTGAACTCGGGTAGCTACGGAGAAAAAAAACAAAAGAAAAGAGAATAGGCATCCAATTGGTATGCAGAGCAACCTTCTATTTCATTGGCTACAATGCGAATTTTTGTAACAGTATCCGTGATTTATTTTACTAATGTAGGTAACAAGCGTGTAATACTTTTATTCACTTAAAAAAAATCTTGTTTATTTAGAACGAATTTAAATAATCTAGATTTGGTTAAACAGTTTTGGCTCCTGTCCTACAAATCACAAAATTGAAATGTAGCCCAACAAAATAGGACACGGCCGGTAACAATGGCCTCATCTACTAAAACAAGTGAGTACCTATGATCATTTTATGGCCAGTGACCATTTAAAATATGACATAGAAGCACATGAAACAATGCTTAATGATGTCACGTACTATGACGTTGAGTTATGACGATAAGGTGGTCAAATGACCCACACGTAATATGAAAGCTCTGGAGGAAAATTAAATTGCTAATAAGAACGTAAGACAATTTAATATAGTTGGAATTGCAATAGTTATAAACTCATTTGTCTTTAATTGTAATGGATTTTTCATTTACGTCATAATTGCTTTGAGTAATATTGTTGCTAGCGAAGCGTAAACAGATAGAGGTAATAAAGGTAAGATTATAGTTAAACATACTGCAAATATTTTCAACGTTTCAATATGCAAATATTATCCGTTCAAACATCAAATGTGGTCTAATTACGCCCTTACGTAACACCAGTGATAGTCTAGTGGACTTACCGTCGGACTGCCAAGTCATAGGTCTCGAGTTCGAATTCATGTGCGTATTGTATAATTATCACTTGATTTGGTAAAGGAAAACATCGTCAGGATACAAGCATGCCTGAGAGATGTCAAGTCTGACGGCCATGGGCGGTAAAAAACCTCTGACATCAGGTTAGCCACCAACCACATGATAAATAAGAATTAAAAGGAGACGTCCTTAACAACAATAGCAGTAATTTAACGGAAGAATAATAAATCTAAACAGCAAACATTGAACTAAAACTTACGCAATATTGCAAAATATGTTCGTGCAATGAATAATTCAATACAAATTATTTTCTAATCATCGGCTACTGTTCTTGGTAAGGTAAATGGCTTTTCTATCTAAAATCAATCAGCAATTACTCAACCCGATATTGTAGCAAAAAGCAATGGAGGGTTTTAAGTTATCAAAGCCATTATTGTTGATAATGATTAGTCTTCGGATTTTTTAATTACTTGACAAAAGGTGTCATTAGTAGAGCAAAAGAAATTCGTTTGAGTAAAACTAGAGCTGTTATTATCTTAACGAGCAGTATGCTGAAACTTTTTTTTGGTTTAAACAGCAAAAAGATATTCTCAAGAGAATTTAAAGAATTTTGGGTTTAAAACTTGAGCCATATTCAATTTGTGTTAAAGATATTAAACGTACAGAAATCGTCAACGAATTCTGACACAATATCAATCTAAAACCAATAAAAGAAATATTAAAATTAAATTAGTGGCATTGTTACAAAACTTGAGAGGGAACTATTACCACTAAGATAACATCTGTATCAATATCAAGAAATAAATAAAAAGAAACAAAAAGAATCATACGCTACCACTCACCGGATTTTCTCTTTTCGTTCACTAGTACCAACGACTTGGTTCTCTTCACCCTTAAAGAGCGCCGTCGTATGGATCTCATCAATGCCTCGGGCATCCTCGAGAACCTCGGAGAGTCCACTCTCTTCTCCGGCATGAAAAAATTCTTCACCGCCAACATTGTCATTTTTAACAATTCCCACTTCGCACACTTTTAACAAAATAATTTAATCGATTACACGAATCCCATCTCTAACTTCAATTAACTCACAATCTTGATCAATGTCGTTCGTTTAATAAACACAAAAAAACTGTGGCTAATCCATTTTTCTAGTCGATTTACAAGGTCAGCTAATTTTCATCAATTAGTAAGTTATTGACAGCACTACTTAAATGGTTCCTTTTTGGTATGAATGTCACTATTGTTTGTTCTCATCACTATTCCGAATGCGGAGTATCCTGTTCGCCTATTCGGTGGTCGTATTTATTTTAGGGGGCGTGCGATACGTCCGCTCGTGGACCTAGCGCGCGGCGTACTGGATCAGAGAGGCTCGCTCGGTGTCGTTGGAGGGGGCTTGCCTTGCGGGTTTGCGAATGTTATCTATCTTATCAGAATTTACCTAGACTTCATACAATAAGGTCGTAAAATTTACCGTAAGTTGATAACCGCGAACAAGGTCGTGTTGTGGATGAATGAATTTTGTTACTGACTCGATAGTTCTGATGAAATTCTCATTTAAGCACATTTGTATATTATGTGGTCTCTATGTTTTGGGTTTGTACTGTTTATAGCAAACTTTTCTTACTAATGATAATGGACAAACCACATTCAGACAAAATAATGCATTTTATGATTGTTTGAAACAACTTACTTAGCTTACTTATTAAGCTTATTTTCTACATTATCAGCGTTCAATGGAAATATAGAGCATACATTTTAATGAAAAAAAGAGTTACCTAACTTGAGCTGAAGTAAAATATATCAGTAGAAGATATCAGTAACTTGTTCAGTATTATGGAAATACGGAAGGTCAAATGAAAAACGGAAATCGAATTATCCTTATAAACATCCATTTCCGATCATCGTTGTTGTAAACAAACCGTGCCCACTCCATACTTTAAATATCGGCGTGAATCACACACCTGTATACATTATCCTCATTCTAGTTTCCTTTCAGGGTGGTCAGAGAGTACCGAGTCTTGTCCGTATAGGTCCATACACTTCCTGCGTCACTTGTAGTTCCATAAGAGGAGTGGATGAATTACTCACGATTTTATTATTAACTTGAGCAGAATCTTAAGCGACCATCTGTATACAATGATCTACAAATCAATCAGAAGCAAGCATTCGCTTTTTTGCTGGTTCTTCAATATGGATGTAACCCTCGGAATCTAATATAAGAGTGTACGTACCTATACCATAAGAAACAACAACGGAAATTTTAGGTGTCTCAAAATCTGATACGAATTAATTAAAACATACGAGATAATGGCAATTGAAAGAATATGCGCAGTACGAATATGTTGACTTTGCAAAGGCTTTAGGGGCTTAACCATTTGTCTGTGATGCCGCAAGAAAGGCTTAGCAGAGTTAATTGGATGATAAATGTAGTTTCGGACTCCCGGCTGAAATAAACCGGAGAGAAGTTTATTTGTGGACGAAAGACAATAACTTTGTCTTGGCAGTTGAAGGAAACGACTAGTGAATTCAGGAGAATGGATTAGATATTCCCAACTGTAAATGTCGCCAATACGGCTAATTTACATGGTAATTACCCCAGAGGGACAGTTGGGGAGATAAAGATACTCTCGAATAGGTGTAAAAATGTTTTGCAATGAACATTGAATTTAAGAGTTCATCAGTTGACAAATGCCAATCATGTATTTATGATTTTTGAGTTGTATTATTATTTTTATTGCATTAATCATGTCTATTCTATTCTGGAGGTAGGTATAAAAGACTATTCTTTTTTTTTTCATCTTTTGAACATTATTATTATTATTATATCTTTATTGAACGACTATTCATACTTACTATTAAAAAAAATAGTTATAGTTATTTTCTTTTTTTATTATTACTATCTAATCATTATTAATCTAATTTTAAGTTTTTTTATAATTTATGACTTTTTATACAATGTATATTGTTAAGAAATAAATGGCTTGTGACTTGACCAACTGATGAAGGTAACTTAAACCTTGAAACAGGAATGTGCACTCATAATTCCTCACATTCACGGCAATTTGGAAGTTTTTAAACACCCACGCTAACTGCTGAAAGAGCGTAAGACCCGCCTTATTTAGCTACTGAGTATTGAGTTTACTGTTTGAGTCATACCCGAAAATATTTTGATCTTGGATGAAAAATGTCTGATGTTTGCAGCCGCTCAGATCTGTGTAAAACAATTGAAATGTTAGGTTATTTCAAGGTTCATGGATTAAATTCTATTTTAGTTGAATCTTCTGATAATTTTAAATTTATTTATTTATTTCAGACAACATAGATCCATAATTTTGTTAGTAGGCATACTTAAAAAATAAAGTAAAAAATAATCGATAAATTGGAAAAATTCCGATATTCGACTCTAAGCTCTGTATAATATGAAGCTTCTTACACTCCTAGCAAGTGGGATGGTAAGTTGGTAACCTTCTCAGTTGCAGTACTTGCAGTATAAAACTGTGATCATTGTTGTCATAGTTGCAAGCACAACCTTTGTTTTTTTTCTTTCAGGATCGGCTTTTGTTTTACGAGTTACATTATCTCCTTCTTTTTTATGTTTTTTATGGCTACCATGGCAGGTATAAAGAACGTAACCAAAATTTCGTCAGCCTGTTAAATTAAAATATGCACACAAGTGGTACAAATTGGCCTACATTCATCATCATTAGGTTAACGCGGGCATTCCGTTCATTTAACATTTGTGCCGCGCCTAGATCGAACCCACTCCCTCTATTGTAGTTCAGTGCTAATTAATTTACTATTATTTTTGTTGGTTTAGCCCCGAAGAGATTTATATTGTGTTCTTGTTGTTTGTTGGGAGAGATACCTATGTGTCTTTATTTAATGTTATCAGAGTATGATATCTTGAATCATTTTGATTTATTATTCATAGGGCCTGGGATATAAAATCGTAGCAGCTCACTTCAGTAGCATATTTTATTTTCAGCCAGTCAGCTCAATACAAATTTTAATCGATTAAAAAAAAGAAGGATGTTTGCTACCTCATAACTCCCGTCATATAAGAACCGATTTGATATTCTTTTTTTATGTGAGAGGATAATATTTACCCTCCGATTGGCCCCACTGAAATTTTATCAAAATCGGTTCAGTAGTTTGGTTCATGATAGTCCTTAATAACTTGAATTACAATGTCAAATTGATTCATGGCAAGAATACCTGTGTTCTCGTGGTATATACTACACAACTAAAAAAAGCTTTTGCAAAAAACCTAACCTAACTATATTTTCGGACCGACTTGCGGAACGTGTTGTAGACGTTTTTACTGTTTTCTTCGAAGTCAGTTGTTTTTTTTTGCAAAAAGTTTATAATGTAACATGCATAGTTTTTTTTATCAATTTGCTAAGACGGCGACGCGACGACTAAAACTGAGTTCGTTCTAAAATATGAAGTCGAAAATTCGCAAATATCCAAACAACGCTAAAGTGTCGGCTTTCAAGATTAATCCCCTAAAATATAAATGGTAATGGCGACATTAACATTTTGGCAGCTCAGCGGTTCCAAGATATATACGGTACCCGTTTCAACCTGAGATCATGCTTAAGTTCATATTCTGTGAATTGTTCCAGTGGATGCCTAAAATTGTTTGCTGTAAATTGTGAGCTACGTTTTTGTGAAGAAAATATGTGCTTGGAAAACTTAAATATTGTTAGAAGATGGTTAATTTTCTCAGATGTAAAAACTTAAAATATTGTAGTAAGATGTTTATTTATTTATGTACACACAAAATACAAAAAAAAGATAAAAACAAATAGAAGAGCACAAAGGTACTGCTTATTTCATAAGAAATTTCTTCCAGCAGACCTGCGAGAGGAAAGTTGGATGAGACATGTAGACACAGTGTGTAGAACAGACAAACAGGAATTTTTAATTAGAATGTTTCATTTTCTGCGATTTTAAAATCATTACCGAGATGCTGAAAATTTTCATGAATTTTATGCCTGTATTTTTCGAACGGGTAGGCCTTGGTGCAGCTAACAGTACAAGCACATAAACAAATTGACACTGAAATAAAAGCTTTTTAAGTTTTCAAGGGAAAAGGTTTAATATTTAAAAGGACATTTATGAACTCTAACGGGTTTATCAGTTGCAATTAGTGCTTATTCAAGGTTTTGTTTAATGCATTCTCAAACATAATTAGTTCATGACAATTAAAATTGAATCATAATCATTTTCTATTGTAGTTTCTTTGAGAATAATCAGTTCATTCTTGGGTCATAATATTTGCATATTGGAAACAATGCATACTGTTCTAAGATAGATGAAGACCCAGTTAAAGCCGGAGGGACGAATTTGAATACTATCAAAAGCACTGGTCTGCATGGCAGAGACAGAGAGCAGAAAGAAAAAGTAGAGTTTTGCCCAGCAGTGGGAAATCACAGTTTCCTACAGTTGGGCAAAGACCTGCCTCTTCTTTGATTAAGTCATGGAAACCTTTTCTAAGGAATTTACAGATATTTGAATCATACAATGTAGGTACACAACATGATAGGTTAAGATAAACATTATATTGCTGAAACGTGATGCGAAGAGCAAAACACCTGCATTACTTGAGCCATATGCTAATAAAACAACTCGTTTTTACCAGTTCTACCCAAGATAACAATAACCAAACAGCAAAACTTACTATGTCACATCAAATAAATGTTAAAGAATATACAAAAGGTAAAACTGAACAAATTAACATTAAGGATTCAAGATTTTAATAATAGTGGAAAATTCTTTTAAAGCAAATAATCAAGCACTTAGCATTCTAAAGTATTCTTTATATATAGTTAGCTAAAGCGCTGCATCACTTTATTTACGAAATTCAACGGAGAATCGTGCAAATTCTTATCGCTGCATCGTAGTTGCACGGCGTGGTTCACGTTTTGCATCCACGACCATTACAGCTTGACCTTCCAACCCCTCTTTTGTATTCTTAAAATGGAACCAAGAACGAAAGAACTATGTCTTTCGAGATGTCTTGCTAAATTGGATGGTTGGTGCTTCAGCTTTGTATTCTAACTGAGATTTATTTTTAGTGTGATGTTTAGAGGCAAATGTATGGCGGAGATTTTGTAAGAATATTTTTGAAAAACAACTAAAATGGGATCTTTATTGTTACTTTAAAGTATCAAAACCATATGAGCACTGTAGCAAAGAAAACATACTAAACAAAGAAATAAGTAAACACACGGAACCTGCAATTAAAGTTACTATAAAACTAGTGAGCGATAAAATTAACTTGTAATAAAACTAGTTTGCCATAATTGCTACGAAAAAACTAACATCACAAGACAATTATTTTCACCAACCTGCTCAAGAGACTAAAATAGGATTAATAAAGTTATTTCTGTATCAACTACAATAGTAACTATGTTGTTGCTATGCCAGCCTTTTCGAAAATCTCGATTTGGATGGAGTACCAGCTGCTAACTTACATGCGTGTTGTTCACAAGTATGTGTTGTATTCATTGATATAAAAACTAAAGATACGGTCGTCCGAACATTTGCTCGACGCGTTCGCCATACAGAGAATTGGTGTAGTCTGCTCGTTAACGTAACCTTGTATAAGCGGCGTGGCATTTTCGAGGTTTATAGAACATAAATAAAGCTTTTAATAAAATTTACGACCGCACCCAAAGAGACCCGATCGTGGACTAGTTCACTTCGGCTTAGGAAAGACCTTATTGGGACCACGTTTGTGGCGTCATTTTAACATGCCGTCCGCCCAGTCCTTACGCAGTAATATATAAGTCAATGGTTGTATTACGGTTATATAATATGTTAAGGTACGGGACTGCCTCGTTGGCCTAGTAGATTCAAGTGGGACTGATAAGCATGAGGTACTGGGTTCGATTCCTGGGTCGGGCAAAGTGTTATTGGCTTTTTCCATCAGTAATTTCTCAGCAGCAGCCACGGTGTCTGGAATTGTGGCCGATTGATGGCAATAAGCCTTCTATCACATGGGACTTGAAACATAACTGGTGAAATGTGGGTGTACTATTAGGTACACCTCTGCCTAACCCTTCGGGGATTACAGGCGTGATGTTATGTTATAAGTTACTCGTTAACTTTGTAGTTACCTGCGATAACTAATCAGATTGGTCTTAGTGATAGTTGCGTCTATTTTAAGCAGTGGAGAACCTGTCTTGTCTATAACGTGAAGCAACATTCGACTATCTAAGCAACTTTCTGCATTTTTACCCGACTATTTATAAAAGTGATTTAGTATCATGAACATAACAATTCTATTTAATAAGAGAGATTCTTGCTAATCCATACTGATGTTACAAATGCCAAAGTAACGTCTGTCCGTGCATGATAAAGTTTCTCATGTCTTTGGACAGAACGGATTTCGGTGACATTTAGCACTCAGGTTAACCATGATTTGGGTAAGGACATGTGATACTTTTATCACGGTAGAACGTTTCCGTAGGATAATTCCCGACCTCCACGCAGTTAAAGCCACATTTAAAAAACTTGAGAGGTGTCAAGGAACACCCGGATGAAATGAAGTTATTGTTATTATTTTTTATTATGTAAAAAAAAAAGAAATGTAGAAATGAAAATATCTGGCTTGCTTTCTATAAGAGAGAGAGAGACAGACAGAGAAACATGCGACGCCGCACAGCTTACAATAGCTTACTATAGCAAAAAGTGTCGTGACAACTTTTCGTAAGAATTTTTTCCGTCTAGCCCCCTTTCACAACGCGCGATAAGGAACTTCGTTCCAAAAAAACTAGTTTAAATATACCCGAAGACTAAGAATTAACATTTCAGTCGAACTTCATACTAACAAATATTTATTGCAAAACACAGTGAATGTGGATTTTTCGACTACTAAGTACAAATAGTAAGTAAAGTAAAGAAAATGCTTTACCGTACTATTTAGAAGGGCAAAGATCAGTGCAAGAGATTGTTAGACTCATTGCAGCTCCGTAATCTTTGACCTATCGTCATGGCTTTGAGTTGCCAACGTCATTAATACCGTTGCTTTGAGTTCAGCACATTTAACTGAAATGAGGCTAATCCATTTAGTTTCCTATTTTTTTCGACGGTTTTGTCGAGTCGTCACGGTGGTGTATGGATATCGCACCTTCTGCATCTGATTTTTGTTCTAGGCCTGGATCTAGTTTTTAGCAAAATAAATAATATTATATTGAAATCACAGAGTAGCGGTGGCCCAGTCGTGGTGGCCCCGACTTACAAGCAGTAAGTCCCCAAGCAGTAAGACCCTATTACTTTGTGCGATTTATTATTTATTTATAGAATTTCAAAACTCATAGATATGTGAAATCTTCCAATCCGTACTGCGCCCGCTTGGTGGATTATAGCCGACTCCCTCTTATAGGGCCAGCAGTGGGAAAGTTATAGGCTGAATATGCTATGCTTATGCTATTGATATTCCAGAACATTCCTCTAGATATAGATGCGATTTATCGTGCTCTCTACCTTGCATTAAATACTTTTCAAGCGTCAAAGACAGCGTTTAGCTCAATGCT
The DNA here is from genome assembly GCA_949774965.1 of Diarsia brunnea. Classification (NCBI taxonomy): domain Eukaryota; kingdom Metazoa; phylum Arthropoda; class Insecta; order Lepidoptera; family Noctuidae; genus Diarsia; species Diarsia brunnea. The sequence continues at coordinate 18,894,999 of OX459003.1, forward strand.
AAAAATAAAAGCTGTATATCCTCATACCAACAGGAGCCACTCACTGGATATACGTCAAACCTGTCTGTTTAATTGTAGGCTCAATTAATTCAGGTCGTTTTGGGAATGCTGTTCTCGCCCACGACATAGTGGGACCGGGAATAGAACCGGTTGAATCCTCGACGAGATAGGAGCTCCTTTTCATAATTTGTCTGGCTGATAAGACCTGGCAGGCGAGGGAGGAATAAAGATTTGATTAAGGTTGTTGAGGTACTGGTTTTCCGGTGTGATAGGCTTGTTAGTTTGTGTCTCTTAGTTTTGAAATGAAAAAGGTACCGTAAACTAAGTAACCGAAGATTCAGTTTTATAACTTGGACTCTATTGCCAGAAAAGCAGCTCAATTAAATCATAACTTCAATCAAGGAAAACAATAAGAAAACCTAGCAACACGGGTTTTTCATTCCAATTAACACGAGAATCAATAAAAATCTTTGAATTCAAAACGAGCAAAATAGGAAACCAAACAGCTCAGTGCTGAAGATCTAGTTAACTTTTCAGTCGAAAACAACCAAATGCCAACCCTCATTAGGCGAACTAGTGAACTAAAACTGACTTGGAAATTAAAGGTAAACTGCTTTCAAAGCAAACAAAGGCTGGAAAACAATTAATTTGGTTGAAAATAGCGGTTCTACTGTTAAAAGGGCTCAGGCAGACGATCGACTTTCAACTTTTAAACTATTTTCGCGTTTGAAACGATACTTTAGTTCCGTCACGAATTGTCCATGTACAAATCAATCTTCCGTGTTCAGTTCATATTTTATGGTATTTAATATTCATCAACTGTTCATGTATGTTTAGTTTCGTAATGCAGTACATTTTTTCTATTTGATAACATAGACTTTTACTCAAAACAAAATTATGTAGGACGAATAAAAAAAATACTAATTACTAGACTCTACTAAAATATCAAATCAATATCATAATAAACGTTTTGTCGATCGTTTGACCGCGCCATAACAAAACCACAGGGTACACCCTGCCTTGCCTTTAAAATGGACGGCTAGAGAAACTTGATAATTGATATCACAATTCCAAATGGAAATTGCTTCGAAGATGGAAGAAAAACAAGGGATATTGTTTTATCTTTGCAGGCATTCGTGATGTTTATTTGGGGTTGGTAGAAGGCAAAATGGTATTTATAAATCTGGTATGTCTAGCAGTGCAATGTTGTTTTATAATTAGATTACATAGTGCAGTTTACATAAAGTTTATACCATGTCTTCTATCATCAATGAATTACGAAAAATACAAAAATAATGTACCCTGCAGGTATCCTGAAAGTGTTAAAGATAATATAATTAAACTACAATAGAGTCGCACAAAAATCTGATCCTGAAAAACCATTTAAATCAAGCGCATAATTATACTGTTACTTTCTAACAATATCTAACCAACACCGCTCTTTATGTCAACGTCCATCGCAAGAAGCATTAAGACTAGCCCTCAAACCCGTCCACCCACAGTAATAAACAACCCAAATTATATTGCATTCACCACGTCTCATACCGAGTAGGATGTTATATTAATGTCTAATTTAAACAGCGCAGGAACCAGAATAGAACCTTGTGGCATTCCGTGTAGGTAGGGCAAGTGTATAGAGACATATACACCTTAAGAATTAGTACAAAGAGTGGAGGTGTATTATCCTAGCTTTACGATACCTTAAAAGGTAAAGAAAACGTAGCATTTGTATCACCAATATATTAATAGATATTAAAAGGCAATCAGTAGCATGTGTTGAGTAGTTAACTAATAATAAGATTAATAAGACATCTTAAATCTTTCTTTGGTATCCGTTGCTTGATCAGAAATATGCGTGTAATTATTTTTACACAAAGCGACCAAGTATTTTATACGCCAGCAATATAAGGGAAAAGGTTAATGCTTCTGTCCATGTGTCCAACAGTACAAGTTATAAACAGACAGGAATTATGAGCTTTGCCTGTTATTGGACACAATAGTCCAACGCTTGCAATCTGCAAACGTCCTAAGATGGTGGCCTAACTGACTTGCCTTGAGCTAATTTATTTGCAAATTGTTTTAGCAAAGATGTTCTCAATTTGCGTGGGGGTACAAATATCATGGATTATGAAGGTAAAATATCGGCATAAAAGGAATATCGAATGGTAAGCCCCGGGCGTTGGTAATGATACGCCTACACGCTACAATGTAAGAAGAATTGAATGTTGAATTATTTTTGTGTTTTCTGCCTTTCAAAAAAGAGGATCTTTCGAAAGGTCAAAAGTGTTTTTGTTGTTTTATGATAGACTGGAAAATTTCCTTAGAGTTGTATAGGGGTGCCCGTTAACGTTTCGTATATAGAACGTAGATCTACGCGAGACACAATGGTTTTTTAATTGTGTCTAATTACACGACATACAAAAGGTTAAAGGTTCCAGGAAAATGGATTTCTGCCTGGCCGCCAAACATACTGCAGCATTTTGTATTTTCTGTCAGTCACTAAATACTAATTGCATTACGTCGGATTTCTAGAATTTCTAGCCTATCTTACCTCTGCTTTATACAAACTTGTGTTTTCCAAAAAAGTTTCTAATCTATTCAAAGACGATCGTTGATGATCGATTGTGATGCCAGGTTTCACCAGGTTTCCCATAATGACACGAAGAAAGTATTACCTGAAACAATAATAGAAAATGTTAGTACCATTTAAATCCCATTAGTGTACCATCAAACCACCATACAGGGCATTACGACGTCGTAAACCGAATAATAGAAACATCTACGAATCAGAAATAGACATAAGAATTTTATAAACTTGGTCATGTATTTTTTACAAAGGATTTTACGACTGTGGTCACAGAAGGCAATGAAAGATTTTACGATGCAAAGGGACGTAGAGATAAATTTTAAAGACATATAAAAAGTCCCTTTCGATAGAAATTAGGGAAACCGTCGAAAATTCAGAGTGTTATATCAATTAATGGAAAATGCACTCTAAGACGGAGATTTAAAGTGTGTTGTTGAGAAGCTATTTAAATCAGCAACTTGAATGCAATTGGTAGATTTAAAATAAAATACAGCTTGCGGTTATTCTTGTATTGAACCCGATTGTAGATAGAACTAATGCCCCAATTTTATTGCCCCTACTGAATTCTAACGATACTTGAATTTGCTGGAATTGCGTTCACGTTATTGGTTATGTTAAATAAGCATAACCTTAAATGTTCGTCTAACTTTAATCTATAAGGTCTACCACAATGATCTTTACAAGTGTAAAACAATTTCCTTTCAGAATACACCTGCAGTATGAGCTGCACCTTTAGTCTTATTGCCTCCGCCCACGAATACTCTTGGTCATGGCCGTCTGGCCGTCTCCAAAGTAGTGCAAATAGCCCTATAAACATTGGTAAACTCGGAGGCAAGTAAAACTGGTTGATAATGGCTGAGCAAATGATGGACGGAGGAGAAAATCACAGTATAGTCGTGTAGTTTATATACATTACCCTGAATAAGGTTTCCTAGTATTATAATAGGATTATAGTTTGAGGTGAAGAGCCGGACCTTGAAATAGATTACGATCAATGAGATGTATGGAAAGAATTATACTGTGAATTAGTTCAAGTACGTCATCATTGGGAGTTTTAGTAACGTTTAAATTGTGAATATGATGATTTTATTTAAATGGATCAATGTTCCAGATCTAGATAGTTGTTTTGGGTTTTGCTGTTTGCGTGTGGGATCCATGTTTGCAAATGCACCCACGGTACTAAATAAATTACTGGTGTAGATCAATCTCACAACATAAATAAATTAGTAACCGAATTGATTTCTATAATCTACTTCAGATTGGTTTTACATCGATCCACTTACACAGTTCTCTGACTAATGGACATAGAATAAATTTACCCAGTTTTTGTTTTCTTCCGCCTCAAAGTTGATCTCTAGTCCTTTTATTGGCTCTTTTTCGCCCATTTGAAACTTATATTAAAGAAGACAATTGGCATCAAACCTTGCCCTGTAACCTAAGACTTTCTGTCATTAAACAAGAACTTAGTAGTCATTAAATAAGTATTGTTCGTGAAGTTGGCCATTTGTCGTACATTCCCACGGCTCAGGGTTAGCGATTACGATCATCATCATAATGTGAGTCATTAACCGTGCGATGTGGACATAGCCAGCTTTAGGGAAGTGTAACGATGTGACAACATTACACTGAGGATCGTCGTTAGAAATTGCTGTGCTTAATTTAATGTTGTTTGCTATTCGTAGCAAACAATTTTGGAAAAGCCTATACACGCCTTTAAGGAATATGTTATATATAAGGAACTTTGTGGATTATTTCAAAATTGACGACGTAATAAGGATGACGAAAAGATTGGACTCCTTTACGTTTTCAAATCTATTGGATCTTGTACTATCGACTCTACTTTTTTTGCTTTATATTGCTACTATTTCATTTTTAACACTTTTCTCTACATTATTTTCTACCATTTTGACTGTCTTGTTGGTCTAGTAGTCGCAAGTGCGATTGCTGGGCATGAGGTACTGGGTTGGATTCCCCGGTTGGGTTATTGGGTTTTTCCATTAGGATTTTCTCAGTTGCTGCCGTGGAGTCTGGATTTGTACCCGGTTGATGGCAATAGGCAAAGTGTGGGGGTATTATTAGGACGCCTCTGCCGAATCCTTAGCGGATAACAGGCGTGGCGTATGTGTATATCATTTTACATCTAAGTTAGTCAAAATTGTATGTTCGACTAACTGATACATATGTATATTACAAGCGCCATTTGAAGCCAACACCATGAAGGTAAAACAAAAATGTCCATCGCAAATAGAGACCCCGAGCCAAAAAAACACGTTAGCCAAATCCAGCCAGCCGACCTACTTCGCAGATTTGAGAACAAAATTATTCATTTCAATTGAACGTGACGAGGGTAGTCGACGGCGACACGAGTTTATACTCAGCTTAATGACACCTGCATTTATTATTAAACCCAGTTTTAAGAAAATTTTGTTTCTTTGACTTTGAAGATGAAGGTTAACTTGGTTTAAAGGAAGGAGGGGCTTGTGTTGTCAAAGTGTTAGAACCTATTTAACTGAACCGGTTGACCTATTTGCCAGCCTTACAGAATAAAAGGCAAAGGTTACATATATAAAAGGCAAAGCTGATTGACTGAGGATCAACGCACAGGCTAAACCCGTTAAGTTTCTACTTAAAATTTATGATTTTTTCAAAATTCAAGGCCTGCGAAGCCGCGGGCTAACGCTACTAAGCTAATCATTCTATATTATGTAAAAAAAGTCTTTGCAGTGGGACAAACTGAAGGGGCATTAAGTAGGTTGCGGATTTTGTGCGAAAGAGTCACCGCGGCCCTGGAACGCAAAGGGCATTAGAAAGAACATCCCACTCTTGTTCTTTTACTCAGTAAGAGCCTGACACTCCCTTCTGCTCCGCTGAGAGCGGGAGGAGACATTTGATCATTTCCCATAATTAAAAGAAAGGGACATTAAGTAGGACCTAAGGACTTCGATGAAAGATAATACCCCTTTAAAAATAAAATATTGAGAGGCTATTTTTAAACGTTCTTACAAACAAAGCAGTCAATCTTATATTATAATAGTATACGCTTGAATGATCTTCGACTACAAACTGGCAGTGATATCGCTAATCAATTTAGTACCGTGCCAAATTCGACGCCCATAACAATTTAATGCTCAGAACATTCGAGACGTGTTATGGAACGATTGAATGGTGATGAAGAATGCCATGTGAAAGATTAGATCAGCTGGGAACAGGAATATAAGATGGAACAAGTAGACGAATATTATATTACGGAAGTGGTACAACCAGATAACGTTGACCCAGCTGGACTGCAAATGTCAAGGGGTTGAGAGTGCAGACGTTCTGTTTCATTTAGCTTTTAGACGTTCTAAGGTGGGAATCAAGTCTTAACAATGTTACCATAAAATCATATTATTAACAAGACTGTACTGTGGTGTTTGTTAATGGGTCTCTTCTCCAAAGCTAATGATGTTTACACGGCAGTTTTATGTAGTAAATTACTTTCGTCTGAAAACGGTATGTGCTATAAAAAGATTAGCATAGCTAGTGTGGCTGATGGTTTACCTGTTCGGATGTCTTTAAAACTAGACACTCAGAAGGTTATTTTTTACACCAAGATATAAAAACTAGGTATTACCAACTTTCTTCCTCAACAAAAAACTAATTGTTTGGTACCTTGTAAATCGAATCGGTATCCCACATTACGCGCGAATGATAATCGGATAATAAATAATCGAATAATCGTTTCGATCGAAAGTCATCCACTTGTAACTAATATGGGGGATATTCCATCGTAAATTGTATCTAGTTTTGGATCGTAAAGCACTCGGGCCTCGGTGGTATGTGGCGTATTGATATTTATTCGAAAGGGGAGGATTTTTTTGGCCGACTTTTAGTTCAAAAGATACAATGAATACTGTTATCGATATCAATCTTTTACGGTTAAATTGTTTTCTATTTCTTACGACACTACTGACTTTCTTTTAAAGTTGGAGTAAATTTTTAGTTTGGGGAATATAAGAAAGCTCGCAATTCGAAATTACAAATAGTGAGTGAACGTAGTGAATAATATTAGATTGATAGCAAAAGGTTTTGAACTTTAGTTGAAGAATAACAGGCTTATATTACCGTTTTGGGAAAATTCCAAAATAAAAGTAAAATATTCAACAGGCTCGCAGTAGTTTTACGACTACAAAGAATGTAGTTCCTGGACACAATTATACCACTCATCCGGATAGAACTGGCCAGTACCGGTGCATCCATTGACAGCACTTGGACATCTGCCCAACCCATAAGGGTGAAAGAGCGCGAACAACAATTTCAGGACGCCAATGACGTAAACGCATAAGCCAACAAACTCATAAAAATGTGGTCAATTCAAACATTTATTGAGAAGTATGTAGGGCATTTATTTGTGCAGATCTTGTAAGAGACAGATTTATAAATAAGTACGGCGAGAACTTTAAATTCTTTGACAAGTAGCTTTACTACTCAAAGTTGGCTATTTAATCTGCACCATAATTTCGGTACGTCTTATAGTCGATGGTGTTTGTCTCCTTCCTGCATTCATCATCATCATCAGCCTATAATGTTCCCACTGCAGGGACTCGGGCCTCCTCTCTAGGAGAGGGATGGGCTATAATCCACCATGCGGGCCCAGTGCGGGTTGGTAGATGTCACATGTCTTCAAATTTTTTGATTCTAAGACATGCCAGTTTCCTCTCGATGTTTTCTTCCACCGTTTTGAGAGCAGCGGTGATGAAATAAATTACAAAAAGTGATGCGCCATTCGGTGGGTTTACCCTTCGAACCCACGACTTACTGTTCGTAAGTCGAGGCCGCCACCACTGGGCCACCGCTGGTCGCATTAGTATTCCCATATATTTTTTTAAATGTTCTGCCCTCATCCTATTTTATTTTAATCAGCATGTATCTTCGTAAACGTATTTTCTTCTTCCATACCAGTAGGTATAATAATACTCTATTAAAGTCATCTTAGTAGTCACCCCCTTTCTCGCCATATAGTCACGTTTTCATACAATTTATATCCATCGCTTCTTCGTTCTTCTCCTATAATTATTCTCATCCACATTCATACTATCCATTAGCCAAGCAAATCATCAGTTTTACTGGGAAGCCAAAACATCTAAACCTGCACGCACGATAAGGTGGTTAACAATCTAGGTAGCATATGACGCAATACTGGAGTGAACAACCTCATAAATAAAGCAAGGTATACACGATATGATCCTGATCTAAATACCGAACAGCACGTGTTCTATGAAACTGAGTCTACACTCACGGCTAAAGTTTCCTATTAACCTATTTCTTTGTGTTTAGTATATTTTACACAGTCCTTGATATTATTATGTTGCTGGTTTATATTCTAGATGATAAATGGTTCGGGAAAGTGGAAGGGTTGTCTAGGTTATTTTGCTATTTTTAACTGGCAGGGGAAGGCATTGTCTTTGTTTAATGATGATTTTGTCCACGCTGTGTCAATTTTGTCCGCCGCCAAAATGTCGCTGTGTCAAAATGTCTGACTGATATTGTTTTTGATTTTATATTAATTGATATTTGAGAAATATTCACAAGAATTGTCACAAAATTTCAATGCTGAGTAAATATGTCACAAAGGTAAGCACAGTTGCTTACCTTTCAATAAGAATGTTGTGCGTGCGTGTGTTGTGGATAACTACATAGCAAAAATCCCATTATATATTACACTAATTAATATAGGGTGTAAAAGTACCCTTAACGCAAACGAAGGGCACTTGTTCCCACCACAGCGATAATTTTTTTGTTCTAGACTATACCTGGGAACCTCCTAGTTACGGAGATATTGGGGGTCAAAGTTCCAAATTTTTCACAGCTGTTTTTGTTAACACTAGTTTTTCAGGTTTTAATTTTATTTAAATTACCTCCATGACCCATTGTCGCCTCCGTCTGCGAAGCAGTGATGCTAGCGAAGGAGGTGGCGGAACGTGAGAGGGAGAGAACCTCTCGTCCCAGCCGCCGCGGGAGGCGCTCCGGGCGTCGGGGGCCACGTGATGGCTTCCGGCCAACGAAGACGCGGGCCTGTGGACGGTGAGTGATAGGCTAGCTCGCCGTCCGTCCGTCTTATGACGACGACAGGCCGTGTCGACGGCGCGTTCGTGTTCCAAGGAACATGGGTGGTTTTTAGTCAGTAGAAGTCTGACACTCCCTTTCGCTCTGCCCAAGAGCGGGAGGGGTTATTTGATGATTTTCCACCCGTACACAACAATTATTTTCTAAAGTATTTCAAGAGACTAAAAAAAACTTTATTTGCTTTGTAAACACACCTTGAGCCAAAGTAACATGACACTGACCATCTTCTGACGTCATTTAACCCAAAAATATATTTATTACATGAATCGCGAAAACGGAAATAGGTCACCGACATCCCAAGGTGATGCATTTGGGCAAAGTAAACATTAGGGCAGTGGTTCTCAATGTTCTACGAAGTTCCACTGTGATGGAAAATTTACCTATTGAAGTTATGTCTAAGCTATGCTATATTACTTAAAATATACAGTTAGTCCCTAAATACCCATTATTGGCAAGAAACTAAAAAATACGTAAGTAGTAACTGAACCGCCAGTTGTCACATAAATCAAAAAAAACCTTTCATTAACTAATTAAAACTAATAAACTAAAAACAAAATATAAATAAAAGGGCATAAAATTCCTCCTCAACGCTGTCAGCTGGAAATGGGCCTAAGAGTATGGCAGCGTTGCCATGCCACGTTGTTTTGCAACACTTAGCCTACGGATATGGTTATTATTTATTTTTTTTCTTATACATACACGTCATGAACACTCGGACCCGGCCCCAGACTTTGAACCCCAAACGTCTCTAAAATATTGTTTCCACTAAGGATACCTTTTGACCGAGCTAAAAAACATGTAAGTCATTTTAGCCCTGGAAAAAATAAAGTTCGCGTGAATTTTGGTTTGTGATAAAATGTTGAGCATCTCAGAATTAAGCCATTCAATCAATTTTATTGAAAAATATTTTGAAAGCTTCGCGAAAACAAGAAAATATTTAGCTTAAAACAGTATGCTTGTGTGAACTTGTTGAGATACATTGAGAACACAACATTGAATGAAACAACTGTTTATCTTATTATAGTGTGTGGTGATAACCGCCGCTCAGATGAATTTTCAGGTAAGCCACGCTTGCCTATATTGGTCTGTGGATGGGGTACCGTACATTACATACCGAGTTTCGGAAAACACGTCAAGCTGTTGGTCCCGGCTGTCATTTGGAGGCCGTTGAAAGTCGTCACAGGTCGTCAGTGGCCCGAACCAATCTCACCAAGGGGTATCGTATCACCCAGTACTAATTCGGTTGTGGAGCTCAGATAGGCAGTCGATCCATGTAAAGTACTAGTATTCAGCTGCATCCAGTTGGTGATAGGTTAAGCAAGATCAACGAAAATCTTTTTACGAAAAGAAAGATCATTATTTTATCTATAACGTATCAATGTTTAAACAATAAAGACTCATATTGCTTCAGACGTGAATAAAACTTTGCATTTCTATATTTACATACTAGCTGATGCCCGCGGCTTTGGCCGTGTGGATGTACTAAAACGTTCCTTGAGAACTGCTCTATCCATTGGTGAAAACAGCATGAAAATTAGTGCAATAGTTTTTGAGTTTATCGCGAACAGACAGACAGACGCAGCGGAGGACTACGTTTTATAATATGTAGTGATAGTAATGATACACATAGCTTTAAATACTTAAACTACTTCAACTCCACTAGCTCCCTCTACGACTGAAACAAGACCCACTTCCCTCCATAATTTTATTAAGAAACTTTCCATGAAAACTTAGCGCTAATTTCCCCACTTACTCACTAACTAAATATTTCAAACGTTCAAGTTTGAGCTGTGCGGTAAGTCGAGCTAACTAAAGTTAGCCAACTATAACGACTTCGCATGTAAGAGTACTTGGAAGCTAATAACTAGGCAACTTAACTGACACTTGAAGTTGGGATTTTGAGTGCGTTCTTTTGAATGGAATTGTTAAATCAATTTGAATATTTTGTGACTTTTCTTGCTGTCCAGTCTTACAATGGGAAATTGTATTACCCAATACGAACTGAGTTGTAGAAGTCAAATAGGCAGACGCTTCGTGTAAAATGCTGCGGTGTTCAGCTGCATCCGGTTAGACTGGAAGCCGACACCAAAATAACTGGGTTTTCTTTTCTGTTTTTTTTGTTTTTCATTCCTCTGTTTAAATTAATAAGCCTCACAAAATTTCAAAAATACAGCGAGATGAATTACAGTTTTTGTATACGATATCGTGTTTGTAGTACATATTGTGGTTTCAAACTAAAGGATAACTCTTCACATTTTTAGGTACGGGCCATGCAATACTCCCGTCGCGGCTGCGGGTTGTTCGCAAGAGATACCGCGGCCTCGACATAAAGGGCTAAGAAGGAACATGGGTGGTTTTTAGTCGGTAGAAGTCTGACACTCCCTTTCGCTCTGCCCAAGAGCGGGAGGGGTTATTTGATGATTTTCCACCCGCCAAAAAAAAAACCCATGCAATACTGAAAGGGTTGGCCATGCATGTGTTTTTGACGCTTATTGCCTACAATAAGCTTTAAAAATCACTGAAATCCATACAAAAATAACACCCACTTACAACCCCTTTACCACCATAAACATCATCACAAGAATCTATTACAGCCACAAGACACCTAATTACTTCGAACAACATGTTAAAACGTTCGAAAATAACTTATAATTTACGGGATTAGGTTTAAACCCTGATGTACATGAGGCGTATAACGTAGCTAGTAGGTGGTCGGCACCCGAATTGTTACCTCCACTTGAGCGTGACAGTTTTCTCGGTCTGATGCTCTAGGAACCAGGGTGCATTATGGCTGAAGATATTTGGGGGCGGGTTAGGCGATAAGCGAAAGAGACAAGGAAGATTTTAGGAGAAGAATTGTTACTTCAAAGTGAAAGGGAATCGCATAAGTATCCTGCTAGGATGATGACTATAGAATATAGGTACTGATGATGGTTCGGGAACCTTTACTTCTTTTTGTCCCTTAACATAATGTAACATCACGCCTTGTAATCCCAGGGTTAGGCAGGGGTGTACCTAACAAGTACGGCCACATTTCGCCAGTCTCTCTACAATGAAGAACAAATCTTCCATACGACCGAAAGCATAAAGGCGTTGCCGTATTACCAATGAAAAATAACTACATCTAGAAAGCCTTCAATCAAATCATAGCCAGCCTGCCGATAAATTGTTTTCCCTTTCAACTATCAGATCTACATTAATATTTTTTCAGACAGTCTTCGTTCATAACTTGGACAGCACCCACATAGCGCCAGATGTGACAAAACAGTTATGGGCTACACACCCTCACCCCGACCCTCAATTTGTATATAATTGATTCAAATATTATTTTAAATTGCCAACCGTACCTGATTGATACCGGAAGAACACATCAAAATATAGGCTGCAGGAGGGTAATTTGGAGCTTACTGTTATGAAACAAAAAAAACGGGGAGTCGGATTCGCTCATGAAGGGTTCTGTACCGGCAAAAAAATCATATCAGCTGTTGTATGGGAGCCCCCTTAAATATTTATTTATTAAAATTTTATTATTAAAGTAAAAATACAACTGAGTATTTTGTGAATATTTTAAGTGCCTACCTGTTGCCATTGATATCGAGCAAAAAAGGGCAAAAAATCGCGCCCTTAAATATTTATTTTATTTTGTTTTTAGTATTTCTACTGTCTAGCTATCGCGGTTCTTGAGATAAAACCTGGTGACAGGCAGACGGATGAACGGACAGCAAAGTCTTAATAGGTCCCGTTTTTACTCTTTAAGTACGGAACTCTAAAATTGACGGATGGGACGTTATTAGTACGTCATTAGACTAATAAATAACTAGTATGATGTCGTCAAAATATCTGTTATTGAGATGTTTCCGCTTGATGAATACTTATTTATTGCATTGCTGGAGCGATGAAATTGTCATGCAATATCACGAAATTAACTTCACTTGCAGTATAACAAACTTAGTGCCTACATGCTGGAACTTTGATATTAGTTTATCTTCATATGACTGAGTTAAATAGACATAGACCAGACGGAGGGGAATTTCAGAGCCTAAGTTAGCCTTTCCAGAATATACTTATTGAAGAATGATAATGAAAAATGTATAATCATAGTATTTTAGTGTAAGATTATTAGTTTAAAGAACTCAATAGTATTAGAACGGGAATACAATTAACCATGGTTTCAGTTCAATCAGTTCCTCCATTAGTATTGGATCTTCTTACCTTAAAAGAATAACAGTGAACACACTTAATTATGGAAGCAATCATTAATTTTATTTATTTATTATTACATTTAGTACAGCTTAAGCCATTTATACTAAATTAAGTAATCCTTTTACTCGGTCTTCTCGCAGAACCACAAACATTGTAACAGTTTCGTCTTCCATTCATCAGCAAACAAATCCAATCCACGGTTGGTCTCCACGAGCGTGTTGAGCATCGTTAGCTATAGGGGAGGTGGACCGAGCTACAGTGCGACAAAATGGGACATTAAACAATTTATGCTTTCTAGAGCGATTATAATTATTTGGAACAAATAATTGACACAGCTCCGCATGTAAATCTGAGGCGTTGGTATGACCTTGTAAAATTTTATACGCCCGCCTAACTCGAAGAGAATTAAAATTTAAACATCCTAAAAGAAATTTAGTAGGATACATATAAGGATAGTATCCAAACACATGTTCGTAGAGGTACATAAGAAAAGCTTTTTGCACCTTTTCCAGCATGAGCATGTAGGTAACCTCAATGATCAAACCAACTTATTTCCAATCGCAGACTTTGACGGCCAGCCGATAGAATATGAAAATAAACCGTAAGAACACAACCTCTGATCAGAGTGAAAGTCTAGACATTTTCACTTCCTCAATGATCAGTGGAAATGATGGAAAGTTGTCTGTTTGCACAATTATACGTTGTGGACGCGTGACATCGGATATTGCGGGCAATGACGGGCCGCGAGCCTTGTATTATGTATGTGAGGACTGTGGTTAATTTTGATTGAAATGGTGGTTAATTAATGGCTGTATTGCTTTCTGATTTTTTTCCGTATGGAAATCCGTAAGTGTACCTTCCGGTAAAGCTAGTTTCTTGCACAGTTTTTTTTCCTGACAATCATTTAGCTGTTCCTACCTGGTGGCTGTCAAAACCTCGAAGGAGGTTTCATCAACTAGTTTGTACGACAGGTTTTGACTCTCATTTCATACTTCACATTTTTCAAGTATGTTATGAATCGGTGGATGGCTGGATTGGCTGACGAATATTCATGTCTGTTAGCCAAATCATAGCGGCAACAATCAGCAATTTACCCAATTACTAGGCTTTATATTGATAACAGAGACCGGTGGACAGATTTTCGGACCTTCGTTCGGTGACATGCGACAAAGGTATGACAACTGGGACAGGCGGCTTTATACGTTCTCCGTGAGAAGGGTTTTGCTATTTTGTTTTCATTCACTTTGAGAGTCAGCATTTCGAACTTCAGGCCACTTATTTTGTATTTAAATTAAACTTAGGTTCACTTGCACAAAGTAGAACTTATTAAATACATATTTCTTAAACGTTTGACAGGAATAGATGATGTTCTAAGTTTGTTTAGCACTAAATGCATTTCACGAATTATGATGTAACTGGGCTGCCATGGTGGTAGCCTGCGAATTTATTTTTTCTTAGATTTTTTTGCAATTTGCAATTTTTGTACCTACAGTGTCAGACTGTGTGTAGAACAAAAAAAAACATACACAAGAAAAGAGAACCTCCTCCTTTTTGGAAGTCGGTTAAAAATATGATTCACGACTCGGTTTCCCGGTTTCCCCATAACATTTGCCAAACATACAAGTCTCTACCGCATATGACAGTTTCCTCGAATTTATTTGAAGAAGCAAAATGTACAAAGTCATCCATCAAATCAATATCGGTATACGACAAAGTCCTCCTCAGTGATGGAGACATTACATTGCACCCCAAAAAGGGGACCCTCTCGCCTCAAAAAACCGAGAGTGCAGTTAATGTTATAAAAATGTTGGGGACAAAATTGTGGGTTAGAGGAAAGATGTAATTGAAATGGCTTTGGGTTCTGTTGGTACGATTAGGTTTGCATGGCTTTATCCACCAGATGAATTATTAGAATATACAAAATTGAGATTAGTAAACCGAGACTGAGTTGCTGAAATATGCATTTTTTTATTCTATCTTCTGATACAGCGTGTCCTACCTAGTGTTTTGTGTACCTACCTAGATTAATATTTACTTACGTTTTTGCAATTTATAGGTTCGATACCGTAATACGTATGTATTTACAGATTATAATAATTTATTAATACAACCCTCTCTGAAATTAGTTAACTACTACTAACTTCAGCTAAGTCATATTTGTTACTGTTCGCGTCAAATAACTGTGCCCCTCTGAAGTTGGCTACGAGTGGCTCAAAATTACGAACAAAACTGCAACTGCGCATGCGCGAGTCATGGGGGCGGGCAATAAGGCATTATAAAACTATGGTTTCTTTTATAAATATGTATTTATTTTGTTCAAATAATTTTCTACGTGACTGCACTTGCGCGATCTTTGCAAATGGCCAACTTCAGAGGGGCAAAGTTATTTGACGTGAACTATACGGTCGTGAATCATATTTTGTTCAAAATACAACCTGACACTGACCTGCAAATTGCTAAAACCATATTTTTTAATTTCATGGGCTGCCTTACATACTCCTTAAAAAACTTTAGTTTTAATACGATGGTCTTCATTTCAGATCATAAGGAACCCAGATTATTTTCCTCTAAGACCCTCTGTAACGCACGTGCTGTGCCCTCCCTAACTATTATGTAAGCAAAATGTAAAATCAGAGGCCCGTGTGAAGTAGACGTGGTTTCATTATGTTCACGCTAGGGGTGCAAGGGCGTAGTTAGAAGTAGTTATACTGTGGAAAAACGGGAATGTGTTTGGAACATGCAGTTTTCGTAATTTTATTGCAGCCATTGCAGGCATAAGATGCAAATAGGTTTTGATGTTTTAGTATTATGGCATAGCCATCCAAGTTAAGACTATTTTTTACTGTTTCATGTTATTTAGGCTAGTTTTGCATAAGTAGACCTTATAAGAACTGGCTTGTCCATCAGAAGACTTGTCAGAAGAATATTAGACTTAGCTGACTGTCTCGTTGGTCTAACTCTAGCTGCAAGCGTATTAAATTTTTCTATCAGGAATTTCACCATAGCAGCCATGGAGTCTGGATTTGTGACCGGTTGATGACAATAGGCTCGCTCTATTAGATGAGAATTAAACATAACTAGCGAAATGTGGGTGTACTAATGGGTACACCTCTGCCTAACCCTTCAGGGATTACAGGCGTGATGTAATGTATGATTAAATAATCTAACATGACCAAAAAGAGTGAGATAATCAGTAATCTATAGTCGATGCGAAACTTATTTATTTGAATCCTCTTTATTAACGTGAACTTAATTCCGCCATTTGTAATTCACTGATGTAATCCTTATTTACGGAACTATGTAAATTGTAAGGCTTGGTACACAAATACCAAATCACCAACTGCGTATCGTAATGAATTAAATTATGCAAAAAATCTTGTTCGGAATACGAATGGGTTTGACATAGTAAATTGTCGCGTAAAATATCGGTGAATATGTTTATTTTGTCGAGTTTATATTTGAATATGTGTGACGTCAGCAACTAAGACTAGATTAGCCTACTTTAAGGAAACGATCCAATCTAGTTTCTAGTTCTGGTTTCATTGCTCGAATTAGAAGATTGTTTAAACAGGCAATGTAGGTAAGTGCTAACGTGAGTCAGCTAACTTTAGAACAGGTTTCTATAAAGTATCTAGAAAACCTAGAAAAAAAGGCACATTGTTTAATTAAGACTATGGGAGAGACCTTTAAAAAGCAGTAAATTTAATTATTGTGAGCCTGTGATTCAAACTACAGGGCAAAACCCTAGCTACTTCTCTCTATTCAAAGCATCTAACGCAAAATTCTTATTAAAGCAGTCCCGCTCATCTCTCCATAACATAACATTAGCAAACAGCAAAGCAAATAAATTAGAAAACGAAATAAAACGGATCACTAATAAACAAAATAATAAATAAGAACCTAATGCCAAATCAAACACCATTCTAAACAAACACAGAATCAGTAATTTGCCAAAGATCACTACGCGCAAACTAAATATTATGAAAAGTGTACAAGCGGCGATTAATAAATCCGTCATTAAATCAATAGTGTGTAACATGGCTAACGCGTGGTTGATCGCCACATACGTGCCAGTGCACATGGCAATACTATTATTACAGGGCACGGCGGTGCACGGCGTTTTATTTGTGGGGTCAGCAGGACTATGGGTGGGCATTAAAGTTGGCGATTCAAACATATCAGACTAAAGTACATCGGGTGCAGAAGCAGAGTAAAGAAAACGTGATGCGCCGACCCCAGATAGAATGGGACAAGGGCAGGAAGATGAAGATGGTTTGTGGAGGTAGATTATTTAGGACAAAAAATATGAATTAATATAATAATAATAATATAATATTTTAGGAGAATAAATATGAATGTTTGGGATGAAAAACTACACCAGAGAAATATTATCATATGAAAGACTCACTCACTCATCTGCTCATAACGGATGGTATTGTGGTGATTAGACATTCAGGAAATTAGGTTAATATGCTTAGGGGGTGCCCTTCACCATCTTTATTACCGTAATAAACTGTTTAAACTGCAAATTCCTCAATTAATACCCACTGGTCAGGTTTGACTCGGCGTGAGGTAAATGTACATTAGAATTTTCAGCTCCATACTGATTCTGATACTGTTAGCCTGTATCATCCCACTACTGGGCATAGGCCTCTCCCCGTGACTTTCAGTTATTTAGATCTAAGGCCAATGTGGATCACTGGTCGTTGGTCTTGTACAGATCGTCTCGCCATCTTCTACGAGGTCTACCGCGACGCCTTCTGACTGTGTCAGGGCTCCAGAAAGTGGCTATTTTGGCCCACAATCTCATTGGGCATGCGGCAGACGTGCCCAGTCCAGTCCCATTTAAGCTTAGCCTAGCTTTAGCTTAGCTTAGCTCCATACTAAAACGACTTATAAATCTCAAAGTTTTTTCATTTAATCTTAGTCCACGTTCTAAACTTGAGTATCATCAGTTTCTCCCTCCTCGTTTAAACCTAGATACGCATCATACAACCCATTTGCTTTCAATTAATTAATGGACTCAACCATAAAAAAGAGAGCAGAACTCTACAGCAATATTAATAGATACTTAGATACCTATATAATAAAATGCACGTGCGTCTATGTGTTTGTCCTTGACATAGCTGTGAGCTAGCCTAGGTACGCTAGGTAGCTTAGTGTACATAATGTACTATGTGCTATGTAATGAGGAAACTCGAATTGTATGGAAATATCTGTGTAAATAGTTGAGTCTTGTTTATTTATGTTTGATATTTATTTTAAACGTAATTGTTTGCATAATTGTTGTTGAAGTGTAACAAGTTGATACGTAGGTGTGTAAGTTGTTGGTTAACTACAACTAGTATTTATTCTGCACCTTGAGAGTTTTTTAAGAGGTGACATAAGCAAGGCAATAATGATAGACTGGTAAATGATTATACGAAAAAAAAAGTTTCTTTTCTTACACTAGAAAAGTGTCCCGGAATATTACTGTGTCTGTTCCTCGACTACCAATTTAATTCAAAATATTTGCATATTCTTTAACCCACTATGTCCCACTGCTAGGTAAAGACCTCCCCCATGGCGTTCCCAATTTGTTTACAATTGGCCTTCTCCGATCAATCCGTTAAGAAAGAGTCCTCACGCCAGCGTTTATTGGGTCTGCCCTGGTTATGTGTAACTTGTTTTAAACGTTTTGCCAGTATAAAAACATCAACAGACGTATGCAACAATTCTGCGAAATTTTCGGTTCTTCACATCAATCACAACACACTATCAAAAAAAACTCACATAAATATTAACCTAATAATCCAAAATCAAATACCATTCACAAAACTAACCCTCTTAATACCACACACTACAACAATAGATGGACGTAAATGTAAGGGGGTGGACACAATCGATTGGCGTAGTGCGTAGTGTGAGACGGCGTATTATTGCGGGGGTGTGTATAACGCTTAAACATGACTGATGACCGTAAGATATTGACAGATATGAAATATGAAGTAAGTCAGTTTAGTTACTTTGCTTTGTGAGACTGAGTTGGAGTTCTTGTGAGAAAGGTAAACTGATATCTTTACGTGTTTTAGTTTCTTTGGAGGACAATGGCTTTAGTTTGGAAAAAGCAAATCGAGCATATTTTTCACATGACTTGCAATAGTGTAACCGCTTTAACAGCACAGAAACTGTCAGTATATCTATAAGCTGTAGATGTTAGTCAAATAATAAATAATCGACAAAGTTCCTTTTTTGCCCTCAGGAAGCAGCAGTCTATTTCCATTAACGTTTAACAAGAATAAAATTTACATGTTCCTGGTTTGATGCCAGTGGCATTTCAAACTCCTGCAAAAACTGGATGAAAATTACACTAAAAACTACAAAAGTAGTAAAGATAATTGGATACTGTTTGTGCCAAACCATTTTTAACTAAAATAACGAAGATTTTTCACAAAAATAAATTACTATAGTGTGTAAAAAAGTAAATTCCATACACATTTTACCGTTTTAAAAGGATACGCCACAATATTAATGATACGCCGAATCGTATCATTGAACAATTTCGCTACATTTGTGTCAGCGCCGCTGTTGTGTCCCGAGATTTAGATTAATGATACGATACCAGATAAATATTGGAAAGTCAAACTTAATGGAAGTTCAAAAATGATTTATTATTGCTTGACATTATTGCCATTTTTAATTGTGTTATTTTTGGCTTTCGGGGTTAAGAGAGTTCGAAATCAGAGCAGTTCACGTGATTTTGCGCTTTACCGAATAAAACTGGTGTTAAAATAAGTGTGAAAAATATCCAGCCAGGTGAACCGAGTAGAAAAGACTTGAAAAAACTAAATCGTTTTGAGAGGCGAGCCGCGAGATGCAATAAGCCACGTTGATTGATTGGTTACAGTAGATAAGGAATGGTGAAAAACGTGTTATAAGATATCTCCTCGACCTAGTCCAGATAGACTGCATACCAATTTCAAAATACTTGGCTATTTTACCAGAGATTAAAATGAAAGTTATAAAATCGAAATTAATTCTTATAATAATACTGAAGTTGTAACTTCAATATTATTGAGCTAGTTGCCAGAGTAAAGTATTGAAGTAACGACTATTAAGATCGCGTACAGTCATGTGGCAGCAATTACTTAAATACAATTACTGACAACAATTAATTGAGCAGATTAATCTCCTTGTAAACTATAAGAACACACAGTAAACTATTAGAAACTATAAACATACTTAATCCTTGGTTAAGCTACAAAAAATAACCCAACAGAGCGTAACAATCCAAGGCCCGACAATACAATTTTAACCAATAACCGTAAACGAAGATTAACTCTAATACTAACCGCAAATGACAATATTTCCCATCGCTCATAACGACATGACATTACAAACGTCAAACTTGAACTTGACATGTCAAAAGGGGCCCAACAATGGGGCCCCAATTAAAATGTATTTAGAAAACTAATCCGCATAAAAAACAAGATGTCTACTTCGAAAAACACGCGAAAACATGGACTCATGTTACCCTTCAAACGTGTATGAATATTTGCATAAGATTTGCAATGGTAACTGAAGACAGACCGTGGACTGGGATGAAGTCAAATGAAGAATAAACTTAGAATTTTAGAGGGTAAAGTCCAATTTGGATTGCAAGTTTTTTGCCGGAGATGAAACATAAACTCAAGTAACAAACTTTAACTAATTGAAACTGACGGATCCTATTGTGTTACGTCACTTGAAGGTTAATATTAGTGGCGAAGTATGGTAATCTTGTGTGAATGATTAAAAAAAGCAGAGTGGTTCATGCTGAGAATAAACCAGTCATAAAAGTAATTAAGGAACCCACAAAAATCACGATTGATTAAAAGGGGAACAGAAAACAATAAAGAAAGTAATTTTTACAATCAAAGATAAAATTATTATTAGCACCGAAGTTATTTTTAAAGTTTATGTAACACATCGGGGTAAAATATGCATTGGCGGTTCAGATTATACAATACCCCAAAAATATCCGAGTCGAAGTAATCGCGTCACGAAACCACGCAAAAACATTATTTTATCAAAAAGTCCCTCTGAAAGCCATAACAATCGGATTTATCATACCGAAGAGTGACATCTCTATTGTGGAGCAAACTACGAAAAAACATCATAATAATAAAAACGAAACCACGACTAAAATAAGATCCCACAAAATTCGCACAAAATAGTAAAAAACAAAATTTCGATTACGTTCGGGAATAAAATTGGACAGACCCTAAAACCTGCAAGACGGGACACCCTTGATATATTTTTTATGCAATCCAAGTAGGGTGAAAAATAAAGTTGCAATTTTAAGACGTTGCGATTGGACAGAAATGGCTAGGGGTGACACCCAAGAGTGAAGGGCGGACCGTGAAAGGGTAGGGACTGTGAAAAGATTTTTAATTTTTGAAGATGTTCGTGTTGTACCCAAGAGATAAAGTCTAAGAATGTATCTGGGTGAAACTGGACCTAGAATATTGTGATGATGTTAATACTTATTACGTAGACATGTCAGACATGAAAAGATTACTTTATTTTTATTCCAACCATAAGTAATCTTGTATTTGCCCGCCGGGGCTGCGGGTTGTTCGAAAGAGATACCGCGGTCTCGGCGCAGGTCTAAGAAGGAACATGGGTGGTTTTTAATCAGTAGAAGTCTGACACTCCCTTTCGCTCTGCCCAGAGCGGGAGGGGTTATTTGATAATTTCCCACCCCCAAAAAAAAAATAAAAAGTAATCTTGTATTTGTTGAATACTCAAGTATATGGTACAGCTTAAACGTTAAAAGCAAACTATTTCAGACTTGCCAAACCAAAACCATTTCTAAAGAATTCTAAACAAGGTGTCAGGATTTTTCTTACGCAATATCAAAATACTCAAGAGCGAACTAGACATTACAATGACGTAATTGAAGTTCGCAATGCCACTTATTACAATTACAACGCTCCTAACACATTTACATTTTATTTACTCACCGTACATATAGCACAATAAATAATTTCACGTAATTATCACAATAAAAGGAAACAAGAAGACGCCACGAATAAAAAGAAAAGGAATCTCGACGTAATTTGAATTTTAATCCTTTTCTCCTAAGAAAACAATAAGAGTAATAAATCAAAATATTTTACTATAACAATGACGTCACGGCATGCGCGTACGACGATGTACAATAGGATTTCTCAATATCAATGACATTAGACGGCGTTATCAAAGGCGTTAAACAAATTTATGAGCCGTAAAACCCATTAGAATTATTCGTACACAATAAATCATAGGAAACGTATGGTTGCTCTATGGTAACAGTATAATTTCTCGCTACTAAGATTTGGTTATGGGTCGTTTGGTAAATTGATAGAATCGGGCGATGGAAAAACATGTGTAACGCTCGGCTTTTTCTATTAGTCTTCAATCGAAAAGACGATTTAGTTATAGATAGTAATAAAATGTCAAGTTGTATGAGTCGCTTATATCCGTAATTGTTAACTAAAAATTATGGCTAAAGATGCTACCATGTCCAGACAAAAAACCGCCGTGAATTCGTTACAAACAAGAAAAGGAGAAAACGAATAATAAATCCACACTTTACAAAAACACCGAAGCAAAAGAACTCATCATTGACCCGGAACCTTTGAAGCTTCAATCATAACACGTCAGAACTGACATCTTCACAAAAATGCAAGATGCAACGGACTGCAAACAATTGACAATAGGACTGCCGACAAATATGAAAACCGGACAGATGTTGGAGCGAAGATTTACTTGAAAATACGAATAATCGGCGTGCGACTCGACTTCCGTGTTGCAAGACCGGTTCTTAGTGTTAAATAGTATATTATGCAACTAGTGAATAAAGAACGGATTTAAAGCGAGGGCCGTAGATGAGTCACGAGCAAGTGAAGGATTCTAATGATTGAATCACGAACGCAGCGAGTGATTCAACTGTTAGAATCCTGAACGACGCGAGTGATTCATGGCCCTCGATATAAATTCGTACTTTATTCAGGAGTTGCATACTATACTTTATATCATGACTACGAGAAAAGACATAATTTAAGCGAAAATAGAAATTTAATCAAGAAATAAGAATTGTTACATTAATTGAAATGGACATTAAAATTAGAGCAATGACTGAAATTAAGCGTAATTTTCTTATTATTATCATTAGGGTGGTCAACTTGTGAAACAATATTTATTAATCTAATGCCAAACTCCTTGTCGCAAATATCGACCAATCAAATCTCGAGAATTTATTTGCACCAAAGAGTTTTGAATTTCGAATCTTAGCGCAAGGAGTTTGTGTAAGCATTGAAATAGAGACCGGATATATTTTTGTGTTCCAAATTCAAACACCAAAATAGTGAATAAAAACAAAACAGTGAATAAAAGGCCTTTTTATTCACTGTTTTGCGTGAATAAAATAAGCTTTTTAGAGTAGGTATGGTATAATAGTATATTATGCAACGAGTGAATAAAGGACGGATTTAAAGCGAGGGCCGTAGATGAGTCACGAGCAAGTGAAGGATTCTAATGATTGAATCACGAACGCAGCGAGTGATTCAACTGTTAGAATCCTGAACGACGCGAGTGATTCATGGCCCTCGATATAAATTCGTACTTTATTCAGGAGTTGCATACTATACTTTATATCATGACTACGAGAAAAGACATAATTTAAGCGAAAATTGAAATTTAATCAAGAAATAAGAATTGTTACATTGATTGAAATGGACATTAAAATTAGAGCAATGACTGAAATTAAGCGTAATTTTCTTATTATTATCATTAGGGTGGTCAACTTGTGAAACAATATTTATTAATCTAATGCCAAACTCCTTGTCGCAAATATCGACCAATCAAATCTCGAGAATTTATTTGCACCAAAGAGTTTTGAATTTCGAATCTTAGCGCAAGGAGTTTGTGTAAGCATTGAAATAGAGACTGGATATATTTTTGTGTTCCAAATTCAAACACCAAAATAGTGAATAAAAACAAAACAGTGAATAAAAGGCCTTTTTATTCACTGTTTTGCGTGAATAAAATAAGCTTTTTAGAGTAGGTATGGTATAAAATAATGTTAACATTCAACAATTGGCCACTTGGGAACATTTGGATTGTGAGAAAAAATGTAGTCAGAGATGGATGCCTATTTGTTTTATTTTGTAGCTCAAGCTTTAAATTGTATGGATTTATCAAAGGTTTTGTAGAGGTCAGACTTGTATCCGTCGGATTTGGAATTTATTGATCCGTAATGTTAATTAGGTACTACGATGAGAATAAAAATAAAACTACTTATAATGCATAGTATTATTGTAGCCGACTTTAAAAAGTCCATTAGAAGAAGGAGCAGCAGTATAAATTGCAAAGGTGCAAAGTCGCTAACATCAAAAATCAATGAGATTGTTAATACTTTGATCTATGTTCACTTTATCATAATGTTTATCTTTCACAGTAACTTCATGTATCTAGCGTTGCATAAATTCATAATTGTTTCAACCCACGTCATCCACAATCACAAGTTACGCAAAGGGTTCAATAGATCGCAAGTTCTTTCAATTTCCTTGACAGGTTTCTCAATCAATTTCTATACAGTGACCTTAAAATACCCTGCTAGTTCCGTAATCTAATATTTAGCAATATGATTATCGATAATGCTATTAAGATTACAATCCAAACCGTTCGATCTAAACAAGATAAAAATGTTCAACAAAGAAACTTTCTCAACTAACAAAATGTTTTAAACGTTATGAAATGTCATTGTTGACCCAAGGGTTGCACCCTTTCTTGTCTTGGCCTTTCTCGTCATAGACTGTCATGACAATGTCAGAATTTGCAACGTGACAAGTCATGTCAGAGTAAAAATGCAGTTTGATGAGGTTCGAATGAATGCAGGCGAGAGAGAGGTGCGTTCACACGACCCGGTTGTATACCACTCGTGTATCGGTTACTTCTCTAATGGGGTTCGTAGCTTCAAACAAAGGCACAGGTGGACTGTCTGGCGTTAAATGTAATAACAATTTTATAGCGAACGTGCGATCCGAACAGCAGTGTGATATCGCGCTTGCATTCAATATTGAAAGCAGCTATAGTGAGAGCATTCACACTACTGATGCTGATACAATCTAAGTAAAGCACAAAAGAGATTGAGAAAAGAATCAAAAGTTGTTTAGCTACTGCATTTTGTATTCAAAATATTTGCACGTAGGATCAAATTGCGAAAGCATAAATATCTGATGTGTGTGCTCATTAGACACAGCAGGTAACGTTTACACACTGAACCTAATTAAACCTGAATTAAATTCTTTTAAGGATTCATTGCATAAATTCACAATATTAACTTTAGTTAATATACATAGTTACACCCTTCAAAGTTTCCGCGAGCCCAGGTATATTCGATATACTGTACATTGGATAATACTCTAAATTTTTCATACACAACAACGATAATAATTAGAATAAATGTTAGATACTACAAAAAAAAACTATGATCAAATTCTTCCCTTCAAATGCATTATTCTCCGAACTACATGCAAGTAGTTCATTCTATTTTAAAACTTCGCAATTAACAAACCCAAACGTTGCTCCCTATTTCCTTATTATATCAAAATCTATTCAGAAATCTGTCATCTCATCAAATACTTGTCTTCCCTTGTTTCCAAAAATATTATTTGAACAAACACCCTGATATTCAAGACTGCAATATATTTTTGCATTGACAATCTTATTTATATCTTCTGAAATTGCATCATGCTCTTTATCACCTTGACTTAGGGAATATTTTTCTTTGTTTACTGTTTCTTGGGGTGTATCAACTGTTGGTGTTATTTGATCTAATAAATCGCTAGATAAAGTAGGGGCTTGCGGTATTCAATGGTGCTATCAAGTGAAGAAAAATAGCCCAAATCGTAAATATTGTAACGTTATAGTTTAGTGTTTCCCTCGCTTCTGGGAAGTTTGTTCGAGATCGTATTTTATGTTTGCATTGCATTATAAATTGACACTAATAAATAAACGGAAATATTATGTTTCCATACCACAGTAGCGAACAGTGCGAATTTATTCAATTTTGATTTACATTTACCAGTAGTTACATCGTCTGTGGCAATAATTTTAATAAATAACCGTTGGTTTTGAATAACTAGTTCCAAATACATGTTACTTACTCAGAATCGAAGCAAATAAAGAAAACAATTCATGCTATTTACCGACACACTGAAATTCATGTGGCAAACTTTGAAATTAAACCAAGTTAGTAACAAACTAAATGAAACACAGAAGGAACATTCCGAGAATGTTAACTTGTTTGAATTTATGAGAGTTAAAGGCTTTTACAATAGTGCTCAAGTATTCTAGCAAATTGGTAGTTGAAAGACTATATTACTTTCGGTCTACAAGACTTATGTGTGTGTTTTTCTTCGTATTAATGTGTACTGAGGTATGGGTGACCATATTTCTAACTAAAATATTGTAATAAGGGCTTATTACAATATTTCATGTTTCTGTCGGATTACTGTAAAAAGATCATACTTATAAACAATTCTATGCTCTTGATTAAACTTCCTCTTCACTACGGATATTTTACTCTTAAACCTAAAGGCAAATACAGATGCAGTTCCGTATTACAATGTATCTATTATATTAACTGCATTAGAAAGGATTAGAGCAACAAAAGGGTCAAACCAATTGTCTAACATAGCTTTGGGGCATTACCAAAATGTTAACTGATGCATAAGAGATTTTTACGCCAACCTTCTATAGATTCGACTATAAAGGGTAATAGGGTGCAGCCCCAAGCGAAACTAAGGATGGGCCAACATGTCATAAGCATCTATTAATTTAAATTTGGAACAAGTTGTCTATTTCCAACTACTTACACTAGCCTATTCTTCTATTGTCAATGTTTTGTTAATAAACAGGATTTGTGCTCCAAAGAGGTCATGGTCATTCTCTATGGTGTCCACGAAGGTTAGCTGGTTTTGTCTATTTTTTGTGAAGCGAAACTAAAAAGTTTGAATTGAGAATAAAAACGCCGAGAATGGAGAAACCAGAGCAATGGTAAAAACGTAAAAAATCAAGTATAGCGTAATAGTGGTGAAGGGAATTACAATGACTTCTCTAATGTAGACCCGCCTAGTCACAGTGTGACGTTGAAAACTAATATAAGACGATGTTTCCCATTATTTTTCCTTACTTAAATCCCAAGTACTATGGAAACAAGAGAAGGAACTAAACAAACAATTTTGTCCTGTAGGTACTGTAAAAAAAATCTCATAATTCTTAATAACTGAAACAACCGGAAATTAAACGTCTTAATCAGTATACATTTAAAACTAATCCTGTACCCGTAACAGATTAAAACATGGCACAGCATACGGCTGAACAAATTAATAATTCCCTTCGAGCAGATTTCAATTCCAGTAATAATTCTTATTAGTAATACAACGTGAAGTGTATGAATGTTGAACAAGCCGCTAAACTTGTTCGCATAACGAATAATGATAATGATCCGCATTTATAATGATATATTTTATTAGGGCATTGTGAGCGAGTGGCCCAAACAAGAAGGACAGACTTGTTTGGCTCGCTCTGAATAATTCCTTGAGGGAAGGGTTGTGGAGACTCGGCAGATGGTAACTGACTAGTACATTTTAGGAAGTAGAATTTAGCTCTTGAAATTTAAAAAAAATTATTCGGTAATTCAAATCTCCAAGACCAAGATCTTCTCAAACAAATCTTATATGACACAATAATCAATTCATGAATAATCTCATTGTCTTATAAGATTCTTGTTAATCTAACAAGATTCGTAGTGAGCACGTAATCTTGACAATCTTGTAAGCTTTATGATTGTGTGAATCAATGTTATCAATTGTTGTCGCAGAGATTAGCTAAAGATTTCTTTTATTGTTTTCTTTGATGATAACAAATTAATATTTGCTACCTGGTCAAACCGCGCTTAAGTTTTTCATTGTAGATTGGAATAAAAATAATTATAAGTCTTCGGTAATTTGGCAAGTTCTCTACTAAAGTCACGGAGCCTTGATTTGTGCTCGGTTGATGACAATAGGCTCGGGACATGGCACTTAAACCTAACTGGTGTAATGTGGGTGCTATTAGGTACAGCTTCTGCCCATCTGCCTAACTCACAGACGTATTTCACATACCTAATTCATCTCCTTTTTCCCTTCCGTAAGAAATCATCCAAGTTGCCATCACGCCCCAAAACTCAATCCACAAACGGTATCCCAAGCCACAGCAACAGAACGAGTATCTGATAATCCGGCTAGTTAGCGCACCCAATTTACGTCCGCCAGGGGTCGCGGCTGCGTACGCGCACGTATTGTTGTTCCCTTTCATTGAACAGCGCGCAAAAAATATGTCAAACTTGCACTCGCACGGAACGGTCAAATTGTGATTTATCTTGATATGAAAAGGGCGAGAAGAATTGAATAATTCTTTCTTTCTTATGTTGGGATTTGGATGTTGTAGAAAAGCCGGTATTTCGGTTGCATGCTTTTATTAATGTAGATAGGATACCATTGGTTTGCTCCCGTTTATGTAAAAGTGAAATGTGAAGGGTCAAAAAGTAGGAAGACGCGAAGACAGTTTTAACGAAAACAGCAGAAAGGAGGTTATGTTACCTTAGGTACCTACCAAGGATGATTTTCAACATACATCTAGCTAAAATCACACGGTGTCGACTGACGAGGAGGGTCGTCAGTTTTGGCTGGAGTTGAATATCTCACTTCTTTCTTAAATCAAGTGATTTATTCCAAAACGTTTAATAAAACTGCTGTTGGACTTGGATCCACATGTTCAAAATGTTCATGTACATTAATTTACACTCGGCACCCGGACAAGCATGAGATGAACTAGATAAAAACTTAATTTTAATTAGATTAACAAATAGTTTCCTGATTCTAAAAGTTACAATTAAACATAAATATTATCATTAGCACTGAAAACGAGATATTTACTGTTTGTATCGAGTTCCCGATACTAAACAACACATTGATGTGGTTACGTCATAACAGTGTAATGTACTCCACTATTTCAACCTTACTTCCATCGCTCCGATAGCCGTGATCGTCTAGTGGTTAGGACCCTACGTTGTGGCCGTAGTAACCCAGGTTCGAATCCTGGTCACGGCAGTGTTCAACACTATCATGGCGGAGAATATGTTTTTGAATTATTTTATTAATTTGTTTACTAATTTTAGTGACTTCTTTTTATTATTTCAATAGTTTTAGATGATTGTACCAAAGTTGAAAAATAAAAGAGTGCCGATAGCAAGGCATTATACTAATAACGACATCTAGTGAGCAGTAGCCGAAACTCACGAAGTAAAGAAGTATACTTGATATAACACAGATGGCGCTGTTTCTAAACTTCAGTATCCTCTCAATAGATGGTGTTAAAAAGTTCGGCTACTCGATGGTAGGTGGCGCTAAAATCGGTCCGACTTGTTTTTCGAAAAGTTGAAACTAGATGGCGCTACAAGTTGGAAAAGCCAGAAAGGCTTTGTACTGATAGTAAGTGGATAAGTTACGAAAGTTTTCGCCGCACCTGTGTTGTTCTATAGACTTCGGGACAGGGAATTTCGAATATAATACGCCAATTTTGTGATTTGTTTACCACGTGCTGGCTATGTCACATTATATATATATGTGCCTTTATCACATTGTTTTAAGGGAAAGCAGACCAAAGAATCCAGTTTCATTAAAATAAAAAGTTTTTTTGTACAACAAAAAAAGGAAATAATGAAGAAAGAAAAGTAACCCATTTGAAAATACTAATTTATCATAACGCCTTTAAGTCCTTACGACAATGATTCACCAGAGATATCTCCATAAAAAGTTTCAAAGAACCATGGACAGGATGAAGGCACCGTAAACGCTCTTGACAATCATTTATCAAGACAAGACATTAACCGATTTAAATTCCAGAAACGCGAAGAATAAAAGAGTGATCAGTACGGATTAAGATATTGTTATCAACATACAACTGTACAAAACCAACCATCAAGAAGTTACTTATAGTTTATCAGGTACTAAAGTGTTATACAACTTTAGTACCTGATAAACTAAAATGAATCACAATGTTATGATTTCTTTAGTCACACAGAATAAAAACCAGGAACCAGAAAAAGAGTACAATGAAACAAAAAATTACAGTCAAAACGATAAAAAAAATATAAGATGAAACATTTAAGAAAAGTAAGAAATGTGGCACTTAAAATTTTAGATGACTAGAAATCACTCTCTATTATAACTTTTCGTAAATAGATAACGACAGGGGGACTTTATCAGAATAACCGCTTATGTAGTTTCGAGGCATACGTCCCTATTTCAACGACAAAAACTGACGGCCTATCGGTATGTTCGCAGATTGCAGAGCGAGTTAGCTAGTTGTGAAAGACTAATTGTCTTTTGATTAGTATTTCTAGCGAAGGCTTAGGACTATCTATAATGGAGTCTAGACCTTTCTGAGCAACCTAAAGATTAGAAAAGAAGTTCTGGGATTACATTTTTCTTATTTACGTATCTTGTGCCTCATCCGGGGTCCCATTTTTACCACCACTATGACCAATTAAATTTTTGTGACGATGACACAATACGTATCCCACTACGTAGCGACAATTTTTTTGACGCATCGTCTATGAATAGTCCAGTTCGTCATTCCTTATATTCGACAAAGTGATTCTATCAAAACATTCAGGATCACGTCATGCTTGTATACAACGTTTAACAGTTTTAGAATCTGGGTTCCTAGACCTTCATCATCAATATTTGGAATGGCCCCGGATGCTCTTCATCTTTGTTTTTTCATTATGGTATTGAAGTTACTTTCTTAATTATTTCATTACAATATTTATTCTAACTATAATACACCGACATCCAGGGTAACCAGTATTTTATTCGAGTTTTGAAGATTATCGCTATCATTAAAATGATAAATGGTTCCTTACTGATCAATAATAAAGTAAGAACAGTGTGGATTATGTAGATAAGATGACACACTGACACCTTTAAGCATTATTAGTTATTAATAGCGTGTTTATTATCTATTGTTCACTTGTTTAGAGTGTGAATGATTGTGTGGCGCCAATTGAGAATATTATAGCTTAGGTTAAGACATCTTGAATTCTTATCGCACATAATTATAATGTTTACAAAAAAAAAACCTGAAGATTAATATTCAATTATGGTTTACCTCTACTCTATGGTTGATATGAAGTTATTAACCTAAAAAATATAAATTAATTATTTGGTCTTTAACAATTATTACATAAACATTTAAAACTTTTAAGTACCCAAAAATACATTCCCGTTTCATTCATTTCTAAGGTTCAAACCCAGTTCGGGAAGGGTAATTGGGGTGTTCCGTTAAAAATTCTCGCTTTTGGTCTGTGATTGGTAGTGTGAAAGGTTTCGCCCCCAATCACAGCCTTGTTTAACCCCTCGGAGATTGAGGGTGTGACGGTATAAAGTATCAATCAATATTACTGAAATCTACAGTAGTGACTTTGGTACTATGGCATAGAGATTGCCATCGCTGGTAAAATGAGATTGAAACTGGCACAAGAGCGGAAGATTTAGTACAAGCATAGAGATATGTACAGCAGTTAGTGGGTCACGTCAGGCTATGGATGATAATTACAGTAAGCAAGGAAGAAAGAAAATGTGTTTCTTTGCCTCGAACAGGAAATAAAGAAAAATGTACAAAGTAAACAAAAAAAATAAGACAAATGAAATTAGTTCTGTACTCGGCCATAAGGCCCCTACAGGGTGAAGAACACAATGCCTTCTTAAAATCAAAGACTGCGGGTAAGTCAAACAATTGCAAAAAAAAAACCCGAAGGAACCTTACATCTAGAAGTATCTCATAAAAAATCTCTATACTTTACTGTTCCCATTACTTTGATTTACGTTTCAAAGAAACAATCTGCCGAGGCAAGGTAAATACTGCATAAATTATGCGTGATCGCCGCGTATGCCTTACATACTTAATGTTGTTCGGAATTAGATCGCGTACCTCGGTGTATTGTTCAGTAGCCAATGAGCCGTAGGGATGTTTATTTTAAGAGGAACCCTAGCTTTAACACTAGTGAGAGGTGGTATCCTAATAAGGTGCACTGGATATTCAGGTGGATTGCCATTCACAGCATCTAGCCTACAATCGGGTACAATCCCAATGGATATGCTGTAATTGACTTGAGGTAGCAGTCTTACTACATCTGTCTGGCTATGTCTATGTGTCGACAAACGGAAGATGGCAATATAGAAACGTTTAAGCCTATTTGAACCGCAATTCAATCGCCAAACAATTTTCATGATAAACATACTGAAAACATTACTCTGTTCCTGCCATCTTCCAACGTGGAAAACTTATTTAGTGACTTGTGAATTTTTGATGTAAGCGGGCAGGAGCCCGTGGCTATATAATAACAGCGGCTCGTAACGGTTGGTCCAGGCTGAAGGTCTTTGATTGTCAATACAGGTAGTCATGGCCAGGAAGACATACAACCAGCTCTACCAAGAGTTATCGTATAACCCAGTCTAACTGGGTTCTGGAGGTTAAATAGGCAGTCGCCTCAAGTAAAATAGTATTCAGTTGCATCTGCTTAGACTGAAAGCCGACCCCTATGTAAACGAGCTCTAGCCATTTTTTCTAGCTGAAATATTGAAAGTAAAGTAACGTAAGCTCACGGGGCTGCGGGTCTCGTCGGGGCTGCGAGTTGATCGAAAGATATACCGCGGCCTCGACGCAAGGGCTGAGAAGGAACATGGGTGGTTTTAGTCAGTAGAAGTCTGACACTCCCTTCCGCTCTGCCCAAGAGCGGGAGGAGTTATTTGATGATTTACGAACCCCAAAAAAAAAGAAAAAAAAGGAATCTGCGAATATTATCCATATCCATATCCACGGCACTAGTCTGTAGCTCTTCTGATATTTAATTTCACGATTATTGAAAAGTACATATTCATCAGTTACTGTTTACATAAGTTTTTGCATTAACATGATCGTTAAAACCAAAAAACAGACAGTATACATGTAAATATCCCGTTTTCAGTATTAATGATAAGTTGCTGTTTATATTCCGATATTATGATATAATAATACGTAGATAGACAGACGCTAAATTACGCGAGCGGTATCCAACATTGGCACCTGTAATTATTACAATGTATTTCAGCGGCTGGTTCAGTCCGTTGCCGTAATTGCGTTTAACTATAGCCTGCCGACGGCGAGTTTGTATTAGTGCCTACACTGTCATTATAGTTATAGCGTGAAGGTGGACAATGACAAAGCCAGAATATGGCCGCGGTAAAATTATGTTTACAGCGTTAGTGAGGTTTAGTTTCGGAGTTGCAGGTTTTAATCTGAAAATTAGTTGGGGCCTTTTATATCATGCTTTCCGAAATCAGAATTTCCAGGCAAAGAACAATAATTGCTGCCTCATTGGTCTAGTTTTCGTAAGCGCAATGCTGAGGATTAGGTCCTGGGTTAGATTCCCGGGTCGGGTAGTGTCATTTGGTTGGGTCTCCACGGAGCCGGGACTCGTGCCCGGTTGGTGGCAAAAGGCTCGTCCTCTACTCCTCTCTTACAGGGGACTTATAAACATCATAAACATAACCAGCGAAATAACGGTATTAGGTACAACTCTGTTTAACCCTTAATTTTTTGACTAACCAACTTACGATTATTAGCTGTGCTACAGGTTTAATCCAATAAAACACCGGATTCCTTTAAGTTTACACAACAAACGATGTTTACCTGAAACAAAATAAAAATGTTTGTTAAAATAAAAATTCACATAAAAAACAAACGGTAAGCCTTTTCGTTTTAATTGAAATAAAAGGCCTAAATTAAAATTTAATAAAAAATAATAAAACGCTTTTTAATAACTGGCCGCAAGTAAAAATTTAATTGAAAGCTGGTTTCAGGTAAATTTTTCATGAAACAAAATTATATTTGTGGTAAAAATGCTTCGGGGCTTTGGATGTGTGTGGTGGCTTATATGCCCAGTGGTCACATTCGCATGGGACAACGTTGACCTACTCTCCGGGTCAAAAAAAGGTATTTTTACTCAGTTTAAAGTAGAATTCGTAAGCAGATTTTTTGGACCTCTTCGGATCGAATTCTGGTTCCTATTTTTACATTTCCTTTGATTGTATATATAAGAGAAATATATTAGATACGAGTCTTTCAACGAGACTAAGTTTATGAACGAGGTTTGGTAATATTTCTGAAAACTACAAATTCATCCACAAATTATAAATCTTAGTCACAAAGGCAAAGAATAATTGGTAAGATTAGTTAAATGACTTGTTTTGGTAAAAATATGAGAAAATACATAATCCTAAGAACATTGCTGTTAACACTATGTCTAGCGCTCTCTGAAAAGTCGCCATTCTCACTAACTGGATATACCTATCTATGGAATATACTTTCGCTTCTACCGAGCAATTACAGCTGTTTACCTCGACACAGGTCAATTAACCTTTTCTTCAGAAATACTGACAATACCACCTTTTTTTGGGGCGGTAAAAAATGCTCCTCTCCGTTCGAGGAGACGGCGCGGTTATGTGTGGCTTATACCCACTAAAAAGCACCGCCGTGAACCTGTCGCCTTGTTGGATGGGCCACGAGAACTGCTACGCATGACGTTCGCGACCCATCCAGCCGTCAATACCACCTGCCTAACCTTTCCAAACTATTGTTGATGAAAGACCACCGCTAGAGGTTCGCCAAGCGTTCCTAGAAGATCAAGCAATAAGTCAATGGCCATAAACCCTCAAATAAACAAAATCATCATCAGCCCATAATGTTCCCACTGCAGGGACCCAGGCCTCTTCTCTAGGAGAAGAATGGGCTATAATCCACCACGCGGGCCCAGTGCGGTTTGGTAGATGTCACAATCATGTCTTCGAATTTTGATGGCATGGCGGCTTCCTCACGATGTTTTCCTTCACTGTTTTGAGAGCAGCGGCGATGAAATAAATTACACTAAGTAATGCGCCTGCCTGGGTTCGAATCCACGACTTACTGTTCGTAAGTCGGGGCCGCCACGACTGGGCCACCGCTGCCGTGTATAAACAAAATATTCTTAAGTAAATAACTACAACACCAACACACAGACGTACAAGCTTCAGACAATATGCTGTTGTCTATGACACAACAACATCAGACGGTGGATGCCGTACATTTGTCGCCCGGTGAATACACGGCTTATTTGCATATTAATTTTGAACGCTCGAGTTTTGGGTAACCGCATGTTGAATGTATAGGGAACAGGTGGTATGGATATGGTTGGTGTGGTGGTATTGATGGTGGAAATGTTTAGAAAATAGTGTAGTAGGTAGGTACATAATAATTATTATTTACTTAAATATGAAGCTATGGGAAGTACAAAAGTCTTATTTCATCATCTGTCTAGCCTTTTTCCAACTATGTCGAGGTCAGCTTCCAGTCTATCCAGATGCAGCTGAATACCAGTATTTTACATGGAGCGACTGCCTATCTGACCTTCACAACCCAGTTAGTACCAAGTAAATATATAGCTACGATATCCCTTAGTAAGACTGGCTGGACCAGACTTTCGGGCAACTGATGATGACCTGTAATAACAGTCAATGGTTTACAAATGACAGCCGGTTCAAATGGCTTAACATGGTTTCCAAGACACGGAGGAAGCTCGGTATTTATGGGTCACCTACTCACTTTTTAAAGCTGCTCTGTCGATTGGCTACGAAATTGAAAATATTCATTGAAGGTTCGAAAATTCATTTAAAAGAAAACAAGTTATTATTCAAGACTCCCAGCAGGTCTAACATGGACATTGCTCAACAATGCTCCCTGAATACATAGTTGATCATTAAAGCATAATAGGCATAGAATAGGACTGTGTGTATAATATTGGCACTCATGATAGTACACAAAGAAGGTACACATACACAATACACACCTGTGTATTACTACACAATACACCTCACGGCTTTCAGTTGAATGAAAAGTAAATTCAG
The DNA here is from genome assembly GCA_949774965.1 of Diarsia brunnea. Taxonomy (NCBI): domain Eukaryota; kingdom Metazoa; phylum Arthropoda; class Insecta; order Lepidoptera; family Noctuidae; genus Diarsia; species Diarsia brunnea. Next base: position 18,930,927 of record OX459003.1, read on the forward strand.
CAATACCAATATTGAATTTCAGATGTGTGGTATTTTCGTAATTGTTTTGAAAGCCTGTTATTAAAATTTTTAAAGGGCACTTTGACATACTATTATTATGATGGACATAAAGTCCATTTCACGAAAGAAGTCCCGCAGACGCACCGCTATATGTCGCGCGACATAATGTTGTTTCATAACTTTTGGCATCGTAAATAAACCTTATAACGCACTAATCCAATAATAAACTCACAAAATATCTAACACAACAAACGCACCTTGATAACATCGACAAACGACAACATGGCCGATCTGTTAAATTTAGTTCCACAATTGTCCGCGGGACTTCTTTCGTGAAATGGACTTTATACGTTGCTATTCTGTCTTTTTCCCTGATTGACATTGTTTAAAAATATTACTACTACCCAACCAATTATCAATGTTTTGCAAAGCAATAAATGATTTTATTTAATTACTTAGTTCCAACAATGTAATTTTGATCCGTTTAAATAGGGGGCTCAATAAAGGCAGGCAAGGTTTCCATTGGGAGTTAGAAGTCAAATAAAATTACTAAGACAGTATTAAGAGGACTTAAAAGTCTTAGTTTAAGTTTGTCTTTTTAGTTAAAGGTTACATCAATATTACTAAGACTTAGCAGAATCTCATTTTTTTTTTGGCGTGTGGTAAATCATCAAATAACCCCCTCCCGCTCTTGGGAAGAGCGAAAGGGAGTGTCAGACTTCTACTGACCAAAAACCACCCATGTTCCTTCTTAGCCCTTCATGTCGAGGCTGCGGTATCTTTTGAGAACAAACCGCAGCCCCGACGAAACCCGCAGCCCCGACGGTTAGCAAAACCTCTGAAATTGCAAACTTACACTCCACTCATAAAGCCATCACACTCAGGTAAGTGAAAACCCAATAAATGCGAACCAAAACGGCATAACTAACAAGTTTCCCTCACCCGTCTGAAAACAAATAAAATCGGCTGAAACTCATAACAATCCAATCTTTGGCGGATCAAAGAAACACCTGCTTTGCGATTTCATATCAAGAAAGGATAAATTTATTCAATTTCGTTCGGAACGGCCCTAACTCCGACCCTTATGAGGTTTTGATAACTAAATGTTTTTTAGGGTTCCGTACCCAAACAATAAATACGGAACCCTATTGCTAAGACTTCACTGCCCTTCCGTCTGTCACCAGGCCGTATCTCATGAACCGTGATAGCTAGACAGCTGAAATTTTCACAGATGATGTATTTCTACTGCCGAAATAACAACAAATAAAACAGAATAAAATAAATTATTTAAGTGAAAACAAACAAACGTGATTTTTTTGCCGTTTTGGTACGAAACCCTTTCATATCCGTCTCGCACTTGGCCAGTTTTTTTTTTTTATATACGTTTCTATTTTTCGCTGATGAAATTGGTATTTGTGATGCTGGACTGGTAAGGCTAGGTTTGTTTGTTAAAGGCTAACGTTCTTATCTTGTTTACGAAGGCTCGTACCGTAATATGAGATTTATTTGTAAAGCTGTTTAGTAATTGTATTTGTTAGGGTTTTCTTTGTATGAGATTTTTTGGAAGATTAAATTCTCTGGGGAACATCGTTAAATAAATTTATCCAAAGGGTATGTAGGCTTTGGAACTAACTTTATTTTTGGAAAGGTTAGTTAGGAAATTATATAAACCTTCTTTACATTGTGAAAAGGTTTTTTGTCTGGTATATTTGAAACTCCAAAATTCTATTTATAAAATATGTATCATTTGTTGGGTCATCAAACTGAAACAGTGTGCAGAAATACGTCTTTATGATTTTGTCTCCTTACTTTTTTTGACAACCTTTCCGAATCAGTTTCAATTATTTTTCTAGATTAAAAGTAGTCAGTTATTCTTTATAACATTAGCTATCTGCCAGTAACAGTCCTGTTTAAATCGGTTTACCTGTTTCGGAGATTTAATTAGCCGGAAAAAACAGACAGAAAAATAATTAAAAAAAATGCAGTATTGTTATAAGTGCCGTATATATTTTCATATTATTATGTATTTAGTAAAAAGCTGTTATTTTGATATTAAAAACAAACGCATCAATTTGATTTTATTTGTATATCTGTGCCAACCTTATCTGTGCGAACACATAAACATATATTTTTTTTTTTTTATTTTTTTTTTTTACATCAAATACAGGGTTTCATAATTATGAACTGGCGCCAGTAACACCATATTCCCAAGAAACAATCACACTCCCCTTCACGAAATCCCATGAAAATTCCCCATTCACATTGAATTCAGAGCATGCAGGCAATTATATCATCCCTCGAACATTACATGCAAATTGTATGAGTGCGTTACTCGGGGATTTCCCTAAGGGTGGGGATCTTTGCCAGCCTGTTTAAGGGCTAAAGGCCGTAAGGTTAACTATGTATGGGGTAGGAAGGGAAACTGCGTGGAAAGGTGATATTTTTGTTATGTTTTTGGGAAAATGAGGAGGTGTTTATGCTCTAGGTGTGTTTGAAAAAGTCGTTTAGAAACATGAAGATATCCCAAGGTAATTTTTGGGAACATAACTGCACATATCTGTGTAGTCTACCTCTCATCAAAATGTTTGGGGTGATTTTTCTTGCCACATATACGGCTGGAATTGTAGAGATATCCATATTACGTAAGCTAACCTCTAATCCTTTTATCTGTTAAATCCCAGTTTGGCACAGTAATAAACCACAGACGCAATAAATCGGTTAAGGACAAAGTTCCAAAAGCCGAAGTTGAGGTAATTTTAATCAAACATTTGTTGATTTCAACAAAAAGTAACTAGAGAATCTAGTAACTTCTAAATGTTACAACACATAATGTCACTTACACAGATTCTTTATATTCTTCGTGTCGATGATTCCCATTGTTATTTAAGTAAATTCAAGACAAGTCCTGACAAGAACTCAGCCACATTGTCGGCGTTGGTCGTGGCTTCGGATATGACTTCAAGGTGAATACAGAAACTATTGATAGAGTGGTCAAAGGGATACACACTAGATACAAGACAGCATTTCCATTAATCAATACACAGGCAAACCAAGCTTTCATTAGCAAAGCAGACGCCTAAGGCTGTCGAAACTCACCTATCGGCTTACCCAATGCGTTTATCTACAAAGTCATCCACATGTATACAGGTCCATTATTGAATTATTCGGTTAAATACAATTCCTACCTCACTGTGGTCTCACTAACATGGAGTCTGTGTGTCTATAACAAGATTACGTATTGAGTTCTGGCTATAGGCTATCTGAACTTCAAAGGGGCGTTAGACTTGTATGCAAAGCTGATTTGCAGTTTGGGTCTAAAGTAACTTTCGGAAGATTAATCAATCGATCATTTATATTATATATTTTAAGTTCTCTGACGTATTTGAATTAGACGAGGTGTCATTAACAAATAGATCGCAGACCTCAAATAAATGTTTTTGGTTTTATCGTGTGGATAGTGCCTATTCTGGTGTCACTTGGCTTTACATGGCGTCGAGAAATATCTGTCAGGCTTTTTACACGATGTTTATCGTCACCGAATTATCGCAAATGAATCCGAAAAATCAGAGGTGTCTAGGGTTCGAGCATGAAACCCTTGCCTTTATAGTCCGTCGATCACAACTATAGCCTATCACTGCTATGTTCTTGGTCAAAGGTTAAATGACAGAATAGGCTGATCTAAGTAAGGTCCGCCTTTCACAACTGGAATGCTTTGTAGTTGCATTTTGGAGCATTCACGTTGTATCTGAGAGGATCGGGACTAGGTTGTCTTCACCTTTACAAAACTGTGACCTATAGAATAGAATTTGATTCTAATTAGTCCGTCTGTTAGATTATCGAAAAACATTGGATACGTATTTTTTGTTTTATCAAATCAATAAAAATTGACGAAGATAAAACGCATCAAAGATTTGAGTGAGGGCTTGTGACGACACTCGCCTGTAAAAAGTGTCTAATGTCTTACAATATGACGTCACGTATCGTCGTTATGAGTTTTCAAAGCACTGTATCGTCATTGTTTGTTTACGTGCAAAAAGAAAAAATATGTGTCCAATATTTTTTGGAAATCTATCTGACGGATTTTTTTTGTCAGCCATATCCTACCCTAATGTTACTTCGTGTCAGAAATGGAAATTCATACTTATTTAGTCTTAGTATTACCATGTACAAATTATTCACAAGGAGCTCTACTGTTAAACTAGCACTAATTAAAGTTGTTGAACATTCACAAACAGTTCATAGTTTATTTATGGAAATAGCTGAAATTACAGTACCTAACTATGGTGGTATAGTTCGTAAACAATAGTATTTGTAGTAATGACACTTTGATAGCTTTTAATAGCCTCAATGACAACTGTAATTTCACCATAAAATGGTTCCATAAAACGTTTACAAATCTCTGTAATTACAAACATTACAGTCCATTTATTAATTAAATTAATTGACTGTTTTTGTTTGTGATAAAATATACATTTATATTTTTCAGCATTAAAATTTATTGTTGTTTGATGTTTATTTGTTTCCGTGAAAAGAAAACAAATAAACTACTCGTGTGTTTCGATATAAAATAGTTTTATTCGTTCTTCGTTTTATGGTTTCTTACGCATGAAGTAAATAAGTAAATAGAGAAAACATGATGCAAGTGGTTTACTTTGCAACTTACTTTCTGCAGAATAAAATAATATTACGCCTGTTTCTCTATTAGGTTAGGCAGTGATTTTAGCTTGGTATGTCGTGCTTATGTCATAAGCAAGTGGGCCTATTATCAATATTGTCATCAACCGAGCATTTTACGGCACCGTTGGTGCAGTGGCTGAGCGATTGGACTGCTGCGCTGCGTGTCGCGGGTTCGATCCCCGCACGGAACAAATTTTTGTATGGCCTACAGATAGTTGTTTCGGGTCTGGGTATTTGTGTATGTGAGTTTAAATGTTTGTGAACGCACCCACGATGCAGGAGAAATTCCTAGTGTGGGGAAACTTTAAAAAAAAAAATTATATCAAACGATTTCGGCAGAAAGTTAGAATTTGTTCCTAACTTTCTGTCGAAATTATTTGATAAAATCATGATGAAATCAGTACGGAACCTTTGTTTGCCAACCTCTATTCACCTACTACCTACCTAATTGACTCTCATCCCGCCACGAATGGCACGCATCTGATTGTTGGCTATATAACCTTCATGGTACGATGCACCTGAAGGTACTATGATAGCGTGATCTGTGTGATTACCTACCATGGTGGTATATTGTACTTGTGACAGCCATCTACGAATCGCACGTGACTAAAAGAGTGATAAATATATATGTTGATGGATGGACAGGGAGACCAAGGAAACGATGGATGGATTGTGTGAGGAATGATATGGAAGAAAAAGGAGAAAATTATAGCCTGACGGTTGGGAGAGGAGAATGTAAGAAACGACCCCAAGTAAAATGGGAGGATCATCATCTGATGATGACAGCTATCTATGAGTTTAGTATTTGCCGTAGGAGTACTGCCACGTACTGTCTCTGCTGAGTATGGGGTTATGGGGTCGATTATCAGTTCAAAAGTGTTATTGGGTTTTTAAATCAGGAATGTAACAATAGCAGCCACGGGTATTTTTTGACAGTTGAGGGTAATAGGCTTCCGTCGGGGCTGCGGGTTGTTCGCAAGAGATACCGCGGCCCCGACATCAGGGCTAAGAAGGAACATGGGTGGTTTTTAGTCAGTAGAAGTCTGACACTCCCTTTCGCTCTGCCCAAGAGCGGGAGGGGTTATTTGATGATTTCCCACCCGCCAAAAAAATAAAAAAAGGGTAATAGGCTGGCTGCGGGTTGTTCGAAAGAGATACCGCGACCTCGATACAATGGCTAAGAAGGAACATGGGTGGTTTTTAGTCAGTAGAAGCCTGACACTACCTACGACTCTGTCCAGAGCGGGAGGAGTCATTTGATGATTTCTCACGCCCCCAAAAAAAAGGCGGACCCCATTTTTTAGGGCAATAACGGGTACAGTTCGTGTTTTTCCTTAACATTCGTTTATTTTTCGTGCAGTGATTCTTAATAGCAGACTGTAGTTCGTTTTTAATTTATTCGGCTCTGGTTCGAAGGCTTTTTGTCTGAAAATATTAACAGAAATACATGATAAATAATGTTTATTATGCAAATAAGTTTTTACTTTCGCAAGTCACTTTTTTTACTCTGAGAAGAATCATCCGAAACAAACTCAGAGGTCGTAGTCTCTTTTAAGGTCCAGATATAAACTTGTTATACACATGAAGACTATGCAGATTAGTGTCTGAGATGGTCTTTTGAAGAAAGCACCACACAGATTTGAATGGACCCGTCCAGTCAGTGCAAGCATTTGTCAGTTATTGCGGAGCTCGACTTATGTCTAAAGGAGCTCAACGTCACGACGAACAATACCAAAGAAAGGACATTTGGGTGGGTCGCTTTTAGTACTCAAACATGATCACGATTTTTCAATGCAGACTGTTTTCAGTAAAACATATTTAAATAAATTGGCATAATGCGCGATTGGCGTAATGCGAGTCTGGTTCTTCTAACCAAACAGACAGATGTGTTGCTGGGGAGTTTGTTCCGCCACTTCTTCTTTCCAGCAAAAACACTAGGAAGTGTCGAAGGGTGGGCGTTTTGGGGGACTGTCCCTTGTAAATAAGTAAAGTAAAGTAAATTTTGACGTTCGAAAAGTGTTGAATAACAGCCTAGTTTGAATAAATGACTTGATTTTTGCAGGTTCGTTTCCGTGCCTGTCGACGTGTAAAAGAGATACACAACATATACACTCAGTAAAACTTCTTGTTTCATTTCAATATAATTGTATTACAAAATGATTGACATTATTTATTCCGTTTCAGGATATTCACATCACTACTCATAAGTCCATACACTTGAGAGATCTATATAGAGTGGTTTATGAGACCAACCATTTTGAAGACATTCAAATACAAAAACTTAATTGGCAAAAATACAGTTAACATCTTTAAACTTGTTCTATGTTTGAGACTAAATTAGTTTTATGTTTTTAACTGACTGACTAAAATCACAGATTGACTATCATGAGCTAAGGTATAAAGCCAATGCTTAAACCTGGTGCCTTTTTTATTTTTGCTCCAAAATGGTAAAATGCCACTGATGCTGCTTCGAAGAAATTGAGATATTGTGCTGGCCTAAACCTGGCAAGGCGCAGTGATAACAGGTGGACAGGTCACCGAAAGGCGTCCAAGAACTGGCAAAAAAATGTGGGTCGTGCAGCGGTGAGGTGGCATAGTTGCCATCGGGGAAAAACCCTGTATGAGGCTGGCATACGACCGTAGAGATTGGCACAAGAAAAGTGAGGCCTATACCCAGCAGTGGGGAAGTTCAGGCTGTGGATGATCCCGTCGGGGCTGCGGGTTGTTCGAAAGAGATACCGCGGCCTTGGCGCAAGGGCTAAAAAAGGAACATGGATGGTTTTTAGTCAGTAAATGTGTGACACTCCTTACCGCTCTACCCAGAGTGGGAGGAGTCATTTGATGATTTCCCACCATCCAAAAAAAAGGGTTGTAATAAGTTCTGTTTGTCAAACAGATAAGTACCTACCTGGTTAATGACGACTGATAGATATATTATCTTAAACGGCATTATAGAAACACGTAGGTTACTATATGACTAGGCTAGACGAACATACCCACAATTTAACAGACGAACACACCTGCCCAATTAAGACAAGTGTAGGTATCCTGTTAAAATAATTAGCAGTTTCCTTTACTTACAACGTTACGAATAATAACGCTAGTAATTAGGCGCGTTGGAATTCAATATACTGTTTTGTTTGTTGTTACTAGATATTCGTAAGTAAGCCTTAGGCTGAAGTAGAAGATGGCTGGATCTAGTATACTGTTTATTGGGATAAATTACAGATCGATACGTATTTATGGAAATATTATAGAATAGGTTTATCTGGAAATAGAGTAGTTTTGTATTCGTTGATGTAGACGTTATTTAACAGAGGGCTTTTTGAGTACCAATATGAAAATACAAAAAAACAGATAACGGGGTCAAATGGGCAATTCAGAGGCCCACGGGCAGCAATAAACTCTGACACCGCAGTTTAGGCACTAACCACATTGTCGGGGCAGAGGGTTGTTCGAAAGAGATACCGCGGCCTCAGACACAAAGGGCTAAGAAGGAACATGGGTGGTTTTTAAACAGTAGAAGTCTGACACTCCCTACCGATACATTTGATGATTTCCAACCCTCCAAAAAAAACGTCACTGACTTCAATAAAGAAGAAGAACGAAGAGAAACTTTTACTAAAATACACAGACTCAAGTAAAATCCTAAAGGAAAAAAGATTTCAAATTGAAGGTTTCAACAACTCCATAGAGGTACAAACCCTTGCAAAGGTTGCGGGTTCGAACGATCCCATTTGTTCCATTTACCATATGATTGCGCTCCGGCGCCGATCGCACAGTACTGCGGAATTATGTGAAACGTATTTAGATCCAGGCTTCGTTAGCCCTCTATTGCGTTAGCTACTTACTTACGAAACGTTCGGGAAAAGGGGTATTTGTATGCACGTATGATTGATACCGGGATTCCGTATTATTATGTGAAGTCCTTGGGAATTGATTTTGTACGGCAAATTAATTGATGGTAATTAGAAAATTCTCTATTGATGCTAAAGTATTTTCATAACAAGTGATAATTAAGTGACTCAAATTATATCTAGGTATAGTTGAAAATTATCTCTTGTCATTTCCACCATCGGTTGTTTAAGTTGTAGGTAGGTACTTAGTTGTTGTGTTGTATGTGTGTAGAGTAAGTATGTTGTGTTATGGAGGTCAGATAGGACTCGCTAAATTTAAAATACTTACTATTATTCAGGGGCCTCTGAATAGACTTCATGAACCGCAACATAATTGGGAAAAGATAGATAGATTTTCTTATCTTTTTAGACATCCCCAGTAAACCTAAAAGCCTTTGTGCCATAACAAACAACAAAACCTATCTCACGCAAAGACATAACACAACTTCGAATTCCAAAACCCAGTATTACAGTTAGAGAAATAACAAAATAAACATTCGTACAAACCGAACTCCGCGAAGAAAAATAACGAAATTTTTCAGGTGCGTTATCTTGGAGAAGGGAAATCTTACAAAGGAGATAGTCTCCAACAAATAACAATTACTTACTGGAGTTGAAGAAGGGAGGATGGCCGCCCGTGTCAATGTCGGGATTCGATGCCGGCTTATTCTGAGGGACGATATGGTAAGAGCTAAAATGTAAAGATATTTTACCTTTCAAGACTGGTTTTTTTTGGCTTTGGTGACTGTTTGATGTTTGAAGATTTGTTGAAGTTCAGGGGGTCTAGTATATTGTGCTAAAGTTATGACCATCGATGTATCCTAGCACCCTGTTAAAACGTAGGTAGGTATTTTGAAGTTGAATAAGTAATGAGGTAAATAAACTGGCTCATCATTATCTGCCTAGCCTTTTCCGAAATGTGTTGGGAACGTCTTCCAGTCTAACCGGATGCAGCTGAATACCAGTATTTTACATGGAGCAACTATTACTTGTTAGACTTTACTAGGTACACGTTGTCAGACTTTTCGACCATCAAAGATCTAAAATTGATAGCCGGGACAATAAACTGACTATTACAGAGAAAACTTCATTATTACAAACCCTTTTGTAAAATTACAAACTGATTAAGCTCCCGCAGCATACTATCGAACAATATTCGGAGTAGTTAATTAGATTTGAACCCCACTGTTTAGACTGACAATTGTGGCTCATTTATACGGTGACAATGCTCTTCCAGTTCCATCGCGATCAATCTTCAAAGTGAACGTTAACAGGCCACCCTTTCATGTGAAATACACGACACCCTATCTCTACAGAGCATCTTAGGGGTGCATTAAATATAATAATAATCATAAATAAATACCTTGAAGCTACAACCCTCTGCTAGCACTTAGTGACTAAAACACTCACAATTTCAAGAATAAATTATGAGACAGTTTTTAATTAGCATAAAGTAAGTAAAAGATAAAGTCACGATTCTTTTTAAAAGTTTGCTAGTTTCTAGCTACTCAGTAAAAAAAGATGGTTTATATCATGAAAAGTACAAAAAAAACTGTCTTCTAAAACTTGAAAATGTTTTCCAGCGCGAAAATTATCGACATAAAACCGAACCTCCCTGTTACCTCCAAACGGTAAGGTATCTTCGATGAGCCTCCAAAATTACGGGGTGTCTGAAATTAAATGTAAATACCTAAAAAATTGAGTTCCCTTTGTATACGGTAATGTTGTTTGGACCGATGTTAATTAAAGATAGCTGCTAACCGCAAAGGATGTTCCGATTAGAGGTTGAAACGCGGAGATGAAATGTTTGTTTCAATTATTTGATGTCGTTTTTATAATTATGCCTTTCGGGTCCTTCTGTAAACTGTGAAAGCTTTTCAGCCATCTGTTTGCCTATTAAGCTTTTTCATAAATAAGGACGACCAACTAACGCAAGCAGAACTTTCGTCCATTCTTTTCGGTACCCAAGGACAATGCTTTATCTATGTGAGCAATGGTGCTACTGTCGGTACATCAAAGCAAAAGTTAGCTTCTTACAACATGCTGCTTTAGTTGTGCTGTTTGGAATAGTACAAAAGGAGTCCATACTCTATTCTCTGCATAACCCTAACTGACGACGAGGAAACGCCGTAGTCAGGAAACACAGACACCACAACTTTATCTGTTGACAGGCCATCTGGAGGTGATGATGACGTCTTCCTTGCCCAGTATGTTTGTATCGTTTTCAGAGACATTAATACGGAGAACCCGGTGCTGTACCGTAAATTGAGCCATGTTCGTTGAAGCATACGATAGCCCAATTGATTGCGTACACCTAATCCGTCATCGGCCGAACAATGCTCGTATGTCGCCGTCCGAACTCGACCTATCGAAGCAAATATTATTATAAGCATGTGAAAGACAGCAAGTTAGTACGTAAACCATTATTGGACGTAATCGGAGGACATCGGTTGACGTAGTGAATGTTCAAACAGGCGTTCCTTACATGCTTCGAAACCTCTCAGTCTTTAACGTGATCTCAGGCCATATTTGCTCTGATAATACAATTATTACCCTAAGAATATCCCACACATGTTATCTTGATCAAGTAGCTAACAACAAGTGTAATTCTCCCCAAATATCTACGTAACTAATTCGAAGCCGGCGATAGCTTCATTACCTGTCCAATCAGACGCTGGGGCCCCGGGCAATTTGTCGATTGATAGGATTTCTACTCTCGCTCATTACCTTGCGAGAGTCCTGATTTGTAGCGACATCTATCGGTGACAAGACGAAATGTTAATTGTGTTTCTTAGCTAATAGATGGCGTGTGTGGCACGCTTTTATTTTTGCACACGTGGTTTTTTAGAAGTATTGAATAAATCGTATTTAATGCTGCAATAGTGATCTCTATAGATAACTACGGTAAAGATTGTCATGATATTATCTTCATCAAAACATTAGCATTCTTTATGCATATTTCTATCGCGCATAAAAATTGCAATACAGTTTAAATTAAGTAACGATGTTTTTTACTTGTCCCTCGCGGCTGCCATGGCAACCCTTCGCTCGCAGTTTATTTTTACGACGTGCGGGGGAAGATTGCTTCAGAACTGATATACCCACGGTGCGTTGAGATGCTGGTTGAGGGGGAATTACAACTCTAAAACATATTGTTGCTAAGTAACAGCAGGCCGGTCATATTGATTTAGAATCAGGTGTTATAAAGCTGTAATGAGACTGGTTGGGTCAATATGTAATATGCATAACCTTAGTTAAATTCTGCTCAGTTGGTATCTTAGAAAGAAGAAATAGATTTTTTAGGAATATTTTGATGTTTGAGGTCTTTGATATTGGAAATCAAGTTATAAAACTCAAATGGAGTCGGGCAGGACGCCTAGCAAGGCGCGGTGATAACAGGTGGAGTAAAGCTGTCACCGAGTGGCGTCTAAGGACTGAATAGAGAAGTGTTGGTCGTACGGCGGCGAGATGGGCAGACGACATTGTTGCCAGCACGGGAATATCCTGGACGAGGCCGACACAAGAACGTGGAGCTTGCCACAATCAGAGAGAGGTCTATGCCCAGAAGTGGATAAAGTCATACTGTGGATTATAAATTCAGCATCTTTATTAAAAACTAGCGGACGTCACGCGGTTTCACCTGCGTAGTTTCCGTTCCCGTGGGAATACAGGGATAAAAAGTAGCCTATGTCACCCGGGAATAGTGTAGCTTCCCAACGGTGAAAGAATCAAATCGGTTTAGTAGTTTTTAAGTTTATTCATTACAAACATACACACACAAAAATACAAAGCTTTCCTCTTTGTAATATTAGTGTAGAAAACTTGATGGATTTTAAACTCAGCAGGCATAGTCTAGTTATCTAATCACATTCCAAATAATATCCATTCAAGAATCTACAAACATCTAGACCGCACTGAAATGTTGACTAACTTCTAAGTTTATGTACGCCTCGCCAAGTAAACTGCACTGATTTATGAATTTCATATCTATGCAATGATTTAAAGTTAGGCAATTTGCCCCTGACTACCGATGGGACAAACAATTTGATACAAATCAGATCAACACTGCGCTTGTTTGTGTACTTAGATCAACAGACGAAACAAATCTTCAGCTGTATTCTAGCTTTAAGACTGACATTACATAACATCACGCCTGTATTCCCCGAAGGGTTAGGCAGAGGTGTACCTACCTAATAGTACAATGACATCCACATTTCGCCATTTATGTTTAGTCCAACGTAATAGGGGGCGAGCCTATTGTCATCAACCGGGCACATATTCAGACGCTGCTACTGAGAAATACCTGGTAAAAAAAACCCAAAAATACTTTGCACGATCCGGGAATCAAACTCAAGTTTTTAAAGGCTCAGCGGTCGCGCTTGTAAACACTATTTTGCGATTGCTTCGGTTAATTAAGAAAAACCAGTCTAAAACTTTCTACAAACATACCTCAATTACCCCAAAACATAACAACATCACTTTGAACCCTAAACCATGTCACTAGTCCTAACTAAAACTAAGACCCACCTTACCCTAAGGCGTACAACTAAATGCAATTTTACACTATGTTCACACTATCAAAATTCACGGCATGTTCACCTCATAAAGGGGTAAACATACGGGTGTATATTGTGTACGGTTGTTCCACGAAATTCGATTAAGCCTGTTGAAGTTTATTGGGAAAGAAAGAAAACAAAATAGTGTTGAATCTGTTCGAGTTTTAAAGTTAAATTGGTTAGTAGTTCTTGGAGGTACTTGAAATTGCTCGCGGTCTTTACTAACTGAACTTTATTGCGTTGGCTATAGACAGTTAACTTGGCAATTTAATAAAAGCTGTAAAATTAGGTTCAGAGTACATTTCCTGCATAAAATATCGATGAACTGTTCTGATAGAGTTTAACCTGTTTGAAAATCTTAGTGGTGCGGATTTTACTAGATTAAAAAAAAATATGGTTAAGGCAATTTCTTTGGGCAGTTTCAAACTAGCCTTTGTTCTCGGTTTTGCTCGGGTTTAGTCTGTAATAATGCTACGGGATACGGAAACTGGGGTAAAGATAATGTACCTTCCCATTAGTGAAAGAGTTTTTGGAATCAGTTTCAGTAGTTTCGTAGATTTTCGTCACATACCAATTTTACCTTATTAAATATTAAAATAGATAAAACGTCAAACAAAGTAACTATTGAGCAATCCAATCACACTCATAAATTCAACAAAATTAGGTTTCCTCTCCAATATACTGACAAATATTCTGTTCCGTACATTTTACTTAACCCTAAAACCACACCAGTTCCGTCCAATCTCCCTCCTACTATGGTCCCACGTATGGGCCCGTCCAATTTCCCTGGACGTAGGGTCGCACGTTTAGTTTTACACGGCGACAATGGCGTCCGCGACGTCCCTATTTCTGTCCCTATTGTCCGTCAGGTTCTGAGCGGGACACCTCGGTTGAGCCGTGAGGTTTGGCGCAAGGTATAAGCGGCAGCGGACATCAATTTGAACTAAATTAGAAGCATAAAATTTTGTAGGCGTGTTGTTGGGAAAGTCCCTCGCGTCATGTGGATCTGGGCAGGACATCTGTCTAGACGCGGAGATGGTCGATGGAGCAAGACCTTGACTGAGTGGTGGCAAAAGTAAGGTCGTATAAAACAGGACCGTCCTAAGCTCGTTGGATTAACGATACGAGTATCATCAAAGTCGCGGGAAACACCTGGATAAGAGAAACGACGAAGCCTATATCAAGCAGTGGATGATTCCGGGCTGAATTATGATGATGATGTTGGAAAATGCATTTCACAGACATGGCATGCACAATTTTTGCTTTTTTACTGCTTTGTGGGAATAAGCCGGACTATGTACAACTACATGAAGTAAAAATAAATAAATATTGTATTGAGTTACAATTGCAAGTCCGTTCGCGAAAAAGTTATATTGATAAGTGGTTTATTTATGGAAATAGTGTGGTGGTAACTGCTTTTGAATCTGATAATATATTATATATCTATTTTTTGTAACCGTGTCGTCTCGTCGAATGAGAAACATACATTTTAAACATCTAAATATTATAATTTTTGTTTTACCAAACATTATTTGAACGAAGCAACGCAAAGTAATTTTTTTAACTCGTGCCATGTTTTCAAACGCAAAAAAAGGAAAACTGGTTTAAAATAAAATTTTCTTCTGCCTTGCACCGCGGCTACTCCATCAAGGCTTGCGGGGGATCCGCATTTGGGGATCTGCCGCCACCCCCGAGATAAGACAGCGTGATGTCCGCCATCGCTGTCTGCTGTTTGTTATGGCAATTCCAAGTACCTACTCAAGAGAGTGAGAGAAAAGATGGGATGATACCTTCTGATTTTGTTGAGGGGAATGAAAGGATGAGATCTTTAATGATCGCATATAGGTTGGTGTAGCTCATTACTGAGGATTATATTTATTAATTTATTTTACTTTTAGGACCACAAATGTACAGTAGTGGACATGCCATAGTAATTAATTATGGTAGTTGACAGATTTCCAAAAAATATTGGACATATATTTTTTCTTTTTGCATGTAACCAAAAAACAAAGACGATACAGTACTTCGAAAACTCGTGTGACGTCACATTGCAGTTCATTTTTTACCGGAAAGTGACGTCAAAAGCCCCCACTCATGATCTTTGATGCGTTTTATCTTCGTCAATTTTTATTAACTTGATAAAACATAAAACACGTATCCAATATTTTTTGTTAATCTTACTAACGGTTTAAACAGAATCATATTTTTTTTAGTTAGGAAACATCTCTATTTCTACCACACAACATTTAAAGAAATTCTAGGTTTGTCATATCTTAATATTTATTGCACACAAAAAAAGTATATGCAAATTAGCTTACAGAAGTTCATCAAGCTAACCGAAACTGTAAAATTTTCCCAATCAACCTTAGGCCTTTAGCTGTGGCGATAAAGTTGAAAATCTATTAAAGAAATACAACTTGTAATAGCTTGATATGCTGGATGGCATCGCGTTGGTACCATACTCGTATTATCGAAAAACAGTAGAGTAGCATAATAAGCTGAGTGACTTAGTTCACAAGTAACTAATTACATACTAAACTAATACAATTATAGTAATCCAACCCACAACGTCAAAACCAGAATCGAAAACATTTAGCAAAATTAAATGTTTGCTAACAACAATCTGTATCGCAACCCCATTTTAATTTAAATCTCTTAAAAGAGAGAATATTCAATTTAAAACTTTTAATCAGATGCAAATCCCGTCTTTAATTTTGTCTGTTGTGCAATGCGAAGTTCTTAAGAACCGGGTTATGGTAAGTTTGCACGCTAGCCGAGTTCGAACTGAAGTTGTCTAGCTATAGGTAACAGATATGGAGAATCTTGTACATGTGAGGGGGTTTTTGTTTGGGAGGTATGTGAAACATGACGTGCAAAGTAAACAGGTTACATTTAAATGTGAGATTATCCTATGATAGGAGAAACGCAAAAGTGTAATTGTTGTGTAGTGTGCTTTACGCCCTTTGAACCCAGAGGTATCGATCAGGGATGTTACGTCGGAACTTCCGATTATTATTACACCTTTGGTTCCGACTTCGGCTCCGACACTTTTAAATCGAAGGTTTTAATCGGAGGTCGAAGCATAACATAGCGGCGCGGCGGCGGCGGCCTGTGTCGACTGTTATGAACAGGTTCATACATGTCGCGCGGGGAATCCCCCCGACTCCCACTACGTGCACTCTATCGTCAATTATTTTTTCACTTGTTGTTAATTTGTTACGCACCACCACCACTTCTGGCCCTGCCTCCGACTCCGATTCCGACTCCGATAAAACAAATTTAAAAACTCCGACTCCGCCTTCGGTTCCGGTAAAACTATCTCCGTTACATTCCTGGTATCGATATATAAATAATCTATGGTTAATTAATATCCCACATAATAATATTATTACACAATCTGTCAAAGTCCGTAATAATTAGTCTTACTTTTTTAACTGAACCTATTCACTGCTAGGAAAAAAACAAATGGAGCAGGCATAGCTTACACAGGGTGGAAGGTACACCGACGCGAAAACTGTTACCACATATTTAGTACATCATTCTAAAGCTACAGCATAGCATAGAATTTTTACATCGGAAATAAAAAAAAATCAGATGTTTCATACATTTTGACCGCTGCTAACGTTTCGTGCAAAGCGTGTCTGTGGGTCGCAGTGAACGATTCAGTCTAAATATTTCACACAAAGCGAAACTAAACATACGTGTAAAGCTTAGCCGTAGGCTGTAGTGGAGCGCGAACTTTTGTCAACGGACTATGATAATCTTTTAGCAAGAATATAATAAGATTCAGTGTTTTATTATTTCAAGTTAAGAAAGGTATTTTTAGATGTTTTAGTGCCTAAAGGAGAAAATAATTGATAAATTAATCAATCATTTTATGTAAATTCTTAAATAAAAGGCAAGATTGCAAGATCAAGTCTATTAAAAAAATGGTTTCAAATCATTAGTACACCTATAGCATTCTCGCATCAAGGAAGGTACAAATCAGCGAAAATCAGGTAACAAAGAACAGAAGCAATAATTAAAATAAATGCAAAAAGCAATCGACAATGTCATGACATGACATTTAAGAGCTTTCGAGGCAAATTGCATGTCCGGCTGAGTACGTTGGTTAAACGTTTACCCCACCGTGCACCGGGTTAACTTTTAAAGTTAATTGAATTTACATGGAGCCATCATACAGTCTGGGTGTAACTAACTATTCGCTATTGAAATGGTAATTAAAACTTCGATTTTATTGGTTTTGGTTTTTTCGTTTCATTTACTGAATGCTCCGAATGCAAAATTGTCAAATTGTAGAAGTAGAACTAGAAGTAGATAACTCTTCATTATTGAACAGTAGCTGAAGAGCTACTGTTCAATAATGAAGAGTTCAGATGTAAGAGGATGATGTTCAGATGTACCTGAAGCGCAAACTCATCGACATGTGCCCGTCCTAAACTACGGTGTTCACACTTGGTAGCTTACGAAGTCAGAGAAGTTCCGCCTTAGAATTTCCCAAAGGGCAATTTAGCATTCTGGAATTTGAGCGTCAAAAGACAAGACAGTTCGAAACACGACACTGTGTTCCGAAACAGGCATAGTGGACGTTAGCAAGAACGCTTTTACGCTACAATGTGATTGGACGGGACACGTCAGCCGCATGCACGATGATCGCTGGGCAAAACACTCACACAATAGATGCTGGAAGACGGACGGCACCGCCGAAGCCGGCTCAGAAATAAAAGAGCTCATGGACAGAATTGGGGCAGGTCTTTATCCAGCAGTGGAAAAGTAACATAAAAAAATCGTTCGTGTACTTTTACATTGCTGCTAACGAGGTCTGAATGTATCTGATAGGACAATTCTCTACCAACCTTCTTCCAGGGAAATAATGAATGTATTAGCTACTGAATATAAAACGATAGGCGTAGCAGCAAGGGTAGAAATTTTGTAGACGCGTAGCAGTGTAGCAAAACGCGTAGATTCGTAGCAAGAGGTGTAGACTCGTAGCATTAAGGGTTGGAGCGTAGCAGAAGATGTAGATAGGTAGCAAAAAGCGTAATTACTAAGAATATCGTTGTAAAGTCCAAATGTGAACAAAGACGTAGAATCGTAAAAACAAAGAAAAGAGACCGAAAAGTTTAAAAACGACTGAACATTTTCCTTTTACTAGCCCATCGGCCTTCTCCATTAAAATAACCCATTAGGCTGAATTTGGAAAATGGACTTTTTCAAACTCAATAAAATCGGATGGCATGAAATACCAACCCTTGAAAATTCGTATTTAATTAAAGCGTCACCCGGGGGACACATTATCGTCACGTACCTCCCCGAATGGGCCATAAATTTATATGATTCACCTAATACGACTTGTTTCATATGACCCGTTTCGACCCACAATATTATTGTTTTGATTTTAATGGTGGTTGAAATATTAATTTGTAATTGTGTGTAGAAAGTTTGAATTAATGATGGTACTAATTTATTTATTTGGCAGGTTTTTTCTATTAACTCTATTTTGCATCTTACTTGCTTATGGCAGGCATACCTTCTGCTTTAAAGTTATCCAAAATTTGCTAATCTTCAATGAAACGTTTATTTTAGCATCGAATACTTATAATTCTAATGTATTTGCATAATCAATACGAGTATGCATTGTTTAGGTGTTTTAGCGTCGATTACAGCAATCTAATAGCATAACATACATTTCTGTTGTACACACGGCTACACATCAAGCTATACATTTCCAGTATAAGCTGGTCTCGCATTATATAGGATTTCCGTACAGTGCGAGTTCAGCGTAAACTGGAAATGTATAGCTTGATGTGTAGCCGTGTGTACCATTATGTAAACATATTCAGTTTTATAGTGGTCAGCATGTAAATGACAATAAAAAAACTACACTACTCTTGTTCCAATGTATTATTTGTAACGGTTGATTAGTTCATTGACTACCGACTCTGGTGTGACTATTTCCTTCTGTTCTTCGCGGAAACAACCAGCTGATATTGCACTTTATTACCCGGATACAAAGCTAGACATTAAATTGGAATTTGAACCATCTGACCTTTTCTATGTATTATGGACCATTTTCCTATAACATGGCCGGCCACATCTACGAATATATTGGATTTGAGACCGTAGTCCTTACAGTTAAGAAATCCTGTGCTCTCTTCAGTTCGTTATTATGTCTGAGACAGACTCAATTCGTCTTTATTATTTCAAACAAATATCTATCACTCCATTGCAAAACTCAATTAGAATTTCAATTATCCTCAGAAATATAACAAATAAATCTAAAAGAAATACGGGTACGAGTCTACCATAGCGGCAGGTGCAATCGCTATGCCAATAAATTGTGGACCTCATAATACACCCCTCGTTTACCAATCTCGCATATTACCCGGGTTTTTTCTACCCCCTGAAGGTACCATTTTGTAAGTAGAACATTGTATATTTTTGCCGAATTAAGGTAATTTCTCGTCTCATGATCCAATTTGAATTAAGATGTTAGGGGTCGGGAGTTTTGTGCGAAATTTCGCAATGGTTGTTCGAATTTAGGAAGACAGATGAGGTTCGTTAAATCTTCAGGTAGAATGTAAGAGGAGTATCGGTGAATGAATTTTGTTGGGGCACAATGTGAGTCTGCTAAAAGTTATTCAAGGAAACCCTCTTTGGGTTACTTCGCGAATATGTCAACAAAATCAATAATAAAAGGAAGAAATAAATCAATTTTAATTATGTACACAGCCGCACGGCTCCAATTGTTAGGAAGGTCCTCTCTCTGGAGCACTCCGGTAGCATTGACCCCGATACAGGGAAGCCATCTGTTTTTTAACATTCGATTTTTTTTATGCTACAGCGTTTTAAAATATTTAAAATTGTACGAGTAATTATGTATAAGAGAAAAGATGAATAAAAGAATAATAATAAAGGAGGAAATAAAATAATATTAAAAGAATACGTGTTTCATCATAACAAATTATACAAATTATACACACCATTCTTAGAACTGACCACAGTCACGTCTATGAAAGTCTGCGGTTTCTCTGTTTAACTCATTACACAACAGGTTCTTCATCGCAGGGTTTTTTAGTTTTATTCGCTTAGTGTTGTTAGTACTGAGGTTTTCCCCACTTATTCATTACTTTCTGGAACTGGAAAATGGTCATGCATTTATACCAACCCACACTAGAATTGAGTAGTGGATTATGGGTTCATCGCTGAGCGGACGTCTGTGTCCCAACAGTGGGATCGTTTTAGGCACATCTACAACTGGCTTTCATTTAACTTGACGGGAACATTACTATGCACTTAATTTTTAAAACTATGTTTATGTTTCTCGTATTACATCGATGGATACAGAATTGCGCTTAAACAAGTTCTCTTTTAAGTATTTGAGTCAGGCCAGTCTAACAATAATTTTAGAACCAAATGCGAGGCCAGTCCAAAAATAACATCGCACATTTTTCTTTCCAAATCCTCGATAAAACCTAAAATGAATTTCCCTCTGAAAACCTTTCTTAATCTTTTTATTGCCCAATCTAATTATACTAACAGTCGTTTATCTTGAGGAGTTAAAAACGTACAATATGCCATAAAGACTGCAATAAATCAGGCAGCAACAAGAGGTAGCCCCTCTGTGGCACTCCCTAGCAGTGGAGTGTGACGCCCTCTGAAAGTGATTCAGCGGCGATTGGATCTACATGCATGGGGATATATTATATGAATTTTTAATAAATTGTATCAACAGAGAAAGGTTTTTTTAAAGTGATTTATCTTGAAAGGGACACTTCATTTATTAAACAGACTTATTGTATAAGACGAAAAATATGTTCCCAAAGTAAGTTGTTTTTATACCGTGGTCCAATCTCCAAACGCCAAATAAAACCCTTCTTCTCGAATTAATGACTGAGATTTTGTCCGACAAGTACGTGGCGACCAGGACAGCTCCGTCGTTTGCCTCATTCAAGTCCTGGAGGATGCAATTAGTGGTGCATGATGAGCAGGAGAAAAGGTGTGACATATCCTGTGTTGGGGATCCACACTCTCATTGTGACCAAGATGGATCCATAATGGGAGATAGGGTCTAGCCAAATTAGATCGGCAGCAGCTAACTTGAGCCCGCATTCAGGGCTAAGAGGGAACATGGGTGGGTTTTAGTCAGTAGAAGTCTGACACTCCCTTTCGCTCTGCCCAAGAGCGGGAGGGGTTATTCGATGACTTTCCACCCGCCAAAAAAACGGCCGCGTCGGGGCTGCGGGTTGTTCGCAAGAGATACCGCGGCCTCGGTACAAAGGGCTAAGAAGAAACATGGGTGGTTTTCGGTCAGTAGAAGTCTGACACTCCCTACCGCTCTGCCCAGAGTGGGAGGAGTCACTTGATGTTTCCCCCCTCCCCCAAAGGGGTAGTTATCGGTTCGGTTTAGTCGCAAACGAAGTGCGGTAAGGTATGAAGGGTTTTTTAAAGCCAATAAGAACGATTTAAAGCCTAACATTCTATGCACCATCTTACGCCACCAGCACTAAAAGCGCCAGAATCCAGGCTTTCAATCTTTATAGAATCGCCCAAAAATGAAAGCAATTGGAAATACACAATAACCTCGCGTCCAAACGTAACACGAGAGTCTTCAAACAAACTATCTCCATCGGAGACTTGAGCACACGTTAGGTAAAACAGTTTCCATATAAAATTCAATATTTATGGGGTAGCGCACCTCGGTGATATATTTGCAAGTGGGCTCGGTAGATAACTGAAGGGTATGGTTTTACCCTGTACGTGTTTTTGCCTTGTTTGGTTGTTGTTTTGGAGTTTATTATGTGTTATGGTATTTTGTATGAAATTGTATGGGAGTATGAGTTTAGTTAGGTAACTGTACCGACTAAATATTCATGATGGGCGGTCCGATCTACTGATATTCATGATAGGGGGTGGCATGGTGAATTATTGACTAAAATAGGCTAACAGTTCAGTTAGGAAAGTGGCTTCAAACAGTTTTTTTTTGTTTTTTTATAATTTAAAAAGAATACAGATATACTCGTATATATATATATTTTTTTTTCACTTTGCCCCACACTAGGAATTTCTCCTGTATCGTGGGTGCGTTTACAAACATTCAAACTCACATACCCAGACCCGAAACAACTATCTGTAGGCAATACATATATTTGTTCCGTGTGGGGATCACACCCGCGACACGCAGCGCAGCAGTCCAATCGCTTAGCCACTGCGCCAACCGTGCCGTCATATATTACAAAACATCACGCCTGAAAGGGTTAGATAGAGTTGTAATAATTATGAATAATTCTGTCCTATGCAGTAGAACAAAACGATACTGCAATTTTCACAATTCAGTTTAGATAAACGTTGAAAACTACATTTAGATTCAGGCCAGTCGTAGAAAAGACTCAACCGAGCAACAGAATAAGCTTCACAAATGGAAATGTATGGAAATAAAAACAATCAGTTGTATTTGCCAGCCGAGCTATTCCAGACTGAACTTACTGACACGTATCATTCAATTATAGAAGAATATTGGACGCGTTAGCATATTACAAATGCCTTTTTAACGTGGATCTATTTTTCTGACATTGCCATACATATTTACCTATGCTTTTGTGGTTATGAGACCGATTTATCTGGATTGGAAAAACTGTCGGTCATAGTTTAGCTACGTTGGTGTAGTGATGTAGAAGCCTTCTTTTTTTGGCGGGTGGAAAATCATCAAATAACTCCTCCCGCTCTTGGGCAGAGTGAAAGGAAGCGTCAGACTTTTACTGACTTAAAACCACCCATGTTCCTTCTTAGCCCTTTATGTCCAGGCCGCGGTATCTCTTGCAAACAAGCCATCTGTAGAAGCCTTTGTCGAGCATTGAACTGCGATAGACTTAGTTGATTTTGACTGAGCACCCTTAACGTAGGTGTTCGTGTAAGTTCTGAACCTAGCACTCCCCAAGTACATACCTACATGCAAATAAATATATTTTTAAAAATTTGATTACCATACATTACATGGCACGAATTCGTAGCGAATCGTACGGGCATAAGAACGGCGAACAAATCGCTCAAACGGAATAAGTAATGAGGCTCGTCTGGCAATATTTTTATTTTACATCGACAATTTAATAAGCCTCTTTGTGTGCGCCCCTCTACTGGTAGATGAATGGTGAATATTATATCACTGTGCCTATTAAAGTACCTATCTATTATGAATTCTTGTTTGAATTTGCTCGCGATCTTTTTTTGTTTGGCAGGTTCTAAGTAAGCATCGTTATTCAGCCTTTGTACGGTATGAGGATTTGGAGGACTTATAGGTGTTTAAATGCCTCCCGCACCTTATCACCTTCCCCATTATAATGATGGGTTCTAACTCCTACGTAGGTAAACTAGTTCAAGTGCAAAAACACAACTTTACAGGAGAGCGGTTTAAAGGTTGCTGCGTTGCTTAAAATGATGTCATTTACACCAGTTTACGAGCTTGTAACTTGATATTGTTTTTGATAAATTGATATATATTTTTAGAGGATACAAAGAGATAGTAATTTGGAGGTATTTGATGCGAAAAAACGGTTGTCGCTGTTTTGCGGGTTACACCAGTCGAGTTATGGGAGTTGAAATTTGAGTACTGTACTGGTAGTATTATTATGTTGTTTAATTGTCCACTTATTTTTCCTGATGCCTTTGAGGATGTTCTTCAACCAAAATTAATGACACTAATCGACTCCGAGACTAAAATGGAACACAGCCCTGAGACAGCTAAACGTGGTCGCGGTAGACCTAAAAGAAGATGACGGGACGTTTTGGATAGCTTCCTCGTCAATTGGCGGAAGCCTTTACCCAGGAGCGGGATGAGACGGATTACTAAAAAAAACAATCGCCTCTTCAAATTAACTTAACATGTTCTTAACACATTTCTTCTTTTTTATCAAACTGAACGAACCATGCGTTAACAGGAATCTAAGGGGACCAATCTTTTCTTCTCACAAAAGCTACATGTAAAAGAATCTCATCGTACACTAAAAATCCAAGCTCAAACCAACGTAAATTCACTGACGGCCGTCTAATTCGTAGAAGACGAATGACCAAACAGTCCGGACTGGACCCAGTCCACTAATAAGATTAGTGGCCCAAAAGCGATCCTGGCCTAAGCCGATTTACCGCGATATAGCTATGGCCTGCAACTATTGGCTGACGGTAATTCGACAGACGATTCTGCTAAGTAAACATTTATTGCTTATGTCATGAAGTTGCTTGAGTGATTGTGGTGATATTGTTTGGTGTATAGATAGGGCTTGTAGCTATAGAATAGTGATTTGTAGAAGACTCAAGTAAATACATACAGGTCAAACACATAACCTTCTTCTTGTGATTCGCCGCAGTCGGGTTAATAGTCTAGTGCGCGTTATGCGTTGTATGTGTATTTTTTTTTGTATGTCTATTTGTATGCTCGTTATGTTTCTGCGACAAATAAATATTTTTTCTTTCTTTCTTTCTTTTCTTTAGCATTCTCTTTTAATACCACTCTGATGTTGTAGGGGACGCGACTAAGTGGTACCTGATGGGCTGGTGGCGAAGTTAAACACTCAAATAACTTTAAGGGTTTTATTGAGATAACGTAAACTATCGCTAAAATGTTGGATATGAATGCACCCGGTTGCTGTCCGTTATGCACTGAGCTCGGGGCGCACTTGGTGCGGCCGCGTCGTATTGCTATGGAAGCAAAACGTGGACGATTGCAATTATTGCATCGAACAGATGTCAAATAATGATGATGTGATGTGTGCTGTTATTGGGATTTTCCATCAGGAGTTTCTCAGTAGCAACCACGGAGTCTAGATTTGTACCTGATTGATGGCAATAGGCTCGCCCCCTATTACATGCGATTTAAACATAACTGGCGAAATGTGGGTACTTAATGGGTACACCTTTGCCTAACCCTGAGGGGATTACAGGCGTTAACATTAACATCACGGCTGTTTATGTGATGGTAAATTAATCACGCACCATATCATGTTTTTATGTGATTCGTTTAAACTTTAAACAGAGCCTCAAAATAATCATTCAACCAGTGCGTTTACTTATTAATATATTTCACTCTTCGTATAAATCAACATGTGATTTGATATGTACTTATTCAAAGGTCTTTTCAGTTTCACCAAAGTACATGATAATTATATTATAGCTAAGGTACAGCATTGAGAGCGCTGTTCTGCGAAATAAATAATTTCGATTCAAACGTTTCTGGAAAATGTATCCAAGTCTACTTACGTCATTTAGCAAATCTTTTAAAGGATCAAAGTAGCGTTTTCCAGGAAGCGGAATGGTTTCTTACCTGAAACAGAAATAAAACAAATTAGGAAAACGACTAAAGCAAATAAAGATCTTATACAGTCACTGCAAAAGGCGCTAATTAGCTTAATTAAAAAAACATGGTTTCCTTCTTAAAGAGAATTATAAAAAATCTACGAACATTTATCCGTCGTCAGCTACCAGGAGAACATAAAGCATCACAGTTTAATAATCGCAAATGAAGACAAACGACCAATAGACTTAACAGGGCTTCAAGTTTATTGCCATTGTTGATGATATTTGTCAAAAATAATTAATCACCGTAAAGGGACAAAGGAGGCATTTGACAGATGATTAATTTTGCCAAGTAAAACGGTACAGGTGCGCGAATCCTTTTGGGTACACAAACAGTGGGTGAAATATTTTAGAATTCAGGATTTAAAGGTATAAATACTGGCGAATCAGTTGGCCGGGAAATTGGATAAGAGGACAATAGGAAATAAAAAAGACAAAAGGAATAATGTCCAGACTAAATGGTGTCCCGAACCAGGTGAGATAGTCGACTAATGCGATTCTTTAAATAACTAAGAAAAACTTATGGGTACATCAAATGGACGAGATTTAAAGAAAATATCAATCAAACACAATTTTTTCATAGAAACAACAGTCGACGAATAGTTTTGTCTTGCCGATGAACAACTTCAGCGTCAAATAAAAGCTATTCTTTGGACGAAGAAACATTTTTCAGGTTCCAAAGAATACTATTCAGAGTTCCTAAAAATGCAAAAGCCCATCCATAAAGTTCACCAACGAGGTTGACAACCCCTTTGTAATGCCCGAACTAAAGGAAGTGATTAGTCAGAGGCAATGATTGGAAAAGATCTGCTATATCTCGATTTGTCTCCTCAAGTGGACTGTTTGTCAAGCAATACGCTGTTGGTGGAAGTGTCCACCGATTTATTGTGTTCACTACAGTCTACAGGATATTACACGATGTTGAGCTGAGGCTGTGCTGAGATCAACTTGAAAACGACGGATTTTTATTGGCGTTTGTGGGCGAATCTACGGCGAAACGTGTTCGTTAAGCGGGCAAACATAACATAATCTGCCTATAATTGTCCTACTGCTTGTACATTGTTATGCAGACATATGAGATAAGAGGGGGAGAGGAAGAGGGTCATACATAGTTCACCACGCGGGTTCTGGAGGACACTTTAGTGAAACAGAAAAAAATATCCCTCTTTTCTTATATTTTTAGTGACTAGTGGAATACATCAATAAAAAAATAGTATTTTAATAAACAATTTCACTCATTGAGTTTTAACAGAATATTTTTAAATGGACTTTTACATAATTTTCAATAAAACTGTTAAAAATATTGAAATTCAATCATGAAACCTTTTAAAATAAGTGAAAACAGAAGCATAAACTAATTTATCAAATTAATAATCCTGCAACGGCTCTCGTACCACAGGATCGAATCTATTACCTCCGTCGGTCGGCCGTAAACTCCTCATTTCTCAAAGATGCTCTGAGCTTGCATCACTCAACCAAATTAACAGAATGTATTACAAGTGTAAATACCTATTTAAATGTAGCATAAAGAGTTCAATTTGCTTCTCCACCCTTGATTAGGGTTGTCAGAGAAATGTGGAAAGAAATGTGTTTGAAGTTGAAGAAAACATAGTTATAATACTTTGAATTTCACGTGTAGTTAAAGACAATTCTCACGTTGTCAAGATAGTGCATTCTATGATAGGACTAATAGGAGGAAGTGACCAGCTGCAGCAGCAGGAAACAATTGAGAAAACACGCGACTGCGACATGCGACTGGTGTGA
The DNA here is from genome assembly GCA_949774965.1 of Diarsia brunnea. Lineage (NCBI taxonomy): Eukaryota > Metazoa > Arthropoda > Insecta > Lepidoptera > Noctuidae > Diarsia > Diarsia brunnea. The sequence goes on from OX459003.1 coordinate 18,958,165, forward strand.
AAATTACATTCGCTGAATCGGACGTCACTCAATAAAATAATGCATGTGCACGTAGTAGAGCTAAAGCGCTGGAATGTGTACCAAACAATTTGTATTGCATTTCTTGCTCCTATGATTAACGCATGCCGTGGCAGCCTTTAATTAAGGCTACACTATAATACGAGTAAGTATGAAATTATGACAGCTTAATATGTATTTTTAGTGTATGCTTTGTTGGTTGTCCTAAATAAATTTATAAAAATAAATAAATAAAATGCCCAATTCTTTCGTTTTCGTGTAGTTAGTGTCTAACCTAGTGTCAGAGTTTTCATGCCACCCATTACTTGGTGTTACATGCCGTCGACATATAATATCACTGGCATGACAGTTTCCTCACGATGTTTCCCTTCATCGAAGCAAGTGATAATTATACAATACGCACATGAACCCAAAAATTAGAGGTGCTTGTCTTAGGTACGAATCTATTACTCGGCGGTCACACCGCTAGTCTGTCACTGCTATTGTGCCCAGTGAAATTACCCCTATTTAAGCCTGGCAACCCTACCCAGTATTAACCCCCCACTCCCCTAATAGCAAGGAAGAGTGATAAAACAGCAGTAAAACGGGAGCAATCGGAATTACTCCAATAGATTGTGGGGAGCAAACAGATATTATGGGGAAATCATTCCACTTCGCGATCTTTGTTTTGTAAGCTATGAGCACTTCAACTTGATAGTCTGTGGAAAGCTTTGGTTTGTTATTATAAGGTTGCGTCCTAACGGCTGCGGGTTGTTCGCAAGAGATACCGCGGCCTCGACATGAAGGGCTAAGAAGGAACACTGGGTGGTTTTTAGTCAGTAGAAGGTTGACACTCCCTTTCGCTCTGCCCAAGAGCGGGAGGGGTTATTTGACGATTTCCCACCCCCCAAAAAAAAAAAAAAGTTTGCGTCCTAACCAAAAAGATTGTCGCGCGAATACGTCAGCTTTTAAAGTAAAGTAAAGTAAATTTTGTTTTGCAAATATGGGTACTGTACATGGTGGTAAACAAATAAGCTTCGCATTGGTATGTCACTCGTTTGTTCGGTAACCCGGAAAGGGCTTTTCATCGGCGGCGCAGTGCCACTATGCTTTAGGGTTAGCCGAACAAAATGAAGTGATGATGCGCTTTGGTCGCGCGGCCGTGTGATCGCTAAGATCGTGCATTTGAGCGAGCTTTCGCTATGGTTAGGACACAGGATGAACAATATTATTAGCATATTAATATCAGTATTCAGTTTGACAAGATTTCTACATCACTGCACACTATTTTTTCGTTATTGAACTATCATTTATTGTAAAGATTTATCCGGGAATGAGCAATAAAACAGTTATTGAAATAAAACTGAACTAGAAAAATATTCAATGAACGATTGAATGACTTTGGCTTCTAGTTAAGATCACCGTTCTTAAAAAGTTATTAAACGTATTCTGTTTAAAATAGAACATAGTAAACAAGCTATAAATAAATTAGTATTCTAATTGAGGTATTTAAATTGGAGACTGAAAGAGGAAAGACAAATAATTACGTAATTTCTGGTTCAAATCGGATTATTTCGTTTCTGAAACAAAAACAAGATTAACAGGTAACTAAGTCGTTTAACAGCTTATGATAAAAGGGTAGTTGGAAAAAAAAATCTAATTAGTCTGCCAAATAGATTTACACAAAATATTGGACACATATTTTTTCATTTTTCACGTAAACAAAATGAACACGGTGCTTCGAAAATTCGTGTGACGTCACAGTTTGGTACATTTTTAACAGAAAGTGACGTCACAAGCCCCCACTGATGATCTTTGACCCGTTTTATTTTCGTAATTTTTTATTAATTTGATAAAACAAATAACACGTATCCGATATTTTTCGATAACCTAACAGACGGATTAAACAGAATCATATTTTTATTAGTCAGAAAACATCCCATTGAAAACACTTAAAATGTGCAGTTTGATCGACAGTGCATCACACAGGTACATTTCCTCTTTCAATAACCTGCCTAGCCTTATTCCAACTATGTTGAGCAAATGCAGTTAAACAACAGTATTTTGCACAAAGTGACTGCCTTTGACCTCCACAATTAGTTACCGGGCAACACGATACCCCCTTGGCAAGGCTGATTGTTAGACTTCGAATTACTCGTAACGACTTCCTAGATCTATATAAGACAGCCGGGGCCAACTGCAACGGCTTTATGTGCTGTGAAAACATTTAAAGACTAACCCGAACAGTGCACGTTTTCTTGACATTTTATAAGTGCCCATGTAGGCCTAGGTATGTGAAGTATAATAATATTTAGATTTTGTTTATGGAGACTTTCTACTATAAACTACTTCACTTTCTACTTTTTTTGGCGGGTGGAAAATCATCAATAACCCCTCCCGCTCTTGGGTAGAGCGAAAGGGAGTGTCAGACTTTTACTGACTAAAAACCACCCATGTTCCTTCTTAGCCCTTCATGTCGAGGCCGCGGTATCTCTTGCGAACAATCCGCCGGTCCGACGGGCGTCGGCCCTTGCGGGCCCCTTCCATGTTGCTGACATATCTTTGAGGCGCGCGTGGAACACGAACGCGCCGTCGACACGGCCTGTCGTCGTCATAAGACGGACGGACGGCGAGCTAGCCCATCACTCACCGTCCACAGGCACGCGTCTACGGTGGCCGGAAGCCATCACGTGGCCCCCGACGCCCGGAGCTCCTCCTTGTGTGCCCTACCGTTTTCATACCTTTCGCCAGTTACGTTTAAGTTCCATGTAATAGTCTTCTTTCGACTCTCTCAAAAGGCCACTCACGCTCTCCTTTCACGCGGGACATGGGAATTATTCCCAACCAGTAGGTAAATAAAGCTTCCATTCAAATCCAGCATTAGGTAAACATAATGTTATTTCAATAGCTTCGTATATTAACGCTATTATTATACGGGTACCGGCTGAGTCGGTCTGAGTGCTGATACGTGACCGCGCATATTTCAAGCGTTCGCTGAAACACGTTTCAATTTTCACGAGATTTTCATGAAAATATACGCGTTTTCTTCATAATCATGGTGATTTGGTAGCGTTTTGATGAGTGGCTTGTACCTGAGCTCCAACCTCGGCGGTGTGTTGTGATGAGGTTTTGGTTTTTTGTTCTTGTTTTTTTTTGTGAGTGAGAGGGTTAAATTTGAAATAACGAGAGGTTATATTTCATGCCTGCTTGATTTGTATTTGTCAAAGGCGTGTACAGAAACTTTGTACAAATCGCGGTCCTTCTGAAAACCTCGCCAAGATGGTCAGGGTATGTCTTTCTAGAGCGTCTCTACCAGCATTGCTCCTCACTAAATGCCTTTTGTTAATCACCTTTCATTCTCTCCACATGACCAAACCATACTCTTTTCAATTTTTGTCACTACATCACACACAATCGTTATAGTCTGTTATTTATAAACCGGAACCCTTAGTTGTGTAACTCGTAATTGGTCCCCAAATAGGCACTTACCCACATAATAATATTTTGTAATCATAGAACACATTCACTCGCATTCTATTCGTCAAAACACCGTCCATTTTCTTAAGAGGAAACCCATGTTTTTACCGGAAAGTGTCACATAAAACGATACTAAATTACATTTGCGCAAGGGCCCGAGTATTATTTACTACTGTAATAGTTACACTTACTCGGCCGCCAAAACGACTGATTTTCGTGAAGAAAGACTTACTAGAAACAGCTGATTTGGAGTATTCCAAAGGAAACCTTATGCTGTAAAAACTTCAAAGAAAACTACCACTTTTGTGAATCGGACATCACACAAGTAGCCATTGCAGTAAGATGTTTTGCGAATCCAACGTTCAGCATCAAGACTCAAATTGACAATAGGATAAGTTATGCAAGTAATGTGTGTTTGTGTACTCAAACTGATGGGAGAGGAATAAAGAGCCAGTTTTCAGTAAGTAAGTCAGTTAGATAGCTTAGTTAGACTGATATTTCATTACATTATCTTTCGAAGACAGTTGGGTTATTTTTTATTTTATTTTATTTGGTTTACCAACAATTGTTACACTGGTTATAGCATAAAAAACAAGTAAAAACATACAAACAATAGTGCACAATCACTTATAGGTAAACTCAGCATGCAAAACGATATTTGTACGTACAATAGGAAAAGAATAAATGATAACTACCTTAATTTATATCAGCCACTAGTATCTAAATCATTACAAGTTCTTTAGAGTCTGAAGAAGAGAGCGCAGATAAAAAATAGAAAATTTAAATTAATTAAATTAATCCTTATCTAGGTTTTCCAAAGTCTTCGCTTTTAAACTATATAGTGAGTCAAAGTGCATTTCGATTAGATCAGCAGTCGTTCGTCAAAAAATATTTTTATTTGGTTAGATTACACTTTGGGCCGACAAATGGACATAACAAAACTTATACATTTTTATTACAAAATGGGCCTGATCTTGACTCAATCATGCCTTGTGGAAAGCAATGGATGATGTGGCTGATGGAACGAGCTTGTCCAGAATATACCTGTTCACTCTTGCTTTGAAGGCAGATTATGAAACAGGAAATTTTCTGTTCTTGCGTTCGTTATTATTACATTTAAGTATACACTTTTATTAATAAATAATACTGGCCACAAAATAGTAAAGCCACAACATTGTTTACAACGCTAACCATTGTGTAACCGCCACTCAATCGTCGCTTACGTGAGTATTAGCTGGCTGGCGCTAATTTTATCGCGGTGCCCCTAATACTTTGTCCTAATTGGATTATGTGACAGACTGTAATGCGAACTAGAATGTTCCGGGGCACCTTGACAGTCGTTTGTTTATTGCTTGTGACGTTTAACGTCACTAATCCGGTGACTAGTAATTGGAAAGCAAGTTTTCTTTTGCTGCATTACTCTGTCGTACTATTTGTACCTAAAGCTCTATGTAAAATACTGGTATTCAGCTGCATTCGACTAGGAGCCAACCCTATTAGAAAAGACTAAGCAGAAGATGATGATGACTCTGTTAAAAATACTTTTTTTTCACAAATGCCGTCTCTTTCCGAAGACAAGGGGTCACCGTAGGCTCGGGCCTGTGAGTGGGCGGTGAGTTATGGGCTAGCTCGCGGTCCGTCCGTCGACGGCCCGTTCGTGTTCCACGCGCGCCTTAAAGAGATGTCAGCATTATGGAAGGGCCGACGTCCGTTGGGGCTGCGGGTTGTTCGAAAGAGATACCGCGGCCTCGGCACAAAGGGCTAAGAAGGAACATGGGTGGTTTTTAGTCAGTAGAAGTCTGAGACTCCCTACCACTCTGCCCAGAGCGGGAAGAGTCATTTGATGATATGCTACACCCCAAAAAAAGGGGTTATCGCAAGGTATTCTTTATCGAATACCAGCAGGATTAACTTTAGCTTTTCGATAGTTTATATAATTTTTAACTTTTCTATCATCGTTGTCGCAACATAGAAATAACTTCCAATACACCATTCAGCAGCAATGCACGTTGCTTTACAAAATGCTTTGGTGTACTACTCAGATTCAGGCCTAGAATGAATCAATTGAAATAGGCCTAGCTGTGCACAGAGCGTCCAAATCTAAACCCGCGCTGTCATCATAGATTTCCGTCTCAATTTTCGCGTCCCATATTTCATGCACGGCAGTGTACAACGCTGCTCTAAAACGGCTAAAATTTATTAAAGCCGCCACGAAAGCTCATCCTCTCCAGCACTGTAGATGATAGACTTTTGTACAGTCAAACAAGCTGTTTGGTGTACAATCAAAAATAATCTTCTTTTTACAAAACTACCAATATTTTCCATTTTATTGTGAGTGTACTTTTGAACCTACTTCATTGATGTAGTAGCCGCAAGCGCAATAGACTAACAAAAAAAAATATGCTTCTGTTTTGTTTTTTGTTTCATCAAATTTATAAAAATTGACGATAATAAAACGTGTCAAAGATCATGAGTCCTTGTGACGTCACTTCTGGCCAAAAATATACTTAACTGTGACGTCACACGACTTTTCGAAGAACTGTATTGTCTTCATTATTTGTTTACGTGAAAACAGAAAAATACGTGTCCAATATTTTTTGAAAATCTATCTGGCGGACTGATTAGATTTTTTTTGTCAACTACCCTATTGCTGAGTGCGGGATCCTGCGTTCAATTCCTCGGTCGGGCAAAGTGCCTTCTGTTTGTCTATTAGGAATTGCTTAATAGCAGCCGCTTGAAGCCGTTGAAAGCTACTTCGTTCTTATTAAGGGACTTGAGCATAAACTCATCGAAGAATACAAACGTGTAGTATGAATAGTATGTATTTGCAAATTGCCTAGATACAAAGTAGCTTGTTCGAGTGTACACACGCTTGCGAGCAGAACGTCATGTGCGCAAGATTAATGCTATTCCAAACACTAGAACAATCTCATTTGCATGCTGATCGGGAAGAGAAACAAACACTTACACACTCGCTCGGGATAGTAATGAACGAATGGGAGGAATTGATTGGCAGCCAGCTTTGCCTGTGAATACGGTTGTATTTTCCGAAGCTGAGTTTTGTAGGCGATTGACAGTTTGTTGGTTGCGTTTAAGGTCAACTCAATTCTCAATTCTTTATTGCGTACCATAATGTATACAGTTCTACTTTCTTCTTTTTTACAAAAACGTTGCCCCACACTAGGAATTTCTCCTGTATCGTGGGTGCGTTCACAAACATTTAAACTCACTTACACAAATACCCAGACCCGGAACAACTATCTGTAGGTCATACAAATACTTGTTCCGTGCGGGGATCGAACCCGCGACACGCGGCGCAGCAGTCCGATCGCTCAGTCACTGCGCCAACCGTGCCGTCAAAAGGGAAACGGAGGGACGTTGATAGGGAAACAGTTACATCGGTCTCAATTATGGCCCCTGTCGGGCACAGCATAGATCAAAAGTAGGTTCCATGTATTTTTAAGGATAAAGGGAGCGCCAAAATTACCGAACCTAAGATCTCGCTCTAAGAAGTCAGGTTTCCGACTCCTAGAGCAATTTGGCAGTTTAACGTGTTACAGTATCCACTAGTTATCATCCATCAATCAATTCAATCAATAATGTCTTCATCATCATCATTTCTGCCGGAAGACGTCCACTGCTGGACAAAAGCGTCCTCAAAGTGTCGCCACATTGACCGGTCCGATGCATCTCACATCCAGCGGATCCCCACAACCTTTAAAAACGTTAAATTGGCAGTTAAATAGTGAAGTTTATACTGTATAAGAAAAAGTCAATTTCGAAAAGAGAAAATAGCTGCGATAAAATTGTGTAGTGTATTTCAGCACTATCTAGATACTAGAGTGAAGTGACACTTATTCTTTGTCCTGTATCCACTCCAGCTTTCAGGGCTCTTTATGAACTTATAGTTAAAAAGGTTCTTTATGGCATAAACATAACATCGCGCCTTTTGCCGAAGGGCGTAGTCCGAGTTCTACATATTACAGTACACATTTGGCCAGTTTCGCTATAGATCTTTGTAATAAGATTGCCAGCTTATTGTCATCATCATCATCGGCCTATAATGTTGCCACTGCAGGGACTCAGGCCTCCTCTCTAGGAGACGGACGGGCTATAATCCACCACGCGGGCCCAGTGCGGGTTGGTAGATGTCACATGTCTTAGATTTTTTTGGTTCTAAGACATGCCGGTTTCCTCAAGATGTTTTCCTTCACCGCTGTGAGAGCAGCGGTAATGATATAATTTATGCAAAGTAATGCGCTTGCTTGGGTTCGAACCCACGACTTACTGTTCGTAAGTCGGGGCCACACGACCACCGGTGATCCTTATTGCCATCACCGGGCACAAATCTAGGCTATGCAAGTTACACGACAAAAAATAGTCTAGGCATTAAACTAGAAATAGAAAATGTAAAAATTTGTCACACATTTCTGCATAATAAATTAACAACAACTCCAACACCATATAATTTTACTCAAGTGAAAATGATTTATTACAAAATACATAGTAAAATGTACTTAAAATATGTATAATATGAACAAATGCGTAGTTCCTTATAATATAGAGATGTCGAAATATTTGGAAACGTCCTACTCTGACGTATTCCTCAATGCATAGTGCACCATAACATAACATCACGCCTGTAATCCCTGAAGGGTTAGGCCGAGCTGTACCTATTAGTACACCCACATTTCGCCAGTTATGTCGGTGCTACATACAGTAGGTGATCAACTAAGAGTACGGTTGCCCCCCACAGACGAAAAACTTGACTTGAGACTTTTGGAGAAAGTGATGTGTCGCCATCAGACTGTACAAGACAAACACACAAATAAGAACCTTAGATGTTAAACTCAAACTCAAAGCATTTCTTAATTTTCTGTAGTCAGGCAATTTTAAATATCAAAGAAACAAAAAGAGGGAAGAGCCTACAGCCTAATAACTTGTGAAAGTACTGTCATTGTCCATTTCAAAGCGTAGATCTCTATTCAGCAGAAGAATGGAAAATAAACTTAATGGACACTCTTTTCAATAAAAATATTGCAACAATATTTTGGTTACATCATAAAACTCCCATATTCAAAAATACTTTCTCTATAAAAAAACCATACATCTTCGATGTCATTGTTTACCTTTTCCACGAAACGATTTGGCGCCGACTACACCCGAACCCTTCCCACTTCAGAGAGTAGATTTTCATCCACAATAACCCTACTGGGTCCAAAACACGTCACGGTAAGATTAATGTTAACCCAAACACTAACAGGATATTAAGTTTCGTCCGTTCGTCCGTCCGTCGGTCCGTCCGTTGAGTCTCGGACACCGGGGTTTGAATTCTGATTGTACTTCGTACTTTAATAATGTAAGAGGGACTTTGATGGCGGGTTTCTATGTGAAACTGTTTCTGTTTATTGCTGTGCAAAGTGGAGATAATTCCTGTCGGGTCGCCGGAAGATTTCATTTTCGGGAGTTCGTTTTTGTATACGTGTGGGTCTCAGTTTGTGTTTTCAGCAGATTGTTTCATGATATTAACATTTTACAAGTAAAAATTTTTTTTTCCTGCTCCTACGCTATTCTTTTCTGATTAATTTCGTTGTGGGTTCCAGGACAGTTAAATTGTTTCTCTGGGACTTCGTGCTTCATTGCCTCGGCGCTTTCTGGTGGTCGCCACTGTTGGTTCTGGCTTTCAGGAGTTACAGCGGTTTTGGGAATAGTGTAGCAGATTTGTCTAATAACAAACAAATAATAGGTTTTATTTATACCCAAAAATGGAACATTACATAATATCTTACTGTCCAAATCTGGGTGTACACATCTGCGTACCCCCTCAGATCATACAGGCGTGATGTTACGTCATGATGATGTATAAACAATAAACATCCAAGCGATTGCAGCAATCACGACAGATTTGCCGTCTATTTTTGAAGAGTTCTATTGTATATCTCCGAAGATCAGGATCAGATCTTCACCAAATTATTAGAGAATACTCTTTCAAATAAAAAAAGAATTTTGAGAATCGGTTCACAAATGGAGGAGAAATCAGGTAACATACATAAAAAAAAAAAAAAAAAAAAAATCCTCCTCCTTTTTTGAAGTCGGTTAAAAAAGACGATTTACAATATAGAAGTAACAGTAAACAAATATGCTCAACAGATTTACAACGCAATGGATTGTAATACGGTTTTGCCATCATTTAAAGATTTTTTTCAGGAAGGTAAAAAAGTGACAAATAAAAAAACTTAACTAAGTGAGACAGGTCCAGCTCGAAAGTTAAATAATAATACTTCAAACCGAGTCTTTATCAAGTCTAGCATTATTTAGAATTCACACAAAGTTACTGCGGACAAAGTTTCCAGTATCGGAGATCACAGGTTCAACGCAAAACTGAGAAACTAATGGACATCCTTTATCAACCGGCGCGGAACAAAATCAATAGGGCGCAAGAAGTGGGTGTACCAGCGTAAAATAACGTTCTAAAATAATTAATGAAGAAGCTTTGTCAAGAGAAGCTGGTATTATGAGCTAGTGTATTGTGTCACGTTGTATATTATTATGGAGACGTATGATGTCGCTAGTGTGAACAGGATTAATATTACTTATACACCAGAAGATTAAGCCTACTATACGTGCTACAATGAAAAATCAAGGAATAGGGGATCGGACAAAAAAAAACTAATTAGTCCGTCAGATAGATTTCCAAAAAATATTGAACACATATTTTTTCTTTTATCACATAATCAAAAAATAAAGACGATACAGTGCTTCGAAAACTTCGAAAACGTCACATGTCAGTACATTTTTTACAAATGACGTCACAACCCCCCACTCATGATCTTTGACGTGTTTTATCTTCGTCAATGTTGATTAATTTGATAAAACAAAAAACACGTATCCAATATTTTTCGATAATCTAACTGACGGACTAATTAGAATCATATTTTTTTCACTCAGTCCGATCCCCTATTGTTTAGCAAACTGACGAATAACATAAAAGTCCGTGTGTTCTAACCAAAACTGCCTTTCCCTGAAAGTTGTTGTTGTTAAATACAGCAAAATGACATAGTACGACAATTTTGTTATAATGTTATGGTTTTCCTCACTCATCCGTCAATTTTGTAAACAAGTTTTCCTTCCAACGTGTTTCGATGCAGATAACTTAGACAATAATATTAACGAATTACTATTAACACGGCGACACGGTTGGCGCAGTGGCTGAGCAATTGGACCGCTGCGCTGCGTATCGCGGGTTCGATCCCCGCACGAAACAAATATTTATACGATCTACAGATAATTGTTTCGGGTCTAGGTGTTTAGTTGTGTATGTGAGTTTAAATGTTTGTGAACGCACCCACGATACAGAAGAAATTCCAAGCGTGGGGCAACGTTTTAAAAAAAATAAAATAAAGAAAATAACTTAACTCCCCGTCGGGGCTGCGGGTTGTTCGCAAGAGATACCGCGGCCTCGACATGAAGGGCTAAGAAGGAACATGGGTGGTTTTTAGTCAGTAGAAGTCTGACACTCCCTCTCGCTCTGCCCAAGAGCGGGAGGGGTTATTTGATGATTTTAAACAGCCCAAAAAAAAAAAAGAAAGGAGCTCATGGCTTCATAATAACATGCATGGCATGTTATTATGAAGCCATGAGCTCCTTTCTTTTTTTATGTAGACTGGAAGCCATACCTAACATAGTTGGGCAGTAGTCACATGACTATTTTTAGTTTAAATTCATGCTTCTCTTAGCTTAATCGTGCCTTAAAAATAAAAGTAGGTATCCTCAATCTGTTATCCTCGTGTTCAAGTAAAGGTAATACATATGTGCGTAGAAAACTTGATTAATTAACTTAAACGCGTGTAAGATGTAAGGTAAATAGCTCCTTCATGTGCCTGTCGAATAAAGACTTCTCAATTACTCTCAAAGAGTGCCGTGGGTAATTAAAAGGTTACTAAGCGAGCATGTGAAGAGGAAGGTCAAAGCATTCAGGCAATTATTTAATTAGACCTAAAATAAGATCTTTTTCTAATAAGAATTTCATTAAAAAGGTTTCTTTGTTAATTTTTTTAGTCTTCGACAAATAAGCCAGACAAGAAGGAAAGTTTTCATTAACTATACTGTGAACCAAAAATATTACAAAAGGATTGAATAACATTTTAAGGAAAACCGAAGAAAAGATAGATGCATTATGTAAGGAATGATATGAAAGGAAAAGGTAAACGATGCAGATGGCTTGAAAGTTGCCAGGAGAGAATGGAAGAGAAAAAAACTGTGGCGCCTACAATACTACACGTAACATGGCAGATGGGCAGCACAGCAGTGACCTCTTCCAAGTCCTTTATTTTCATCTTTTTTTCTTCAATCCTCATTGAAATATCTCGGAAACCGAATCAAACTCAAAGAGCTTAAAATCTTGTAAAGAATAATACCCACCAGCAGGGGTAATTTAAAATCGATCAAAATCAAAGACTAACACCTCTGACGGCAGACTTATAACGTCATCTCCGGTCTCCGGTCCAGTGGCGACACCTACATCCAATATGGCCGACGTTCGCGCCTTTTTTCATACGTTAGGTACACAAGTTGGGTATTAGGGTTCTGTGATACTTAATTGTTTGCAAATTGGTATTTCAGTTGCAATATTTTTTTTTTCAATTAAATAAAAATTATCCTACATGATGAAAGAGAGATAAAATAATGTTATAGCTTTGAAAAAATTTTTTTTTTTAAAGAGCTACCTATAGCCAGTGAAGAGATACATTTGCAAATGCAAGGAAAGTGAGAGTACAAATACAGAAACGAGTTATTTCATTGCGTAGGTGTTGCGCTTGCATACTTTATGTTTATTAGTCCCTTTGCTAAAGGACAATCAGAAAACATGCATAGTAACGCAAGTTTGACCGAATTTTAACTTTTTGTCTGATTAAAGTCCGACTATTGGAGATTTGCAGACTACAAGTTAAAAATTTGTAACATGCTAAGCTAACAATGAATTTACCGGTCAATTGTAATTGTAGACACTTCAGAAAACCCTTACACTTTAGTCACACGCTCACTTAAACCGCTACTTACAATACTGCAAAGGTCTTTTAATTAAAATTAAAAGTACGGAACCCACATTCATGTGAAATGATGCCATCTTGCGGGTAAGAAATAAAACTAGAGGTGGCCGCAAAAGTCCCGGAGCACTGCGATGACACAAATGTACCAAATACTTAGCACCGCGCTGGCTGGAGTGAAAAATATTTTCAAATTTCATTCCACACGGACTCGGTTTATTTGATTTTTCTACGTCTGTGAGGTCATTCAGGTCACGGAGACGAGAGAGAATACTAACTAATGAAGAAATTCTATTCTGAAAGTGTTGAATTTTAGATACGAGTCTTTTAGGATTTCTGGAAAGCTGACAGCGCGTTGAGAATTTTAAAAGAGCGGCATTTATGAATGGACCATCATTTATTATTACAGTGGTCTAATAATACGGAAACCGTAATCTTGATCATCTGAAGGTCTACAAGGTCTATAACACTAAAACTAGGATAGTATAAGTAGTAGGTAGGCTGGATAGGACTTAGGAATTTACTGTATGTATAAAAAGACTGCGCCAGTGTTCCTTAAAAATCCACTAACCTTCCACACACGAAAGGGTTTAACCCCCCGTGACACATAACACGAAAATGCCGAGAGAGGGAAGCAAGCTAAAAAAATCCAGATGGCGTTCGGTCGTTGAGACCGCAACAGCAACGTAACGGACACATTAACACGAGTGTGGGCCACACTTAGCTGCGAGTTTTCACGGAAAACACTTGAATTTTCACACGACCACCGTTACCTCAGTGATGTAATTGAAGTAGAGGTGGAAGCGTGTGGAGGCATGAGCGGAAGCGATTTACGTACGATATAAAAATAAACATTTAATAACATAACATCACGCCTGTGATCCCCGAAGGGTTAGGCAGAGGTGTAACTAATAGTTCACCTACATGTTTTCAAGTTATGTTTAAGATCCATGTAATAGACAAGCCTATTGTCATCAACCAGGCACAAATCCAGACTCCTTGGCTGCTACTGAAGAAATTCTTATGGAAAATTCACTAACTAAGTAATCAGAATTTTAGAAACACTCATGTGTCGTTATCGAAAAGAGTTCATGGTATCACGTTTTTGGAGAACAATTTCTTGAAGGTAGAAATTTTGGAAGGCTTAATAGGCTGCACATGTTAATCTACGCAGAATTAGAACAGTCAGGAATGTGATGCGGAGGAACGGGGGAAAATGTCGTGAGGCAAGTTTTGAGTATGTATGTAGATAGGAATAAGAGTAAAGGAAAGGGTGATGATATGACAAGAAAGGAGGTGTGTGATGAGATGACGAGAAAAATGGAAGAAGAAGACATGCTGCGCCGACTCCAGACGAATTGGGCTAGAGCAAGTGAATGTTGTCGGACGTAAAATATAGCACCATCCCATATCTTCCCGTGGGTGTCGTAAGAGGCGACTAAGAGACTTACCAGAGAATGGGCAGCAGCGTTCTCTGTGCCTTTATAACAACCATACTGCGATCGCCAACCCGCCTGCCAAGCGTGGCGATTATGGCAAATCCCCCACTTCTTGGGGAGGCCTATGTCCAGCAGTGGACGTCAGTAAAAATAAGTTACATCATCATCATCACTTCAGCCAAAAGACGTCCACTGCTGGACATAGGCCTCCCCCAGATGTCGCCACATTGACCGGTCACGTGCGTCTCACATCGAAAAATAAGATTAAAAATAAGTTACATAAACCGAACAAATCTTCGCTATCTCTCAAACAAAGACCACTACCCAAGACTTGCATGCCTCGAACCGGACCGCCGCGTTACTTTCTAACAGTATTAGAAGAAAGGCTAACTTAATTGAAAAAGGCACAATCGTGTGTGTTTTCCACTTTACTGCTCCCAGGAACTTGGCTTCGTGTGGCGGTTTTACTACAAATTACATAATAGTTTTTATTGACTTACGTGCTTGTTTTTCCTGAACACTCTTTAAGCTTTATGGTTATGTGAATTTATATATGATGCTTACTTTGAGAGTGTTTCTTGAAAGTTTTCAAAGTTCTTTATTTTTACTTTTATTATTTATTAAAACACAGTTACAATCTTTTTTTAAAGACTTAAACATACCACACAAACCGTTGTGGGTTTAACAGTAGTAATTATGCCAGACACGGATACTAGGTGCCACAACATTATTGATCAGTACCTACATATAATATATTATAGAATAGGTATCAAACGCAATACAATCCAAGTAGCTGTCAAATATTACGTAAAGTCCATTTTACGAAAGAAGTCCCGCAGACGCAGCGCTGTATGTCGCGCGACATAATGTTGTTTGAGTTGTTTCACAACTTTTGGCATCGTAAATAAACCTTATAACGCACTAATCCAATAATAAACTCACAAAATACGAGTATCTACCACAACAAACGCACCTTGATAACATCGACAAACGACAACATGGACATGGCCGATCTGTTAAATTTAGTTCCACAATTGTCCGCGGGACTTCTTTCGTGAAATGGACTTTACATCAAGCCACCAGAAACAGTCAATTTACCCAATCCACCTTCCAACTTTGATAACTAACGAATTAGATTCTTTGGAAGTTCAATTCAAGTTGAAAATCTATTAAAGTTTGACAGATTATAATAACTTGTACATAAATAAATTTACTCTCTTTGTAATGGGGATTGGCAGAAATTACAGAGCGCCACTTGCTACGAACACGATAATTCTTTTTGTTATTTTTTGGAGGGTAGGAAACCACCAAATGACTCCTTCCGCTCTGGGTGGAGCGGAAGGGAGTGTCAGACTTCTACTGCCTAGAAACCACTAATAATACTGAAAACGGGATATTTACCATGTTTACTTATGTTTCGAGTTCCCGATATTAAGGCGCTGTTACAACACCATGATCACAGATAAACTGAAGTCATTGCGGGTCTATGTTTATGAGCAGACAAAACGGTCTACCCTCTTTCTTGTTCGTTTTTTGCGTTCGGTACCACTACCATTCCTTCTTAGCGCTTTGTATCCGGGCCCGCGGTATCTCTTTCGAACAACCCGCAGCCTACGAATACAATCCTTACGTATACTGCTTTACTGTCCACGTTCATACATCCGATCATGCACGAACGCCTCGCTTGGTTGGTTGTTTTAATTAGTTTATCATCATCATCATTATGATCAGCCTGTAATGTTCCCACTGCTGGGACACAGACCTCCTGTATATGAGAGGGAATGGGCTATAACCCACCACGCGAGCCCAGTGCGGGTTGTTGGATGTCACATGTCTTCGAATTTTTAGTTCTCGGACATGCCTGTTTCCTCCGTTTTTTGACAGCATTACCTGCCTGGGTTCGATCGAACCCACGACTTACCGTTCGTCAGTCGGAGCCATCACCACTGGGCCACCGCTGCTCTCCATTAGTTTATCAATATTAGTTAATTATTTAATAAAAACAGCTCTGCACTAAATGAACGTAAAATGTATAGTAAATCAAACAATTTGAACAAATCTTTGAGACTACAGTCGTACAAAGAATTCATTTCGTATAATTGCTTTTATGTAAGCATCCGAAGGCAATTACTTTATCTTAGCTTTTTCAATTAGTTTAAACAAACAGATAGCTTTAAAACCAACTGAATTCAGAGCAGCAGCTGAACTAGGTGAGATAATTTAGTACTTATGATCCGATAATAATTTGATTTATAAGGCTTAAGTCTTGGCAACTTTGCGTTACCTGAAAATAATTAAGGCTTAAGCTACAGCTAGTAACACAATAAGTTAATTAAGTTTCGTGAATAACAAGTAGGTATGTAACTTGATGCTGTTAATAACGAAGGAGAATACCGTACAAAGTTATTATAAATAGGTTGATTTAATCGTCATCATCATTTCAGCCAAAAGACGTCCACTGCTGGACATAGGCCTCCCCCAGGTGTCACCACATTGACCAGTCCCGTGCGTCTCGCATCCAGTGGGTTCCAGCAACCTTCACCAGGACATCAGGACAGGTTGATTTCATGGTGATGTTAAATTCTTAATAGGGTGCAACAGGTCCAATAGGTTAATCTTAATCGGTCTATAACGATCCCACGGTTGGGACATTTTTTTTGCATTAAATGGGCCTACTATTGCCCTCAATCTTGTCCTGAAGACAGAGATGAGGTCGACGATAGAATGAGCTAGCCTAAAAAAAGCCTAATAACTCGCGACTTGCGATTGCGATTGGGGTCATAATAATATGAACTTGGTAACACCGACACAGGCAGGGAATCCCACCATCACCCTCATCACTCGATACTCATTGAGTTCTACTGTAAGACGTGATTTTTTACCCCTATAAAAGTAATTAGTTTGATGTACAGAATGCTTGGTTGGCGACTTTGTGAACAGTTCGTTTGTTTTTACCATGTGTATTCTTTCTCTCTTTTGAATAGAAGCTGATATTGCAATTAGCTATAATAAGTTGTATCTAACATACGGAAACGCAGCACGTGCCTAAGAAAGGGACGTTGGAACCGAGATGTATCAAGAATGTGAAAGTGAAAGGAACTAAGGGCCGCGGAAGATCAGAATCGCGATTAAATACAATGTGAACTTTCCGAGTTAGTGTAGTAACATTATTATAACAATGTTTAAGCATATCACTCGATTTTGTTCCCACAGCTGGGACACAGGCTTTGTCTCTACAAGTAATGTTTGGTTGGTGGATGTCAAATGTCTTCGAATTTTTGGTTCTAAGGTCATCATCATCATTCTTTTCCCCTTATCCCAATTTATTTGGGGTCGGCGCAGCATGTCTTCTTCTTCCATACTTCTCTGTTTCTCGTCATCTCATGAGACACCTCCTTTCTTACCATATCATTCTTAACACAATCCAAACATCTTGTCTTTGGTCTTCCTCTTCTCTTATACCCACCCAGATTCATATTATTTTTTTTAAGTTGTAAGGTATTACAAAATTATGTATTCAATATATTGTAGAGGAATGCATGTCATCTGTATCTGACTATTTATTAGGAACCTCAACCGCCACATACTTATTGCAAATAAACGTTTTTTTTTCATTGCCAATATTAAAATAAAATAAAAATAAAAAAGCCTTTTATTTCTTGCATTTAACACACATCACTAATATAAACTATTTTCTAATTATTACTACTTAAATTGGTATAAAATATTTTTTAAATGTTAGTAATTGCAAGAACCCCTCTTCAGGTGAAGGCCTCCTCCAAAGAATACCATTTAGATCTATTTTGTGCTTTCTGCATCCATTGTGGGATTTTTTTTTTTTTTTTATTATTTTTTATTTCTCTTATATCGTCTTCCCATCTTGTGTGCGGTCTACCTTTTTGGCGTTTCCCTACTGGGCCATTCCATGATGTGACTCTTCTGGTCCATCTGTCATCTCTTAGTCTTGCTACGTGTCCCGCCCATTTCCATTTGAGCTTTTTAGCATAATTTAGAGCATCCGTGACTTTTGATGCCAATATTAACAAACTATAAATATGTAGATGTAAATAAGAATCAAAATATGACCAAGTAACGAACCGACAACATAATCACAGGGCGTCACGACTGTCCACACCCTGTCAACAGGAAAAATGCCAACAAGGCTGGCAGCATCAATGATTATAATACGATGATAATGTATTTGTAGTCGTTTGGCACCTGCCTTCAAATGTCTAGAACATACCAACAATATGTAATAAATAAATTATGAATCAACAAGCTTAAATCAAGAGGTACCCATCGTTCAAGATATCAAAAGCATTTCAGAACACCCAAAAGACCAAACGAAGATTTTCATTAATAATTAAGGTCGAGTATCCGAGGACCGAGCTATCGGCTTGAGTAATACGCCATTTTCCCGAACCCCCAAGGCAAATAACATAAAACGATTTAATTAAATAATATAACGCATATTTACTTTAATATCCCTCCTGTACTGTTAAATAAATATTTCAAAGGGCAAATTATTTTCCTTAGAGAAGAAGGGACGAGGTTGCCAAGGTAATTACGTAATTTGCCATTTAAGGTACAAATCGGGGTTGTATGCAGGAGAATGGTAGACTTTTTTTACCTTTAAATTAATTATGAGGAAAATATCGTATTTCCAACAACAAAAAAAACGTAAAATCTGGTAGCTTTGAGAAATAAAATGCTTACCCATTATTAACTGACAAATGTCTTCAGTTTCGTTCTATGCAAACATTTGCACACTTTTGATAAGCCTCCTAAATAATGAACAGACTACAAACAGTGACGTTTGAGAACATTTGCATATGTCTGGAACCGAGGACAGCAGACGGCGACGTTATATCTGTATGAATAGGCAAAGCTTTGGAAAAACAACCTGATATTCCCAGCCATATTCATGTTTCTAAAGAGTCCTGATAGAAATTGATGGGCAGAAAGGAAAATACAAAACACGGTCTTTATTTTGCTATTTCAAAGCGTATTGGAGGTAGAAGAGAAATGTGTTTAGCTGTAGATATATACATTTCTATGTACGTAAGCTTTCTATTGCTAATTACGAAGACCAAATAAATAAAGTTGCTTGAAAGCAATTTTTCTTTTATATCATAAAAGATATTTAGAAGAAAAATATTATTTTTGTAATTAGCTAATAATTTATAATTTTTCACCAGCTAATTTTTTCATATAATTTGGAAGAACAATACTGTAGCAAATAACAGTACCTAATAAATAAATATAACAATACCACCCCATTATTAAAACACCCATATCACGCAAAAATAAGAAGAAAACCTTACAAAAATACGTTTGTAAATCTACGTCTGTGCCACAATGGACAAAATCTTACCCGACTCAACAAATACATTGAAATCGAGCCAAGATGCCGTTGTCACGAACAATGCCGAAAGACCTGCACACGATCCTATTTGAATGTTAGCCGAACATGCCACATACCCTGACAACTCCCAATAGGAGCAGCTCAGAGGTATTGTGACGATATTACTTTATTGTGCTGGTTTGAAGGTATTTTCCCATGTCGAGGCTGTCATGGATTTGTCATTATGTTTTGGAGGTATAATAAAACAATAGAATCTAAGTCTTAAAGACTTACATTCTATTGTCAAAGTATTCTGGTTACCATCATACCATGGGGTAACTGGGTTTACATTACATGGAAGGTACTCCGTGAAACCGTCAGTGAAATCAGCAGGTAGCTGTTATTGAAGAATTCTCACCTACCGATACCAGACCGATAAATACGTAAGTCTTGAATTGTGTTATTAGGCTTGTAGGTATAAAATGAATTATGAACTAAAAGGTACTTAGAATTAATACTATAGGGTGTAAAAGTACCCTTAACGCAAACGAAGGGCATTTGTTTTCCCCAGCACTGCGATAATTTTTTTGTTCTAGACCATACCTGGGAACCTCCTAGTTACGGAGATATTGGGGGTCAAAGTTCAAAATTTTTCACAGCTATTTTTGTAAATACACAATGTTTTAAGAGTGCTTCTTTGAGTTTAAGTGCGTAAAATGTGATTTTTGACCCCAAAAAAAAAAGTCATTTCCCAACAAAAATTTTTGCGTAGGGGTACTTAGTTTGATGTATAGAATGCTTGGTTGACGGATGCGTGAACGGTTCGTTTACACCCTGTATATTCTTCAACATCATGTGTTCGTAGATCATAAACTTTATCGGCTATGTTATGATTAAAACATATAAAATTGTGTAGCTACTGTATTTGTGCCCAATAATTTTTGTTTTAAGTTTCGCATACCAGAAATGGTTAATATGAGGATCCTTATCGCACTTAAGTATCATCTATGTACCCATATTAAGCGAATAAATGATTTGATTTGATTACCAACAATGGTCAGAGTCAACATAACATACAACCGAAATCGTTAGAAACAATATCCTCGATACCTAAATAATAATAAGTAAAAGGTCCTTATAATAGTTACGGAGCGATAATGGTTTATCCGGAAAAGATAAAAACTTTTCTTATAAACGGAGAAAAAATGGTCCTTCCTCGGACTTCCATCGATTGCTTTTATTGTTTTGTTTGCCCGGGTTCGGGTTACCGAAGCGATTGATACTGTCGATGTAGACCGATTGACCATACTTTGCGTTAATTTCTTTGACAAGGGTCTCGCTTTGAAAGTCTTTATCTAGGGTACTATCATCATACTTAGTTCTAATGCCAAGTATAGCTTTGTTCCTGTTTGAAACTTTGAATTGAATATTATCATTTAAGCCAACCCCTCGGGTCGCCGGTTTTTTGTAGACAGTATTTAGTTTACTATCTTTTTCATTTCCATTGCTCTAACGTTTAAGTGGAGGGAACTCATTTGAAACGTGTTTAAATAAACCAGTGCTCTTTTCCTTCTCTCCTGGTGCATGGAGCGTAAAATTTTCAGTGACCTCTTTATCATTGTCCACATAGGAACTATTTCGTGACTACCCTCGTTATTCCCCCACTAATGTAGAACATTTGTCACTGTTTTGGTCAAACGTTCTAGTTTTCAGCTCGTTTCGGGAGAACGAGGTTTAATGTTCACACCTTTATTTTATGGGAGAGTAGTTTTCTGAGTTGTAGCATAAGATTAGAGAGAGAGAAGAATGGATGGATTTTCATGGTGACCGTGGTAAGTTTTAAAACATTGTTCTTTCAATTCAATCTTTAGTATTTTAAACAGACCTGCTAAATTAAAGCAAACAAATAACGCCTTAACATGTAGGCACACAAATCAAGTCAAAAACGACCTAAGAATATACCATAAAACTTTTAAGCGTACAACTTTGGACCAAGTCGTATCAAATTTTGAAGTTTTATACAATTTTCAAATACTATGACGCTATAAATCTGGTTCGAACATAGTTTGTGAGGCAGAACATGTTGGAGTACGCTCTCGTACGCTCTTGTATGTTGAGAGTTTGTTCCTCCAACAATACACTAAGTTATCCGTGGAATTCGGTGTCAGATTTGTTGGTACATGTTTGTTAGAATAATATAAGTTCTAGCTTATGTTTTGATATGACTGAGATTCTCTAGCCTAGCTTAGTTATATCCCTAGTTCATTGTCTTGGTATACTATGTAAGTAATTTTCTAGGTATTACTCTGTTCAAATTACATGGATGGTATTATGATTGAGTAGGAGTCTGATTTCTACGGGTTTACTGCATAGATCTAAGCTCCTTTGTAATCAACAAAACAAAGGAGCTTAGATATAAGCAGTAACTATATTTAGATTGTTGATATTATAATATTCCCATTTAGTTTTCAGCGAACGTACAAAGGGAGGAGTTTTCCTATGCACTACTTTAATATAATGTCGCTTATATTATTCAAGGCAAAGTAAGCTTATGTTGCCATATCGCAGACAACCAACTGCATTATCTAGCAGATAATAATAAGCAAATATCCCCCATTTATACGGTCATCTACATAGAGCAATAGTATTTGAACTATTTTGAATTCATTTTCATTCATGGCAACTCTGGTATTAAAATGAAGTGGCAATACCGATCCGCATAGGAGCATGCAGATTGGCTCGTAGACGATCACATTTTTCAATTTGTTCTTCAGTGTATGGCATTGTGAAGTAAAGCTTGAATCGCTTCTGTGCTTTATAAACGTGTTAGTGGGATTGCAGTTTTGGTTTTTTGTGATTGGTATTGACGGAGTTAGTATTTTATATGATTTAATAGGATTCCCTTTTTACGTAACACATACCATCACGCCTGTAATCTTCCAAGGGTTGGGTAGATGTGTACCCATATGAGTAGGTACACCCACATTTCGCCAGTTATTTTTATGTTCCATGTAATAGGGGGCGATACCAATACTCCGTGGCTGCTACTGAGAAATTCCTAATGAACAAAGCTCAATAACACTTTGTCCGGCCCAGGAAACGAACCCAGGACCACATGCGCAGCAGTCACGTTTGTGGCCACTAGACCAACGAGACTTTTAGTCAATAGCAAACGATTGATCACCAAATGAATATAAACCTAATGCATTAACACAATGAACTGTCAGTACGATCTACAAAATAATTTTATTCCATTTCAATAATAGTGTTTACACGGTGCATATAAACTGTACACGTTTAGGCACCTGTGTTGGTTAATGTATTGTGTTAACTACCACTTAAATAAGTGCGGTGGTCCAGTAACTTGTGCTCTGCATGTGACACACACCCCGTTACGTATTCAAATTACACAACACGGTAACATAATGCTTGGCTCCTTGGGAATAAGGATACTGACTAAAAAAATATGGTTCTAATTAGTCCGTCTGTTAGATTATCGAAAAATATTGGATACATATTTTTTGTATTATCAAATCAATAAAAAATGACGAAGATAAAACCTGCCAAAAATTTGAGTAGGGGTTTGTGACGTCACTCATCGGTAAAAAATGTCATACTAATGTCTTAGAATATGTCGTCACACGAGTTTTCAAAGCGCTGTATCTATGTCTTCATTGTTTGTCTTAATACGTGTCCAATATTTTTTGGAAATCTATCTGACGGACTAATTAGATTTTTTTTGTTAACTACCCTATTGAACGCCTCTTAACGCCTCTTATTTTGTCAACCTTGTAGGTATAGCTATTTGTGCCTCCGTGGTCGGTGTTGCTGCTGACCATGATGATCTGGGTTCGATAATCATGCTGGGCAGTAGGTATAATTATTAAGTTTTCTATTATTATCTCAGTATCAGCCAGGTAGGTTGGATTATTTCCCAGTTGATTGCAGTTGGCTCGCCTCTTATTTCGTGAGGCTCATAGGCACGTGTTTTGTATGCGTATGTAGCTATTTCTCTTTAAAATGTCATCCAACTGCTCAGGCTTTTGCAAAATAGTTTGTTTCCAACATATTTCCTTTTTTATATTTCTTTCGGATGCAGCAGAATACCAATATTTTACATGGAGCGACTACCAGACCTCCATAATACCCCTAGGCACATCTCGGACACTCCATACAACGCTCGCAAAATAATTGCCTGTTACTACTACGTAATCAAATTACGTGTGTGCACACTGTGCACGTGCAAATGTGTGCGTAAACTCTAGTAGGGTTGTCGTAGCGTAAAAAATGGCGCGGAAAGTGCAACGGTTTGCGTCGCGAAAACCGAATGAGTTCTTACGATTGCGAGCGCCCTTGCACAAAAGTCGGCGACGAATACCTCGAAGTGCGGGGTGAGGTGCGGTATTTAATATGAGCGCGGGGAAGGGAGTGTCCGTTCTGTACGTAGTACTATTATGTATGTATTCTGTGCCCTAGGTAAAACTGGGTGTCAGACTTTCGGGCCACTAACTATCTGTTACGACAGTCAAATATCTACAAATGACAGGCAGGACCAACGGCTTAATGTGCTTTCCGCGGCATGGAGGTAACTCGGTATGTCGGTATGGGGGCCACAAACGAACCTAGGCAAGCACGGCTTAGCCTGAAAATTGATCCGAGTGGATGTTATTATCTAGCCGTGAGCTCTTCTAGGTTCTAATCCTGTTATGGATTCCAATTTCGGTATGTGTAACCGAATATTTTTTCCATCCAAAATCCACTTTTGGCCGACCTAGATAGTCTTTACGTCTTGTTAACGATTCAAAGCCTGGCTTGTTACCGCTACATCTACTTTGTATGAAGGCTGAGGTATGGAAAGTTTGGATATTATGCTGAAGATTTCTAAGGAGGCTGTATTCATTGAGATTTCAGATTATTTATATGAAAGCATATTCAACTACCCTTATTATGTCAAGAGCAATGGTGGCCCAGTGGTTGCGGCCCCGACTTACGAACAGTAAGTCGTGGGTTCGAACCCAGGCAGGCGCATTACTTTGTGTAAATTATTTCATCACCATTGCTCTTAAAACGGTGAAGGAAAACATCGTGAGGAAACCGGCATGTCTTAGAACCAAAAAATTTGAAGTTATGTGACATCTACGTGGTGGATTATAGCCCATCCCTCTCCTAGGGAGGAGGCCTGAGTTCCTGCAGTGGGAACATTATAGGCTGATGATGATGATTATGTCAAGAGAGTTAATTGGGTACCAACATCTTTTAAATAATGAACTAAGTAAGATGGATCAATTCACTAGTCAAATATACCTAGTTGTTAGTGGCCACATTTTGGACTGC
The DNA here is from genome assembly GCA_949774965.1 of Diarsia brunnea. Classification (NCBI taxonomy): domain Eukaryota; kingdom Metazoa; phylum Arthropoda; class Insecta; order Lepidoptera; family Noctuidae; genus Diarsia; species Diarsia brunnea. Next base: position 18,982,803 of record OX459003.1, read on the forward strand.
TTAATTGTCTCACTCAGTCCTTTTCTGATTGAGGGCTACTGCAGATTCCTGGCTTACAGGACTTACCAAGTCCTGGATGGAGTACTTAGTGAGTCCATCGGAATAAAAAAATAGGATGTTTATGTTCAGGAGACCTTTGTCCCAACAGTGGGAACATTATATGTTCGATGTTATGTTATGTTATGTTCGATAAGGCACTTCAGTGTCAAAACTATAAATTGAGATCGAACGAAAACATATATGCGAAATCTAACATATATTATAGGTGAATACAAACAGAAAATACAGGACCGCAATTATTCATAAAGACTAAATTGTAGGGAAGTCAGACCAAAATACTGGTTAACCTACAAACTGGTCTGCATTTAATTAATGAAGCAGTAGATGGACAAAGCCGATTAGAGACCACCAGCGTATCAATCAACGGACGTGGCGCATTATTGATTGATATTAATGAAATCACCGACGTCCAATCAGATATCAGTTAATTGATGCAAAATGTGCATCCAATATAGACTTGGATATAGACCAAATTCATTATGGATATTAACCTAGCTTCTAAAATTACGCCATTTGAAGAAACGCACGAAAGCCACATGCTTTCGTGCAACAACATGTGTTGTTATTGTCAGTGTGAATAAGCTGAAAACCAAAAGATATGACTGAATGGTTTATTAAAACAATCCAAAAAAATAACAGACGTGACCTCAGAGAAAAATCGATAGCATTTAAAAGTAAAAAAGGTTAATGCTTCAGCAGAAACGACACTTGAAACGCCCAAAGAAAAAGAAGACAAATAAAAAGGCTTCAAACTGACTTTAAACGACCAAGAAGTCCTTTAAACGACTGAAACGACCTTCAAACTCCCACCCTTACCCATTAACCTAATAAACCATGAAAGTCACACAGACACAAAACGCTTATCAAACAGACCATTAAAGATTCAAACAGTGATATTTAAAAAAAGAACATCGCAGATGACGTCATAATATTACACGGTACAATTGGTCCGGAGTTGGTCCCCTTTTATGGTACAGCGGACGCTATGAATGTCGAAAAGGCGGGACATTTGGCGGTATACGGGGAAAGGGGTACTGCAGTTCGGTATGGATGAATAAAGGTGGAGTTTCGACGTAAAACAGGATTTCGTGATGTTGGTAATTTGATCTTGGATGCTGGCTTGTGTGTTCCAAATATAGCACCGGGTTGTTGGTAGTTATAAAGTGTAGCCTGGTTGTCTGAAAGTTCGTTTTAGACCGCCAATCCTACGTGAAACCAGCACCTACATTTTTAAGAGTTGTTATGGCAAAATTAGGGATTTTAATCACTATTTCGGCTTTAAATTTCAGAACTGCAATACATGACATGACATTAACAGTCACAATTAATAGTAGAGTTACTTCTGCCGATAATGTTGATGCCATTAGTCATTTTAAACTAACCAATCAGTCTTCTAATCATTAATAGTAAGTCCATCAAGAAGAGTCAAATTCAGCAGCAGACGGTTCTGGCAGAAGACATTATTCATAGAAAAGAAAAATGAATGTTTTGAACAGCGATAATATCACAACGCGGTCGTGTTGGGTAAGAAGGAAGCATTAATTAATGTCAGTTCAAGTCAAACTCTTACTTTTATTGGCCTATTAACATCGCCTATTAATCAACGCTGAAGTATTACTGGCGTAATGATAAGTTGGCTTCTATTATTCCAGTTTTATTAAATAATTTGCTTTTCAATGGCTTTTAAAAGGTATTAAAATGAATTATTATCAGAGAACTCCTTCAGAGGTTAGATCGTACCGGCACGGACAAATTTTAATCGCGGCTGCGGAATCTTGCAGATAGAAAGATGCCGTCAAACCAAGCGACACCAGACTCGTTGCAGGCACCGGACTGTGACAGATATTTCAGTACATTATAATGGAAAAGTCATCCGCAGACCTGTCCGGTGTTTAATCCACTCGGTTTCACTGCACCTTAAAATGGATCATTACATGGTATTGTGTATCCGTGGAAAACTGTAAATGTAGCTAACAACAACTAAAATAAAACAATCAATAAGTCCTAGCACATAGTAACAGAATTGCCACGCTACAAATCAGGACATCTCATCGTCCTGGGACGCTCTGGCACAGCATCCTTCGCTCCTTGATTCCATATTCATCGTACGCGTCCAGTATTTGGGTCATATTTGAAATAGTCGCGAGTTGAATGGGCTTTGATAGCAGAATGGCTGAAAGGCCGATCTCATATTGCATACGCGAATTCGCAGGTGAACGCGTGCTGAATGGAGATTCATGAAGCGGATTTGTTTTGAATATTCCTGTGAGGGAAATTAGAGAAAAATAAACTACACAGTTTGAATTGAACGTTTTATGGAAATAGAATATTGGAAAGTAGCGATTTTGAAAAGGTTGAGTCCATCGTGTTAAGGTGAGGGCGTCACTTAAAAAACACAAGTTGACTCTTGTTAAGAGGGGGGCTATTCTGAACACTTATATTTGGGAGGAAGCTAACACGTGTTTCTGAATTTAAGCTTGTTGTAAATATGTTCATGGATTCACTATCAAAAGTTTGATCCATACCCATTACGTTTTATCAAAACATGAGCAAGAGTAAGTACAAATATAGGCATTGCTTATTGAATCATGATTTGATTTTTTCGGAAGATGGTAATCATGTGAATTACGTGAGCTTCTGAAAATTTATTCGAAGCAAAGAACATTTTTAGAACAAGTGATGTCAAAGCTGTGAAAAAGTAAATCAACCAGATAAAACAGCAGAGATTTTAAATCCAGATAGAATAGTAAACAAATAGGCGTGATTCGCACCAAAATAAATAAAAAGGCATCCCAAACGGTAACTAAGTGGACAAAAAAACGATGAAACAGACGAATTTACTACACTGAGTGAATTATTGCTACGTACGAGTATGTAGTAACGCTTGTGCAGGTTCCAACAAAAACGGTACACTTAATCGACACGACAGTTCGTCTATTTTGAACTTTACTCCTTCGGTATAAGGCTCTGTAATCATGATAATGACATGATGTCAGCTTCACGGTTGCCACCGCCATTGTTATGCATATTACATGTCTATAGCATTCACTGGTGGACTAAACGTAGAGATAGAAAGTAACGAACCTGACTGGATGGGCTTTGAATTTTCTATTTTGATCCGTCTGTCAATGTATACATAAGCTTGATTTCCAGGGCCCCGAGTCTGCTATTCAATAGTGTCAGAATGGTCTATCAGTGATCTCATAATTGTTGATTTTGAAAACACCAAACTTGTCAAAATCAACAATTATGAGATCACTGATAGACCATTCTGACACTATTGAATAGCAGACTCGGGGCCCAGATCGTTGCAAGAATTCCATGGGTAATTGTTGATTTTGACAACACCAAACTTGTCAAAATCAACAATTATGAGATCACTGATAGACCATTCTGACACTATTGAATAGCAGACTCGGGGCCCTGGTCGGGCAAAGTGGTATTGGGTTTTTGTATAACGAAATTCTCAGTATCAGCCCGGATTTTGGATTTTCAGCGGGTAGATGTGGACGAACTATTCGTATATCATCAACATAATTGGTAAATTGCGGGTGTGCTATGGTATATCTTTGTAAAATCCTTTGAGGATTGTAGACATTATGTTATGTTTTCTGCCATTTGTCAATGAACAGAAAATAGAACAGAACAAAGATGCTTCAAAGATTTAAGAATCAATTTGTTGGAAACGAGTTTCTATTGTGTTCGTAGTCGATTCTGCAGCAATCTAAAACTACTTACCTACATTCTACATCAATTCTTCAAACCGGCATGTAACTTGTGTTTGCGGGTTCAATTTACGAGGACCTTATGTAGAGACTCGAGCAAAAGAATGTAGCCTGATTTATGTAATTTTCTTTCCTAAAGTATAAATAGGATTTTAAATTTACAAGAAGCATTTGTACGAATTCGAAAATGCTTCCTTGTATCTACAATATTTCAAGTTTTTCTTCAACTCACATGGAACCAATTAAATACTTCCAAATGATATGTACCTAATATTACCGAATTTATACAGTTAACTTTCCAAATTATTTCCCTTAAAGATATTTTTACACAGTAGCAGTTCTTTCTAATAAAAGCAGGTGTCGAAATCATATTTGTAATAAGCGCGGATATTAAAGAAAGAAAATCAAACGATGTGAAGGAGAAAATCCCAGGATTAAGTTTCACGAGTTTCTCTTAAGAACTGATTAATTGAAAGATTGGAAACCAGCGGGGCCATAAAGAATTCAAGATTTATTGGGAAAGTAGTTATCAAAACGGTGCTCAAATTGAAAATGCGGATTTGCCGTTAACCGTGCAAGAAATTAAACGAGATATTTTTACATTGTATCCACGAGAACTTTAAAGGAATTATATCTTGCTAGTAATATTAAACAAACTTAATTTTTCTGTTGATCTGAAAGAGAAAGAAGTGAATGACAGAGTGGTGACTGACAAGGAAGAATTGACGACACGATGATGGGACAAGTGCAAGAAGGCGATGATGATCATTATTTTCAGTGAGACCTAATGTTAATTACCAAACAAAGGTAAACTCCAAGCATTCCAAAGTCATTTACATTTGCTTTTCTAATTTGTTTCCCCACCAAATACTAGAATTTTCATTGGGAAAGTTCTTTCTATTTTCTTGTTTCGAGTTTTTTGCGTTTCCATGCATACGTGTACAGGTTCCATTTTTTGCCAGCTCCATTGGGTGTACATTGGTGTCCACACAGTTTAAAAGGCACCGGTGCACGTTGAGTTTTAATGACACGGGCGTGCGCTGTCATTTTACAACATTTAATGGATGCGATCGATACACACGCCGCTAAAAAAGGCAGAAAAACTGTACTTGTTACTAAAAGCGATGCAAACTTTCATGTTTCATGCTTGCTCTTTTTTCAGTAGGAGTTTATTGAAATTTTATTGGACGATGTTGCCGAGAATTTGTGAAGTTATGCCGCTTCTCGTCTATCGGTGTATGAAAAGGCGTATGCATGTTATAGCACCTTTGAAGATTTTTCAGAGCTTTTTGTTCATGAAATTACGTGCAGTGCTTTTACAGGATATTGTGAAAGCCAGCAATCTAACCACTGAGTGGTCCGTCTTAGTATGAAAGCAGATTTTTGCATTATCGCCCGGAAAAGTGCTTTGATTAATTTTGACCTCAGGTTTTTAGCAAGAACCTACAGGTAATTTATATTACAATAGCCTCGTCTACAAAAGTTAACAGAGAAAAATACTTCTAGACTTAAAACAACATAAGGGTGGAAATAAACCCTAACCCTAGAAGCCAATAAATAGTTAAAAGAAAATAAAAAGGAAATAAACGTTAACATGTAGGGAGAAAAAGAAAGTGCGATATAAACTGATGGGATCGTTTTGTATGCGACGCGGTGTGAATTTTTAAACAGAAAACCGCGTAGTTTTGATCTATTTCGTGGAAGCACGAAGCTTTTTGTACGAATGTTGTTTGCGCTGAGCTTGTGTTGAACTAAGTGATTGCTTTGCTATATGTTCCGAATTTCTGCCTGGATCCTTACCTGGAATACACCTAGCATCTGCGTTACATTTTCCACAGTCCACATTTAAGACCGGATTGGCGAAATACGTTATGATTTCGAAATCATGCTCTGTTAGCTGTCGAAATAACATCGGGTTAATGCAGGATATTATGGCCAAACGGCCATTTGTGTTATCTCGACCTTTCATGCTATCTGTCTGTTTTTATAGGTGATATTATTCGGATCCTTTATATCATTTTGATGCCTAACTGAATTTCGTTAATTTATTTTATGTTCAAGAGTCATTTTTATATCATTTTTCATTTCTGAAATTACAACCTTATTTGAAATAACTTTAGGGCTTAAATCTGTGGTCACCCGTTTGATCAGCACTGCGAAACTTTCAGGTATTTCACCGAAAACCGCAAGAACTCTGCTGGACATTATATAAATTGACTGTCAAAGTAAAGAACAGTTTATTTATCGAGCTATGGCGTTTTATATTGGAGTGCCGAAACTAATGGGTTCCGGACTATCGGCATTCCTTTGAAACAATTTGGGACCCTTCGCTCTGAAACTTGAGAAATGTAAGGACGAACTTGCTAACCATTGTTTGATAGTTGCACTTTTATTTTTGTTGCTTTTTAATGGAAGGGACTTTACTGTTGTTCTGATTTTGAAAGCCTTCAAACAAAAATAAATATTAAAAGGTATAAAATACTGTTTTTTTTTGTAGTGGAATGAAAAAGTGTTAAGGCAACAGAATTAATTAGACAGCTGTTACTGTTTTTGCCATTAACCTATTGTAATAAAAACAACACTGAAAAAAATTATTTCTATTTTATTATTTTAAAATGCCCCAAGGCATTAAGTCTGCCTTTGTATAGTTTTGACTTGTGCATAAAGTTTTATTAAATAAATAAAAATGTCAAGATTTTTCGCTTAAGTTTGGCTCTATGTTAAACCAAGTAACTGTACCCTTCATAACAATATTTTATGATCACCAATTCGATTACGGAACCTACTTACACTGTCAATGGCCTGCACTGAACATTTACGGCCTATTATTATAATAATCACTACTTAAGAAAAGGTAAACTAATGGATCAGAAAACGTAGCCATGTCCAGCATTATCTGACCCCCCTTCTCACACCACTACTTACTCTGTTTTTCTTTTGTACGAGGGGTCAGGTAATGCTGGGCACTGACTGTACTTGTGTAGTGCCAGGTACGAATTGCGTGCTTTGATTTGATTTTATTCTAATTTTAATAAATCACTTCAAAGATGTTTTTCATTTCACATGTATTGATGTTTATTTTAAAAAGGGGTTTGAACTTTTTTGTATGGACACTGGCATATCGTCCCACCGCCATTTTGATTTTATTTAGAAATTACGGCCCACGATGAAATTGGTGTGTATGGGTAGAGGACACCTAGACGAACAATAAATGTCATGTAACATGGTACCCCAAAGTGTCACGTAATCGCGACTATACAATGACTATGTGAATGTGACTACAATGACCACATACAAAATAGACCGTTTACGTGTCTTTAGGCGTTGATTATTATTATTACTGTTTATTGAAAGACAGTAGGTACACTACATACTACTAGGAGCACGAGAAAACTATTCTTTGACATAACATAGTGTTTCATTGCGATACGAAGCAATTTTCTCGCGCGCTTAATAATAATCAACCTAGGAACGATTATTTGGATACAATTTAACGCCTATACTCGTAATAAGTCTATTTATAAAAAAAAAACAAAATGGCGGGCAGGTTGATATGCCACATCGGTTCTATCCCCTTTGCGCGGCGTTTTCTATAAAGATTGAAAATGAATATAAAACAGTAACTTATTAAATACAAATTAGTTTTTACTTCCCCTTAGAGTTCAAAAACTAAGTTTAATAATCTGTTTGTATTATCAAGTTATTTTTAAAACTTTTATTCATTTTTATACGTGTTTAGTAAATGAAGTTCTTCTTCATCCTTCCTATCTCGTCCGGTAATATGCACGATTACATCGCGTATTTATTTAGGTCGCTAGCATAAGCATTTTTACCTTAATGTGAAGTGACTATCCAATTACAATTAAGTACACTTTCGTCCGTTTTATTGTAAACAGCTTTGTTACAAATTATATAATACCACAGAGAACCTAATACCTACCTACAATTCGCCAGTTATTTTTAAGTCCCATGTAAAAGGGGCGAGCCTATTCCCATCAATTGGGCACAAATCTGGATTCCGTAGCCGCTACTGAGAAAATCTTTAAGGAAAAACCCAATAACACTTAACACACACGCACACACTTCCTACTAATATTACAAACGCGAAAGTTTGTAAGTATGGATATTTGTTACTCTTTCACGCAAAAAGTACTGAACGGATTTGGATAAAATTTGGAACACAGATAGTTTATAACCTGGATTAACACATACGATATTTTTTATCCCGATTTTATCTTTACTTGGGAAAATTTTCGAGTTGTAGCGGGTGAAGCCGCTGGCAACAGCTAGTTAAATATTTTATCAAGAAATCAGCAAGAATATTTTTCACAGTAGCAAGCAAGGGCTCGTACACTGGGCTGTGGATTGTTCGAAAGAGATACCGCGGCCCCGGACACAAAGGGCTATAGAAGTCTGACACTCCTTTCCGCTCCGTCCAGAGCGGGAGGAGTCACTTGATGGATTCCCACTGTCCAAAAAAAAAAGCGCTCGTACTTTTACCATTCAGTCACTTTATAAATCCACCTCACAAACTTAAAACATTCCCGTGTACAGAAACACAGTGGTTTATCAAACTATGTAAAGCTTAACTTGAAATATTAATTACCACATCTACTAACATTTTGATTACCTTGCCGGTGAATTTAACCGTAAATACTGGGGTTATTTCGAGAAAGCTACAAACAAACAAACTGCGGTTACACTAACTGAAGGTGCTGCAAGGATTCACTTGAATATTTGATGTTGGTTTATTTATGAATTTGAAATGCAAGTTGTTTACGATAATTGTTAAAGGATGTTTGGTACTGTACTTGTTAGTACGGAAAATATGACGGTGTGAATGTTTTAGTGATAGGAAAGACGCTTTTTTAAAAGTTTAGAAAGCATGCAGAAACAGGGGATTCTTTATGCTAAAAGCTAGGTATTCTAGCTTGGTCGTAGAATGTAGAAGTTTTTTTTTTTGAGCCAATCTATTAAGCATCATATAAATAAAATAACTTTTTAGTGAGCGAGAAGAACTTAAACTGATATAAAGTGCACAAGTTTAGTATTAGAATAAATATTGCTCATTACGTTGCCCCACGTTGGGCGCCATAAAACGCTTAGGTAACAATATTGATGGAGTTTTGAAAAACTCGAAGTAATCATTTCTTATGTTAAAAGATAAGTATCACACCTTGTGCGTAGTCCACTACTTAAAGTTCTGTCAAAAATTTATGGAAAAACTGCGAACGCGGTTTCGGATTGGTTTACAATATCTGTTAGTGTCTGGTGTCCGCAATTGGTGAGCATCTGCAAACCACGTCCAAAATAAACACACCAGCAACTTTTAATAAACGAAGTGCAAGTATAACAGAATAAATGTCGCTCATTACGTTGTCCCACGTTGGGCGCCATAAAACCTCTCATCATATTGATGGAGTTTTTGATGACGCCACATAAACGTAACAGCCTAACTTTGTTTATTCCGACCATGGTACACGGTAAAGCGTAATGAATCGCGAGAGGGATCCTTTATCAATACATATTAAGCCTTAAGCTTAATTACGTCTTGTTTCATGTTTACTGTAAATAGGTGCTTATGCAAAGTTTGTTGAGGCGAAATTTGATGGTTATGGTTGAGGACTAAAATAGCCTCTATATTATAAAACAGGTAAGTACTTTCCCTGCTACCTAAGACCTTCGGTACTTAAGTACCAGGTACTAAGCTCCTTTTACGACCGTACATTAAACGAAATCAATGCCTTACTTACTACATAACAAACCGATAGAATAAGACACTATGGGTCATATTAAAGAAATAAATAAGCAAAGTAGATACAAGCTCATAAGCATAAGACAACTTAAACCCTTAAAACGAGAAAATATAAACCTAAGAAACTAGATAAAACAGTTAAGTTAATCTAAAGTCCGTAAATATGAGAGAAAGCTTGCTAAGAAGTTAATATAGATAAATAAAATAAAGCTGAAAATGTGTGGGTGTTCATAATCTTGTCTGCGAATGAAGAATATTACAAAAAGATACCCAGCGTTGAGTTTAGATTGAAAATTAAACAATCCTTTAAAATAATATATAATAAAATAACTCGCCGGAGTCTAGACGAATAAATAACAGAAAATGGTGTGTCTGTGTGTTAAAATAAATTTGAATAGCACTAACGAATACCTTCTAATTGAGCTCAAAACTAGTCTTTAACATTCAAGAGGCGAATCATAGTTATTATATTAATAAGATTCTTCAACACTTTTATTCGCATATCAAGTTCCAAAAACTGTGACAATCTTGTAACGGTCGCAGTTTTTGGAACTTGATACACGAATAACAGTGGTTCCTACGCAGAAAATGAACTTGTTCATGAAGGATAGATGAATTAACTTTTAGAGAGAGTGGAAATCACTCTCATATAGATATAGGGTGTAAAAGTACCCTTAACGCAAAGGAAAGGCACTGGTTCTCCCCACCACTGCGATCATTTTTTTTTTCTAGACCATACCTGGGAACCCTTTAGTTACGGAGATATTGGGGGTCAAAGTTCCAAATTTTTCACAGCTGTTTTTGTAAATACTAGTTTTTCAGGTCATACATTTACTTAAATTACCTCCATGACCCATTTACTATTCATCCACTATTACAATGTTTTGACAGTGCTACATTGATTATTACCGTAAAATGTACCCAAGTAACACAGAAAGCATTTTAAAAAACAACTAGTATACTTATGTAGAGCTTAAGGTCCGTATAAACTCTTATAAAAGTTTACCGAACATCTTAAGGCTTTATAGGTGCATTTGAAAACCATTGTCATGCTTTACACTGTATAGCGGTTGGACTGTGGCATGTCAAAATGCTTTTGTAAAGCCTTTAGTTTAACTGCAGCAAACCACAATGCAGCTGTACAGCTTTTAGCTATTATCAGTGCATTTGGATCAACAATAGCATTTTAAGTAGTAAAATAAATGCTTAATGCTGTTTAATAGCATAAACGTGAACCATTAAAATACCAAGTTAATCCAGTACACAGCTTTCAGCTGTTTTTAGTGCCTTAGGGTTTACAATAGCATTTTGGGCCGTAAGATAATGCCTAATGCTGTTTAATAGCATATACTTGTACCATTATAATGCACCGTAAATCTATCAAACAGCTTTGAGCTATTTTTAATGCTCTTTGTTGTGTTGTAGGACTTACAAGTGCTAAGTAAAAGCCTAATACTGGTGAATAGCATAAACGTGAATCAATATAATGCTTGCATTTTTAAAGTTCACCTGAGTGCTGTTGTCCGGTTAACAGCTCTTTAACCAAATACAAGTGAGCTATTGTGATGCGTAAAGCCATATATACATTCACTTTACTGTATTCGTAAAGCCATTTGTCTGTCGTATTGGGGAGAAACACATTTTATTAAAATCAACAAAACAAGATGTACATTAGTATGTTTGCATCATCATGAATACTAATTATATTTCATACCACTATTACATACGTACCAATAAAAAATGTTATGTGAAGTACTTACTTAAGCTTTTATTTACATAGATTTAAAGGGTAATCAACAATTTCTTTGGCAGGTTTTAAATTTAATAACCTGCCAAAGAAATTGTTGATTACCCTTTAAATAAATCTAAATTAAAAAATAAATTGATTTTGACAATTATCGTCATGTACCGCTATTTAATTTTTATGGGTTTTATTGTTTTGCTCAAGGATTCCCAAAATTACGTTCAAGTAATGGCACTATTTCAGTCTACATCAAGCCTATTGGCATGCCGGTGAACCCATATAAAACTACTTTATAGACAATGGCACTACGATGGTTCACCAAAAGTCTTCTCTCTGGCCTCTAGCTTAATAATTGTTCACATGTGAGTATTTATAATGCAGGTGGCATTAATAAGCCTTTCTAAAGGTTCACCGGGCTACTGTAGACCGATACCATTTTGTAAATATTTTATAACCTAATAAATATAATCTAATGGACCTATTTATAATAGCAATAGACCTTTATCATAAATTAAAAAATAAATTGGTTTTGACAATTATCGTCATGTACCGCTACTTAGTTTTTATGGGTTCTATTGTTTTGCTCAAGGATTCCCAAAATTATGTTCAAGTAATGGCACTATTTCAGTCTACATCAAGCCTATTGGCATGCCGGTGAACCCATATAAAACTACTTTATAGACAATGGCACTACGATGGTTCACCAAAAGTCTTCTCTCGGGCCTCTAGCCTAATAATTGTTCACATGTGACTATTTATAATGCTGGTGGCATTAATTAACCTTTCTAAAGGTTCAACGGGCTACTGTAGACCGACACCATTTTGTAAATATTTTATAACCAAAAAATATAATCTAATGGACCTATTTATAATAGCAATAGACCTTTATTATAATGATTTAACTTAATTAAATACTGCCCAGTCAATACTATTATGTTAATAATGCAAAATTCGTTCTAAACTAGGAATGCACAATTGTTTTGGTTATTTCGTACATTTCTATATATGAAACTTTATATCAAAAACACAAAATATCGAAGGCGCGTGAAAATTTTCAATTAAACTAAAATAGACATTTACAGTAAACTACATTGCGTTTAATATTTGATGGCATGAAATAACAAAACAGTCATAAAGTCATCCAGTATTATACATTGTTTAGTGATGCAAAAAAAGTATGTTGTCGTTCATTAAATTTTGACGATCTCCGTCCATACTCCTGTCCAGCAATAGCTGGACATAGTACTTATACTACAACGTTAATTGTATTATAACATTTGTGCCATGGTATTAGAGATGTTTTTGCAATGGTGTAGGGTTTATTTAAGTTCTACATGTGAACACTTTAAAAGCCACAATCATTCTTTTAGCACAATCTAATGCTAGTCCAATGCTTTTGTAATGCGATTGGCAACTTCATTGACCGTAATTATGCTTTTTTAATGTGATTGGCATCTTAATTGGTTACAAAAATGCTAACATAACGCGCCTGTAATGCTAAAAAATGACTACTTGTGAACCTAATTATGGCCTAAAGCCACATAATTTGTGCCCAAATAAGCATTACCGTAGCCGTATGGACGTTTGTAGTGCTAAAATATAACTAACTCAAAATGCTAAAACGATACTGAAATGCCGTAAGCCGGCCGTTATTGTGCTTTGATGTGTTACTTGGGTAATTTTTGAACCAAAAAAAAAAAATCGTTTCCGAGCAAATAAAATTGGGTAGGGGTTTTTGGTTTGATGTACAGAATGCTTGGTTGACGGGTGTGTGATGGGTTGAATTACACCCTGTATACTAATTTCTGCAACTATTTTCAACGGAATTCTGAAATATCAGATAGAATTTCACTTTGTATGAAATGGTAATCCCGATCATCCTGTAAAACTGGAAGCCGACCTCAACATAGTTGCGAAAAAGGCTAGGCAGATGATGACATCAATACAGTACAATTTTACCTATTCCATCATCGTTATTGCTGACTGACTGGTATATTGGCTTATAGACTGTCACTTTTAAAAAACAAAGTAATTTTTAGACAAAATTATGAGGCTGTTACAGACGAAATCGCAGTGTAGGTCCCTTAAGAGAAATGAAACACAATAGCCAGACCCCAGGTAAAGGATGGTACAGAAACTGTGTGTAGCTGTGTAAACTCAGACATCGCAGTTCGCAGTCACCAGTATTTCATAAATCTAGTATTAGCAGAGAGTAAATAATGGCTGGAGACAAAGTCAATTACGCTGCAGTTATTCTAATTTCCCGCGGGAACAACGAGTTTACTTGAAATATTACCGACCACTCTACATTTTTATTCAGCTTGTTTTTCTTTTGAATATTTCTGTGCTGAGTGACTTCTTTGTGAATGAATGGTGGAGATGTTAGAACAACTTAAGGAACAGATCTTGTTAGGAATGAAAAGGCAGATAATGCTGGTTCAATGGTAGACCTATTGAATATGGTTTTAGTTCTTAAAGTGAAAGATCAAAGAACTGGAGTGATGCTTGGTTCTAATTAAAACTAGGTTATAGCTACATATGTTAGAAACATGGACGTTGAATTACCGATTCTCTGCGCTGAGCCGAGAGTTGTGAACTAACACGTTTGTTTGGGCATTCCAGTACTCCATTCTTTATTGCATTACATTTAGGTGTCGTTGTAAAAACAAGCTTTTTTTTTGTAGAAGAAAGATTGTTTCTTCATCTACGAAAGCTTTTAGTAAAACTATTGAAAATAGGCATACTAACTTAATTTGTGTTTCAGTACCTACTTGAACACAAAGAGAGTGCTGGCTCCAACGATAATTTATTCCCGTATTCAGTGCCAGGAATAACAACAGTTATTCATTTTCATTTGCTTGTTTGTCTCAATAATTTTCTCTTTGCGCCGTACTACGATGTATGTGCCAATTATTTTATGAAACAAAAACATTGCGAATTTGGGCTTGACCCACATTTATAGTACTACTTGAAGTTATTATTGACTATAAATAGTAGATTAATATCGCAGATTAGCTAGGGTGCTAGCCAAAATTGTCAGGAAAGGAAAGGTCTCACAGGAATACATAAATCTAGGACAGAGGGCACTGGAATGTTTCTGTACATACATTTATTCCTTTTCATTTGGAATGTTTCTGTACATTAAAAATGAAAAGGAATAAAGGTCCAGAACAAGAAAGAGAAAATAAACAAAGAAAGAGAAAGGAAGAGATTAAATATCGAGAAAGGTAGAGTTTAATTATTGTCGAAACTTTAAAGAAACTTCCTATTCTCTTATTATATCCTCTAATTCACCAGTTTTATTTCAGAAACCTCCAATTCGTTGACATAATTATAATCGTTAAAATCCCGAACATACTGCTTCCATATCCCATGCCACAACAAAAGCACGGGTGTTTTCGTAATCATAATATATTTTCTTACCCAAAGTCAGCGATATGATAATATGGGGACAACTTAAGCGTTTTCCTCTTTACCTGAAACAAAGGGAACAATTTCATTATTATTAGTCTGTATAGGTAGAAAATGTAATAAAGATATTGTCTTACGCTTTTACTTCTAAACATTTTCGTAATGCTCTATATTAAATCGCTTAAGATCTCCTTTTGTATGGAAAGGGAGGAAATAATGTAATTCATAATATCAATAAGATAAGAATAGATTATTATGTTATCTACTTAGTAATGAATAGATGCTCTGAATACATACGAACACGAGCAGCTAATAAACTTAGCGATTGTATTATGTGCACAGTGCTTAAAGTTTCACCACATCATCATCATCAAACTCCTGCCCTTATCCCAATTTATTTGGGGTCGTCACAACTTGTCTTCTTCTTCTTTAAGTTTAGCAAGGGATAACCTATCGTATTGTACCTAAAGTGTAAGACAGATCATCATCTGCCTAGCTTTATCCAAACTATTTTGGGATTAGTTTCCAAGCTAACTGTATGTATTATTATCTTTAACACTGAAAACGGGATACTTCTGATGTTTACTACCGAAGTACTGAGCGTAAAAAACGAACAAGAAAGGCGGTAGACCGATTTGTCTGTTCATAAACACCCGCAATAACATACGTTTATCCGTGACCATGGAGCTTGCAACAGCACCGAAATATTGGGAACTCAAAACAAAAATAGTGAATATGGTAAATATCCCATTTTCAGTGCTAATGATAACGTTAATGACCATGTCAGCTTAAAAACTTATAATAGATTCAGTTTAATACCAGCGTGTTACATGGACCAACCACGAACATCAACCCGTGCGTCTGTCAATTAGCCACGAGTGCCTCTCTAAAGTGACCGAAGGAAGCAAACAGAGAGAAATGAGTCCTAATTCTGATGCAACAGAGCAAAATGTCGAAGGTGATATAACCATCGATATAACAGTTGTTTTCCCAAGACCAGGTAATAAATCAGAACTAACATCAAACCGGGTACTGAACAAAGTTTATCCAATTTTTATACAAAGAAACTTAAATCAATCTTGCAGTGAGCGTGGACCGTGAGATTCAATGACTGCACCAATAAAAGCGAAATGAAATCCGGTTCAATGGGATTTTATAGAATTCGAAGATTGTTACTCTTGATAGAATTCTTCTTTATGTTCTGTATTTCATTGTTTGAGGAATTTCGCCCATGATTTACACGTGGGTCTTAGTATTTTTTGTTTATTTATTTTGTTTCTTCATTTTGAATAGAATGTCTTTAGAATTTCAGTAATTGCACAATGTAACATTTTTTTCCTGGAAAAAAACGTTACATTGTGCAATTACTGAAACTTATTTTGAAACAGGTCAAAGTGAAAAACGACTTGACTTGATTTGTTACAGCATGATCTATTAAATTATGACCACTGGGCACTAAAATTAAATGTAATGTAAACTAGAGACTATCATACAAGTGGTCATTATAAACCTATACTGTTTCTCTTCTCGTTCGAAGTACCGTACCGTACTGTACCGTACCGTATACCTTAAATGTTTCTGCTATTAAAATCTTGTTCGTGGGCCATTGGATTTACAGGCTCCCGTCGACTCTTCGTCTGTCACACACACCACATTATATTTAAACAAACTGGTCATTGTTCATCTGGTCCAACATAATTTTCAACCAAAAACCCATGACCCTTACAAACACTACACGCAACTTGACAAACAGTACAAAGCTACAAATGGTTGAAACCACCGTAAACAACACATAACCGACTAATGTAAACTGTGATTCCAAACGAAATGGACTGTAGTTAGTATGTCCCCGGAGACAGATCTATTACCGTTTGGCACAAGTTAGGAGCGATTGTTTCCTGCTCACTAACTTTCATAGTTTGGGCCTGAATAGTGAAGGATAAGGATATGCCTTATTTTGTTTGTGTGTTGTAGTTCTGTATGATTCCCTCGTTGTTTCATTAAGGTTGAGTAGATTTTATTGTAGTTGATGTTGTTCGACCGTCCAAAATGTTTACTGGAATTATAATAGCTTTATTTTGAAATGGGAGTCAACACTTTTTATTACAAGAACATGACGGCATGTAAAGCCAAGTCAGAGGACCAGGCGGCATAAAAACTGTGACCCTAAATTAGGTTAGGAAGAAGAAGATTATGGAAAGAAAAGTCACGGTTTTGAGCTTTCGTTCAGTCGTTTAGTCCTCGATTATTACTTACATTTCCATAAATACTCAGCAATACCCAGAAAACTAAACTAGGCCATTTCTTTTTTTCCCTGCATTAGCATCCACAGTGCATAACGATAATTAACTTATTATTACTTCTTATCAACTATGCAAATATCTGCATATTTATATGCAACTGTTCTTGTTTGTACGTCAGTTCTTATTTACTTTACACACGGATAAACTTTAATACGATGCAGTCCCGCTACTTCTGTTTTAATACAGATTTGCATTTTTATGTTGGCATAGCAAAGCAAAGAGGGAAACTTTTTAAAACATAGAGAAAAATATAGAAGCAATTAATTAAAGCGGGAGAAACCAACAATCCTTACATTGTTTCTTATTTCAAAATTCCCACCAATAAAGACCACACGACTTGACCAAAATGGCCGCTGAAACGAGGTTGCAAGTGACCGCACGCTAAATTAAACGTTTGCATTCTGTGGCCGACGTTCGTCGCGGACAGACGCGGAGACCGTTGACTTTTTAATTACATTTATAATTAAAATGCACGTCACGCCGTGTGAGCTCCGTTGTGCACCGGAAAATTGAATGTACAAATTAGAAAAGAAAAAAAAATTAAAAAGCCCACCCCTTGCTCTTTCGTGTTATTTTCTACGTGAATTGCGATTTCGGTTTCATTTTCTCGCGTAGTGGTTTCTCTGAGATTCGAGTTTTTGTCTGCGAAGCAAAATAGTATATTAAAATGGGAGACGAAAGAGAATTCATTTACGAGGATTACACTGAATGAAACATAATGATTGTGGTGCAAGAATTGCTTGTAATAGTGGAAATTATAAACGTACTCGTACATTGTAAGTACGAGAAAGAATAAACTATACTATACTAAATATTGTGATAGTTTTCTCTTAGTAATCATGTAACAATATAGGTAATCTTGTTAAACATCTATTCTTGAGATCAGCAAACACAATAATTCTGAAGAATGGCCGCACGATGTATGTTTTATTGATGCAAGGACTACGAACTATGCCTGGGCTTAATGAGAAACTGCACCAAATATATTTTTTGTAACTGCGTACCGCCCAGGACGACCACACAACCACCTAATAAAGAAATCTGACAAAAATTAAGCATCACATAAGCTCTATCATAATCCCAAACGCATTAAGCGCCTGATCACAAAATTCAATTTCAGTAAAGACACCTCTATACCCTTTTCTTTCGCAAAGAATACCGAACAAAATAAAAGTAACAAAGGACACGATGATATTACTTAAGTAACGGAAAGTTTCACCTCGAATTGAATTTCAGAGTATACAGGCTACGGCTAGACTAATAATGGGGGGAGGAGGGTAAACCGAATCCGTGGGACCCCTCGCGCTCGCATGTGGGATCAAAAGAACGGGTCGTATTATATTGAAAATCTTAAGAAAGCCGAGATTGAGTTTTAAAATTTTCATTAAGTTTCCCCAGACTGTTTTCTTCTACTATACAAAGCAGCTGGGTCTTTTAAATTTTGAATACTTCAGTGAGGTAAGTTTAACTTTATTGTATGCAGTGCATCGTTAGCTTTAAGAGCACCTATAATTTAGAAGAATGGTTCTACTGGCTGCTCTGGTCGCATTTGGTGTAGAAATAAAGTTATACGAAGACGCACGGTAACGAAATATTACTAGAAACAAATGAATGTTCTTTCTGTTCTTTTGTATTTTTACAAACTTGATTATCTTTTTTGTGAGGTCTTTGACAACCTCTAGAATCGGTTTTGTATGTTGTATAAGCCTGTTATGCTGCAAAATCTTTTCCTATTTTCTCGGTCTTCACAGATCCAATCACTGACAGTTTTGAAGTTCGCCAAAAACACAAAATGATTTTGTCCTTCGTCTCCAAATGGAGTAGACACGAACCTCACGAATATAATCACCGCTAAGGGTTGTACAACCGTAGGACCGGTTCCGGTTGTTGAAGTGTCAACAAACCTGTGCTGTTCGTCGTCAATAAAACATTTTCTAAAAATAGTTAAAAGTTACACTTTGGGAACTACCGTGCTAGAAACTTCAGCAAAACAACATTGGAAGACATAGAAGAAGTAATCCTTGGATTTTTGCAAGATCAACCCATTAAAAGTCACGCTCAAAATCTACATGCGCTACTAAGGTTAGAAAAATTTTGCATCATCAAGTAGGTACCTATTTATCACCCAGCGTCAACTTGACAGCCGGTAAAATAAACAACCTAACAATATCCGAAGAACTGTCAGTCGGCTAAGTTAAACAGTTAACTTGAGTGTTGCCATCTCAAACAAATACCTTCCACTCGCATTTGCGTTCCGTTTCACGCAATTTCATTCGACAACATGGACGATCAATTTCAATTATTATTCGATAAAATGAAGATAGAAATGCAGAAACAAACAAATGATCTTAAAGAATCGCTCACGAAAAATATAATGGATCGAATAGATGAAAAACTAACTCCTATGATCGAAGAAAATGAAGAATTAAAGAAAAAAATTTGTAACCTGGAGAACGAGATCGAATATTTAAGAAAAGAAAAGAAAAGTAACAACATAGTTATTTATGGATTAGAAGAGCGCGAAAAATCTAGTTTAGAGTTATTCCGAATCGTTAAGGGACTTAAATTTTTCGGTGGAGGAAAATGAAGTGAACAGACTATATCGTCTAGGGAAAAATAAAGTCGAGAACAAACATAGACCTGTGTTACTCTCATTCATAAATGGGTGGAAAAAAGACCAAATTATAAAGAATAAAAAGAGTTTAAACGGAATCTTTGTATCGGAAGACTATTCTAAGGAAGTTATAGAAAAGAGAAAGGCTTTGCTACCACAGCTGCTAGAGGAGAAGAAAAAGGGAAATACTGTTTTTTTTAAATATGACAAACTAGTAGTTAAAGGACCCAACACCGATAAAAGGAAAAGAGAAATATCTACGTCACCGCAGTCGACGTCAACTGTAAATCCAAAAAAACAACAAACGATAAGCTCTATTAAAACTAACAGGACGAACGCCTTCGATTTGATGAGAACCCGATCAAACTCCCTCACTGGCACCCTCGCAAATAAAAACCAATAGCAACTAACAACCGGCAAACGGCTAATCCAACCAAACTACGAAAACCAAACAAAAGAAACAACAAAATCTCCCCCAAGCCGACTGGTCCTCGTGGGGGATAAAGACCACAACCCTCCAACAACACAAGAAATAAATTATGAAAAAAGTCACAGCCACAGAAAATCAAAAATCTACGTTGCAGCCCTCAATGCACTTACACTGAAAAACGACGAAAACCTTACAGAATTAACATATGCCTTAAAACAGATTAAGTGGGACATCGTTGGGCTGGGTGAAGTAAGGCGAATGGGAGAAAGAATTATTGCTCATCCAGACTTCCTTCTATACCATATTGGAACGACTCCAGGTCAGTATGGAGTTGGTTTTATTATCAAAAAACACCTTACAAATTATGTGGAGAGTTTTATAGGAGTATCAGAGCGCATAGCAGTGATGAATATTAAGCTACCGGGGTACATCGATCCATGGTCCATCATACAAGTATACTCGCCTACTGAACAATCTGATTTAGGATCAATAGATTCATTCTACCTGGAGTTAAACAAAACAATCCAAGACCATGCTCACAAAAACCTAGTTGTGATGGGAGACTTCAATGGCCAAATTGGAGAACGACAAGCAGAAGAAGATACAGTCCTGGGACCATTTGTGTATAGGAAAAAGACCAGAAGCAGAAACGGAGAGAAGTTTATCCACTTCGCACAGGAAAATGGCTTGCGAGTCCTAAACACAATGTTTAAGAAGAAAGAAAGTAAGATGTGGACCTGGATATCACCAGACGGGAAAGTTAAAAACGAAATAGATTTCATAATGACTAGTAAAAGCAGATACTTCTCGAACATGAAAGTCATAAGTAATTTTAACTTCAATACCAACCATCGAATGATACGAGCAGAACTGGTGACAACCCCGCCAAAAAACCCAAGACCAAGAAATAATATGAACATAAAACCTACCAAATTTCAAACAACTGAAATAGCTAATTCCATAACGACAAAACTTATAGACTATAATAAAAAGACAACAACCATGGAAGTGCAAGAAAAATACAACTGGTTAGAAGAAACAATTAAAACATCCACTCAGCAAGGGACTAATAGCAAAGAGCTATCTAACAAGTGGATGACTGCCAAAACTATTAACTTTCTTAAACAAAGAGCCGACCTAATTAATTTAAATAGTACTAAAGACAGTCGAAAGCAAATAACTAAATTGAGCAAAGAAATAAAAGAAAGTATTAGAAAAGATAGAACTCAAAGAAGAGTGGAAACAATAGAGAGACATATTCTACAGACAGGAGGAATAAAAAAGGCATATAAGGAGTTAACTAACAAAAAGGACTGGATCGTACAGATGAAAGATAGTAAGAGATTGAAGGAAAATCGGAGGCAAGGAATATTACGAATTGCTACTACATATTACAAGAAACTATACGAAAATAACATAGCGAGAAAAGAAATAGAATTGCCAGAAATCTCATCGGTACCCAGCATTATGCAGAAAGAAGTAGAATTTGCCATAGAAACCCAAAGAGATGATAAAGCTCCAGGACCTGACGGAATAAGCAATGAAGTACTTAAACAAACCAAACAGACAATAACTCCTATTCTCAAAGAAATCTTCAATGACATTATCAACACAGAAACGATACCACAGCAATGGACTAAATCCAATATAATCCTTCTATACAAAAAAGGTGATCAGTACGATATCGGAAACTACCGGCCAATAAGTTTGATGTCCAACCTGTATAAAATATTTGCTAAGATCATACTCAAACGAATAGAAGGAAAACTTGATGAACATCAGCCAATAGAACAGGCAGGTTTTAGAAAAGACTACTCAGTTCTTGATCATATTCATACTGTTAGGCAACTCATCGAGAAGTATGAAGAATATCAACTTATTTACTATCTAGCATTCGTAGATTATAGCAAGGCATTCGACTCGTTAATACACACAAACATTTGGGAGGCGTTAAGAGAACAAGGTATAGAACAAAAATATATAAGATTGATTAGAAATGTATACAAAAACAGCTCGGCGTGCATTCAGCTAGAAAAGAAAGGAGATTCATTTAAGATACAAAGAGGAGTAAGACAAGGAGATCCCCTCTCTCCAAAACTATTCTCCGCTGTTTTGGAAATGATCTTCAGAAGCTTTGAATGGGATAACCTAGGCTTAAATATCGACGGCCGCATACTAACACACTTGAGATTTGCTGATGATATTGTGCTCTTCGCAAAAACACCAGGAGACCTAAATATAATGTTAAACCAACTAGCATCTGAGAGTGGAAAGGTAGGACTAAAATTGAATCCCGAAAAAACAAAAGTGATGACCAATGGAAATAAAAGTAACATAAAAGTAGGCGAGTCTCAAATTAGCTATGTTGAAGAATATGTATACCTCGGACAACTGATATCACCTAAAGATAACATTAACAAAGAAATCGATAGAAGAGTAGCAAACAGCTGGAAAAGGTATTGGGGCCTAAGGGAAGTAATGAAGGACAAAAACCTACACATGAAAACAAAGAGCAAATTATTCAATGTCTGCATTCTACCAATCTTAATGTATGGAAGCCAAACATGGGCCATAAGAAGGAACACAACCAATAAAATTGCCACCTGCCAACGAGCAATGGAAAGAAGCATGTTGGCAATAAAGAGGGGGGATAGATTAAGGAACATCAACATTAGAAAAAAGACAAAAGTACAAGATGTAACCCTAAAAATAAAAAGACTGAAATGGAAGTGGTCTGGGCACATGATCAGAGGAAAGGACAAGTGGAGCAAAATAGTCACACAATGGTACCCAAGGGAAGGAAAAAGGAAAAGAGGCAGACAACAAAAAAGATGGGACGATGATATTAGGCAGGTTGCAGGCATAACATGGAGTAGAGTAGCCAGAGAGAGAATAGAATGGAGTAGGTTGGAGGAGGCCTTTGCCAACTGGCAAACGGACTTACAGAAAGTAAAGAAGAACCAGATACGCGAACAATTTTAATTAAGTAAAAATATTATAAGTGTAGTAGTATAAGAAACATAATTGTATTTGTCCGAAATAAAAGGCTTTATTATTATTATTATTATTATTATTATAAGGGTTGTACAAAGCCTAATATAAATCATATAGTTGCTACAATGTGTGGAAACTTTACCTCATAAATAATGGTTTGCTGTGGCCAGTAGCCGCTTTTAGATAAATTTCAGTAAGTAGCAACATATTTTAGCCGGCACATATATCATGGCTGAGATGTTTTTAGTTTGTATGGAGTGGGATTAAACTGGAGTTATATGTGTGAGAGTTATTTAGTAGTTTTTGCTGGAGTAATTATAATGGACATTATTTTGGTCTAAGGGATCGAGGCAAGATAAAGTTTGTTTATTCGTGTCATGTCTATTAAAATCCATGATTCCCAATATAACGTCTATTAAAAGGAAACATATCGTTAGTGTAAATTACTTTGATATCGACATGGCTGAAATTCTCATAAAAAAAAAACGCATTACATGTTTAGAAACTGCATCTTGAACGCACTATTGCTATTACACCTATAAACAAAGGATTTTTTAAACTAACAAAACCACATTTAATGCATTGGCAGTAATCTTACATAGGAACGTGCCAAGAACAGTAGCATTCAAAATAAACTACAAGGTCGGTGTCTCTCAATGAACTTAAGAGAAGGATTTCTACATCGTTTAGCTTTTCCTTAAACAACTTAGAGCGCTTTTCGAGACTAATGATAACACAAACAAATTAGAGACATAAAACTTTACTTTCGACGTCTTCTTTTAGACAAGACAAGGAAATGTAATCAGGTTAATGAAGCGACAGTTCTTTCTTAGATTTTATTGAAGAGAGGATTTGGACTTGTCTTCAACGGAGGAACCAAAATTGCCAAACCAGCTTATCCTAGAATCAATATTTAGAATATATGACACGTAATATCGTAGGCGTTTAACTAACCGACCATAAACGCAACACCACACTGCGCTGCAAAATACAAATTACTGACGTTACTCAAAAAGCCGCTAAGCTAAAATTTAAACCAACAGTTATTTATTCAAACTAGGCTATAATCAGCACCCCCAACGCCCACCCTTCGACACTTCCTAGTGTTTTAGCTGGGAGGAAGAAGTGGCGGAACAAACTCCCCAGCAACAACAGCTGAAGTGAGAATGGGCTGCCCATATCTGCCGTATGGCCGACGAGCTGTGGGCCAAAATAACCACGTTGTGGAGCACACAGACAGAAGGCGACATCTGGCAGGAGATGGCGATGGACAGAACCAACGACGTGGTCCACACTGGGGAGAGACCTTTGCCCAGTAGTGGGATGATAGAGGCTAACAGTAACGTTCTTATGATATTCACCAACTGAGCCGTGCATGGCTATATGAGTGGTCAACTCGCTCTAACAGAGAGGAGACTTGAATCCTAGCACCGGGAACGATACAAAAGAACGATTTTGAATCTTTATTCTGCATATTTGACTAATAATTGCTGATTACTTCAAGGTGATTGTCCTACGCCTAGACAGGCGACGATAGAGCACTACGGGATTACCAAGTCAGTAACTACATTATAGTAAGTACCATGCGTTAAGAATGTCCACTATTACATTGGTTTGTAGAGGAGTTGGGTTCAGAATACTCAATCTGATATTGATATGTGCAATTGTGCAGGACTTATTTTACTCGCGTGGCAAATAAATATTTAAATGGCTGATTAACTGAATTGTGGATTCGATTTACGATTTAATCTTTCCTTTGCATTCCATTTTGTATTTCGAAAGCTCTCATTACGACTTACATTCACCATGTATTAAATCTATCTTCAGTCATCATTTAAAGTTCTTCGGACTTCTGTGTACGTACACAAGTCATTTATTTTGACGTCACGAAATTGTAAGGCCCTTTACGGCTTTATTGTCGAAGTCCCGTTCGAACACCGAGTGTGCCAGTCCGACAATAGTCAAACAAGCGACGATCGCTTATTATGCCCACCACGTGGTGTTTGTCGGACACCGGACCCCTCAAGTCGTGGCCCATTTCGCGCCACGATGGGAAACAGGAAACTACGTAATAAAAGCGTTTGTGGAACGTTTTTTTGCGGAAGTGACGCTTTGTATGTGAGTCTTGTTAATTGAGTGGGATGTTTTCTTTGTTAATTAATTGTCGTTCTCTACTCTCAGTATATCTATGTGCGGAGTAATGATTGATTTTTTATTTTTTCATACATACATAACATCACGCCTGTAATCCCCGATAAGTTAGGCAGGGTGTATCTAATTGTACACCTAGATTTCACCAGTTATGTTTAAGTGTAATGTAATAGGGGACGAGTCAATTGTCATCAACCGGCCACAAATCCACACTCCCGAGCTGCTACTGAGGAAACCCAATAACAATTTGCCCGACCTGGGAATTGAACTCAGGAACTCATGCTCAGCAGTCGCGATTGCGTCTGCGACCACTAGACCATCGAAGCAGTTTTATTTTGGTGTCTAATTCTTTTTAGATTGTACTAGCTATTGCCGGGGCTTCGCCTGCGTCGATGTCGAATCCCAACCAACTTCCATCCCCTATTTTTTTTGGCGGGTGGAAAATCATCAAGTAACCCCTCCCGCTCTTGGGCAGAGCGAAAGGGAGTGTCAGACTTCTACTGACTAAAAACCACCCATGTTCCTTCTTAGCCCTTTATGTCGAAGCCGCCGTGTCTCTTGCGAACAACCCGCAGCCCCGACGGGAGTTTCAACTTTTCTTTCAACCCCTTAGTTAACTGTTGAATTTAGAAACAAAAATATACACTAAAACTTTTTCCGAGAACCACTCTATCCATTGGTAAAACAGTATAAAAATCGGTGCAGTAGTTTTTGAGTTTATCGCGAATAGACAGACAGACAGACCCTTTTTTTTATGGTGGGTGGAAAATCATCAAATAACCCCTCCCGCTCTTGGGCAGAGCGAAAGGGAGTGTCAGACTTCTACTGACTAAAAACCACCCATGTTCCTTCTTCGCCCTTCATGTCGAGGCCACGGTATCTGCGAACAACCCGCAGCCCCGACGGGCGTCGGCCCATGCGGGCCCCTTCCATTTTGCTGACATCTCTTTGAGGCGCGCGTGGAACACGAACGCGCCGTCGACACGGCCTGTCGTCGTCATAAGACGGACGGACGGCGAGCTTACAGACGGACGGACGGCGAGCTTACGACAGACAGACCCTCTGCCCTCAACGAGTTCTAAAACCCAATTACTTACTGAATTGGAGACTGCCGATATCCTAAATCTAGATCAATTGTTAGACTTTTGGGCTTTCTATACAGACCTACTCTCTTCTACTCGAATATATAGGTTTAACGATATTATTTTTATCTATATTACTTACTCCATGTTTATTATTTGACTCGTAAATGGAAGTAATGGAACTCTTCGCCATTTTCTTTGATGTGTAATTTTCCCCGGCTGCTTTTGACGCCAGTATTTACACGAAGCCAATACTAGATAATTATGTGTGTTTGAAGAAACAGGAAAAGAGTAGAAAACTGCTAACGAGGTAAAGCACTTGAAATCAGTGTTGGTATGAAGCAGGTATTTTTACTAGTTTAGAGTATACTCGTACAAGTTTTTAAAGGAAAATCAAAGATCCAAAATACTCGAGTTTGTAAGTATGTAGTTGGTAAAAATTAGCAAAAAATCTCATGGTTACGTTATTGTAAATCTTTTATGTGCTTACGGTAAAGGAGACGGTTAATTTATTGAAGTACTTAATTAGTTTTAACACTATGATATTTTTGTCATAGATGTTCAAATAACATTTGCTTCGAATGCGAATTGGTACGTACTCGTTACTCGTTTATAAGCTAAACGAGTTGCTCGTCAACCGAACTAAACGGTTTACTGAAGGCGGAGAGTTATATGAGTAGAAAATACTGCATATGGGACAATCTGTGGGAATGTGTTGTAATACGGTAGTTAACTAAAAAAATCGAATTAGTCCGTCAGATAGATTTCCAAAAAATATTGGACACGTATTTTTTCTTTTTTCACGTAAACAAACAATGAAGACGATACAGTGCTTTGAAAACTCGTGTGACGTCATCTTCTAAGACATTTGTATGACATTTTATACCGGTGAGTGACGTCACGACCGCCCACTCAAATCTTTGACGCGTTTTATCTTCGTCAATTTTTATTGATTTGTTAAAACAAAAAATACGTATCCAATATTTTAGTTTTTAGTCAGTAAACATCCCTATTATTTAATACGATGTAGGTGGAGTGAATAAGTTGCTATTGTAGGCGCGGCAATTTGCTAATTGTTTGCATATGCTTCTGCATGTAGGTACCTTTTATTTTGAGAGGGTGGAAAATCATCAAATGACTTCTCCCGCTCTGGGCAGAGCGGTAGGGAGTGTCAGACTTCTACTGACTTAAAACCACCCATGTTCCTTCTTAGCCATCTGTATCGAGGCCGCGGTATTTCTTTCGAACAACCCGCAGCCCCGACGGGTTCTACATGTACCTAGTGGCGATATTTTCACAAGCCTAAACCCCTATAACCGAACTTCATGATGTTAGGGTTTATGACCAGTCTGGTTTCCTAATGGGCCTTGCCGTATTGTTGGCCGCTCTAGACACATCACTGGTCATTTGCTGATAGGGTTATATGTTATGGGGAAGGCCTAGGTTCGAAGATCTCGGGTACTTGTGTATGTGAGTTTAAATGTTTGTGAACGCACCCACGATACAGGAGAAATTCCTAGTGTGGGGCAAAGTTTAAAAAAAAAAAAACAAAAAGAAACAAATCTTTCGGGTAAAATAATGATTTTTAGTGTTCCAATGATTTAAATGTAGTAGCCGCTTCATCTCGCTTTCAGAGAACGTTGTTTCATGAATGGCAACCCATCATATCGTAACACTACCTCATTAACCAAATACATACGTAATTACTATGCTTTGTATTCTCTACCATACTAAACCTAAAATCACCCAGTAGCTAGCTCATTAATTTGTAAATCTTTACTAATTACTGTTTGGGTCTCAAATGAAATTAAATAGACGTACGGTCGAACAAACTATTTGGTGTACACGCAGTATATATTACTAGCGGACGTCACGCGGTTTTACCCACGTACTTCCCGTTCCCGTGGGTACACAGGGATAAATAACAGTGTCACC